>JACCHV010000077.1:0-667633 GCA_018907245.1 Eupristina koningsbergeri
ATGATACTTTTAAAAATGGTCTTTTAAATATTTTTCATTTTCACTAATTAATATCCGATAGAAGCAATTTAAATTTTTAATTTAATTTTTATATGCTTTAAACACCAAAAAAATATCTACGTGCACGAACATTTGGTAATGTATATATATTTTCTATATTCATTAATATTACAATTAAAAGCTTTAAAAAATTCATTTTGCCTCTTAATCATAAATCAATTTCTTGAATAAAAATTGATATTCTAAAAAATTAAAACATTAAATATATGTATCAAAAATAAATCTTTAATTTAACTTCGCTTTTTTAATGTAAAAATGAGAAGTTGTAAAAAAACACGTGTACCATTGATTATTTATGATTATTCAAATTTATTTTTTTCAGTTTCATTTGCGACTTTCTTTGAGTATGTACAGTAGTTATAATTAAAAATTTTTGTATCATTAATAAAATTATATGAATTATTGTGAGCATAATTTTACAATTTAATTAAATTTAAAATATGGTTCTTTACATTAAACGTATTATAAAATAATACGACACCAAGCATTAAAATAACTTTATTGACGAAAATTTTTTAAATTTTATAATGCACCATGAAAAATATAGTTCAATTATAGTACATTTGAAATCAAATCTTAAATTTTGTTCTATGAGATAATTGAACATCTTTCTTAATTTATATTATTAGAAGATATTATTGAATATTAGCTAGCTAGATTAGCTAATCAAATAGTATCAATTATTAAAAAAAAAAAAAAAAAAAAAAAAAAAATTAGCTTAATATACTTTATTTGTTTATATTCATGTTATTTATTTATCTTAGCTTTCATTTACCGCTATATTCTCGGCTTTTTAAATCCTTGATTTATTTAAATTTCTCTTACGATTCTATACCGTTGCATTACTAATGTAAATATTTTAACTATTAATAAATTAATTTTAAAGAAATTAAGTTTTAAAATGCGGTTTCTAATTATTCATGTCAAGTAATAGTAATTGATAAATAAAATATGATGAAATCATATAAGAATCGTTAGATAACTTTTAACTCTTCAGAAGATAATATTGCTAATTATAAATCTTATAATAATTGTAAATGAACGATTTTAAAGTGAAAATTTAATTAAAAAATGTTGACGATGAAAATTACATTTTAAAATATGAAATGCTTACTTTCCCCTCCTAATCGCCATCCATTTGTTTAATAACTTTGCTTGTCTTCAATACTTTTAGTATTGTTTACATTAAAATTAATCGATATTACAGGTTATTGATTTTTGTTTAATAACATATCTATTAAATATATCAGTGAATTAACAATAGTACACAACAATTATTAAATTTTATTAAATTGGTTTAATATATAATTGAAATTGTGAATTTAAATGTATTAAAAGAGATTTTTTTGTATTATCTTTACATATAATCTAAGATGGTGAGCATTAAATACCAATGAATATTTAAAAATATAACGTTCAAAATATTTTTTATCGCTCTGGTAGTTACTTTTGAATATATTGTTTAATTTTATCATTACTTTTCAATGTACTAAATTTGAAGCGTGTATAAAGAGTACATTTTTTAAAAATTAAATTACTTTTTTAAAATGTATTTCCTAGTTTGACAATTATATTTACAATCTAGATTGTAGCATGGAAACGTTAGTTCAAAGTAAAATATGTTCACAATTATTTTGGTATAAATTAATATATCATTGAAAAAATTTAAATAAAATTTATTTTAACATAAAACAGATGCGTACTCTTGAAAATTTGAGAAACAATAAAAATAATAATAACCTCTTTTTTCAAATTTAAAATCATAATAGTGTCGATGTTTCACTTTGAAAAAGAGACTGAAAAAAAAATATTGAGTCTCTTCATTTTTTATAGGTATTTTAGTAAGTAATTTGTTCAACAATGAAAAAACTAAATAGAAACAAATACACCAAAACTCGAGCACTTATATATAATATTGAAGAGGATATAGAAAATGAATGACTCACCACTGGTATTCGGACCGTCACACTCGTCGATATCGCAGCCTCTACTAAATGCTCTGTTCGTAATAATCTAAAAAAAACACATGATTCAATTAATCGACAACATAAAAATCCTCCATCATTTAAAATATTAAAGCTTTAGCTTTGCTTCATTATGACCTTACGCAAATAAAAAATAATTTAATTTAATTAAAATATGAACAGTGAGTGCACAACACAAGAATTATCTCATCTCATACAGAGATTCGTCGATTCATCTTTAATTGTTCTTTTCCATTACTAAGCACTTTTATTTTCGAAGTTGACTGTTCTGTATTCTGATTCTTAATTATGTTAATAATTAACGTATAATTGGGACATTAAAAATATGGAACTTATTACAGTCATGAAGACGTACAGATGTTTGTTTGTGCACACGTGGTAATACAAGAACTTACTCAGATCGATCGTTTTTCTTTTAATTGTGTTTCATTGAATTTCCTTTTTTCTTCTGTAAATAATTATTGTATATTTATTATTTTCGTATTTTAACACTGTGTTAATTAAGTAAATTATTTTTTTCAGTAGAACTTTTAATTTTTAATATAATTTGTGAATTTTCTTAATAAAAATTTACCAATTATTGTATTGGCTTATATAACAACTTTAAATATTCTAAAAATTAATTTAGATTGATCTTCAATATTATACGTATAAATATTAATAATAATTTATAAAAAAAATTAACATAACATATTATTTTCAAAAACTTTACTAACATTATATTAAATATATTGTAATGTTTATTTACATTATTAAAAATTTTAATTAACAATTATTTGTTACATATATAAATACAATTATAAAAGTAATTTATTATTGTATAATACGTGAAAAATAATTTCTGTAATCAAAATGAATATATTTTATTAATACATAATTAATCTATAAAACATTTTCATAAATAAATGCAAACGTACTTCTACATTTTAGTTTTCCACAAATAATCAGATTAATTCATTTATCATACTTTTAATGCCAACGAAATCAATAAATTGATCATTTACTTTAATTTAATTTCGAACACATATTTCATTCAAATAAATGATACAATGAGGTAAATGATATCAATATGGCTTACTTTTTATTATGGTTCATTATTTGTTTCAATTTTAAAAAGAAAACTGAAGGTATTATTGTTTTTATTGGAACACTAATTATAAATTTTAATACAAAATTTGAATATATTAGCTGTTTTTATGTAAATTGGAAGTAAAATCACAAGTTTTAAAAAAATTCAAGAAACAAATGCATTTCACTATAGATCGTTTTTATGCATTTTAAATGTGATGCAGTTGCAAAATCTTCGATAGTAATAAGCACGTAAATATAGACATGAGAGTATATCAGAATAGAGTTTGTGACTGGGTGAGAGAATAGAAAGCCGATCCAAGTTTCCGTCAGAAATTCCGAAAAGGTGTATTTAGCAGTAAAAGTTAAAGAGATTATTTTTACATACATAATAAATTGCAAGGTATTCACTAAAAGAAAACATAAAAATAAAAAAAGGACGCCTGATTTTATTACAATACCATAAAAAAATTTTAACTATATTTTATAATAATGCCAACATTAAATTTAAATAATATTTGCAAATGTGATGGGTATAAAGTAGAAATGTTGATAAAGAAAATAAAAAGTGAAAATTATAGTTACAGCTTGATTTAAATATTTAATATATTCAAAAAAGGTTTACAAACAGACACAACCATACGTTTCGATAAAAAATTTTAAATAAATTGTATTTATTTCAAACTTCTTTTCGTGATTATATAGTTTAAGTTGAATGCACTAAAAGGGTCATGACCATTGTAAAATTATCTCTATGAAAATTATTCACTTTGCCGAGTGCAACACCACAGCTCATTTTTGCATTGAAAAATTTCTTATCGTTAGATTACTGATATCTGCTCAAGCCGAGTTAACTTGTTTTACGCCTCAGTGTCGGCAAAGCTCTAAAAGTAGTTCATTAACATGTAAACAAGTTAAAATACACCTTCCGGGAAAATTTTGGGGCAACAAAAATGTTGGTAGTCCACCCTTCAAAAGTCGCTCTTTAAATAATAAGCATAGGAGCTTGTCGAAAACTCAGTGGTATGGATTTTTTTTTGTACTTTCCCGTTCTGATCGTCATCCATCATTTCATCACAATCACCAACCCAATCAACTGTTGTAACCTCATGTTTTATACGAAACATCGATTTGTGACTTGGTACCGATAATTTCAAAACTAGCCGCGATACTGAATACTATTTATGACGATTTTTATGACTGAAACATTCACTCTTATAAACGCGAAGTCATTATTTTCTTTCATACAGTATTATTTAAACACCTTTTGCTTGTTTACGAAATTATACTCACAGTAACAAGAACATATTAAGAGCATCTCGATGTTATATTCAGTTGCACTTACAGTTGTATTTCCTTTTATTTTAGTTCCCTTTTTGAAAAAATGCTTATTTAAAGCAATACATATTAGTATTAAAACAATTTCTAATTTCTAATTATATTCTTTACTTTAACCTCTATTATTTTCAGAATTTTCAAATATTTAATTTGAATACTGAGAATAATGGTATCTTTCGATTTTGTTTCATTTAATTAAAAAAAATAATATGATTAAGTAAACGCATGTCCAATAAAAAACCATGCCCATCCATATTATATTATTAGCTATTTTACGATAACATAAAATATAACTAAAAATGATAGAGATTTAATGTATCTTAAAAATCCTTTTAATCATTTTATAAAAATTTTTCATTAAAGAAATAAATGCAAACTATATTTTGAAATTTAGATAAATTATACTATCATATTGATGTATTTCTATATAATTTTAGTGGCTTCAATGTTTAGATGTCAATAAATTTAATCAAAATTTAAAAAAATCTGAATATAACAAATAAATTAAAAATATAATATTGTATAAATTTATAAAATCAAGAAGCGAAATCGATAAATTTAACGTTTTAACTTAAAAGAAAATAGTTTTTTAATATCAGTCTTTAAACATTCTAAAAATGTAATTAACTAAGAATATTAAATTGTTATACATATATAGTTAAATATTAATTTTCTAATCGCGAAGACCTAACATATGAAAGTTGACTTCATCCTTATATTATTATAAATTGGTTTAGTAGACATGTTGGTAATACATACGGATTATAAACTTCTAATGTTAATTTATTATTAACTACAATTTTTCAATAATTAAAAAAAAATGCATATAATAATTATATTATTTGTTTATTTAAAGGTAAGTAGTTTTATTAATAATTAAGTGTTATACTTAGTTATTAGTTATATATTATCGATTAGTTTCTGTTTAATTATTTTAGTGTACACGTTTATATTTACAATTACGAAATTTAAATATATATTTATATTTACGAAAACTTATTTGTATTTTATGTATTAATTTTTTATCGTACTATTGATTTCTTCTACATTAGTTTTAACAATTTTTTTATTAATATAATCAAATTCAATTACCATAAAATATAATAGGAATAAATGTTTATATCAATACTTTATTTATAATATATTTATTAATATTAATTTTTATTTTAATAAATTCATTAAAAATTATTATTAATGCATGCTACAGATGATCTACAAATGAAAGGAAATAAATAAATTAGATTTAAATTAATAAAACAATGTTATTAATTATTATTTTATTATAGTTAAAAAAAAATAAAATATAAATTTTAAACTTTTTAGCAAAAAATATATTTATAGTTTTGTAGCAAATCAATTTGAATGTAGACCATCAGTTTATTGAAAATATGATAAACCTTGAATTATCAAATTCAAATTTAGTAAATTAAATTTAGTTAATTCATTATTTTTAAATATTTAAGATAAAAATAAGTTTAATTAAAACTTTTACAAATAACATCTTTAAATATTAGATTGATAAATTTAAAATTTATTTATTTTTTTATTTGTAATGACAAATATTTATTCATCTATATTATTAAAATGTATTAAAGATCATCTACATTTATTCTAGATGTTAAAATAAAATTTATTTGGATTAAATTAAAATTTAGATAATTAAAATTTATGGTTTAATGTACGATTATAATATAGAAAGATTTTTCAATTATTTATTTAGTAATGTACTTTTTTCTTACTTAGTAACGGCCTTTTATTTTTATAGTTTTAATGAAATTATACAGTCAAAATATACCAAAATTTGTTTTAAAATATCAATTTAATTATTATACATAAAATTTATTATGAGGATTAAATTTAATAATTGTTTTTAAAATATAATTATTTAATTTTGTTGAAGGATAGTATTCGATTTGCATTTCACTGGATCCAATACTATCCTTTAAAAAATTAACATAGAAGGTGTTATCATCAAATTTTATAAAATTATTTAATTTTATTTTTTATTTTGTATAATTTTCTTATAAATAAGCATAATTCTTATAAATAATAATAATACAATAACGAACAAGTATTTTTAAAATGGTTGCAAATGAAATTAATAATATAGATAAGAATTAACTGACAAAGAAAAAAATTAGAATTTACAGCTGCACTATATTTCGCCGCAGTAATGAATTAAAAAAAATAAAATATTAATCTTATTCTTTCTCATTCCTTCTTTAGAATTTAAAGCAATTAATATAAATCAGGTAGATAATGTAGGTATTCAGAAAACAATCGAGCCAACAATTCAGAGTAGTGGATTTTTCAGAACAATGAATTATGTATGGATGAAAAGTGATCAAAAAAATTTAAGAATAAGTAGAAAAAAAAATATAGAAACCAACTTACATGAGATGGAATCATTAGTTCAAATATTGTCTTCCAAATTTTAAATGTGATCGAATGTTTTTAAGCCCGAGACAATCAGAAAACATCACAAAGTAAAATGTCGCACCTGAGTTGGAAAATATCGACGATTCATGGCACAAATAATCTGGTGATCTTATATACATAAATTCATCCAAGGACGTTCTTCTACCTAAACATCTGTTACGTCCGAAACGAAATTTAAATAAAAAAAAAATAATTTAAAAAAAAAAGAACAGTGCGGAAAATATATGTTTTTCCTCCCTTTTAAGCCTACACTTGAGTGCACTAGCTTCTAGGATGGAGGAGCAATCCGGTAAAATTGGTTACAAAATAATTTAAACAAAGAGACTTCAAGAAACTCAGATTTGATTTTTATAACTCTTTAACTATTCCCTTGTAAATTAGCTTAGAGGTTTGATTATTAAGAATGGAAAGGAGAATAATAAGGAATAAACACTTGTTAAGAAAATAATAATGTGTGTATTTGTGACTTACTTTATAATTTGTTTGTGTAAGAACAGGCGACTTTTTCAGGGAGAAAATGCTTGACAGGGTGGCAGGGGCCCTGGAGAGTAGTGGCTTCAAAAATTTTCAAAAAACAACTGCATCGATGCAAGCATTTTCATCCCCTTATATGCATTTTCAATAGTACAGAGTGTATGGGCAAGGTAGGGATTTTAATAGCTTTTCTAGGAAAACTCACAATGGTTTTTCCTATTTTCTTTAATAAAACAAGAGTTAATTAATTAATCAAATTTTCATTTAAATAGTTATCTTGCCCATAACTTTGTTTACAATGATAAATTTTGTCGCATCAAAATATCTTAATTTTTAGTGAGTTAATTAATAAAATACATTTATTTATAATAATTTGAATATTAATGTTAAATTTTAATTGATATAATAGTTAAAATTGTTGATGCCTGATAGTTTACAATTTTAGTTTTGTCATTATTGTATTTATTAAAGATTTGTTATAAATTTATTGACAAAGAAATTTGTCGAGTGCCAGTTTTGTGTCAGTTTTTATATAAAATATTCAAATTCTTTCAATTAGTTATTGGTGTTTGTATTTTTAACATTTATTAAATAAGTTAAATTAATTTATATAATAATTATTAGTGTATTTATGTTAAAAGTGTGATTTATATGTGTTTTGAAATTTATTCGCACCTTTTTATTTGGTGAAAACTTGAATAATTGTTTGTGGTATATCATGAAAGGGTTTGATGAGTTGCAAGTAGTTTATTTATTAGCCTTTTCTTTGTTTGTATTTCTTTTGTATTACTTGGTGCTAAGGAATTTCCCTTGTTTAGTTTACTTATAGTTTTTTTTTACATAGTTTTACTTGATACCTTTCTTCTGGTCAACTTGTGACTTTTCAACTTGGCACTTTTCAGACTCTCAAAATTTTCTCAATTAGTGTGAGAGAGACAGGAGATAATATTATTTTCTTTTTTTTAAATTTTCTATTTCTTATTATTATACTTAATATTATAATTTTATATGTATTCGCATGGATTTATTATATTTATTCTTAACTATATTTTCTTAAGTTTTGTTAAAAATATCATTTTTTTAATATAATTTCTTTATTTTTATTGTATTTAAAGTGTAAAATTCTATATTCATGTTTATTAGTGTGTTTAAGTTAATGTTATATTATTTGACCATTGCAAATGGTGTACAATTGACAGATATATTTTTAACAGGTTGGTTAAGGGCTTAATAATTATTTTATTAGGGTTTCATTGTTTTCGGTTATAATTCTTTGTTTGTGGCATATTGGAATGTTTCTGTAGTAAATTCTCTATCTCTTTCTAACCTTGCATTTGCCTTGTGCCTTTTTGTTTTGTTTTTTATACACAGGGTTTAAGCATATCCGTGCACAGGTCAATTTTTGACTTGTGCTGGTGACACTATTTTCATTTCTTTAAAAAGTTTGTATTGGTGGGAAAGAGAGAGAAAATAATATTTTTCTCTCCTTAAATTTTAAGAGTACTTATTTGTTTAATGTTTAATAATAATTCTTATAATAATAAATTTTTTGTAAATTTTTCATTTTATGTTTTGATATGTATATATTATTTATTCGTATAATTTATTATTATTATTGTTTTATTCTAAATTCGTTTTTCTTTGATTAAAAATTAATAATAAAATGCTCGTTCGCCTGCTGCCGTAACAATACTTTGAAGTAAATAATAATAGATCAATATAATAGATTTAAAAACATAAGTAATTTTTTTAATTAAACTGAAGATCATTATATTCTTTTTTATACAAATTATCGAATACTGAATTGGATTGGTAAGAAAATACTAATTGATTTAAATGTGCTCATTATGTTGGCATATTTACGGTTCCTAAAATGTACAATCCCTTAGGATTTATGAAAGGAAATGCTATATTGCGTTTCTTAAATATAAGTAAGTTAAAATCCCGTTAACTGGATCACTTCAACTATGGTAATACATGTAAATAAAACTGATTAACGTGATGCCAAAAGAGAAAGAATTTATTTGCCCTATTTTCATATGACATGAATATTTCAAGAACATTTTTGAAATGATACGCTACTTTACATACGTACTATATGTTCCATAAATAAAATTGTACGATAATTATATTGAAAACACATCTTGAATTGTTAATCAAAGTATGATTTAACTTTATGAATACCTTATCTATTTACAAATATCATTATTAAACATACTTGTTCATAATTAAAGAATATTTTAAATAAAATTTTAATATTTAAAAAATAAAATGCATGACTTATATTTGTTTTATTCATAGGCATATATAATGCATTCATCAATGGTTTTTAGTTCATGTACGTTCTATTGAAATGGACAAATATTAAAAAATATGATAAATATATTGAAAAACTTTTATATTAAAATATAAAATATATTTATATTTAATTTAAGTTAAGTTTAATTGTTATTTACTTTAAACATTATTAAAATATGAAGTTTATTGAATGCATTTATTTTGTATTATAAAGTGTTTTAATTTTATTTTTATTTCTCTAACCCTACAATAATGTTTATTTATCATAATATGAATTATTTAAAATGAATATATTGTTTGAAATTTACACCATTAAGTACTTTGTTTATTTAAGTATCTTTATTTTTTATTGAAAATAATATCAAAAAAATGAAAAAAAAAAAATTTTTTCTCAGAACTTCGCTAAATACACGTTCAGTTTTTCATCGATTCGTTGCGGTCCATCGCAATATTTATACATGCATATCATTTGTACCATTAGAATGAGGGAGACAAAATCTAGCAAGAGAATCAGTAAATGAGACGAAAATGAAAGACCAAAAAATAGAGAGCAGAAGGTCCCATAGGACTTTCCACATATCCAAATCAAATTATGGTTACTATCCCCATTCCTCACATGAATTGCACCCCATTTATGATTGGATATGCGCAAGGAACCCAACTAATAATTCGAAATAACAGATGGTGTGGGAGATCATTTTGGGATATCTAGATTCAAATTTGTCTGAATTCACATACCTACGTTTATTTAGAAATTTAGATGTATTTTCTATCAAAAAACAGAAAAAATTAAATCAAATTTATCGTATTTTCTAATGAAATATATATGTATATATTATTAGATATATTACTTAAATATATAATATAAATATGAATTGTACCTCAGAACTACTAAGTATAATTGAAATATAAATATTGTATTAAATACTAATTGCAATATGTCACTGATCAATGAAACACAAAGTGTAAAAATTTATGAAATTAAGTAAATATATTAAAAATAACTTTTAAAAAAAATTCATAATACTAAAGTTAATTCTGTAGTTGTAATGTTACCGATATTTTGTATGACAGAACCTTTTTTTAATAAAAGATGAACGTATTTGTTGTATTTATGATTATACATACTATAAAATATTTATCAAATAACTGTTACAATTTTGTTCATATAAAATTATATCGATTTTATTTTAGCCATTAGTAACAAAATTTTTTTTGGGAAGTATTATTTAATTATTAATTTATATTTATACAACACTAGTTATACAGAAAAATCCTTATATTATTGTTGTATGTAAGTTTAAATATAATTAATCTAAATATTTTAGTAGCTTTTTTTATAATTTGCAGTATTTGATTCAATTAAAAAAATGTTTAAGTATTAAATAAAATATTGTGTATGTATACATGTAAAATTTTATTTATTCAAACTAAATTTTTTTATAAATTATAATTTTATACCTATTGTTCTATGCTAGTCTAAAAAAAATTCTAATCAAAATTTATTTTTATTAAAATTCTTACTAGTTTTATCGAGAAACCTAGAGAACAGTAAAAAAAATAAATATTAAAAAATAATAATTACTAAATAATTTTGAATAATTTATAAGTAATTTTACTCTTAATAAAATAGAGTTGTTTTTATTTTTATTTTTTTATTTGTTAAATTGTGGATCAATATTTTTATAATTATTATCCTTCATTTATATACACAGTAATAAATTATAAATGTTTTTATTATTATAATTATGATAAAACAAATCATTTACTGATAGATACATTAATTATAATGAAAATTATAAGATGATAGAAAATATAAGAATTTTCGAATATAGATATTACATTTTATGTTATATATTTTAGAATCCTAAAATATTTATTACACCATTATTATAAACTGCATATACATCGTTTATATATAAATATATATGAAAAACAACAAAAAATTTATAAATTTACATAATTAAATATGATGAAAATTTATATTTTATAAAAAAAAATAATTTGTGAATTCGAATTAAAATAGTTTCAATAAAAGAACGATAAAAGATATAAAAATGCACACAAATTATTTTCACAGCATCCGTTGAAGAAAAGATAATATTATTATATATTATTTATTTTATTATTGTTTGGTCGTAACAATAAAATTAAAAAACTTAATAATTAAAATAAATAAATTTAACAAACTTCATATTTTAATTTTGTTTAAAATTGTGTAACTAAATTTTAATATAATGAAGTGAGAATTCATCAGAATAAATTTTGAAAGTTATCGAACGAAAGCAGATTTAATTGAATGTTAAAATTTATCTTTTAAAAGTCTTTTGATTATATTAAATATTTTTATATTTATACACTATGATTTAGTATCTGTAATAAAATATTTACCTTTCGCTGATTCTTTGAATGAAAAAATTGATACATTCTAAGCAAAAATAGTTATTTTATTTACCAAAATTAAATTGAAATTGACTGAAAGGAAGAAGTGATATAAAACCATTTTTATATTTTGTCTACATTTAGTTTATTTATTGACAAAATTGAACAACTATCTATTTATGAACTTTAATTCATACGTCATCAAAGTATAATGATCTGTTTCTTTTGCTTCACATAATTTCTGTATCGATAGTTATATAATTAAAATGGAACAAAATATAGAAAATATTTTTAATTATTAGGGACCATCTAAACAAATATGGTAATATTTATAATAGAAAGTTGTTACGATAAAAAGTGATTCAGAAATTAATAATGGCCGTTTAAAAAAATATATTGCTTTCGAATGAAATAATTGATTATGATTATACTTGTATATTATACAATGAAATGAACATGTTACCTTATTTTATCATACAACGAAATTATATAGAAATATATAATTTATATTTTATTCATTAACAAACCTTTAATAACTATAAATTGATATGAAATATTTTTAAACATAATTTGTCAATGGGACCTAGTATTCATATGGTAACAATTATTTCTAAAAATTATATATAAAATAAGGTAAGATAAGTTCTTAAACTAATCTTCAGAAGTAATTGTTTATATGTTTTAAATAAAGCATGAAAATAAAAACTATTTACAAGATATGGTAAGATAACTTATTAAACTAATTATATTTTCAATGATCAGTCAGATTATATATAAATCTATATTAAATGTGATTTTATACAGACATGCATTTTTATTAATTTCGCAAATTAATTATTTTACAAAGATCATCTCTTTTACGAATATTCTAAACTTTTCTACCATAAACATAATTTAGTATTTACAAAAGCTTTAAAATCATGCACAATTGAACAAGCACACAAGAAGAGGAGTGAATATCCCGATGTTCTTTTACCGTATGCACGAAAAAGAATCATACTATGAAATTAGGGCTATAATCCTAGCTAGATATTTTGTAGATATTTGTCCTGGCTAGCCCTACTATTTTACTTATTTACCAATCGTATTTTAGCCCCCAATTTTTCATTAACAATTGTGTGAAAATGCTTGTCTCTTTTGTTTGTATATTCTTCATTGTTTTTTTTTTAATCGCTTTCTCATACTGACGACGATATTCATTGAAAATGTCAATGGTGTTTCCAAATTCTCATACTTATTTACGAACATATTTCAATGAATCTAATTATGTAAAATGTATGTATTATAAAAATAAAAAGTATTGTAAATATTATTCCTTTAATTACTCGTAAGAAAACTTATTTTAAAAATTTAAATCAAGTACCTAAAATACTCTTTATAAATAGAATTATATAATAGATTTTAGAAAATGAATTACAATAATAATTATTCCAATCAAATTATATCTCAAAATAAATAATTCCACTCTTTGGTTATTTTACTAATTTATATTAGAAATAATAATATTATTTGATATAATTAATTTATAATACATTAAATTAAGAAAAAATAATCCAATTTTAATAAATATTATTTATAAAAAATGTGTTACAAAATTAAAACATATAATATTTGATTAAATTTATATTTCAGCTGTTTTTAAATTTCAGTATCGTTGCACTTGAAATTATCAAAATGGTTTTTATTTATAATTTATATTACATTAGCAATATTTTTGAAATTATTAATGTTTGATTTTTATATAAAATAATTAATAAAAATAATAGAACAGATTCTAAAAAATTTATCTTTTACTATACATATAAATATACTAGAATTTTTCACAATAAAAAAAAAATATGGTCTCACTAAAACATAAACAAGACTGTCCATTATGATAAATTATGTTAATATTTAATAGTTCTTTATATTTTCTATACAAAATTTCATACAAAAATAAAATAAAAAAGATGTAACGTTTCTTTCGTTTAGAATTAACAGTAGTTTTCAATTTAAAAATAGATAAAAGAATATAATAAATCAGAAACATTAAAAATTGTAGAATTTATTTTCAACAATACTTATTTTGTTTTCGATAAGAAATTCTATACACAAAGTTTTAGTGCTCCATTGATCTATTCCATATTTTCCTTATTTGCAAATATAGAGGTGGATGACTTGGAATCTAATAATTTATTGAAAAAATTTGTTAACAACTAAAATATGCACCTATATTTATATATACGTAGAAAATACTAACATTTGCATGGATAAAAAACATATTGATTTAATTAAAAATATTTTTAATAATTATAATCATCATCTACAATTTTCGTGTATAACTGAAATAAATAACTATAAACTTTGAAAGAAATTTTTATATTAAAAATAAAAATAATCAAATTATCACAAATTGATATCAGAAACCTATCAATTAAAACAAAAATCTGAATTTCAAATTTAATCAAATATTGTTACAGAAAGTGATTATTACTTATAATTTTATAGTAGAGCCATTTCATTATTCGAATAATGCTTTCATAGACGTAATATAGAGATAGTAAAATCTATACTCAGTGTTTGTATTAAATTATCTATATAATTATTAAATTATATAGTCAAGGAGAAAAATGGAGGAAGTGAGGGAGAAACGAGTTAGGTATTTTAATTCAAAATTAATCAAGTAATTGAACCAGACAGAAATGTTTATTGGCTCCGCAATTACAATTGGCATAAAAAACCCCTCATGTGCGAGAGGAAAAAGCCGTATAAAATTAAATATTTATCGTTAAGTTGCACCGGGCGGAGATGACGCTTGCTGTTGCTGCACTGGGCTGGCGTTCTCTGCAAAGATCGCGATGGAGGAGTCGCGTATATTAGCCTCTCTCAGCTGCATCCTCCCCGTGGTTTAATGCCGCTTGGCTTATGTAGGAATCACCTGATGATCTGACCACTGGACGAGGGAACTCCTCCAGGTGTGTACCCATGGATGGAGAAAGCTTGTCGCCTTTGCGCAAGCACCCTCCGTTCTTTTACATACACACACAACACAACGCGTGCTCACACAATATTTTCTTCAAGGTGATTTGTAGATCACTGTGAGTCGGGAACGACGCGAAAAATCGCACACAAATCTAGCGTGATGCTACAAGGACGCGCAGCATAATTAGCAAAATGCAGAAGTGCACGGTAAAAATCTTAATGGAGAGTGACGTGTCGGAGTGCGGGAGGACGTATTTCTTCCCGTACAAACCGAACCCCAATAAAATTTGGAGCCGCCCGCCGTATGGTTCTTCGCGCGGTCACTCTCTCGTACTCTCAAGAAAAAGCGTTGAACACTCAGAGATAATTATTATCCTGATTATTTTATTGACAGATATATTAAAAAAATATTTAAAAAAAACTTTTTTAATACTAATAAAAATAATAACAATAAAAATAATTTCAATAAATTCTCAACTTTATTTTTTTTATTTATTCTAACAACAATTTCCAAATTTGATGTTACATAGATAAAATTTGGAATATATTTATTTCCGACCATAAATATAATCAACTTATTACCGACCGAGTTTTTAAACTGGCAAATACTTTCCTGAAAATTGGAATCTATTGGAGTTGATTCAAAATTAAAAGGAAAAACTAATCACCAATTATTATTTGTGAAACAAGAAGGAACTTAAAAACTCTATTTTATGAGTATTTAAATACAAAAATAACTATGCATTGTTATAAACATTTTAAAGAATAAAAATACAGTACAGATTGGAACAATTTGTTAATTTTCGATAAAAAAACCAATTATAATAAAAGAATTTTATCAAAAATTTTATACATTAAAAAGTATAATTGTAAAGGATGTAATTAGGATGAGACTTGAAAAAGAGACCATTTGACTTCCTTGGAAAGCTTTTCTCTTTTATTTCACTCAAAGTACACAGAATACCACTCTTGTCCCAGTTTCTTACAAGAATGCCCTTTCATTTTTCTCGATTATAATTAGCCAGGGCTGCATGCTCCACCTTTCGCATCCCGATTTTCTTTTGATTATTCTCAGAACTAGGATGATTAACTGCCCAAGTTCTCGAATTTTCGTCATTAGAAATTTCCACACATCCACATGCACATAATTTCATAAATTGAAAACCTGACATAAAAAATTTCCGCCTTGCCAGCGGAAAAAAAGCCTTTACACTCTAACTAACATAATACTTTCGGGGATTTTTATACAATATTTCAGAAAATGCAGCGAGCCGTTTTTGCGTCAGAAATCAAAGAGAGAGAGATAAGATTCGGTCGTAACATGCTAGAGGAAAACATGGACGCTCGCATGGCTCCGTAGCAACCGAACACAAACATACACACATTTTTAGTGCGAATGCACACTCCACTGACACAGTTTCTGATCAACTATATGTGTGCCTCTTCAAGAATTATGTTCAACCTGGCCAAATAGACAAAAAATCATTGCACATTCTTAGGCCGTCCAATTAACAAACATGTGAGCATCCCTGCGAAATCCTAAACGCACATCTTCTGAGATTCATTATCTCATTCCGTCCCTAACTATAATAATACAGTTAATCATCAACATGGCATTAGTAATCTTATCAATAGGTACTATTACGTACATACCATAATAGCCATTACATACGCAACGTATCCCAAAACACTAGGAACCAAAAGTAAATTGCGTCGTTAAAATAATCAGTCAAATCTGAGAATGGATGAATTGAAGTGTATACTTAAAAATCATCTTGAATTATCGCGAATAAGAACTTTAACTTTTATAACGTTTCGATAAAAGTACGGTCACAAGTAGAGTCCACAAATTTCGTATCACACGTACACAACTATACACTCTTCTCCAATGAATTTGCAATAAATAAGAGTCGAGTTATAATTAATCGTTGTTCTTCATTTAGCTATTCGAACGTTATCAGGGTCAGAGCGCTTAGATCGCTTTGACTATGGCAAATTCTTTTACCTGGGACGGATTATATTTCTATAATTATAAAAAATATATATATATATATATATCATAAAAATAAATACGTAACAGTATCAATATATTTTAGACATTATTGTGATAATAAATATTACGCGATATAAAACAATAACAATTAATGACATACACGTGTTGTACATGTCTATAGAAAAAGTATCTAATTTTTTGTTGTTGAAGACACTATTTGCCGTAGCGATGTCGTGGAGGTCGGAAAATATGTAAAGAAGTTGTTTTCATTAATCTCCTTTTTTTTTTAAATCATTAGAATCAACAATATTTTACTTCGTGAACAGACTATGGATGTATTCCATAATCTGACATTTTGATGACCAAACGTCGCAGATTCTATGTATTTTTTTGTGTATATCTATAAAAAATTAAACTTTTTTTTTCTTTAAAGATTGTTACAGATGTATCGAAAGTAACACAATTAATAATAAAATAAATGGCATTATATATGATAAGTAGGGAAGGAGCAGAGAAGACGCAGCATAAAGAAGTATATCTAAACATTATAATGTCGAAATACGATGTTAAAATGCATGATCAGTAATCAATATATTGAGAAATATAAACAAAGATCAAGATAATGCGAATTAAGACTAAAAAATGAGAACACCTTCACGGTGGGAGGACCCGAAAAAGTTAGCAGTTTTTCTCTATAAATCAGGGATCATGAGTAATAAAGGAGGATGCGGCAGATTGAAGTATTAAGATAGAGATCGAGAAAGAAGTGAATTTCTGTTGGACGTAAATAAGCGCGAAGTAACTCGAAGTAATACAATCCCAGTCGATGACTCTCGTCGAAAATACAACACGACGGTCGCACATTTGAACGATAACGCAAGTATTATTATAACTCGAACACATATATAGACGCTAGATTCATATCACGAACCATTTAAATACTTTTCTCTTCCAATTTATTATCAATAAATCGGTATTTTTAACGCGAAATAATATAATTGTATTTTTATTTTTAATTCTAATACCTCACAAAGGCTGAATCACTTCGACCGATTCAGCTAAGGCAGAAAAGAACTGGGAAATCGTTACATTATAAATACGAAGAAGTAAATAAAAGAGTAAAAGAAGTACGCAAGAAGTAAACGCGATAGATAAATAAATAATAAATATATATATATATATAAAAGTAATTAATATAAGTAGAAATATACGATGTAACAAGATATATGTAAATTAAAATTAAAATACTTGTGAATATATTATTTTTAAAAAACAGCCTTAATAAAAATATGAGTTCTCTTATCGAAACGTCGACAAATTATTTCAGAATAAATACTTGTATTTTTATTCATAGTGCACTTTATTCAAAATCCTTCAAAAGCACACTAATTTTACTACATCGTGGAAGGTGTTTTATAATTAAATGTCTCAAGTGTTAAAAGACTAGTAAATATGTAATGAATATGTAATAAAATTATTATTATTAATATAAGAGTAGTATTCGTTTAATTAAAAAACCACAATTAAATTTTCGCTATGGCCTCTTTATCACGTGATACAATGGAAGGTAAGAAAGAAAAGAAACAATTAATGACCACTTTGTCTTAATTTTAACGAAGTAATAATATATTCTTAACAATAATATAAACTACAGTTGAAATTAACAAGAAGAAGCGTTATTACAATTAATATTGCGTGCTAAGTTTATAATAAAATGGACTAAAAATATTCATGTTTCGCGAACGGGTTATACGAAGCTTCTGTCGATCGAAGCTTTTTTGAAAAAAGTCTCGTGAAATACTCGAAAAGTAAGAAATGGAGAGAGAGAGTATACACACACACGCCTTTAAAATATCAGTGTTAATATGAAATTCACTCGCAGGCACGAATCAAAGTCGCGAGAGTAAACAAAAGTATTGTGTCCTCCTCACTCAATTCGAACATACCAGAGGGTTTGAGAAAATACATGTGGTTTTACTGAACAACTAGTAATTATGTAATAAATATGTAATAATATTATTATTACTACATCAAAATATTTATTATTACTTTAAAAATTATATTATAATTTCTTTCATTTTCATATTTTAATTGTATTTTCTGTAACTTGATAAATAAATTATACAATAAACTTAGCCTATGTGTTTTTTTCTGAATTCTTCTAGGTGTAATAAAAATAATAAATATTTTTATATTAAAATGGAGTTATTTTACTTAACAATGACTTATTATGAAGTTGTAACGTGACGGCAATCGTAAGCCATTGTAGGTGGCGCCTGTAAGGAAAGATATGCTCGTCCCTTTTTACACCATAGATGTAACGAATTCTAGTATTAATTAAATTTTGTAGTTTAATATCAACTTAAATTAGTGAATAGTAGTCAATACTAGGTAATAATAAAGTTTGAATGAGGTGTCTGTGCAGCCTGAGGTCAGTGCTTTTCTTGAAGATGTATAACCGATATATTAAGGAATGTACTTTACTGTACATTTGAAAGATATGCTCTCTCCAATTGAGCTTAGTGTCAAACATGACTCTGAGGTAGCATAAAGATGATTAAAAATTAACCCTTATATTTTCCATCATTAAATATAGGTTAGCTTTATCATACAAAATATTGATGAAGTAAAGAAAAACAATGATGATGGCTTTAGCTTTATCTGTGTTAAGTTTAAAATTATTATTTATAGTACAGTCTATGATTCTTTCAATATTTGTTAACTCATAACAGAGCATGCGTTGAGCTCCTCAAAGGGTCATTAGCAGTAGTGGAGGTCATCAGCATAGATCAAATGCAATGTTTGCACAGTGAGACACATGCCGATGTCGTTAATGTAGATGCAGAATACTAGAGATCCAAGGGCAGAATGTTACTGTGTACTACAATTAACCTAATTAATTAAGTAACTATCCTTTGGTCAGTACTACACCTAATGTCATCGATGCAATTGATTTTCTCAAGAGAGATAGGAATCGAAACTCGCAGAGAAGATTAAAGATTTTTTTAGATAATGGGTCAAAGACAAGCAGTGATTTTTGTATAACCACCTGTGGGAGTCCTCATATATAAGAGCCAATGAATTTGGTATCCTCACCGTTAAAGAGCAGATCCACATTAAAGTCACATAATGTAATTTTGGTTGATAAATAATGCATACACATATTCAAATGGAAAATAAAATTAGACACAAGCATGAAAGGTGAGTCAGCGGTCGGTATATAGCTGCAACGAAAATCAGTGTAATGTCAGTGTAACCTCACAACGAAACCTCATAAAAAAGATACTCAGATTTACCGGGTTTCCAAGTCCATATGATATTGGATGAAACAACGATAGTAGGTATAAATGAATTATCTATGTACAGGGCCACTATTCCAGTATTCCTATTGTTAACATTAAAAGTGCTGCCTCCAATATCTAACGTAGTAATAAGCTTTATCATGCATAGCATTATATATATTATGATCCAATCTTAAATTAAGAATGTGACAACAAATGGACCTGGCACAATCTGATCTATAAAATTTTTCGTCAATTATATGTAATTGTATTACATATATTTATAGTAATATAAAAAAGTTATTTTTTTCTTTGAAAATATGAAAATATAAAGAAATATATAAGAAAAAATAAAAGAACTCCCTTATTTCTTTTTTATAGAGTCAATACTTATAATCCGGTACATGTGTTATATTATTGTTTTCTTAACGCATATAACCATATAAAGGCTCTTTTTCTTCTTTTTCTTCAAAATCGTTTCAAAGAATATATGAAATGCATTAGTACACATGAAAAGTAAAATTATAAAATCTATTTAAAAAATGCTATATATAGATTTATGCTTTACGGGTAAATGAAAAACCATGCTAAAATATTTAGAAGTTGCACTTAATTTATTATGTTTAAAAAACAGTTTTAATTGTCATATGATTATAATGTATATATTTATAATAATAGATAATAATAAAAACCGTTATAATAATTTTTTTATATTTTTTTGATTAAATATTTCGGAATATACTGTTACGTTTATTATGAGTACTTATATTAATTACTTATATTTATATATATTTATTTATTTATCGCGTTTATTTGTCGCATATTTCTTTTACTCCTTTATTTATTTCTTCGTAACAATTTCCCAGTTCTTTTCTGCCGTAGCTGAATCGGTCGAAGTGATTCAGCCTTTATAAGGGTTAAGGATTAAAATAAATACAATTATATTATTTCACGTTTAAATACCGATTTATTGATAATAAATCGGAAGAGAGAATGTAAGTATTGAATTGGCTCGTGTTACAAATCTAGCGTCCTACGTCTGTGTCCGAATTTATAATAATACTTGCGTTATCGTTCGTACGTGTGAGTGTCGCGTTGGTTTTCGACGAGAGTCACCGATCGGGATTATATTACTCCGAGTTACATTTTTCGTCCGATTCTTGACACTACTGTCTTAATTCACCGATCAGTCGAATCGACCTCCTTATTGTTTTCGTCCCCTGATTTATAGAGGAAAACTGCTAACTATTTTGGGTCCCCCCATCATGGAGGTGTTCTCATTTTTAGGCTTATTACCTTGACTTTTGTTTATATTTCTCCATATATTGTTTAATAATGAAGCATTATTGATACCATTTCCCAATTTAACGCTCTCACATATTTCTCTTTATACTGCGTCTTGCTCCCATTTTCACTTATTTTATACAACATTTATTGTTTATTTAATTAATTATGTGAATTCCGTTACATACGTAACACACCCTGGCCTTAATTATTCGACGTCCTCGTCGAATGCTAGAACGTTTATCGGTCTCGTTTCCATTTTTCGTTAACAATTTTCCTTCGTTTCGAGTGTATCCTTTAATAATTATCTCTACGATATAATGTAACATTATGTTTAAGGTGTCGCATTAGCTACGTGACCCGCCCCGGTCTTATAAAATAGACGTCCTCGTCGATTGCGATATTATACTTTTTCCTTGTATTTGTGTTGGTGTTTGTGTGAGTGATATTAATTCCTTTTTCAGGTCGCTACATTTGTTTTTGTGATTCTCTCTTCTATATAAAGTTTGTTAATTGTTATGATTTACAATTAAGATTTATTTGATACATAGATAAAATTGTTGATGATCCTTCCTCTTTTCCCATGGACTGTTCGTCTTCTAGTATGGATGATCCCTGGATAATACATTAGAATTTCCCTATATAACTTATTTGTTATGACCCATATCCCTGTTAATTATTTGTACTTCTGAAACAGATTTTGGTATTAGTATTTGTTGTATATATTAAAATAATTACCTTTTTTCCTGATTATATAAAAAAATCATAGAAACGCCATTATGTGCTTTGTGTCGCGTTGATTTGAGGAGTTCTTAGTTTATTTTTTCGCAAAATAAATAATCATATAGTTAAAATTATGATTATTGGAAATATTAAGGAAAATGACGATATTCCCCATTTCTTGGTTATTTCTTGAAATGAAAGAGAAAAAAAAATTGTTCTTTAGTTTCGTTTGTTTCTCTGAGTACTTTAGCTCTTTTTATTATGTCTCATAATTTATCCCCCTCATTTATAGTTTTATATAAATCGGGATTATTTATTGTATTTAGAAAATTCATTTGTTACATTACAAAATCTTAAATCACAATTATTATTACATTTTTTTTTTTTAAAAAAAAAAAGAAAAGAAAATTATTATGATGTATGTAAGGTGATATTATGTTGATGTTTTTAATTACGAATGGAAAGGAAAAAAAAATTATTACTATTATACTTGAGGAATCTATTATATACTATAAACACAGCAATATAATTATGTAACTCCATATATATTATAATATATTTATATCATATATATGTTATTTTTTTTTTTTTTTTTATTTTTCTATTATTATTGCCGTTAGAGAATTTTGCATGTCGGTGTGATATCTGCACTATCATGCCCTAAAAGGGATTCCTTTATTTTCGGGTCGTGCCTCCCATCAACATATGCAATTCCTTTTGTTTGATTCCCCAATAATAGGTTTTATATGGGACAACGTGATGATTTTTTATGTTATTTTTAATTTCATATTTATTGAATTTATTTAAAATTATTATTGTGATTTGATTAACTTGGTATTGTTATGCAGGATTTAATATATATATATATATAAGATGTATATAGTAATGTAATGAGCTTGCTGGCTCGTATAGTTCTTGTTTAACTGCCGCAAAGGACAGTCGTGCCTTACGCTGCATTATAGAGAAAAAAAAATAATAGTAAAGATAAAAGTGAATATTTAACTATAATTTAAATTATATAGTGCCAAAGCGATTTCTAATCGCATCAGGCAAGAATAAAGACAAAAAGGGTAATAATTGAATTTAAAAAAAAAAAAAATTAAAAAAATGTAGGTTAAAATAAAAAAAAAAAAAGTATTAAAAATAATATAAAAAAATAAAGATACAAGACCAGCATAGAGCACTATTGCTATCCTTTTTTTATTAAAACAATAACTAAAAAATTTTGAGTGAAGGAAGTAAATTAAATAAAGATAAAAAAGTAAAAATTCAAGCACCATTAATAACAAAAGAAAATCATGCACAAATTTCAATTGTGCAACAAGCCGTCAAAAATGAACAAATGAAAAGAAAAAGAATGTCTTCAAATTTAACATCGGATGTTATTTCTCCGGAAATCTATGAAAATGCCAACAGAACCAAAAGCTTAATCCATAAAAAACCTAAAATATTAGTCAATATAAAAAAAAGAACTCAACAATTCGAAATAATAAAAATATAAATACCATATCTAAAAATCTAATCAATAAAATGGAACAATCATTCAACTCAATAAATAGATTTGATATTTTCCAAAACTTAAAACAAGAAGAAGAAAAAGAGAGCTTTAACATTGAAGAAAGAATCAAATTAAAAAACTCGCTCAAAAGGAACAGCAACAAAATCAACATAAATCCAACACAATTGGAAAAAAACGTAAATATAAACAAAAGAAACTCCAATATAGATGTCTCTCAACCTACAAATATGGAACTCTCTGAAGACAACGTCATATCATCACAAAGAGCAAAAACTCCATTAATGGCAAGCACGCAGCCTAACGTCAACTCTAACACAAGTATTTCAACATCAATCAACAATAACAACAACTTAACTTAAAGTATAAAAAAAAATAATCAAATTCCACCAATAATAATACACCATCAAGACCCCAAAGATACCGTAGATCTATTAAAAAAAACACTAAATATACATAATTTTTACATTAATCGAATTAACATTGCGAAACACATTCTCTATTTAAATAGCCTCGATAACTACTATAATGTCAAATAAACCTTAAAAAATTGCGAAACATTTTACACATTTACACCTAAAACAACAAAACCAATAACACTACTAATGAAAGGCATCGACACAACTTATACTCCGAATGAAATCAAAGACGAACTACTCTCAATTGTGCCTAACGTAAATATTCAAAAAATAAACAAATTTACAATAAAACAATCAAAAGAAAACAAAATAGATCTGCCAATATTTATAATACAGTTTGAAGCTAACACACAAATATCCGAAATTTTTAAAATTAAATACTTAATGCACCAATCAATTAAATGGGAAAAACTAAAAAAAAAAGACATAACACAATGTTATAATTGTCAAGCGTTAGGCCATGAAATATAAATGTGTCAAATGTAATGATCCTCACGCGCCTGGAGAATGTAAAATAAATAAAAACGCCATTACTAACAAAGAAAATTTATTCTGCGCAAATTGCAATATAACGGGTCACCCGGCTTCATACAGAGGCTGCTCCAAATTAATATTGTTAAAAAAAAACTGTTTAGAAAAAATTAATCAGAATAAAAATATTAAAAGGAATAAAATAGATAATATAGCAAAGAAATATAACCCAAGTACATCATTCGCAGATGCAGTTAAAAACAACAACAAGAAAAACACAATACCATCAAACACTATTAAAACACCAGCAGATTTACAAACAAACTCCTTAAATATAAATATAATTCTAGAACAGTTTCAAAATAATATAATTAACTATTTTAATACAAAATTCGACTCACTAACACAATCAATAAAAACAAACGAAGACCGTATCAATGCAATCTTTGATATATTCTCAAGTAACCCTTTAGAACAACCTTTAAATAATTTATTAAATGGCTAATCTAAGCTCACACATAAATACAAGAAATACTAATTGCTTAAAATAATTAAAAATTATCGAAATAAATGTAAATTCTTTAATTTCGAATAAAACAAGGTACGAACTAAATCAATTATTAATAAAAATGAAACCTGATATTGCGCTATTAGTCGAGACTAAATTAAATCACAAACACTCTCCAACTTTTGAAAAATACAACTTAATAAGAAATGACAGACAGAACTCAAAACAAGGCGGTGGAACTGCAATTTTAATAAAAAAACAGTTCAATTTCTGTCACATACACAACATCTCCCCCCATTCTTTTAACAACATCGAATTAACAGCCATTAAAATAAATATAAACAATAATGAAAATTTGATAATCATATCAATTTACGCACCAAACAATACAAACAAACAAAAATTCTTCCAACATGATTTAAACAACCTTTTCGATAATTTAAAATTAAATAACCCTAACAACTTTTATATCATAGCAGGCGATTTCAACGCAAAACACACAAAATGGAAAAATCCAAATAATAATTACTGCGGCAGAATACTAGAATACTGGTTAACAGATAACGCGATGAAATATAGAATTAACCTCCACATACCTGATAAACCCACATTCCCAAAAAACAACTCATATTTAGACCTATGTATAACAGACAACAGACTCCACATTATAAACACAAACAGAATTAATGAAATAAAAACCTTTAATTATGACAGTGACCACAAAGGACTAGTATTTATTATAAAAAAAAATAACAACGACATTTTTAACATAGATAAAAACATTAATAAAATATCCTTCAATTATGCCAAAACAAATTGGAAAAAATTTCAAAACAAACTAACAAGCAAATTAAATATTAACATTACACATACTGTTAACTTAAACAACAATCAAATAGACGAACTCATAAACATACTAACTGAAAATATCCAAAAAACAATGAATGAAACAATACCGACATATAAAGACACTAGCAACTTCGACATATATATTAATAATAAAATATTAAAAATATACAAAGATAAAAAAATTATAATAAAACACTTAAGAAACCTACACAAAAATAACCCAATTTCACACACACAACAAACAACAACTAACAGAAATACTCACCAACATAAACAATAGAATTTAATAAATCCATAAACAGTTACTGAAATAACAAATTAAAAAACATTCCAATTAATGATTCATCCAAAACTTTTTCAATCATTAATAGATTATTCAGAAATAAAAAAAATAACATATCTATCCCACCACTAACCATCAATGAAAAAGATGTTTCATTAATTACAAATTCTAACATAAACCCAAACACCTTACCAAAAGACACAAATAACTGTTACATCATTGAAAAAACAAACGACAAACAAGCAATAATAGGCACACACTTCGCATTAACTAACACAAAGAACTTAAATCTAGGTAACGAAAAATTCGCCTCTCTCATTCAAAATAAAGTCAATAATTTCATAAATTCACTCAATGAAAGCTCAATCACAACAAACACACTAACAACCTTCTCAAATAACAATACAGCCACTAATCCCGATAATTCCAATTTCGAGCTCCCTTACTTCACAAACACAACAATTCTAAAAAACATAATCAGTAAATTAAAAAATAAAAAATCAACAGGTCTAGATAACATCCCCAATATAGTTATTAAAAATCTACCTTCAATTGCATTAAAAATACTAAGCATTATAATAAATAATGCCATTAACAATGCATACTTCCCCTTACAATGGAAAAAAGCAAAAGTAATTGCACTCCCCAAAAAAAATAAAGACTCTTCTCTCTTAACAAACTTACGCCCAATAAGCCTACTCTCAAACTTAGGAAAAATCTATGAAATATGCATTCAGAATATCATTTCATTATTTTGCACCAAGTACAATATAATTCCAGATACCCAATTTGGGTTTAAACGCAATCATTCAACCACCCATGCCAAACAAACTGACATCAGACATAGCCTGGGCTTTAAATAGCAACCAACTCGTAGATGCATGTCTGATAGATATTGAAAAAGCATTTGATACGGTATGGACTCAAGGCCTAATCTCAAAACTTATCACAAAAAAATTCCCAAAACATTTAATAAAAATCATTCATAACATGATTAAAAATAAATCATTCATAATACACGGAAACAACGCATCATCAAATACATTACACGTCATTAAAAACGGCCTTCAACAGGGATCAGTGACGTCCCCTATACTATTCAACATTTACATCATTGATCTACTAAACCTTTTCGATTTAAACTCAACTAATCAAAAAAACGCAATTGCCTTTGCTGATGATTTAATAATATATATTAAACACAACAATATAAAAATCATTCAAGACGAGCTTAACTCGCTATTTAATAAAATATTAATTTTTTACAATAACTGGAAACTCCAAGTAAATATAAATAAATGCGAAACAATACTATTTAAAGCAAAATTTAGCAAGTTAGACAAATTTAACAAATTCCACGGAAAAATATTTCAAATTAAAAACAATGAAATTATTCCGCATAAAAAAACTGTTAAATATCTAGGTGTTACGCTAGACGAAAACCTATCTTTCAAAAATCATATTGATATCAAACGTAATCTCGCAATGTCAGCTTTCAATAACTGTAATAAACTTTTTCTTTCAAAAAATGTAAATAAAAAAATAAAAATTCTCTGTTACAAAGCCCTAATAAGGCCAATAATAACATACGCGAGTCCAATTTGGTTCAATTTAGCCGACTTACAAATGGAAAAACTAAGAGTTTTCGAAAGAAACTGTTTAAGAAAATGCCTTAGCATCAATAAATCAAGCATATCAAATTACAAAAAAAACATCAGTAATACAATATTATACAACAATGCAAATATAAACAGAATCGATTGTTTCATTCTAAAATTATGCAGAAACTACTTTTCGGCTCTACATAAAATTAAAGAAAACAACTTAATTAAAAGCATTATATATCCAAACGAACTTTATTTTCAAAAATGCATAAATAATGGGCTAAGTCCTCCGGAAATTTTCACATATCTAGATACCCTAGGAATTCTTCAAAATAATAATAATGTTCCAATAATATATCATATAAAAAGAGCGCCTACAGATAAAAGAATATTATTAAATATAAACACGAACAAATCAATAAACCATTAAGATATAGCATGGCTATTACAAAATTAGACCGCAAATCAAATCCACATCAGCACTCAAAAAAATATTGGTGGCTTATCTAAAAAATAAACAAAAAAAAAAAATTCACAACACAATCAATATCTGACATAAAAATCATAAGTTAAATGACCGGCTAGCAGCTAATTCTTATAAATATTGTATATCCCCTCTCCTATTATCCCTCCTTTTTCCTAAACAATAAAAATGATAAATAAATACAGTTTTTTTTTTTATAATTGTTACCCAATTTTCTGTATAAAGTTATCTTTCACCCCATAAAGTAATTGTAATAAAATTTAAAAAAGCGATTCATACAATACTATATTAGCTCCATATCGACCTTGCACAATGCAACGTATTTTTAATATTAATAAAGACTGATTATAGTTTTTGTAAACTGCAAGCGCAGTACTTCGAATAAATCTGTTATTTTATATAAAGCGAAATTCATTTGTTTATTTATGAATAATTTTTTGTTAAAATCGAATATGTATTCTTTTGGTTTAAATAAACACATTAAACAACAACAACAACAGCTTGCTGGCTCATTGGTATGACGTGGACTCCCGGTCTCGCGGCCCCGAGTTCGAATCCACCGACTCCAAAGTTTTTTTTATTTCTCAATCGATAAAATTTGTTAATTAAAACCCACATTAATAATTAGTTCTGAGAAAAAAATTCAACACAACAAAAATATCTATATAAAATTATTTAACTACCTTTTTTTTTATTATTATCTCGTTATTTGCGTTAAAATTGCAGAAAATGATTATTATTGTTTATTACCAAATTATTATGAAAAAATTAAAAGCAATTAATAAAAATAATGTTGGTATTAACTTTTTCTCGTATTTAATATAGCTGAATTTATTTTTTCCAAAATTTTATTTCACATTGATTAGTGGCATCTTGATTTCTCCCTATGACGTAGAGTAGTGGGAGTTACTCCAATTTATGTTTTTAAATTGACGTTCTTAATGATTGGTGCATTTCATACGATTATTTATAATACTCCTCAAGTGTTTATACTTGCATTTTATGTGGGTGTTGTTGGCTAATTACCTTATGTGAATGCCGTATCAATGGCGTTTCTATTATTCCATTATTCATATATTTCATTATTATTTTACCCTTTAATTGCCGTTTATAATTTACTTACCCATGTTTTCTATAAAATAATTATATATTAAATAATTGATACATGTATATATATATTTATAGATATTTTTTCTTAATCCAACAAAATTCGAAAAATATATATGATAGATATTGATTGGTTTTTATCATCGTTAATTTCTTTTCCATTAATTGTATTATACATATTTTTTTTTATAATGTTTATAATTTTTTTCTTTCCTTTTTACTGGATCTCTTTGTTTTATAAATATTAATTGATTTTTATCCTTTTTACGCGGAGGTTTGTCCTTCGGTAGATATGCTTTACTCACTCGATATTGCTTGAGCGCCCAGGATCACCTCATACTTTGGCTACCTTCGTCATTGCTCAAGCCCGCCTTATATTCGATTGCTGCCTCAGCGTTTTTGTTTCCGTCTATAATTCTTGGAAGTTCGGTTGGCTTTTCTTTGATGCTGTTCTGGGCATTATCACTGTTACTTTTCGTTTCAATTTTTGTTGACTGATTATCATTATTTATATTTAAATTGAATGGTTCTTCGGTGAACAGGTTGTTAATGCTCACTCTATATTCTGTCTACTTTCGTTATAATTTCCTCCAATATCTGTACCTTTTCTCTCCTCTATTGTTTTACTTGGTATTAATTCTAATTCGAGCAATGGTTTATTAACCGATTCTTCATTGGTATTAGGGCAATTTGCGAATGTTACACCGTTCTGATTAATTGATAAAATATTTCCGAATTTCACTTCAGGGGCTAAATCTTGTTGTGGTACGAATATGTTATGTTTTTGTTTTACGCGGACATCTATCGTTTTTTTCTTCATGGCAGGAATCTCAACTACATTGTTACGAGCAAAGGGAATCCATGCACTCCCTAATTTTAATACTTTTTGTTCAGCATCAATCGTGCCATTATATTTCTTTATTATATCCCATCCAAGGATCCCATCTGCGTCAATTGGGAGATCGTCTTGGACAAGATGAAACTCACAGTTCACATCGTATAAATTTACTTCTATGCTGCCTTCAGTTAGGCATTTTCCTTGCGTGAATCCATGAATCATTATTATAACTTCCTTACATATTTTGTCGCGTGCTCGTATTTTCTTTTGCTTAATCACTGAGATTTTTGCTCCTGTGTCTATATAAAAAGATGCCTTACCCCCTGCAAATTCTTCGGCATATATTAATATTACTGGTAAGTTACCTGCTCTTTCAATGAAATTTATTTTAGCTGTTTTTATCGATTGAGAATTGATTGTTATATTGGAGAAATTTTGCTTAACATCAACAGTTTGTCTTAAGCAGTTTAAATCATCTGAATTATCGAAACTTACGACAGGCTGAGGTAAAGATTGGTCTCTTATTAAGTTAAACTTTTCATCTTGAGAATAATTTTCTCCTTGATTTTCATAATTATTAACTCCTTGATTGGCATTAACTCCCATTTGATTTCTATTATTGCTATAATTATTCGAATGATAACCCCTAAAATTATTATTGAAATTTCTATTGTTATCAAAATTATTAAATAAATTGTTGCTATTATAATGAATACTATTGCTTCTGCTATCATCGATAAATCTATTCGGCTGATCCCGATAACTCGGTTCTTGCTGGGCCTGACTGTTATTATTCGTTGCTATTTTCCTTCCTTGCTCCATATTTATTTGTAACCTATGACATTCTCTCCACTCATGACCTCCTTTATTACAATATTTGCAATATTTTGGTTCTCGTTCATTCTTTATCAATTCGGTATCATCCTTATAAAGCCTATATTCCCTTGCTTCTTCCTCGTATTCAACTCCTAAATAGCTTCTTCTAGTGATAAAGGTAATGTCGAATTTATCCGGAATGATATTTCCCCTTTTAATCCCAAAATAAATTTTCTCACAATTTTCCTATCAAAATCTTCATAATTAATGGAGGGGTAATTTTTTTTTGTTATAGATTCTAATTTGAGTGCAGAATATAAATCGTTTCTCAACATCCTAATTCTATTCCCGAAATCTAAAACTGATTCGCTTTTCCCTTGTGTGCATTCCTTTATTTGTGTTAATAACGTTTTTATCAATCCTGGAGCACCAAATCTTTCACCTATATCAGTAATGAATTGATCTACTGAAGTATAACTCCCCAAATTTGATCCCAACATTCGTCTCGTGTTGTCCGTTATTTTATTGACTAGCGCACATAAAATGTGTATTTCTACTTCCGGTCCCCCATATTGCATGGTTTTCTTTATCCAATTCACTAAATTAACTATTTCGCTAATCTCTCCGGAGCATGTCGGCATTTGTTGTACAATTTCAGGTTGAGGTCTATAATTTAATTCCGGATATTGATTATAATATTGTCTCGTATTTGCTATTGGATCCCAACGATTTGTATTTTGAAATGACCCGTATTCGACACTATTTACATCTCGTTGATATTGATCCCGATTCTTACCTTTAATCATTTTGACATCGTCAAGTTCACCTTTTAAATTTTTAATTTCATTTCTTAATTTTAAAATTTCAGGTAATAATTCATTTTGAATGTTTGTTTTCGTTTTTTCCCCCGGATTTTCATATTCCTTATTTCTGTCCTCCCTATGTGGTTTATTAATTGATTTAATACTCCCATCTTGTAATCTGGTCCTATCAATTAGTATTTCTAATCCCCTTAATAATTTTCTATTAATATATGCCTGTTCATTCATATCTTTAGAATTTGTTTCTATATTATCTTTAATCCCTTTTGATTGTGATTGCATTGGTTCTAGTCCTTCCTCGTGTATTTCTATTATAGGATCGTCAATTGCATTGCTTTGGTCGTTTCTTCTATGGTATCCCATTAACATGGAGTCCTGGTTGAAATTTTCCATCGTTTTTTGTTCTATTCTATTATCAACTATTTCTCTAACTTGTTTATTTTGTAAAGAATCAAATTCTGCTATTAATTTGTCAACATTATTTCCGCATACTCTTAATTGTTTCTCGGATTTTGCAGCACTAGTCAGCATTTTATGAGCTGTTTCGAATGTTATGTCAGTTTCGTTTTCAAGATCCCACTTGCCTAACCCGTTTACTGAAGATGTTACAATATGCGGCTTTAAAGTTTCCTTTTCTAATTTATTTTTATTGAATAAATTAATTTTTTTTAAACATTACCCAACTGATTATCAAAAATAATAATATCAATTTTAAAATTGATAGTACAACACGAGTAATTAAATAAAAAATATCCAATTTAATTTCCTTAATCCCGGTTCGGGTCTCTATCCTCACAATTTACTTAGCAAGTATATATACATACACATATGAATCATATAATATCGAATTTTCTTTTTCTTATTATATAATTAATCTTTACTTACATAAATATGACTGCTAAAAAGGTCAGTAGTTTCCAGGTCATCGCTTCTTCCTGGATTGTAGTATTCTCTTATAATTGTATTATTTTTTCACTATTATTTTAACGTCGCGAATTTTTCGTTTAATTAATTTTCCTTACCTCGACAGAAATCCTGGTCACGGCACCAATGTTACATTTATTACGAGTACTTATATTAATTACTTATATTTATATATATTTATTTATACTTTATTTATTTATCGCGTTTATTTGTCGCATATTTCTTTTACTCCTTTATTTATTTCTTCGTAACAATTTCCCAGTTCTTTTCTGCCGTAGCTGAATCGGTCGAAGCGATTCAGCCTTTATAAGGGTTAAGGATTAAAATAAATACAATTATATTATTTCACGTTTAAATACCGATTTATTGATAATAAATCGGAAGAGAGAATGTAAGTATTTAATTGGCTCGTGTTACAAATCTAGCGTCCTACGTCTGTGTCCGAATTTATAATAATACTTGCGTTATCGTTCGTACGTGTGAGTGTCGCGTTGGTTTTCGACGAGAGTCACCGATCGGGATTATATTACTCCGAGTTACATTTTTCGTCCGATTCTTGACACTACTGTCTTAATTCACCGATCAGTCGAATCGACCTCCTTATTGTTTTCGTCCCCTGATTTATAGAGGAAAACTGCTAACTATTTTGGGTCCCCCCATCATGGAGGTGTTCTCATTTTTAGGCTTATTACCTTGACTTTTGTTTATATTTCTCCATATATTGTTTAATAATGAAGCATTATTGATACCATTTCCCAATTTAACGCTCTCACATATTTCTCTTTATGCTGCGTCTTGCTCCCATTTTCACTTATTTTATACAACATTTATTGTTTATTTAATTAATTATGTGAATTCCGTTACATACGTAACAAAACATAAAATTATAATTATATGAAAATTAAAAATGTTTTTAGTTTATTAAATGAAGTACAACTTCTAAATATTTTAATATGGCTTTTCACTTACCCATAGAGCATATATTTATATATAGTATATTTTAAATTGATTTTTAGCAATAAAAAAAATTTTTTTATTAAGACTGACGCTCAACTTGGTCGCTAGTATCACCAAAAATGTGCGAGAGAGAAATAAAATATTTTATCCGCCATGATTTTTTCTTGTAAAGAGGGTCAACTGTATATAAGAAAATTGACAAACTTAATTAGCAAACGGACCACAGAAAGGTTGTATGGTAAAAAAAGTACCAATGTCATAATAATTATAAAATTTTTTAATTTTGTAATAATTATAAATATTTATATACCATATTATTGTCTTCAATTTAAAAATTAATTTTTCTTTGATATTAGTAACAATTTAGACAAATTTAATAGAATGAGATCATTCCAAATGTCCCTTTTCGTGAGCCAGTACTGGTAACCCGATACACGTGTTTACATTATTATTTCTTAAAAAATTGTACCCAAAGTACAGATTTTAAGCTTATAGTAGTTTTAAAAACTCTTTTCAGAAGAGTATAAATAATTTATTTCGCCCTCTGTTTAAAATGTGTATGTATTTTGAGTTGTTTGTGCAGTTTGTAATGAATAAATATTTATTACTGAATAAATAAAAATTTTGGTGTGTGCACTAACCTGAAAATGAAATATATCTATCTAGTAATGATAATTATATTGCAATTACATATGTATATATAAAATACGTTTTATCATTAAAAAATAATAATAATTCTCACGAAATATTGTAGTGTTGTTGATGGGATAATAAAAATAATTCTTTATAATATCAATTTTTCTTTTTTGACAAACTGTCAACATGAGGTTGACAGTGTGTGTGATTAAAAATTCAATTATTGTGCCGCCGTGAGATGTCCGATAATTACAGTTTATATAATTATCGACGGAGAAGTAGTTTTTATATTTTTCGTGTTTAATTTGTAATGAGATTTGCTCGTTACAAGAACTTCAGGCGGCTCGAAGTTCTTCGTGCGTTCTAACTCATATGTGTGAGTATAATCGTACAGAAATATACACTCAACTGTGCGTCGGACGCACAGATGAGTGACTGCGCGATTCGCGACAAAGAGGAAACTTCCTGGAAGGGAACGCGTGGAATCCTATCATTCCGCGTGGACTTCCGAAGCCGTTCCCAACCCGTTTCTTCAATTTCCCCTTTTTCCGTCAATCGCAGCTCTTAATCGTGCGCGTATCAGCGCTGATCGTTCGCGAAGAGAAACTGAGTCTTTAAACACCCGACAGGTGCAAGACTCGAGATCATTTTCGCTATAGCCAATCCAAGACCAGTTCCTTCCGATCTTCTTTAATCGTGTGCTTTCGGGCTACGATAACCTCCATCCTGACCTCAGTCTTCACGATTTCGCGAAAACCTTTTTCCAGGGCGAGGCCCTCTTTCGAGGCGCCTATTTCGTTATTAAAATAAAATCGCTTTCGGTTTTATTTTTTTCCTTCACACCTTAGAGTGAATTTGATTACGAGCCCTAATTACGTCCGCTGTAATAAGATGCTCGAGCCGCTGCCCGCCCTTAGTTCCAGGTGAGCCTCCTACGCAACACAGACTTTTCTTTAAACGTCTGTAGTGCACCGTTTCTTCTATTTTTCCCCGTTTCTCTGATTTTTGTACAATAAAATCCGTTACGAGATTTCATTATTATATCGTATTATTTTCCCGTATTTTGTAACGCAAGACTTCGTTTATTATATCGCCTCATTTTCTCGAATTTTATAAAATCAAATAATCACAGGTGAACAACTGATATCGATCGATTATCGTGTATTTGAATCATTGTTGTGATTCTGTACGATGACCCACCCAAGGCGCAACGCAAATTTATAATATTCAAAACGAGTAATCTAGCGAGGTCTAGTTTGTCGACCGAAATTATTTATTGTTTAATATTATTTATAAATTTTATAAATTTATATACATATTAATTTAATGTTATTATTGTCGCTTAATTCAAAATTTTTTGTATTATTTTTTAGAATTTATCGAATTAAATCGTCATGCTGGAGATTTTATAATTTTATAAATCATATTGCTATTTTTGAATTCATCTTGATCGACGTTCTGAAATCCCTGGCAGACCGGCTGCTGCTTATCCCGGCAATTCTCTATTTTCTTCAACGAGCGCTCGACTCGCCCTCCACCCGCAAAGGGCGAACAGAGTCGTCTCGTTACATTTAATATTGTGATAATTTAGTATTGCAATTAATTAACCAATCACAATGAAGGATTTTGAAACGCGAGAAGGAAGACGAACTATATTAATTAAAGAACCAATTATGAATTTTTAATTTGGCGTAAAGTCAGAAAAGAAAGTGCATAATTGGTAAATAAATAAATTAGTGATATGAAAGTGGAATTATCTCAAAAACAGAAAATTTCGTTATCATTAATATATTGTCTCTCATATCGGAAAGATCTTATATATTTTTACATAGAAAATTATTGATTATTAATTATCATAAATATTGAATTATATTATTATAGTAAATCAGTAACGTAGTGTTGAAATATATTGTGTTAACATTACGTACTCTCAGAATATATATTTATTAATATTGAAGTGTAGTGTGGAGAAATTATTTATATTAAATATAAATAAATTTCAAGATTTATTGAATATAATCAGTATATATAGATTTTGATAGTGTTGGAGATCATTTTTATTAAATAATAATTAAATTAAATTATTGAAATGTGACGAGGCGGTTCCGTTCGCCCTTCACGGATGAAGGGCAGAGTAGAGCTCTCGGTGAAGAATTAGAAAGATTTACGCCGGGATCAGTGGCAGCCGGTCTGCTAGGGATTTAGAACGTTGCTCACAGGTGTCGTCAATAAAAGAAATAAGTTTAAATAAATAAATATCACCGGGGAGGTGTCCTTTAATGAACAATTCTCACAAATAAATATAAAGTCAATGATACATTGAATACATTCGATTGGAATAAATTTCAAAATAGAAAATATAATGATATTTACAATATTTAAAGTTTCGTTTAGTAACCGTAACATGAGCCATGGACATAAATAATACTAACATCGACCCGGATACACCAAGCCTCGCGGACTATCCGAAATCCGAGTAATTATTTTTAAATAATTACTTTACAAATTTCTATACACGCGCAGATATTTCTGATAGTGTCTTGATTTCGGTTTATCTTTTTCCTGTAACAAATACAGGCAAATAAATAATAACACACGGCGTGGAATGGAAGGAACGGGAAGACTCGATATACGGCAACGGTACTCTATGGGTAGTTAACGGAAAACCAAACCCCTAGTGCAAAAGGGGAGACTCATCGTGCGCTACGCTTGCGGACGGTGGATACAAAATTTGCAACGGACGAAAATTCACACATTAGCCTCAAGCAGTCAAGCCTTTAGGAATTTGAAAAAGCACGAAATCGTGGCAATTTCAGATTTTGTGTTGCCACCGAATCATGTACAACAGGAGAATCCGAAGCGATAGTGCGGTCGATGGAGGCCAGAGGAATTTCTGCTTTCGAAAATACGGAAAAACGGTCGGATTGTCGCAATATTGCTCTCAATGCACAGAAACCTAACTCGGCCAGAATTGAAGGGAAAGGGCTTTTCGTAAACGAAATTGCCCTATCAATAAGGATTGAAAGGACACGGTAGCGTGTACCTTTTGGAGATTATTCGCCATGGTAGCGTGACGATAGAGATCGGAAAAAAGTTGCTAACACGATACCGTGAATAGCGAGGACTTTCGAGGAGAGGAGTGTGTCGCTAGAAAGTTGAAAACGTTCTGCTGTCGAGTCGAGCGCTCCGAGGTGCTCCATCAATCATCTCGATGTGCACGTACGCTTGATGTGCGTGTACGATGTTGCGTAGTCGATCTTGAGCGCTGATTCGTCGTAACGCGATGGTCCGCGAGGGGTCAATCACCGTAGAAACATCGAGAGAGGCAAAGGGCCACCTTGAAGCTTCTAGCAACGAGCGAATCTTCGTTGCAGAAGAAGTAAGTAAAATAATAAACATTTATATAAAATAAATTAGAAGAATTTAATGAGAGAAAGAATTATTAAGTGAATAATAGAAATTACATATATTTTCTATAAAATCAACTATAATAGGTAATAATTTATATTATATTTATATTTATATATACATTGTATTATCTTGAAATTAAATTTTATAAATTTAATATTATATTATATATAGATAATAATAGTGTTTGAGATTTTCTATCTATTTGAAATTATTTAGTGAAATTGGATAAATGTAATAAATCTAAGCCTTTGAGATTTTACTTAAATTTTTAACGGAATTCCCCTTGGTTTTATAAGTAGTGATAATTATTATATTTTGGTTTGTAGTGTTGGATATTGATTTAAAAGTTAATGAATTTCATTGTTACGAAAGTTTATAAATAGTGAAAATTATTATATATATTATTTATAGTGTGAGATTATAATTTTAATGTAATTTCAATATTAAAAATTAATAAGTATTAATTATAAAGTAATTTTACTTATAAATATTAGTGATTTTCCTATACATATTTTTTATAGATATAAAATTTATAATTATTAATAACTAAATATGCATTGTAAGATTTAGGAATGGAGACAACCATTTTTAAAGGTATGTTTAGAAATTTATTATTAAATATATTTTAATAAATAGGTTATATTTTAATTTATTAAAATCATACTTTATTTAAAATGTATAAAATTTAATGTTAATATCAAATTAAAGTTTATACGTGTATATTTTTATATAATTTATAAATTAAAATTTTAACTAAATTTAAATTTAAGTTTCTAAATCGTAAATAAATCATACTTTTAAATTTAAAGTTCAATGCTATAATCAATATAATTTTATCTCATACCACTGAAAATATAAAATCTCATTTGGAACATTTGAATTCTATTTCTAGGATAATCATTGATAGAAATATGTTAGTGGATATATCTTTTTTCTCTCTAGTACTTAAAGGTACTCGAGTGACATCTGAAGAGTCTGTGGCCCGAGTTAATATTTTTTATAAATGTTTTAAATCTTATTTAAAAAAAATCGTACTTAAACTCTGAAAACTAAAAATTAAAATTAAAAACAACATTATATGAATAAAGTACGAAAAAAATCAAGTTAATATTCATTCATGATTCGTGTATTTGTAGTTAGCATTTTTTTTAAATAAGATTTAAAACATTTATAAGAAATATTAACTTGGGCCACAGACTCTTCAGGTGTCACTTGAGTACCTTTAAGTACGAGAGAGAAAGAAGAAATATCCACTGCCACATTTCTATCAATGCTTAATCTGGAAATTGAAAATATTAGTTTAGAAGAATAGTTTTTAATTTTATTTGTTAATCATAACAACTTATATGATAATACAAAGCAAAATATACTGAAAATTATAATATAGTCTAAATTAAAAATATTATATGTAATTCAAATAATCTTTTCTGATTACTCATAAGTAAAAATTATGAACATCTTTGAAAAATTTTTTTTATTCATAATCGAAAATAAAAATATTGATTAATAATAAATAATAAAATAAACTTAATTATATAATGTTATGATTTGCAGTTTTACGATAAATAATTTCTTTTTAATAAAAATTTCTAATTGTGAAATATAATGATATATTATTTACATTTTTTTAAAATGGCTAAACTGAAAAAATGTAATCATTCTTTAAAAGATTAGTATTATTTTCGTAAATTAAAATTTGATCGAATCGCAAGCATTTTATATTGATCAATTTGTCATTTGAACATGAAAATATTTATTTAAAAATATTTTTTTGAAATAACCACTTTATTTCAGATATTAATCAATGTATTCATTAAATACTCCAATAAAACCATAACTTTATTAAATATGAATTATGTGATCCAGTGAGGTGCAAGGTGAATACACTGGATCACATAATTCATATTTAATAAACATGGAAGGTGCATCATATCAAACTTCAAATAATTTTTTACATATACATGTTTATATATATATATAGCTTAACATTATAAATTTTAAATATAAAAATCTAAGATTAACAATACACATTTAAATCTTCTTAAGAAACAAATATATGTAATTTATAACATAATATATATTAATGCCACATTTTACACAAAACATTGATTACTTTAATTAAAATATTAAATGCAAAAATAAAACCATTGTTGTTACTGCGGAATATTTAATACATTATTTCCCCTTATATGGATCAATAAATAAAATTACATAAATGGAATTTGATTAATTTTTTGACAATATAAATTTAAATCATGTAAATTTTTTAATAACGAAAATCTCAGAAGTTATTTTTTTAATTTTTTAATATAATTATCGCAATTTCTTTAATATCTTTAAATTTATTTAAGTAAACTTTAGTTTCAGTCAATATTCTTTATAATTATAATATATATTAGATGTTAAATAAAAAAAGATTGTTAAAAAAAATTTTTTACCTAATATATAAACAAATTAATTTCATTTATTTTTTCTTTTAAATAAAAACTTATGTAATTATTCCTGAAATTTATGTTACTTAAAAATTTTATGTTTTCAAAGACTTATCTTGAATTTATATGAAAATTATTAAGAGCTTATTGTTAATACATGTAGACATGTATATATTTAACGAATTTAAAAAAGAAATTGAAATTTTTGATAAAATTTTTAATTAAATTAATAAAGTTTAAAAGTTTAAAACTTGTGTAAAAGTTTAAAATTTAACAATTTTATTATGTTGTTGAACATAATATAAGTTTATCTGAAATTGTACCTCTACAGATTATCTAAGGCTACTTTCTCGTGCTTAATTTTCTTTTGACAATCTGCATAGTTACAATTTGCTCAAGGCTAAAGAAAACGCTACAGATATTAAAATGTATTTTTCTTAGCATTTCCTTTCCAGAGCTTACACAGAAAACATTGATTTTTCATATTTTAAACTCTTAAAAATCTAATTTCAAAAAACGTGGAAATTTATGTTGAAAGATTTTTCAATAAATGTATTTTTATATTGTTGAAAATTAAAATTATTTTAATTGTAAAATATTGTATTATTCAAAAGTATTTCCAAGATGTTTCCTGGAAAAATGAAATATTCATACAAAATGTCAGGGTACACCAATAAACATTTCAGAAAAGGTGAAAACAGTGAGTTCGTGAATAAGAGGTTTCATTCATTTTTGATAAGGGAGGAATTAAAAGGAATATACAGAAAAATTTGTGGAATCCATGCTGACACTGTGATTACATAAAAAATTTCCTTCTTTGTATGTGAAGATCATTTATTCGATTCAGATTATAGAAATACAGATAAAAAGCATCTTAAGTGGAATGCAGTTCCAAAAATAACTATAGAAGCAAAGCGCAATACTACAGAAAATCCATCAACATATCCAGTGTTTAATGAATTTCCAAATGTAATGAAGAGTCTCCTGAATGTTACTAATAATATTTTCATAACTACGGACGAACCAAAGTCTAATAAAATGAAAAGGATAATAGTATCTGAAGAAGATGATGAATTTCAATTTCTTCTGAACAAAGAAGAGATTACAGAAGAGGAACTTGAAACAACATTGGACATCCTCACTGCTTGAACTGAATTACAAATAACAAAAGGTGTAGAGAATAAAGTAAAAAACAGTTACAAAATATTAAATAAAATAAATATTAAAAAAAAAATTTAACTTCGAAAAAACTATAAATGTATTCAGTGCTTAGGCTTACTTTACAAAATTTGTGTAAATTGTGAAAAAAATTAGCGATAATATCGAACAAATTGAAAAAATTAAAAGACCTTTAGACAAAAGGTTTTTTTACAAATATTGAAAAAGATCTAAATTTAATCGCGAAATTGTATTGAATGTAAGTTTCATAATTTAAATAAACAGTTAAGTGCGTAGCGCTGGACATTAGATGATAAAATCTTTGCTTTATTTATGTTTAAAAAAACTCTTTGTTTGTACAGATATTTAAGAGTTTATTTTTAATTATTTTCAAAAATATAAATTAAAAATATTTTAGAAACAATTTCTTTTAGCACGGATATTAATGAATTGATTCTAAATTTATTAAAATTTTATGCATCAAAAAAGAGTGAAAAGGAAAAATTATGTACACTGCAGTTTGATGAAATTCATTTAAAAAATGCATTATTTTATTCAAAATGTGATGATAAAATTATAGGCTTTAAAGAATTCGATCATCTGGGGCGAACTAATAAAGAAGATAATAAAGCTCTCGTTATTTTGTTAAGAGACTTAAAAAAACAATGGAAGCAAATATTAGCTTTCTATTTTACGTTATCCTCAATTAGTGCCGAAAACTTGAAAGTACTTTTACTTATTTATTAGAAACATTAAATTCTATTGGTCTGAAAGTTGTGACTACAGTCTGTGATCAAGATTCACAAGTTTCAGCTTTAAATCATTAAGTAAAAATACAGTAGGGATGAAAAACTCCCATTATTTTATTTTTAATAATAAACAAGTGTACATAATTTTTTATCTTCCTCATTTATTAAAAAACACACGGAACGCGTTAATAAGTAATAAAATATTATTTGACGAAAAAGAAATAATTGGAAATGGCCTCTTAAAAACTGTACAAAAGGCTAAATTTGAATATATAGATATATCTGAAAGTCAGCGTTTCAAAATTATCAATGATTTGAGTATAAACTCTTTCAATTTTTCCGATTCGTTTGTAAAAATGAAGGTGAAAACCGTCACTCAACATCTGAGCCATAAAATGGCTCTTGGTATAAATTGTTTTATATTTAGAAACCCTCTGCCTGCTGAGGCTATAGCGACACTAGACTTTATTCAAATTATTGATTGGCTGTTTGATTCTTTAAACAATTTATCTTCGTTAGATTAAAAAATAAAACCATATAGGTCAGCTATGACTGCGATTTCACCTCACGTAAAATTATAGGATGATGTCCTTGACAAAATAAATTCGTGGAAAATTATTAAAATAGAAACAAATGAAGGCACCATAAACAATTTTTCGTTTTTAAAGGGGTGAAAAATCTCAATAAAATCAATCAAATGATTGTAGCGGGATGTACATGAATTTTATAAATTAAAATATTTATATTTACAACCATTAAACCAGAATGGTTTAGAAAATTTATTTTCTCAAGTGAGACAACATGGGGTAATAAACAATAATCAAACCTACAATCAATTTATCGCGACATTGAAAATTTGTATGTTTAATAATTTAGCCTTTGCAGATTATAGAAATAGCAATTGCGAAAAAGACCATTGTGAAAAAGATGATTGCTAATTATTAGATAATTATAGAACACTCTTTATACTTAGTAAAAAAATTGAGTGTGAGTGGGATGATTGCGAACTCTTTTATAAAATGTGTGATGATATTGAAGAGAAAAATGAATGCCTGGAATCAATATTTGATGAAAGGATTTTTTAATTTACTGACGCACGTTGAATGGGATGGAAGGGAAGATCCGTAGTTACTGAATCGAGAGAGTTTTGTTTTAAAAAAAAATGTTTATTTTGCCCACGACAATTACAAGCTTATTAAAGGAATCGAACTCGCAATTTTCGGAGGAGCAGGGATATCGAGAAAAAAAAGGCGAAGATAAAATTCCAAATTTTTCTGTCAGAAAATTTTAAAAAAAACAGAAGGAAAAATGATGACTCTCTCGTATTTTACACTTGAATTTATAATTTCTTATTCGATGCCCCGCCTCTCCGAAAATTGTCGCTTTCTTACAAAAATTTACATTTTCGCCAATCGCATCATTGCTCGATCCGGTGGGCATGACGGGGCCCATCCGGCGTGGGGTCAGTCCAAGCAGGTCAATCCTAGCGATTAGACGTGCTCGGACCTCGCTCGTACCCGCTTAGCGCTCTCGGTTGGTGCGATCCGCGCGTTAGTTTTTATTTATTGTAGATATAAACTTACTCTACCTGGAATAAAAGACTCTCCTGTGGGCCGCAAGAGGAAAAAAGCCGTTACATACTAATCAACTAATTACCCTACCTTATATTTTATCCTTAATCCTAATACTTATTTTCCTCGCACGCTTTTCTGTCTCGGTCCGAGAAGATCGCAGTTTTACGGCGATTCGGCCCGTCACCGTCGACCCACGGTCTCCTTCATCCATTTATTACAGGTCGAGGTACGCGCGTCCGCGTATTCTCTTAATTTCCAACTTTCGAAGCCGGGCGAACTTTATTGTTCCCAACCCCGCTGGGTTTACTCTCAACGACGACTTGATAAACCCAGATTTCTTTCATATGGATGTGGCACGGCTTACGGCGACTCGCCGGACCGTGCCGACGTACGAGGCAAAGAGCATCAATTCAAAAATCCTCGTGAATTCTTTACAGTATTAATATATCGAATGTATCAGAAGAAATAGAAGAAAAAAATACTTTATGTATCCAAATACGTGTTAAGAAAAATTAATATAAAGGAAAACTGTTCAAACTGCAAAAATACTTTATTTACAAATATACCTTCGATACATCACAGTCTCACTGAATTAAAAGAAATGGTGGATAGCGAGAGACATTTAATGTATTGTAGTGATAAGCTTTCAAAATTAATTGACGAAGTTCATATTTTACTATATGAATACCCAAAAATGATTTGCTATCAAATACCATTTAGAATAGATTTTATAAAACAATATTACAAATATTTCAAGGAAAAATATAAATTTTATGAAGTATATGATATTTTTAATGAAATTTTAATTTTTAGCATACCAATTCTTTTATACATATATTATAGGGATCACAGTTAATATGGAAAAATACATAAAGAATCTCTCGGATACTACAAAAAAATGAAAATTTTTTAAATTAATAAGTATGATTGGTATAATTTGCAAATAATATTGTATAGATCATGAGTAATAGAGAAAATATAATCACACATTTTAGAGTTAAAACATGATTCCAAAGTGTTATGAATGTTATATTTAAATATCATGTACAAATAATTACATTATAAAGTATTAACTAGATTATAAATAAATTAAATAAATTAATCAAATGCATTCTATTTAAATATAATATTCATCTTGATATAAATATGTAAATATAAGTATGTGTTAATAAAAATAAATGTTATTAATTTTATTATTGCTATACGTTATTAAATGTACATATTAAAAATATTTAAAAATGTTTTATAAACATAGACAATTTATTTTATTTTGTAAAAAATAATATAAATAGTAAAGAAAATATTCAGAAAGTAGCTAAAAGAAAGAGGTATTACAAGTACAATTGAAAAAAAGCAATAAGCTGATTGAGGTATAGAGGTAAATGGCCTAATACACAGTACCCTGGGAGTCAATGAGGGCACTAAACTCATTATTAAAGGATAATATTAATTTTAACTTGAGTTTCATCCACTAAAGAAAAAGTAAAAGTTCATTGGTCACCTCTTTTACTTTGTAATATCCTAATACTACAAAAATTGGTTATTATTCACAAAAATTATTGTAAATTTCTAAATTTCATATTGAATACATAGAAGCTGTTTATCTTATAAAATATATATATGTGTGTGTGCATATAGGATTCCATAACCAGACGCATCAGAAAGCACCTCGCGATCGAATGTGTGTACATTGGAAATAGTGAAAAGAAAAGAAATAGAGAGCAAAGAAAAGAGAAAAAGTAAGGAAAAAGTGCAGTGAAGTTTGTAATATTGTAAAAATCTATAATCTAATATTTAAATTAACAATTTTCACAAGCACAAAGTTAATTATTTCAGTCCAACACTACTAAATTTTACCTCAGGAGAAATGCTGTTAAACCGATCTCAAAGATCATAAATGATTTATACTTAAAATAATTTTCAACTTAAAAATTAAAGCAATTTAAATAATTCAACATAAAATTTAAATAATTATATATATTAATAATATAAAAATCTTACCTTAAATAATAATTAATCAATTTTGATAAAAATAATTCCTTCTCTGTTAATTGTGATTTTGGGTTTGTTTATATATATATTTAAATCATACTTAATTTTAAGTATATTATAAAGATTTAGGTAATAATTTTTTATTGTAATCAATCGATCAAATTTCCTTCCTTGTTTTATTATAGAGCACTTATTTTATCAATATAATAATATATAAATAATATCTATTTTCTTCACCACTAGGTTTATTTAATTAATATAATTATTAATAATATGTATTAATATTCAGCAATATCACTCAGTACTTCACTCTCACTTTTTATTAAAGAAATTTTAATTATAATAATTACTTCAATAATTAATTTAATTCAATAATACTATTTATGATAAAAATACTACAATCATAATCAATATTTACTTAGAATTATAATAACAATATTCAAGATGTTTAACTTATATTAAATATATTAATAATTATTTATTTAAATATAAAGATAACACTAACAATTTTTGATCAATTTGATACAAAAGGTAATAATAGAATAATGGCGAAAAGCTTTTCATCAATAAAATTCTATCCCTTTCACGTTACTACTTTAATTATTTACCAATTATGAATTTCCAATTTTACTTTACGCCAAAATTAAAATTCACAATTGGTTCACAGATAAATATAGTTTATCTTCCTTTTCCCGCCGCAGATTCTCCATCATGATTGGTTTATCAAGCACAATGTTAAATTGGACATGAAAATAAAAAAATCTAATACTCTGCCGATTATTATATAAAATACAATTATCGGCCATCTCAACACTACCATTTTTAAGCACTCACACTACTATACATATACACTTTATATATACATATATAATCAATACACTTTCCCGCCTATCTTGTCTCTTATCATTTCGTGAACACCAACGCTTCCTATATCACCGAGACATCCGGCCACATGTAAATATCCCAGAACCAGCATGTTTCAGTAATAGTTTATAAACAAATATAATTTAATAAATTTGGTGAATAACATTACTTCAATACCATTATTCTATTTTTGTGAGTTATTTGGTGTATTAATTTTAATATTTCCATTTATTTAAACTATGCATAAATTTCATAATCAATATATACATATGTTAATTTTCATATTTCAATTTTCAGGTTAGTATAGTATAGTAGATTTATATATATATATATATATATAAATGGATTTAGTTAATTTATTTTAATAATGAATAAATAAATATATTAATTAGAAACCCTCTCCCTAAACCAAAAAATCCTTGAAATTTTGATTTATTTATCCTTCACTACCATATACTAACCTTTATATCTTCACTCCTTATCTATGGAGGATTCTTCAACATTCGCTAGCTCATTTAGGAAAAGGAAAGGATAGGATAGGATAGGATGTCACCGGAATGAAAGGGTCAAGTAAGATTTTACCTGTTCAGGGAATCATAACCAAACATACCCTTCACAATGATTGCTTGGAGGTCTGGAGGTAGGTTCTTTATTAATTCCAATATTCTAAGAATGGTATCCATATTCCTCAGAATTGACTGATCTTCCACAATTTTAGGTTTTCCCTTAACTGCTTCAGATCCTTCCTTTCCCTTGGTCAGGACTCCCGTTCTTTCCTTCTCATCTTCAATCAATCCACCAACCGGCGTCTCTACGGTTCGAAGTTCTCTTTGTCAAACTATTTCTCTGTGCCTTTCAGCACATCGAGGACAATCCGACAAATCCACCCCCTTTTCCCACAATTATAACAAAATACGTGGCAGCAGGTAGGGGACAATCCCCACGCTTGTGCCCACGTCTCCAACAAATAAAAACAACCACGATTGGAGGATCAATCTTCGGCTTTGTAAGGATTTTCCCCAACCTCCCAAACATGGTACCTTGTTCCACTATGGGCAGGTGTTTATGCTCACCCCATACTCGAAACGGAACAGGTCGCTCCAACCTCTTCACCTCCTTTTGGGAATTGGTTTTCTTTAATGGAATAGCTATAACTCTCCGTTCGACTTTCGATTCGATTACCAAGGCCGAAACATGGATGGGCCTGACCTGTCGTACAGATGGACTATCAATCCCTGAAAACACATCTCCCATCTCCAAGTGTGTTCTGGGATTGACAGTCCTGGCCCGTCTACGCTTCCTCCTGGCGGCCGACTTCGAAACCATTCGAGGAGTCGCCGTTTTCCACTCATCCTCTTGGTTTTTCTCCACCACAATTTCTTCTCCCGCACTACTTCCAATGGTTTGGACCATGTTATTTCCATCTCTGCAGATGGATCAATGGTTGGGTCTTTTAAACCTAAATCCTCCTCAACCACCCTGATCTCCACCACTACGGGACCTCCTCTTCCTCAGAAATAACCTCCAATTCCGAGAGAAAAGGAACTGTTTTGAACTGAATCTTACTCATCTGAAACATATTAAAATTAATATTTTTTCCCCTTTAAATTATTCCTACAGTCAGAGAAAGAATTATTTTTTTAAATTCCTTCCCGAGGAGGAATAAATTTCTTTAACTCCGCAATATGAGCCTTTGAGATTTTTCTACTCTGTCCTGCTATAACATACACTACTGGGGATAATTTTTCTATAATTTTAAAAGGTCTTTCAAGCTTTGGAGCTAATTTGGCAGAAAACTTTTTGCTTGCATTAGATAGTTCATGAGTCCTTCTCATGACTGTTTCTCCCACTATATATTCAACATCACTCCTTCCCTTATCATAAAGTTTCTTTTGTTTCACCCTTTCTTTTTCAATAAACATCACTACCAGGTCTCTTAAAGCATCAAGTTTCTTTACTCGATCCTTCCACACAAATTTTGTTCCATATAGATGATGCCGAAATTGTTCTTTCGCGAAAACTACTGCTAACAGTTCTTTGTCATATGTTGAATAGTTCTGGGCCTCTAAAACTTCGTGACGCGTAAGCGCATGGTCGGACTTTCCCTAATTCGCCTTGGCTCAAGATGGCTCCGAGAGCGTAATCTGCCACGTCTGTCGTCACGATAAATGGCCTTGTCAAGTCAGGTGCTTATAGGAATGACTCACTACACAGTATCTCTTTGATTTTATCAAATGCTTCTTGTTGACTCTTTTCCCAGTAGAATGATCTTTCACTTTTAATAACTTCTAATAATGGTAGGGTTACTTTCGCGTAACTTTGAATAAACTTTCTGTAATATTCGAAAAATCCGAGAAACTGTTTTATTTTTCTCGCTGTTGTTGGTACAGAATAATCTTTAACCACCACTATTTTATTTGGATTCATACGTATTTTTCCCGATCCGGCTATGTACCCCAGAACTTTGGCTTCGTTTTTCAAGAATTGACATTTTTTTGGCTCGATAGTTAGGTTAGCGGCTTCCAATTTACGTAAGACCCTTTTTAATCGGATTAGGTGTTCGTCGAGGGTGTTCGAAAAGATCATAATGTCATCGAGATATACCTCTATCTCTTCCCTCGATAGTCACGCTAGGGCTAATTTCATTGCGCGCATAAAGGTGGTGGGAGCTCCTTTTAGACCCATAGCCATTCGGTTATATTGGAAGCTAGCTCTCGGCCCTGATGATGCTGTTAGCGGTGCCGATGCTGGATCCATTTTTATTTGAAAAAAACCCATTTTAAGGTCCATGATCGATATATAATTTGACCCCGCGTGCTTATCAATGAGTTCGTTCGTGAATTGTACTAGATAACAGTCTCCTAGGATAATTTCGTTTAGTTGTCTAAATCCTCCATCTTTGGTTGCCTTACGCGTCCGGTTGCTTCGGGACAATTTACGTTGGTGAGCAATGCGGGGACATCGAAGATTCAATGATGCCTTTTTTCTCTAATTTGTTTATTTCTTGTTGCAATATTTCTTTAAAAATGGGTGGATACCTGTATTGCTTTGTTTTTAATGGTTTATCAGATGTTAACTCTATTTTGTGTTCTAATAAATGAGTCGCGGTTAACGGTTCATCATTGAGGCCGAAGCTCCTCGTGTATTTCCGTAATACGTCCCGGAGTAATCTTATTTCTTCGGTATTTCTCCCCTCAACATCCACGAGGAACATAATTATATCAAGTCTTTCTTTCCGTTGTTCTGGGTTGTCATTTAAATAAATGTTGAATTTAAATAAATGTTCTTTCTAATGTCGATGATTGTTTCCGCGAAATCATCATTTTCATAATTATCATAATTTAATTTGTTGGTGAATAAATTGTTACTGTTTAGTTGATTTATTCCACCGCCACTCTTATTATATATTGCTCCTAAGTCTACTTCCCCTTTGTCTTCTATTACGTAGCACGGTAATAATTCAATTTCCGGTAGTGATATGGAAACTAGCATCTCGTTGGTGTTTGTACATTCTACGAATATTACGCCTTTATTTGAAACGGATAGAAAATTGCCAAATAGAACTCCTGGTGCCAAGTTATGGGGTGGCACCCAACCAATTTTCGTGTCTCCTTTTACACGTGCGCTGATTCTTTTTCTCGCTTTCGCAGGTATCTCAATATTATTATCACAAGTGAAGGATAGTAATGTATCTCCCAATTTTAAATATCTGTGTTCGGCATTAATTGTGCCCTTATATTCCCTATTATGTTCCAGCCAACGATTCCGCCTACGTCAATCAGTAGATCCTCGGGGACTACATGGAATTCACATTTGACGTCATGTATCGCGATCGGTAAGCTTTCCAGCGTCAGGCATTTTCCCGCGGCCAAGCCGTGTACCATTATCATGACGTTTTTGTCGATTAACTCGCTCATTTTAATTTTTTTTCCCTTAATTTTTAATACCTCCGCTCCTGAGTGCACGTAAAAGGAGGCTTTATTATTTAAAAATTCTATCCTAAGGATTTCTATAACGGGCAATTTCTTCCGCCTTCCAAATAATTAATTTTAGCTACCCTTATATCGGGGAAGTGTGTTTCTTTTGTTTCTATATTCTCCTGCTCAACAATGAGGGGTTTTGTTGAACAAGTTCCTAATTTAAATGTTTGTCTTCATTATTGACAGTAGTAAGACTATCTCTCGGATGATCCTGAATCAAATTTACTCTCGCATCTTGCGCCTGTGGCGCGTTATTTACCTGGGGTCCCTCATGATTGAATCGTTTGTTCGGTGGATCATAATTATCTCTAGGACCGGTGGTGGCGTAGTCCACCCTATAATCCATATTGTTGTTATATCTTCCTCTATCTCGGTAATTCGTGGTTTTATACCCGTAGCCTCGATTATAATTATTGTCTCGATTATATTCATTATTGTCGGCGTAATAACCTCGACTATTATTCGGCTTCCCTTGATAATTATTTCTTCCTCTGTTGTTGCCGTACGGGTTATTATTATAATTATTTCTGCGATTTTAATTATAATTGTCCGAGTCTGTGTTAACATCATTTGTATTAGTAGGATAGGGTGCGTTGGCATTTGTTCTATCGGCCGGTCCCATATATTGGGGCATTGGTATATCTCGTTCAGGTTTTTCGTGTGATCTTCTTTGCTCCGCCTCCCTTAATAGAATTCGGCAATCAGTAGTGTCATGCCCTTTCCTGTCACAATACTTACATCACGTCGGCGGTTGGTAAGGCCTATCATAGCGCGGACCACCTCTGTTATCGAGCTCGTTTCCTTTCTCAGTCCGTACTTCTTAAAGTTCTTTACCGAAATTAACTGCGAGTATTTCCGATTGACATAAGGATGAGGAGTAGAAAGAAAGGAGTGAAGAGGTTGTTTTGCTTCACAAAGTTTATTTCGAAGACACAAATATTATAAGGTACTCATATTAGTGAATTTGAGGGGAAGCGAGAAAAATAGAACTTGAGTCAGCGAAATTCGAAAAAGAAGTGAGGAAAAGGCCTGGGCCTTTTTTCTTCATCGTTAGAAATATTTCACAAACTATCCCTCCCCGAATTCACTTCACAATGTTCATCATAAAATATTTTGTTGTACGCGGGACCGAGTCATGTGATCCGTGCGACCAGATTACGTGTTTCGTTCCACCGAGTCACGTGACTCGCATGACCAGATCATGTGCCCGCCCGCCCGAGTCTTCTTCGCTGCTTTCACATAATTACGGCGGGATAGCTCTATCGTATATCATTCTCTAATCCGCGATATTTTCTTCTTAGCACGGTCCGGGAGGCAGCGACAATTATTTAATAGTTATATTACGAGAGGATCAGCGGGATTCGGAAAATGCAGAAATGTTCGAAAAGAGTGGGAGGAGTTTGTACATGTGTCAGGGAATCCTGGCCCCGGGGCCTGCGGCACGTACCCCGTAGGTTTTCACCTATTTTCATGCTACCCTGCCCCACCCATCGCCCGTCATCGCTCTAGCGGATTTCATTGGTCGTTCAATGTCTACGGGGTGTAAGGGTCAGCCCATATACCTCCGATCTTTTTCCGGTATACTCCCGAGGTACGCGCCTCTTTCTACCATTCCGTAACAGCGAGATTAATAGCCTCTTCGAGGGTCTCAGGTCTTCTCGCGTTTACTTGAATGAAAATGGTGTCGAAAAATCCTACTATGAATCTCCTGATAACCAGATCTTCGTGTTGCCGACGATCCCGATAACGGCCGATATGTCTGGTTAGGCAGACTAATTCTGTAGCTGTGTTCAGCTCCTCGCGCAAAATTCTCATACGATTCCTGAATTCGGATTCCGGTTCCCCATCCTTCTATACATATCTTTTAATTTTATCTATAGCGTCATCTACAGCACTGAGAGCTCTGAAAACTGCTCCCAAATCGGCAATAAAGTTGTCAATCAAATCGTAGTTACCTAATTTGGAACACATATATCTTTTGGCTTTCCCGATTATTTTATTACTTAGGGCTCGCAAGATGAACCGCTCTACTTGAGGCCCTTCGTCATCTAGAGTTTTGTGTATCCAATTTATTAAGTTTAGTATTTCATCCGGTTCGCCCGAACATTTTGGCATCTGGTCTGCTACATTATATGGGGGCATACTCGACCTCATAGAGAATTCGGGTGTATATTCAAATTGTCTGGTCGCTTCGGCGGACGTAAAAGATTCGCGCGATCGAATAGGTGTTGTCCGGGGCATGGTGGCTGGCCCGCTCTGGGCGTATCAACAGATGCTCTCTGAGGTTCACACCGCGACCTATTTTCTTTTCTTTGAAGACGATTGACTTCCCCTCTCAATCCTTTTATTTCAGCCATCATTTCCTCAAAATGACGGTCCTTCTCGTCGATATGGGGGTCCGGTGACGCGAGATCCCCGCTCGGCCATCCCCCCAGATCAATGATATTTTATTTGTCGGCCATTTTTAACCCCGCATGTCTTGAATCACACTTATTTATCCCTTCGATTCCTACTGATTTTAGTTTTTGAATATTATCTCCGCAAAATGGGAACTTTTATTCCGGAGTTTATACATCGACGAGAAGACGATGAACGAATTCAAACGTTATCTCTTTTTCATTCGCGGAATTCCACTCCCCGGACACTGTTAAATTGGACGACACTAAACGCGGCTTAGGATCGTGTTCATATGATTTACTACGCGTAAATAATTTAAATACTCTAAACATTACCTAATACTTAATTATTAAAACACTATTTCCGACGGGAATGAAATAACCAAAAAAGTTGTATAATTCAGCTAGATTCGGTTCTAGCTTCCGGTTTGGACTACAAATTTTACAAATTTATCGATATTTGTTCCAAAACAAATTTCACAGCATGCATATAATCTTATAAATTAACCAAGAGTGAAAAAAGAAAAAAAATACAAGATACACTTTTCCGTACTTACATTAAGATGCTGGCTATGATAACTGCAACTTCACAGCTCGTCATGGCCTTTCTTACTGTATTAGTTTTCTCGATTAATCTTCTCGGCTTGGCTCTCACGCTAAATCACTCGCGAAAAGAAAAAAATTTTTGATACCTTGACAGAAAATCCTGGTCACGGTATCAAAATTTGTTCCGTATCTGAGCAGTCGCAATTATATATATTCTTTGATAATTGAATCGCGAAATTTTCTCCAGGATTCGTTCTATCCTAGCCGATTCGATCAAAGCGTTTCGGCTTTCGTAAGATTCGGAATTATCAATAAAGAAAACGCGAGATAATTAATATAATACTTTTTATTATATCTCTTAATGAACGATAGAGAGAGATAGTGAGATGATGTGTATTACAATGGTTCGTGTCAAGAAAACTAAGACCCGATTGTATATAAAAAAATTGTGATGAATATTAATGAAAAGGGAGCGAGCCCGAACCGAAATGATTCAGATTAGAACCAATCTCCGAACCGAAGTACGACTTGAGAAGAAATTAAACTGAAACCCCCTAAGTTTCATTCGATTCAACTCATTACCTGCGCTGTATGGAGAATTGTAAAATCCGAAAATTCTCCCTCCGAGTGTTTCTGCTTGATTATCGTTGAGTTAGCTGTCTTCGGTGTTGTCTTTCGATTGACCCCTGCGTATTCATCGTCGCCTCCGAACTTGAATTTTTACAATTTGGCGAATTCAGAGGTTCTTATTACTCGCGGGTTTCTTGTTACTCGCGACTCCGTTCGATTTCCTTATTGACAATTTCCTAATGTTTTGTCTACGTTTACTGACGCGAGTACTACTTATTCGTTGCGTACGCGTTTGCAATATTCTATACGTGACAAATTATTAAATTGAAAATTATTTTAAGTATAAATCATTTATGACCTTTTTATTTTTTATTTTTTATTGGTTTAACGGCATTTCTCCTGTAAAATTTAGTAGTGTTGAACTGAAATAATTAACTTTGTGCTTGTGAAAATTGTTAATTTAAATATTAGATTATAGATTTTTACAATGTTATAAAATGGCGCCCAATGTGGGGCCCAGTTAAATTTGAATTTCAAGGGCATCATTATTGAAGTTGGTTTATTGTAGTATTATTGCTGTGTGATTTTCTTACTGGTGATAGAGAAAGTACAAATTATTAGTCGCGGTTATTATTATTGGTCGTGTAGTGAAATAGTGAAGTGAGAATTGGAGATTAGAAATTTATTAAAATTTTTTTTTTCCTTTTATCTAATATTGCCGAAATTTATAAAGATTTTTGAGTTAAGTGTTTGTTAAATTATGCGTAATGATAGATTAAGAGTTAAATTTTTTTTTCTCTCTTTTATTGCTGGTTGTTGGATATATTTATTTATTTAATTATTGAGTGATATATTTATTTATTGAGTAATATATTTATTTATTGAGTAATATATTTCTTTATTTATTGATAGTATATTTATTTATGTATTATTTTTTTATATTTATTTAATTATTATTTACGATATATTGTTATTCGTGATTTATACATTTATAATGTACTTATTTATTGTATAATTTATTTTTTGTTATTAGCGTGGTATAGATAAATAAATATAGATTGCAGTGATATTAATATAAATAATAATTTTAAATTTTAAAGGATTTTTTTTTTATTGTTGCTTGTTTTTTTTCATATATATATTAAAAATTTTTTTTCATATTTATTAGTTGATCTAGTATGTAACAATTTCAATTAAAAATTTATTATTATTATTATTGATATTATAGATATGTATTTATTTTTTTTTTTTTTTTTGTTATAAATTGAATATTTTTACTGCTTGTTTCTATTGGCAAAATATTTTTTTTTTTGCTGTAATATTTTATTTCATTGATTTTGGTATTTTTTTCCCGATTCTATTTTTTTTTGTTAGTAGTATTATTGTTCTGTTTTTTTTTATATATTTTTATTTTATTTTATTTTATTATTCTCGATATATGTTGAATATAAGGTAATCGCTACAATAATTTAGCATATTATATTTATTGTATTGATTTTTTTATTTTTTTTATCCTTTATTTATTTATTATTATTATTCATATATTGTAGGCAGTTAATATTATCGTTTTATCTATTTGGGAAAAGGAAGTGTCAGTATTACAGACAGAATTATTACTTAGAGTTTTTGTTTTTTTTAGTATGGTTGCAAGCGTCTACCCATATATTTTGTTTTTGGCATTTGTTGTTTGTCGTTGATAACGTGTTAATTTAGTAGTGAAGGTCTCTTAAAAATAGATAATTTTGAAGATTTTTTTAGGGAATTGCTGAAGCGTTCCTCGTGGGCGCGTAATATTGCACATCAATTAAACGGAATGGACTCGGACTCCATCCTATAATCGTTAATAAAATCTGGATTAAATAGTAGTGGAGATCCAACAATCTTAAAAAATAGATGGTTGAGATACCAAGGAGTGGGATTCCATGGAACGATGTACAAGATGGACGCCCAAGTCCGTCTCTCTTAAAATAAGCGTTCGCGGAAAATGAAAATACAATAATAAGTAGTGGAGGAGAATCAGGGGCAGAGAACATAATAAAACAAAACTCATCTATATTGGATATACCAATACCTGGAAACAGAGACGAGGACAGTAAAAGAGACCTGTTGGACTACCTGGTGGGGTTCTCCGATTCCATAATGGGAAAAATGGTTACAATACCCGCAGTAATGTTGGAAGACGTCATCAAACAATGTCTCCGCAAAAAAAAGAAGAGAGGGAAAAAGAAGCCAAATTAAATAAAATATGCGACAATTAGCGGATTCTTTCCAAATTTCCGAGGAAAGTCAAGCGAATGGAAAAGCCGAGGTTAGGAATTTTAAAAGGGAGGTGCCATGATCATAATTAAGACGATCTACAAGACGTCACACTCCAAAACGTGCAGCCAAATAAATTCAAAAGGAATTGGGTAAATAATGCATCAGGAGGAGCTGTTCCACGTTACCAAGGTAGTAATTGGAATAATCAAGGAACAGGAGTTAACCAGAATAATGTAGTGTTGAATCCCAAAACCCCACAGAATGTAGTGATAAATCCTTAACAAAATATAGTGAAGGAGGTGTTTTATGGGGCGTGTGCGACATGTCAGGCGGTAGGACATAAGGCGAGGGATTGTTCCAATCGCGTTTGTTACCGCTGCCGAAAACCGGGGCATATTGCGTGGGAATGCCCCAATAATATCTTGGACACGGGTCCAAAGTGCCAATTATGAGGCAGACCGAATTGCGAGATAAAGACACAATTTGTCCAGTAATGGGGAAACGAGCAAATGGGGGGGGGGCAGAATTATCCCAGCCCTTTCCAGTAATAAATTTATGTAAAAGGAGTGAAGTGTCGTGTAGTGGCGTAGCTCAGAAATTATCTGGAACTCCAAGAGATAATTTTAAAGAGTCAGCGAATTAAATTAAGGGGTTGTGTAGTGGCGTAGCTTTCCACTTATCTGAAAATCGATTGGATAATAACAGAAAGTCAGCAAAATCAGTAGTAGTGAAGTCTAGTAGCGTACTTCCTTAATTATCCGAGGATAAATTGAATAATAATGAGGAATTAGCAAATAAATTTGTAGTGCAGTGTCGTGGCGTATCTTCTTGCCAATCTGGAAGTCCTGATGAGGACGAGAAGCTAGCACTCGCCTTGGATTTGTCGGAACAAAGCCAGGAGGAAATTATGAAAATGATGGATGATTGTTTACGAAAACTGAAGATATTAGACGATGCGATCCCGGTCACAAGTCCAAAGGAAGTGATCAAGAGAACAATCCAACCAAATGAAGAATTAAACAGTGAAATGGAACAACAACGCATTCTAAATCACGTAATTCCATTAATTAAACAAAGTAGTGATGGTGAAGTGAAGACAAATAAAATAGCTAGTTCATCATTAAAAAATCGAAGTTTTTTTGATGTTAACGTAGCTGGAGTAAAGTATAAGGTATTGTGTGACCCAGGAGCAATGATATCTTTGGTCGGAAGCAGAGGAGCTGCACAACTGAGGGATAATTTGGTTTCAACGTCATCAGGAGTTAAATGTGATACAGGAACAGTAAGCAAGGCTTTAGGAGTTCTGTCATTAAAAATGAACGTCAATGGAACGGAATGGAATTAATCATGAAGATTAGGACAGTAAAGCAACTGGACCAAGATATGATATTGGGAATGGATTTCTGCAAACTCTTTGATATAGACATGCGTTTCGGCGGGAGCCTGTGGCATACTAGGGAGGAGGAGTGGACAGAATTCTCCAGAAGTAGTATTGAAGGAAATATCGTCATTCAGGTTGAATGTGCGGGTATCTCAAAATTAAGTAGTGAAGAAAAGACGAAAGTTAATAAGTTAGTGGATAGGATTTTGTCAAAGGCAACTGGGAAGCGGGATGACACTAACCGAACATTACATAAGTGTATAAGGAGCCGAGCCTGTCAAATACAAATTTAGAAGAATGTCTCCTAAAATGTGTCACGTATGTAAAATTGTAAACGCATACACGATGAATTAAATTGTACTCGCATCAGTAAACGAAGACGAAACATTGGGAAAGTGATATTGAGAGAATCGAACGGAGTCGCGAGTAATGTAAATCCCGCGAATAATAAGAACTTTCGAGTTCGCCAAATTGCGATAATTCAAGATCAGAGGCGACGATGAATACGCAGAGGTCAATCGAAAGACAATACTGGAGAAAGCTGACAGAACGATAATCAAGCAGAGGCACCTGGAGGGAGAATTCGCGGATTTTGCAATTTCTCCATACAGTGGAGGTAAAGAGTTGAATCGAAAGAAACGTAGGGGCATTCGGTTCGATTCCTTCTAAAGTCGTACTTCGGTTCGGGTTTTTAATATTTATTACTATTTGTTTTATACAATCGGGACTTAGTTTCTTGACACGAAAAATTGTATTACACATTACGTTACTCTCTCTCTCTCTCTCTTTCTCTCGTTCATTAAGAGAGTTTTAATAAAAAGTATTATATTAATTATCTCGCGTTTCCTTTATTGACAAATTCTTGACCTCACAAAGGCCAAAATGCTTTCACCATTTTGGTTAGGGCAGAACGAAGCCTGGAGAAAAATTTCGCGATTTAATTATCAAAGAATAAATATAGTCATGACATATTAGTTACGTAACAAATTTTGGTGCCGTGACCAGGATCTTCTGTCGAGGTATCGGAAATTTTTTTGCGAGTGATTTATGGGGAGAGACAGTTCTAAAACAAGGTTTATCGAGGAAGCTAATAGAATACACGGAAGGACATGACGAGCTGTGGAGTTGCAACAATCATAGTTGTCGTCTTAGTGTAAGTACAAAAAAAGTGTATCTTGTTTTTATTTTTCTTTTGAATAATTTATAAAATTATATGCATGCTGCATAATTTCTCTAAGAAAAGTATCGATTGATTTGTGAAATTTGTGACCCAAACCGGAGGCTAGAACCGCATCCAACAGAATTATAGAAATTTTTTTGGTTATTTTTTGGAAATAGTGTCAAATAATTAATTTTTTTTTTGTAATGTCGAAAAGATTTAAATTATTTGCGCGTAGTAAATCATACGAACGTAATCCCAAGCCGCGGTTAATATCGTAAAATTTAACGGCGTCCGGTGAGTAGAATTCCGCGAACGAAAAAGAGATAACGTTCGTATTTGGTCATCGCCTCTTCGTCGAAGTAGAAACTCCGGAAGAACAACTACGAGTTTGTGGAGATAATATTCAGAAATTAAAATCAGTAGGAACTGTAGGGTTGGATAAGCGTAATTCGGAAAAAGCGAGTGTAAAGATGGCCGAAGAACAAAACATTATCGATCTAGGCGGATGGCCGAACGTAGATATCGTGTCACCGGATACCAATATCGACGAAAGGGACCGCCGTTTTCAGAAGCTGATGGCTGAAATGAAAGCAATGAGAGAAGAAATCGATCTGCTTCGAAAAGATAAAGATAGATTGCCATGTGAATCGCGTACAGCAATAATACACCCAGAACGAATGAGGCCGCGCCAACAGTTATACCCAAACAACACCTTCGCGACCTCGCGAGTCTCTCGTCCCCGTCGAAGCTATTCGACAATCTGAATATATACCGGAATTCTCTATGAGGTCGAGTATGCCCCCATACAAAGTAGCAGATCAGATGCCGAAATGTTCAGGCGAACCGGACGAAATATTGAATTTAATAAACTGAATACATAAAACTCTAGACGATTAAGGACCTCAAGTAGAGCAGTTCATCTTGCGTGCTTTAAGTAATAAAATGATTGGGTAAACAAAGAAATTTATAGGATCTAAATTAAGCAATTATGATTCTATTGAATATTTTATCGCTGATTTGGGAGTAGTTTTTGGAGCTCCTCGGGCCGTGGAAGACGCAGTAGACAAAATTAAAAGATGCGTGCAGAAGAACGGAGAACCTGTATTTGAGTTCGGGAATCGCATGAGAATTCTGCGTGCGGAGTTGAACGCGGCGACGGAACTGGACTGCCTTACTAGACATATCGGTCGTCATCCGGATCGCCGACAACACGAGGATCTAGTTATTAGGAGGTATATAGTAGGGCTAATCGACTCGATTTCTACCCGGGTAGATGCAAGAAGGCCCGGGACCCTCGAGGAAGCCATTAACCTCGCGACGAGATTCGATAAAGAACTTTACGAAGTCCGAACTGAACGAGGCGGTGAGTGCGACAACAACGGGCGTGGCCTGCGCTATGAAAAGCCTTACCAATCGCCTAAGTGGTGCAAATACTGCGAAAGGAAAGGCCATGATACTGCCGACTGCCGAAATTTGTTAAGAGAGGTGGATCAACGAAGATCGCGTTTAGGGCCCCAACAAAATGTACCAAAGCCCCAATATGCAGGACCGCCCGACGTAGAAAGAAACGATGCGCCTTATCCTAATAATTTAAATAACGATAATTGGGCACCCCGGAATTATGATCGCCGGGTAATTATAATAACAATCCATACGCGAATCAAAGGAGTCAATATAATTATCGTGGGAGGCCGAATGATCGTCGGGGTTATTACAACGATTATAATGGATATTATAATCAAAGTAACGGATACAAGGAAAATAATTATCGAGATCGGGGATGATATGATAACAATGCTGATAGTAAGGCGAATTATGCCAATACCAATCACAGGGATAAATACGGTCCTCCCAATGATAGATTCGATTATGAGAGACCCTCCTTGGATAACGCGCCACGTTCGCAAGACGCGAGAGTTAATCTGATTCGCGATAATCCATGAGAGAGTATTACTACCATCAATAATGATAACGAACATTTAAACTAGGAACTTGTTCAACAAAACCCCTCATTATAGAGCAGGAGAATATAGAAACAAAAGAAAAACATTTCCCTGAAATAAGGATAGCCAAAATTAATTATACGGAAGGCGGAAGTAATTTGCCCGTCATAGAAATCCATGGGATAGAATTTTTAAACAATAAAGCGTCTTTTTACATAGATTCGGGAGCGGAGGTATCGATAATTAAAGGAAAAAAAATTAAAATGAGCGAGTTAATCGACAAGAATGTCATGATAATGATACACGGCTTCGCCTCAGGAAAATGCCTGACGGTGGGAAGCTTACCGATCGTGATACATGACGTCAAATGTGAATTCCATGTAGTCCCCGAGGACCTACTGATTGACGTAGGCGGAATCGTTGGCTGGAACATAATAGGGAGATATAAGGGCACAATTAATGCCGAACACAGATATTTAAAATTGGGAGATACATTACTATCCTTCACTTGTGATGATAATATTGAGATACCTGCGAAAGCGAAAAAAAGAGTCTGCGTATGCGTAAAAGGAGACACGAAAATTGGTTGGGTGCCACCCCATAACTTGGCACCAGGAGTTCTATTTGGCAATTTTCTATCCGTTTCAAATAAAGGCGTAATATTCGTAGAATGTACAAACACCAACGAGATGCCAGTTTCTATATCAATACCGGAAATTAATTATTACCGTGCTACGTAATGGAAGATAAAGGGGAAGTACACGTAGGAACAATATATGATAAGAGGGGCGGTGAAATGGATCATCAAAGCATTAACAATTTATTCACCGATCGAACACATTATGGCAATTATGAACAAGACGATTCCGTGACACCGATCACAGATGTCAGAGAATTCAACGTTTATTTAAATAACAAACCGGAACAGCGAGAGGAATGATTCGAGATAATTATGTCCCTTGTAGATCTTGAGGGGAGAAACGCCGAAGAGATAAGGTTACTTCGGGACCTACTACGAAAATACACAGGAAACTTCGGTCTCAATGCCGAAGCGCTACCAGCGACGCACTTATTAACATACAAGATAGAATTAACATCCGACAAGCCTCTACAGTCTAACCAATACAGGTACCCACTAGTTTTAAGGAAAGTATTGCAGCAAGAAATAAATAAATTGGAAAAAAATGGCATCATCGAACCATCGATGTCTCCATATTGCTCACCAACCTGGATTGTGCCGAAACAACCAGACGCGCAAGGTAACAAAAGCTAGAGGTTGGTAACTGATTTCAGACAACTGAACGAGATCACTTTGGGGGAGTGTTACACCGTACCGTTCGCAAACGAGCTCATTGATAAGCTAGCAGGGTCAAATTATATATCCATCATGGACCTTAAAATGGGCTTATTCCAAATAAAGATGGATCCAGCCTCGGCATCGCTGACAGCATCATCAGGGCCGAGAGGTAACTTTCAATATAATCGAAAGGCTATGGATCTGAAAGAAGTCCCCACCATCTTCATGCGAGCGATAGAATTAGCTTTAGCGGGACTATCGAGGGAAGAGATAGAGATATATCTCGATGATATTATGATCTTTTCGGACACCCTCGACGAACACCTAATCCGATTAGAAAGGGTCCTACGTAAACTGGAAGCCGCTAACCTAACTTTCGAGCCAAAAAAATGTTAATTCTTGCAAAACGAAGCTAAAGTTCTGGGGCACATAGCCGGATCGGGAAAAATACGTATGAATCCAAATAAAATAGTGGTGGTTAAAGATTATTCTGTACCAACAACAGCGAGAAAAATAAAACAATTTCTCGGATTTTCCGGATATTACAGAAAGTTTATTCAAAGTTACGCGAAAGTAACCCTACCATTATTAGAAGTTATTAAAAGTGAAAGATCATTTTTCTGGGAAAAGAGTGAACAGGAAGCATTTGATAAAATCAAAGAAATACTGTGCAGTGAATCATTCTTACTGACTTGACAAGGCTGTTTATCGTGATGACAGTCGTATCAGATTACGCGCTCGGAGCCATCTGGAGGCAAGGCGAATTAGGGAAAGATCGACCATGCGCCTACGCGTTACAGCGTTTCAAAGGGCCGTAGTTAAGATACTCGACATATAACAGAGAATTATTAGTGGTTGTATTCGCAAAAGTACAATTTCAACATTATTTATATGGGTAAAATTCACGGTTATAACCAACCATGATCCACTTAAACACTTTCATACCACGAAACATCTAGAAACTCGATTTAACAGAATGAAAGCCTCGCTACAGGGTTACGATTTCGATATAATATACAGACCTGGGCTAAAGAACGCAAATGCGGACGCGTTATCAAGAAATCTGATACTTCGTCAAGGCGAAGCATACTCCGAATTACCCAGAAACAAGCTATATGCGTTAGCGGACCAAAAGAACAAAAACAAGCGGAAAACCCTAAAGACGGATATATCGGCATGGTGGAGAAATGGAAACGAATGAATGACTCCGACAGCGAAAATGGAAAATGTAACAGCTAATACTCTTCTTGAAAACTCAGGGTTAGTAAGTGCGAAACAAAGAGTTTTCATGGCTCTAGTAATGATGAAGACAGCTCCCTCAAACAAATGATATGAAATCACGGTAAGGGAAATAAGTAAAGAAAAAGATTACGGGTATGAGCTAGAAGAACCGAAGGAAATAAAATTCGAGTCGAGAAAGTACACCGTGGAAATAATAACGAGAGACTCAAAAGATCATGAGGCATGGAACGTCAAAATTTGAAGGGAAATGTCAGGACTTGTAGAGATTTGCGAAGAACGGGAGAATGAAAATCCTGGGGCGAGCCAACTATCAGACTTTGTGTTGGACGAAATAATAACATCACTAAAAGCCAGTCCAAATGATAAACCGAGTGAAATTCCTAGTAATACCGATAAAATAACGAATAAAACCATTAAAGATATAAGCCTGAAGAAAGAACAAGATGAAAATGCGTATTTACTATTATACAACCAAGGTTTGCAATGCATTGAACCGAATATAAATATTGCACGCGAGGTAATACTAACAGAACCACTGGGAGACTGTCTTTCCTAAAGTTTCAAGATTGCCGCAAATTTATCTATATCAACAACAGCATTAAGAAAAAAATTATTAGACTCGGAATTTTTAAACGATTGCCAGGAGCCGAAAGAAGTTGCAAAAATTTTATCATCTCAGAATGAAAGGAGAAACGATAATTGTGTATATATATTCTGTCGTGAATTAAATTTATCGTATGCATACATTTTTTTAATTACAAAAGATAAATTAATGTATTTTCATTTCATCGATAAAATCCGGAATCCCAGCATACATTTGCATTTAGAAAATAATCATTATACCCCATACGTGAAAGCAAATATACGACAGATAACATGCGAGTCAATGGGATCATATAAAAACGATAAAAACGCGGTGGTAGTCATCCGAAACCGAGAGCCGAACAAGAGATACGGCCTTGACCGATAGCGAAGAAAATCAAATAATGCAAGGCGCGGCTACGTTGAAACGATATCGAGTGACGCGATTACACCTCCCACCATTAAAATCACGAATGGAATTTTTTCGTAGAAAACTGCAATGAGTTAATTGATAATGAAACCATCAGGATAGTGTTACTCAAGACCCTCCCCACACCGAAGGTACAAGATAGATACACAATAATTCGAGAATATCACGAATCACCTATGGAAGGCTACCGGGGAATAAGACATACAAAAATATTGCGCCCAATTACTATTGGAAAACCATGCGTCCCGAAGTGGAACAATTTATAAAAGCGTGTACAAAATGTCAAACGAACAAATTAGTAAGAAAGAAAACGAAAATGCCTATGATTATTACCGATACGCCCTCTCATGTATTCGAAAAAATAACATTAGATTTTTATGGCCCATTAATAAAAACAAAAAACGAGAATGTGTACATTTTGACGATACAAAACTTACTGACGAAATACTGCATACCGACCCCAGTAAAGCGAGCTATTGCAATCAAAGTCGCAAAACAATGATCGGTAAAATGATATGCTACTTCGGACCACCGGCGGCGATATTAACGGATCAGGGTACACATTTTATCAATAGAACCCTAGAGGAATTCACTAGAATATTCGGAATAGAAAAATTCAATACAACCGTATATCATCCTCAATCGAACGGGAGTATTGACCGAATGCATCATACAGTGATGGAATATCTAAAGAGCTATGTAGAAAAATACAAAGAATGGAACGAATGGGTTTGTCTATATCAACACGCTTATAATTGTACAGAGCATGATGCTACGGGATATACACCGCACGAGTTAATTTTCGACCGAAAAATGCGCACTCCATCAAGTTTTAAAATATCAAACGATGATTTTCATCAAGAAGTAGTCGAAACGCTGAATCAATTACAAACCTTGGCAGCAATGAATTTAATTCATTCAAAATACCGATCCAAATTTTATTATGATAGAGGGATAAATACTCGAAATTTCAGAGAAGGCGAAATGGTCTAGAGACTAAAAGAAAAACAATTAAGAAAAATGGCCAAACAATACGTGGGTCTCTACGAAATCGTCGGCATAAATTATAAAACACACAATGTCACATTAAAACAACGGAAAGGGACAAGAACATTCATGGACAAATTGAAGCGATCAAATGAAACGCGAAAAATCATAAGAAATCAACTAATAGATAAGAAAGAATATAATTTCAATAAAAAAAAATCAATCGATATTTTTCTATTAATAATCATAAAATATTTTTTTTCTCTTACTAACATTCATGTATTATTCTTATTAATAATGATATACATATATTAATCTCGATATTAATGGTTATCTAATAATTTCATACTATTATTATATATATAATCGCATATAGAAATAATGAATAGTTGTAGGTGCAATATTATAAATCTAATTATTATTATTACGAATGAGAAACAGAAAGAAACATTACTATTTTTATGGGGACAGAACAGAAAAAACAACACCCAAAAGTTATCGAGACGCCATTAATACTGTACTCGGTATGTATAAGTAGAACACCTCCCACATAAAAATCGAACGAATATAATTGGCGAAAAATAATAAACAAAGTGGGACCCCCCCATTTATATCTTACCCGAGCAGCCAAGATACGAGTAAATACAATACAAACCTCAAACTTTGCCGTTCACTAAAATCGGAAAAAAGACATGTCAAAATAAATATTTTCGGGAATAAAATCGTTAAATGAAGTATAAAATTCCTGGTTTTCTCCTAAAAATTTAATTTCTTTTTAATTTACATGAGGTTCTCTTTCGTAAATCCATAAAATTAAAATCTTTACTAATTTTAATAATATTAAGTACTAAAATTCACCAAAAAAATCGGAATTCAAAATTTCATCAAAAAAAAAGAGATTTTTTTTTATTTCAAATTTTAATTATTTTAATAATACTAATTAATAATAAATTCAATAATTATGAACGGCAAATATAAGAATGACAGAAAAAAAAAATTTTGGAGTCATTGGGATTCGAATTCGTGCTGCTGGAGCGACAGGCAGCAGCTTCGACGCATCAGCCAGATGACACAAGATCCTCCATAATAATTTTAGGATTATAAAGTCAATACAGAAAAAGACAATATAATAATCAAATCAAACAAAGACAACAAACAAGACAAACAGCAAATACTTAATAAATAAACTAACAAACAAATGAAATAATTAAAATAAAATAATATTTAGAATCACTAGAAAATGCGATTAACATATACTACTTAAAAAAAACCTTAAAAAAAGGGGGGAGGGAAAGAAAAGAAAAGAATTTCTTCATCATAATAAATAAATAAAAAATAAACCTCCAAGAGTCAGTTACAAGAGGCACGACCCCAAAATAAAAGAGCATGAAAGTGCAGGTATTCCACTGACCAACAGGTTTTTATACAGCAAGAGCTGTATTAAATTATATATATATATAAGAAAATGCGCAATATATGGTGGAGAAAACTTCCCTCCTTACCTATCCTTATTACCCCCAATCCTTTTGTTAATAATAATGTTAATGAAAAGAAATATTAATAAAAAAAAAAAAAAAGAATATGTGAATATAACAGAACAATGAACGAGACGAAAACAGACGACTTTATAATACCTATAAAAAGTAATTCCGAAATATTTATGGAAGGATTGGCGACTTTACATGAATCGAGGAGCACTTGGAAAATAATTCAATATTTAGACACCAATGATAATCTCTTGCACATACTAGGTACTTATTGTATAAGTATCAACCACCTTATACAACACTAAACCGATTGATACCAATATTTATATAATGACGATACCGCGATAATTGCATAATTAATATAAGAGAAAGAGTTTTGTTGAAAATAAGATCTAGTATAATAAATAAAATAAACAGGATATCCTTGGAAAAAGGGGGGAAAATATATGTACAATCATTCGTAACAATAATAATAAATTAAGTTATATATTATTACGAATTATAAACTATTATACTAATGCGAGAATATGTTTCAGAGCAAGAAAATACTTATGGTGGGTAAGAAAGAGGGAAAAAATATCTACATATGTATTAAACATAAGTAATAAAAGAAAAGAACAGATATAATATATAATGGAAAATATATATAAATATATAATGGAAAAAAATAAAATAAATGAGAGGAGACAAGGAGAATTGGAACAGAAGAAAAGAAAAGAAGGAAACGATTGAGAGAATGGAAAATATGGAGGAAAGAATAAAAATGGATTAAAAGTAAACGCGAGAAGAGAAGAGGGAGAGAAGAGAGAAGATGAAAAGGGGAAATGATTGAAAAAATTAAAATGATAAAGGAGAGATATGAAAGACAGATAAAGAAGGTAAAGCAGAACGAGGAAAATATCAAAGTGTGGACAAGAAAACTAGAGAGGAAGGTGAAAGAACAAGATGAGAGAATTAAGGAGATGCAGGATGAGAGGCGAGAAGAAATTGAATGGAAGGCAGATATGGAGAAATAGCTACAAACCCAAAAAAAGGGGAAACAGGAGACAGAGAACAGTGAAGGTGGGACGACGAGCGAAGAAGGAAGGGAATCTCCTTCAAGTAGTAGGGCAAAATGAATTTCAGACAGTACGAGATGGAGCAGTATAAGTGAAAAAAGACAGCGAAAATCTGTGATCTCCGACAGAGAAATGAATGGGCTGAAGAAAATGATGAGGAAGAGAGAGAGGATAGACAGGGAAGATAACTTGGTCATCAAAGGAATGAACAGACCCAAGGTGGAAAAGCAGGGAGTTAAAAAATGAACGGTAGATTTCATCAAGCAGAAGTTGATAAGGGAAGAAGAGGTCAAAAGTGCATAATGTAGCGGAAGGATGATAGTGGTCAAGTTCAAGAATAAACTGCGAAGAGACAAGGTGTAGGAGTGCAGGAAAAGATTAATCGGAAAGGATATGTACCTGGATTTCGACCTCACCTTCGAGGAAAGGAGAACCCAGGAGGTAATAAAAGAATCGGTGGGAAAAGCGAAGAAGAATGGGATTTTTACGAAGGTGAGATTGAAGAAGGTGTTTGTGGACGACAGATGAGAAAGGTGGATGGGCCGGAAAGATAATATATTGGTCACAATAATTACAAAGTGGAACACAGAAAAAGAGAAGGACAAGAACAAAGAGAATGAAAGAACTAAACAGGAAGAAACACCACAAGAGGATAAGACAAGAGAAGAGAAAAACAATGAAGGAAAGAGTGACAAAAGCAGAGAAAATGGAAATTTAGTATAAAAAAGGGATAGGTTCGGGAGAAACAGAGACAGAAAAGAAGAAAAATAATAGGGAGAAGTAACACAAGAAATGGAATGAAAACTGGATACAATAAAGGGGAGAAAATGAACGAGAAAGATAAAGACAAGACGAGAAATAACAAGAAGGAAGATAAAAATGGAAACAGGAGATATGAAGAGGAAACGACAGAAAGAGGACAGGAGAATAAGGAGATAGTAGACAATGACAAATATGAAAGACAGTGAAATACGTAGATAATGTTCTGGAATGTAGCAGGGATCTGGAAAAAGAACGAGGACTTCTGGAAGTACATAGGAGGGATGGACTATGTATGCATGGCTAAGACATGGGTGGAAGATAAAGACGCGGAGAAATGCAAAAAAAAATTATCAAAATACATGAGATGGAAGTAGCTGAGGCAAAAAGAGAGAAGAAGAGAGGCAGAGCTAAAGGAGGTTCCATAGTAGATATAAATAATGGGTGGGCAAAACGTTTATTTTTTTATACAGCAAAAAGATAATTCATCCGCTGTGAATAAACTTGAAACTTGCAAATGACAAATAATATTAAATAAAAGTAGAAAAAAATTACACGAAATTTCTTGAAAAATAAAACGATTCCAATAAATAATACGAAATTTGCAGAATATGCGATTTTTACCCAAACTAAATTTTAATAACATTATTTAAATTAACAAATTAAACATTATGAACAAATTATAAACAATTGTTGAAAATGTTAATTTTTAACAATTAAACCAATTTTGATAAATTATTTGATTAAAAAAAGAATTTGAGGAAATTTGTTAATTTAAAAAATTAAAAATTATTATAATATATGTAATTAAATGAAATAAATATAAGTCTTTATTTTTTTGCATCATCCTTTTATTATCAATAAGCTACAGAAAATGAATGTTCATCCATGTTAAACAAATATAACTTTCTTATATATTCTAATAACTTTTATGAGACAAAAACAATAATATAAGAAAAAATACACTTACAAAATTTAGCAATTAAGCAAAACCAATATCTTTCCACACAAAAGATTTGCATAAAGATATCCTATATAATAACTTCTTTGAAAGACTTGAATATTTGTATTAAACACAATATTTTTAATAACAACACAATTTTTAAATTTGCACAAATATATAAAAATATCTTTAAAAATAATAATAAGTTTATTCACCGGTAATTTATACTTAATTGAACTAAATATGTTTATTTTCCAACAATTATAAATAAATAAAATATTTTAAAATATAAAATCATTTTAATTAATAAATAATGTTATCACTAGCAAGTAAAAATAAGTTTATTTGCTGGTAATTTACACTTTTATTAAACTTTTTGGTAAATTTATTAAGCGAACGCACATTATTTTTGAAAGAACTTTTCTCACTGTTATAAAATTTTAAGAAATAAGGAGTAAAAACATGTGCCAGTTTATAAGTGCCGCCTCACGAAAAAAGACACACGGAGTTATGTAAAGTGTAAGGTGCTTTTTTTTCGTGATACTTGTACATGGGTTTTTGTTTCCATTCTTTTCATTTACAGTTGAACCCCCCTGGGGTAACCTCATTATATTAAATTGTCTAAATTGTAACTAGCATTAAAGAAAAATTAATTTTTATATTAAATACAATAATATGGTATATAAATTCATATAATTATTATAAAATTTAAGAAATTTCAAATTATATTGGAGTAGGCACTTTCTTTTACGTCACAACCTTTCTGTGGCCCTTCTACTGCGTTTATTGCCAGTTCTCTCATATACAGTACAGTTGACCCCCCCCCCCATGATAAAAAGTCTGCGAAATAATTGACTATAATATAATAAGTGTTCCAGTAGTTATAATTAAATCTAGCTTTGTAAAAAAATAAATAAAATAAGGTGTATATACATTTATTCTAAGATAAAAATAAAATATAGTATTTTCTTCCCCTTCCTCATTTGACGCGTGAAATTACGTGAGAAAGAAATAACTATAGTTGTTTCATGACTTCAGTGTATTAGAATCGTCTTATTAGAATAAAATTTATCTATTTTATTGAAATATTTGTGAATTTCTAGACATTCTAGACAACTATTTAATTTTCTGCAAAAAATTTCATTGACTATAATTTAAAGTTACTCTAATGTAAATAAAATTCACTCAGAAAGCTATGTTTGAAGGTTAGTTTTTATTTTACACAATTACAATGACATATATATCTTCTGGTTCTAAGTATTCACAAATTAATTGTAAAATGGAAGTAGATAATGCAAGTGATAATACATCGTTGGATGATAAAAATGAAGATTACTGTGAAAATCCTATAAGAGATGCTCTTACAGAAGGAATTATGAGTTTGATAAAACCAACGATAGATCACCTTGATGAAAGAATTCGTACTACTAGGTCATAATTCTTCAGCTATTTTAATAATTTGATGAATTAAAAAATACATCTATAATTATTTTAAAGATACATTTATATTCTAATTAATCTATATTGAATCAATTATTATTATTTTATTAATTAACATAAAATTCTTAAAGGGACTAAAATTTTTGTTTTAAACACATTTATTATTACATTGATACAATTTTTTAAAAAAAAATATAAAAAAAATATAAAAAAATATAAATAAAAATATAAAATATAAAAAAAAATAGTATATTTATGAAACAGGATGATATATATGATAATTTCTTTAAAAACATTATTAGACTACAAACTATTTAAAATAAATAAATTATTAATTTAATATACTTTTTCAGGATAAGCCAAATAGAACTTTGTCAGCAAATTGAATTTTTAACAGAAGAATTGATAAGAATAAATGAGTTTCTTCAATGTCCACTGGAGGTAGATAATTATGTAACAAAGTTAGAAAATGCTAAACGAAAGATTGTAGTAATTAGTAATATTCTTCAAAAAACTCAAGAACGTTTAAATAAAATTTATGAAACTGTCGAAAAAGAAACAAATAAACAAAAAGTTTTATTGGGTTGTAGTTCTTCGAATTGTAACACAACAATAAAATTAGATAATGAATAACTATTTTGAAAATTGCCATAGTAAATCAATTATTGATGACCATATTATGTTAACATTTAATTTAAGTTATAAAATACAAATAAATGTATTTATATAATTATAACTATGGAAACTCCAATATTTCATTTAACTAAAGATGAGTTAGAAAATGTATATGAGCCATGTGAAGATTCATTTTTACTCATAGATGCATTAGAGTCAGATCTTAATGGAATATTTCAAAATAAGAAACCTGTAACATGTTTAGAAATTGGAATTGGATCTGGTATAGTCATAACTGCTTTAGCAATGGCATTAAAGAAATATTGCTATTCATATTTTTTGGGTATAGATATTAATCCTTTTGCTTGCAAAGTTACTAGAAAAATATGTATTAGAAATAAAGTAAATATTGAAATTATCCAAATGGACTTATTAAATAATATCCATAATAAAAACATTTTTGATATTATTATATTTAATCCTCCATATGTGGTAACAGAACAACTTGAACAATTTAATAATGACTTGATTAGCAAAAGTTGGGCTGGTGGTTGTAAAGGAAGAGAAGTAATGGATAGGTTATTTCCACGCATTCCTGATCTTTTATCACAAGAAGGTTTATTTTATTTACTAGTTTTGAAAGAAAATAAACCTGATGAAATCATACAACTTTTTCAAATATTCAATATGACTGGAGTATTAGTAGCTGAAAGAAAAATTAGAGGAGAGCATTTATATGTTTTGCGGTTTAAAAAAAATTTATTGGTTGAGTAATGTTGAATTAATTATTAATTAATAAATATAAAATAAAATCAAAGGACCGATAGTTTGTAATTGATATTTATTTAAATAAAATAAAGAAATAATATTTGTAATAGTATTAATTGGAAAAAAGATTCTTGTTTGACCATGGTGAATAGAAAATAATATTAAATATAAATTATTAATACAATTAATTTTTATAATTTATAAATGTTTTTAACAAAAAATTGTACCTTTACTAGAATAAAACTTTCAAATATTAAAATATTGAACAAATATATCTAATGATGATATAATTCAATTTTCTAAACTGAACTTAAAAAGTTTTTATAGATTCATTTTTGTACAATTGAAATGTATCCAAACTATGCAATTTAAAATTATTTTTTATTATTTATAAATTAAAGTTATATGAAAGTTTTGCTATATTATTTTAATGAAACAGTCATATGTAAACAGTTAATATATGTGTATGAAATATGTTTGAATTTTCATTTTTTTTTTTTTTGTAAATTTTGTTTAATGTAATGATTTATATTCAATTAATATTTTTTAATAAAGTTTCTTGTTATGAATTGCAATATTATTCTAGAAAAGGTAAATATCGAAAAAAAATTTTTGTTAAATCAACAGTATATTTTATATATACAAAAATTTTTATTACAAAATACTTTTAATAAATAATATAAATAAAATTTGAGTATATATATATATATATATATACAATTATGTTTACGAGCATCATAAAATTAAAATTAGAAATAAAATGAAGAATTGTACTATTATATAATTATTATATATTATATTATATAATTAAAGAAATTTTTAAACAATGAAAAACAATTTTAGAAATTTTTTATACTTAATATATTCGATTATTGATTTTTTCAAAACATCTGTGATTATAGATAAAAAGAGAAATGGCTGCTCGCGTATTAAAAGTGTGTTCACAACAAATTTCATGGAGTTCTAAAGCAGAGATTATAAGAGAAATTGCTGATAACAAATGGCGCGTTTGTTCCAAATTTGAAAAGCTGTACGCTACTGCCTCTAGCGGTTCAACTATTTTCTTGTTCGAGGAGGAGATTAGGAGTAACAAAAATGAGGAGTCGGGTAAGCTACGAGTCACAGAACAGACACTAAGAGAACGCTAGGTCTGGTGTTAAACTTTGGCGACAAACATGGCGGCAGAAATATCTTCTCTCTCTCTCTCTCTCTCGCACATATAGAAACACTAGCGACCTCTGAAGAGTCCGTGACCCGAACTAAAATTTTTTATAAGTGCTTTAAAATATATTGGAAAAAAACGTTACCACTACATGTACGAAGCACGAGTGTATTCCTTCATGCTTCGTACATGTGGGGCGATTTTAGTTTGCTTAATTTGTCTAAATTGTTACTAATACTAAAAATAAGAAAAAAAAATAGTTTTTCAATTCAATATAATCATTTCAACTAAAAATATATGTTATTATTGCTAAATCAAAACATTTTCAAATTATATTGGAGTAGGCACTTTCCATTACGTCACAAACTGTCTGTGGCCCGTCTGATACGTTTACCGCCGCTCTCCCATTTACAGTTGACCCCCCCCCCTGCTACGAGTTATGCTGAAAAAATAGTGCTGCCTCTAGCGAACCAGATTCAACTAACTTCATATTCCAGACCAGGGGGATCCAACTGTAAATGGGAAGACTGGAAACAAATACCCATATACAAGTATCAAGAAAATACAGAACCCTATACTTTCTATAACCCCATGTGTCCTTTTTCGTGAGCCGGCACTGATAATCTGACACATATTATAATTATAATTATAATTATAATTATAATGTTTACTTCTCATTTCTTAAAATTTTTGAACAGTGAGAAAAGTTCTTTCAGCAAGAATGCGCGTTCGCTTAATAATATACTAAAAAGTTTAATAAAAGTGTTAATTAGCAGCAAATAAAATTATTATTTTTTTTAAAAATACATTTTTAAATTATCTTCTTGCTCCATAAAAAAATAAATTTTTTATAAGCACTTCGAAACCTATTTAAAAAAAAGGTATAAAAATATATATGAACTACGAGTAAAATATTTATCATTTACATATCAATAAGAAATTGAAATCATTATAAAATTATTAATAAAAATGTTTTTCAGTTATATTAAATTATTTTCAAAGCTCGAAATATTTCAGATGTCTATTTATTTTACTCGTAGTTCATATATATTTTTATACCTTTTTTTTTAAATAGGTTTCGAAGTGCTTATAAAAAATTTTTTTTAATTTCCCATGTGTCCACCGGAGCGCTAAAATCGTTTCGGAAGGGCGAGAGAGAAAAGATATTTTAACCACCATGTTTGTTTCTTATGTAAAGCATTGAACTTAACATTCTCTTATTTACTGTTCTGTGTTCCAGACGGAATATAAGGGGAAATTCTACAAATCATATAATTAACTTCACCACACATATGCATATCCCATGCATTGGAGTACATGTACACGGCTGCTATAAACATTAAATTGAATTAGGTTTTGGTGAAAAACTAAAAATCGCTATTACCAATTACCGGACCATTAGTATGATTATATATATTTTTAATATTATTATATTATAATAATTTTATTATATTTTATATTATAATATAATATATATATATATATAATATTAAAATTTATATTTATTATTTGTATTTATATTATATTGTAAAATAAAAAAAAAATTAAAATATTAATTGTATATGTTACTAAAATAAATTAACTTTAAATAAATACAATTGTTACTGTATAATTATTTCATAAATTCATTATTTATATATTTGTGAATGTATAGATATTACAATATAAAAAAAATCAAAAAAATTTAATTATAAATGAATAAAACAACTTTATTTAATCTTTACCTTTAAATCATGAAAATAAAATGATGTTAAATTAGATACATGTTATTAACAACGATTTGTAATGATATAACAAAGTTTTAATCATTTTAGATGATATATTTCTTAATTATATTCCTGATGAAATATTAATATTATTCGCTTTAACCTTAAAACGTATTATTTAATTTTCTATTGATAATTTCATAATTACATTCAAATATTTATTATTACTTTATTAATTATATTATAATGATATATATGTAGCTTGATAAAATATTATAGTCAATTTGATATATATTTTCTGATATCACTCCTGACATACACTAATATTGTTAATAACAATAAATTTGTTTGTATTATAATATTATTACTTTACTGAACGACGACTTATGAAGTTGTTTTAATCTTTGAAGATTTTAGATTTATCATTCTTAAAGTTATAAATATATAAATTAAACACATTTTCATAATAATTAATATTTTTTATTTTAAATAAATATTGTGTAAAAGGAAGAGAGCGAGAGAGTATTGTAGAAAAGACGCACAGAGTAAGTAAGAGCAAAAGAAAGAAATGATAAAGTAAGAAAGACATCGTATAGTACAACACAAATGCACCGAATACATAATATTGTATGACAGAGAGAGGGGGAGATAGACAGAGTAAAATAATTGAATGAACGAAGCCATAACTTAATAAGAAGCATGAAAGAAACACAAAGTGTAAGGTGTGAGATAGAGAGAGAAATAGATAAAAGGTATACATGTTTCTTGTTACATCAAAACATGGGGAGTATGCTGCCCGAGCCCGAAATCAAAGTTTCGCAATTTGACTATTTTCTTATATTTTTGTTTTTCGTCGCACACAATGTTGCAACATCTATATTCAAAAGCAATATTGCCATATCTATTTAAATGAATTTGAATATCTTTAAAGGTTCGTTTTCGTTTACTCATAAAATTCTTCCTACGAATGGTCCGACCGACGGATAACATTAACTCCCGATTTTTCTTAAACATATGATACCCACGAATTACAATTTGTTATAATTAATTTTTTTCAACTAACAGATATATCCCCTTACTCATCTAAACAATAATATATACAAATCTTTCCGTATATGTTAGATACATTTATTTTATCTTGTACATCGTGTCTTCAAAACCGCACTTTCCAGGTAAGATGCGGGACTTACCTTTTTTTTATTAAGCTTCAATATACTCTATGTAGTTAAGCTATAATAAACTTTATTACTTTATATTAATTTTGCATGTATTGTATTGTATTAGTAATACATAACTTTAGTAGTAAATTACTTATGCAACTATATTCATATATTTAACTCTTATCCTTAATTATGCATATATTCCGATGGTCAAATTTATATTATAATTACTTTATATTATTAGAAAAGAAAAAATATAATATTAATTCTACTACTGTTAAGAATTACATTAAAGTATATAAATCAAAGTATATAATAAATTTATTAAAATTATGCACAGCTTCGGTTAATGTAAGAGTGTTTGCATAATTATGCATAAATTCACAACAAACACAATCAAGTTGATAATCATATAAAACAAAGAATTGATATTGGAGACAATTATAAATAAAATTTTTACTTTTGAGACAACGACAAAAGTCAATTTTATATCATTACTGTTTTCTAATGTTACGTATCTAAGAGGTCACGACTATGTTTATTCTTTAATAATTAAATCGCGATAATATTTTCTCTCCAGGTTTTGTTCTGCCCTAGCCAGATCGGTCAAAGCGTTCTGGCCTTTGTGAGGTTCGGAAATCGTAATTTAATAAAACGCGAGATAATTAATATAATATCTTTTTTATTATATTTCTCTTAATAAACGAGAGAGATAAGTATCGCAGTGTGTAATACCACTTTACTTTGTGTCTCAAAACTAAGTCCCGATTGTGTAAAACGTATAAGTATTAAAGAACCCGAACCGAAGTACGACCGAATCTAATAGTCCCAATTTGCAGTCCAATTCAGAAGTGCCCCTACGTGTTTTTCGATTTGACTTATTACCTCCGTTGTATGGAGAAATTGCAAAATCCGCGGTTTCTCCCACTGGGTGCCTCTGCTTTGATAATCGTTCTGTCAGCTTTCTCCTTTAACGTCTTTCAATTGACCTTTGTACATTTATTGTCACCTCTGATCTTGACTTTCCGTAATTTGTCGAGTTTGGAGGTTCGTATTACTCGCGGGTTTTGTGTTACTCGCGACTCCGGTCGATTGTCTTGATGTCAATTTCCCGATGTTTCGTCTTTGCTTTCGCTGATATATATAAATAAGTCGTCGCGTATGGATATGCAATTTTACATACGTGACACTAATGATCGGAATTTCTCAAAAACAGGAATCGACGCTAAATAACATAAGGAAGATAATGAATTGTATTCACAAAATGCATGCAGACCAAATGGAGTTAAAAATATTGAAGTTAAGGAAACTGAAACTTTCCACGTTTCCTAGTTCCAGTATGTATAATTATAAAACACTCTTCGGGGATAATGATGTTGGAAACAAAACAGAAAACTTAGTACTGTACGATCTAATTGTCAATGATTTGATTATTAATGAGCAGATGATAACACATGAAATTATTTTTCTTATAGAAAATACGATGAATACGGAAGACAAATAAAATGAAGACACCATTGAAATGGATAAACAAGCTAAATACAAAGATGATAAAATTGAAAATATTTATAAGAGAATAAAGTTGCTAAAAATATCTTATTCGGACTTTAAATTAATGCTAAAAAATTATCATATAATTTGGGAAAACAACATAAAGGTTCAGTTATTATTTCAGCACCTGAGATATATTATAGATAGCAAATATCCAGTTCCCTTCGAAATTATTGAATTATGGTAAATTTAAATATCTTCATATTACTAATATATTCACGTTGTTATGTTATTTTAATGTTGAGATTGTACTTGCTTGTCGGCCGTTAAGTCATTTAATTTTGTTAATTGATAAATTAATATATTTTATACATTATTTTTTATATTATACATTTTTAACATCAAAGCATCAACCCTCTTATTATACAACACTGTAGTAAAGCGTATTAAGTTAAAAAAAATTATAAATTATAAATAAAAATACTAAAAGTGAAAAAATGATAAAAAAAATTTTTAATGATGAGAATGCGGTGAATTAATACATTTAAAGTATACAACTGGTGATGAATTGTTGAAAATTATATTTGTGAAAAATACAAAGAGGAATTAAAATTAATATTGAAGAAAATAAATTAATTTAAAAAGATAAATTAAAAAATTTGAATATGTAGTAAATAAACAAATTATTTTAATATCTTAATGTGAATAAATTTTAAATAGTAAAAATATTTTTAAAAAATATGAGTTCAACTAAATAGATAAACTTATAAGAAGTGATTTTTGTAAAAAAAATCAATGATTAATATAGAAAAATAAATGCTTAATGATTAAATTTCAGTATTATTACGTAGTATTAACACATGGTTAAGTATAATAATATAACACGTGGTAAACTTTGAAATTAACTACATGGAATGTGAACAATGTATTTAAATTTATGTTATATCTCAGAGATATAAAGGAAATATTAATTACTTATTTTTAAATTATAAAAATTTACAAGTTAAATTAATTATTGTTTAATTGAGACAAGAATAAATAATAAAATTACAAAATTTAAAGGTTGAACGCTAACTTAAAAGTATCGATTATAATGGTTACGATTTACTTGATTGTAGATCTTGAGTTGTTTTGCCAATTAGATGACCTTCATAATTTTTGAATGTCCGACAGGCTGATTTGGATTTAGAATTTCAGTTAACAGCGCGCTGTTACAATCCAAAATATTCGGGTTTGGACATCCCGGTTATGATTTGAATGAATATTTATAAGAAATAAGAGTTGATATATATAAATATAAGTTAAAATTTTGAAAGTATTTAGTACACAAATTATTAAAAATAATTTTTAAAAAACCAAAAGATGAGTTTAACCCTTTTGCATGACTAATATAGTCTTTTAATTTTACTCCTTTCACATTGATTTGGCATAAGAAGATGTTTTACTTTTAATTAATAATCTTCGCTATTATTATATGGAAAATTTTATCAATTATTGTGGATTCAAAGAATCCAAATTTTCGGATTTTATATTTGTTCTAGATAGAACATTTAAAAACAATAAAAAAATTAAAGTTAATTAAATCAAATGGAAAAGGGGTGAGGAGTAAATAAAATGAACGAAGCTTTTCTTGAATCCGCATTAAATCATATAAAATTTATTGATTGAATTGTTACCTCGGCTAAAAAAAACCCCAGTGGGAGGAAAAGCCGTCTGCGAATTCCTTACAGATTCGCAGCCTCCACATAGGCTGCGCCGCTAATCGCAACAACTCGTTGAATGAGCAGGAGAGGCGGCGATTCAACACCGTTACAGGTGAATCCGCCGAGTATAGCAAAAGAAGATAGAAACGTCCTCCGCAACACTTCTCTGCATCGTCAATGTCTCAAACTCTCCGCCGCTGCGAGGAACCGGGTTATTTGGTACAGCTTATTATTATATATTATTATATATATTACTCGTTCGCACACCCGCGAATCCGTACAATTCTCACGTGCGTAATGCGAGCCGTTTTTCAACAAATTGATAAAAGTTCAAAGCCACGATACGCACAAATTCAATCACAATTTCGCTTAAATTTCAAAACGTTGTTGTCGGTTATAAGTTCGAAAACTCAGGTCGCCGCATCGGAAAATGCAACACGGAAATCCTAGTCCAGCCGTCCCTTTAGCTTAAATTACCGAGATTAACCGAGGAAATAACCGACGGCATGATTTACAATCGGCTCATTTTCCGAAGGTCGGGTCAAGATTGAGAGGGATTCATCTAAATTTCCGCGTAGAATTACACTAGTTCCGAACAATATTATAATGTGGCTACGTTTAATTGTCTTTGAAATTATTTATCAATGCATTATTTCTTGTTTATTTCCATTGAAGAGTAATCGAATTTTTGAAAATTATCTTATACGAGATACGCTGCATATATCTGTGTTATCAGCGATATTATTGAGATTTTTTCTATTTTGCGATAATTGGATTTTATAAAAAATTTTGAGACAACATTTAATAATATAATATTAAATACCTGGTTAATGGAAAACGAAGTCAATCTAATAGTAATGAAACATATGTAAGTAAAAGCATACGAAATTATTTTAAAGAATTCCAATTACATGAAATGAAAATAATTTTATTATTAAAAAGAATTATAGAAATTATTGAAATTGAGATTGATTTAAATATGACAATACCAATAAAAAATTTAAGACGTTACATTTCTCATATTTGATAGTATAAATGAATGATATCACTAGAATATAAGGAATGGAAAGAACAAGCTATAAAAAAATGAAAGTAGATGAAAATAATGTTAATAGCTGGAAAAAGGAAAGAATACACATAAACAGAAAGAATATGCTGAATATATAGTGTTTGGGAATAATCTCAGTAATCAATAATATTTTATCAAATTAATAAAATGAAAAGGAGTGAGGAAAAGGATAGATTACTGCTGGAGTTGAATAAAACAAACAATTCACGAAACAGAAATTAGATGTGCAATTTATTAACACGCAGTATAAAAACCCCCTGCGTCAGGGGGAAAAGCCTTAGTACGTCGAGTAATAGAAAAAATAAAAAAAAACTTACAAAGTGTGCTTCACACACGTGAGAGATCGGCGCTCGCAGGTGCTCGTAATCGTCAGCTCTCACATGAGCAAGTAGCAGCGGGGGCGTCGGGAGACGCGCTGCAAACGCGGAGCGGACCTAGTGCTCGTCAGCACTCACCCTGGAGATAATCGCCAGGCGCCGTCGTAGAGAACCTGGGGAACTATAGGTCCCGGCAGCGTCTGGACCCACCAAAAGTCTCACACGAGACACAACACATAACGCAAGCGATAGAAAAAATGCACTCTCACAGGCGAGAGCAAGCGGCGAAATCGAGATAAATATACTACAAGTGTATCGGGTGTGAAGTCGCCAAAGAGATTGACAATCCTCCCCTGCGTCGGTCGCAGATTAAATTCTTTTCCGGGTCCGTCCCCACCCCGGAACTTTACAATATTCGAGAACTTTCCGTGGACTTTCACTTTTACAAAGTGACGAAAACGTACAAACGAAAAATGCACCGAACATACAGTTAAAGTGAAATGATGAATAAGATTGATAAAATTTACTTAACAAAATTTACATCACTACAAATAGTGGTAAGAGGAAATCAAAAGATGCAAAGTTAAAATTTTTTGATAATACTATTTCACTGCAGAATTTGAAAAGGCAAAAAATGAATTTAAGAAAGCTGGTAGAAAATTGGAAGAATTGGAAAAATGAGATATACAAGAGGCTTACTACAAAATCATAGATATATAGGAGAGATATAACTATATTATATATATATATATATATATATATTGTTACGTAATTAAACAGTCTCGATTAATAATTAAATCGCGAAATTCTCCCAAGATCTACTCTGTCTTAGTCGAAATGGTAAAAGCGTTTCGACCTTTGTAAGGTTTGGAAAAACCAATAAAAAACGCGAGTTAATTAATATTTTTTTCTTTTATTCTAACTCTTAATAAACGAGAGAAAGAGAGACAAATTTAACGTGTATCACAATTGGCCACGTCGCGAAAAAAACTAAGTCCCGATTAAATGTTAAAAAACGATGGTGTCTGAACCTGAATGTACAAAAAGTCGTCGCGAGGCGAGGTGAAGAAATCCCCTCCGTCTTGATTTTGTTTCTGCATATTACTTCCGCCGGATGAGAGATTGCAAGCTCCGCAGATTCTTCTTCCAAGGTTCGCGGTGTTCCTATTTTATTTTTTTTATATTTTATTTCGTATTTCTAGCCGCTTGAGCAGTATTCGATCAGCTCATTCTGCTACTGCCCCACGACTGTCCTTTGCGTCTGCCTTTTTGGCGGAGGAGCGTAAACTTATAAAAATTCGAAACTAAGCGTTCTTATTGCTCGCCCGACGCATGTTATCTCACGATTTCCTAGGGTTCATCACGTATGCGAGTGCGGAACACACATAATAATATTACATACTTGACAATATATAATAGAAGAATAAGAACCGTTGACTACGTGTAATAAAAAATAAAAAAAAATGTATATCTAAAAACGATTAAAATAAAAAAATTAAAACGAGCACTTTTTCAGCAAAATTTGGAGGAAAATATTTTTCTTGTGAAAGAGAGTCACCATATAAAAGCGCGTCGATTTCGAGGAAGTCAACATCTGTCTCTCTCGCACTCATACGCTTTCAGAACCAATTAACGCTTATATTTTGTAACTAAATTTATCGTAATCTAACTGCCTATTTTTTAATCATTTGTCATTTAAAAGTTAAGCGTTTATTTTTTTCATACATAACTAACATACACATATATCTTTGCTTGTAAAATTTCAGACTCAAACAATATATGGCTTTGGTTTATATTTTATTTAATATAAAAATTTTTCTTTTTTATTTTATAAACCTTACTGCTCTAAAGATCCACGCAACCCGAACCCGGTCCTCCGAATGCCTGCTATCCACGACATATTCTTCTTATTTGATAACTTCTTTTTTTATATATACAATATTAATATTAAATTTACTTTTTCTTAACTTCAAACTTTTCTTTTTCTTACTTTTCACAATTTATATAACGCGGGGAAAACGATCCATTACAAAACTTTAGCCAAAAAAGAAACAGCAAACGTAGAGATGTTCAAATCATTAAAGGAGCTGAATCAAATAAACAATATTTTCGAAATAAAAGTTCGTCATAAAATGAGCATCGATTAACAAGTTCAAAAGCTGTTTTCAAAATTTGCCAATCATGAATGTCATGAAATACACTCATTGATAGATAGTAGGTCAAGTGATCATATACTCAAATCAGACAATTTGTTTAATAATGTAGAAAACTTAGCAAAGCCAATTGATATTAAATTACAATCAAACACAAAACATTACAAACAACTAAAATAGGAAGAATTAAAATGTTTTTCAAAAATTATTTTATTTTAAATGATATAAATCATGTTTATAATGTTGAAGGAATAAAGCAAAATATACTAAGGTTTTCGAAAAAAAAATTTATATCATTTGTTACGTTTATTACGACTACTTATATTAATTACTTATATTTATATATATTTATTTATACTTTATTTATTTATCGTGTTTATTTGTCGCATATTTCTTTTACTCCTTTATTTATTTCTTCGTAACCATTTCCCGGTTCTTTTCTGCCGTAGCTGAATCGGTCAAAGCGATTCAGACTTTATGAGGTTTAAGGATTAAAATAAATACAATTATATTATTTCACGTTTAAATACCGATTTATTGATAATAAATCGGAAGAGAGAATGTAAGTATTTAATTGGCTCGTGTTACAAGTTCTCATTTTTAGGCTTATTACCTTGATTTTGTTTAGATTTCTCCATATATTGTTTAATGAAGGAGCATTATCGATATCATTTCTCAATTTACGCTCACCCGTATTTCTCTTTATGCTACGTCTTGCTCCCATTTTCACTTACTTTATACACCATTTATTATTTATTTAATTAATTCGTTACATACGTAACACATTATAGCAAATAATACAAAAGCAAAATATATAATAATCATAAAGAATTACTAGCAGTAGCATATTAACAAAAAATTTACATTGTACGAAAGGTTATATTGCAAGACAAACATGAAATAAATTTATAAATTTAGTAAATTTTACGAATACAGAAAAAGCATAGTTTTACTACATGTTAATTTTAACTATTTTAATAAATTAAAAAAATAAAACTTCTTACGAAATATTTGTTAATAAAAAACCAAATATTAAACATGTAAACATTTACAGAAGTCGCATATTTGTTGAGCACCTAAAGTATTGAGAAAAAAATAAATGAGATGATATAGCTGAATTAGGTGTACTAGTAGCTTATACAGAAATTGCATATAGAGTTTAATAAATAACAGTGATTAATGTTAGATATGTGTCAATAGTATAAGAAAATATAATGTAAATTAGTTTAGAAATGGAAGATATATAATAAATAAATATATAATAAATAAATCTGAAAAAGAAAAATTGAGTTGATTATAATAATGAATCTAATCGTTATTCTACTGAAATTGTTTATTATAATAAAGAAAAAAAATTTTAATAATGTGAACAGTAATAATGTAAATGATAATATAGAAGATAATCATTTAAAAATCTAAAGAAACTCAGGTTAAATTTAAAATTTTAAGATTGTCACGTATGAAAAATTGCACATCCATACGCGACGACTTATTTATATATATCAGCGAAAGCAAAGACGAAACATCGGGAAATTGACATCAAGACAATCGACCGGAGTCGCGAGTAACACAAAACCCGCGAGTAATACGAACCTCCAAACTCGACAAATTACGGAAAGTCAAGATCAGAGGTGACAATAAATGTACAAAGGTCAATTGAAAGACGTTAAAGGAGAAAGCTGACAGAACGATTATCAAAGCAGAGGCACCCAGTGGGAGAAACCGTGGATTTTGCAATTTCTCCATACAACGGAGGTAATAAGTTAAATCGAAAAACACGTAGGGGCACTTCTGAATTGGACTGCAAATTGGGACTATTAGATTCGGTCGTACTTCGGTTCGGGTTCTTTAATACTTATACGTTTTACACAATCGGGACTTAGTTTTGAGACACAAAGGAAAGTTGTATTACACATTGCGATACTTATCTCTCTCGTTTATTAAGAGAAAATATTATCGCGATTTAATTACTAAAGAATAAACATAGTCGTGACCTCTTAGATACGTAACAAGATCAACAAGAAAAAAAAGTCTAATAAAAAAATACGGTATTATAGTAACAAATTGTATTTATATAAATTAAATAAAAATGTATCTAATACATGTATGGAGGTGTTCGATTCCAAAGAATACAGTAATTGGCAAAAAGCAATGAAATGTTTAATTAAAAATAGTACATCAGTAATTGGATTCCGTTATCGACCGTCGTGTTGTATGTCTCGCACACACAAGGCATAGATAAATCGACAAAAATATAAAGTGAAATAACGTACAGAAGAGAGAAATTCCGAAATAGAATAGCAGAGGAAAGGTACAGAGACAAGTGAAAGGTTAAAAAACAGTGAGAGAAGGAGGTAAAAAGTGAAAGTGAGGTGAAAAAGTTCTTGATAAAAAGAAGAGGTTAGGGAAGAAAGCGGCAGAGCAGGACACAGAACATTAAAAGTGACGAGAGTTACGGACGTCAGCAGACGTCAAAAAACTGCAAAAGCGCGGACCGCGCAGAGAGCCCGCCGATTGTGAAGAAACCCTAAGGCAAGAAAAAGCAGCGATTGAGGGAAGGTAAAAATCATAGAAAAATTGTCCGGATCCAAAATAAGTAAAATAAATATACGATAACACATATTTATATAAAGAAAACATTCAAAAACATAATAAAGAACAGAATAATAGTAACTGGCTAATAAAATTAATAAAATTAAAAAATTAATAAAATTAAAATAAAAAATATTAATAAACATATAATAAAATATAATAAATAATATAATAAAATATTAATTTAAAATAATAGAAAACACTAAAAACAAACAACAATAAAACATATAAACAAATAGAAAATTAAACAAAGAATAAATAAATAATAACAATGAGCCAAAAATCGGACAAAACTATGATGACCAGAGGAAAGGCGAATAAGAGGGAGGGAACCCAGCTAACACTGAATAACCTCAAAAGGAAAAGTCCAGCGGAGGAGGAGGAAATAACAGAAGAGGCAAGGAAGATTAGAACGGAGGAAAAAAAGAACAAGGAGGAAGGGAGAAAAGAAATAGAAAAATATATGAAGGAGATAGCGAAAAGAATGGAGAAAATAGAGAAAATAATAGAAAAGGACAATAAAGAGACAAAAGAAAAAATGACAAGGATGGAAAAGCTTTATGAAAAAGTTAAGGAATAGGCAACGGAAAATGAGGAGGCAATAAGATCATGGGCGAGAAAAATGGAGGAAAGAATAACAGAGATAGAAGAAAAAAATGATGGAGCTGAACGAAATGTGGGAAAGCCATAGGAGCAAAGAAAGTGGGGAAATAATAAGGCAAATAAGAAAGGATAAGCAGGAGTATGAACGGAAAAGCAAAGGGGAGAAAGAAGACAGGGAAGAAGAAAGAAGCAAGTCCTCAAGATCGAGCAGCAGAGAAAGTGGGAGATCCGGAAAATCGAGATGGAGTAGCAGTGGAACAGGAAGTAACTCCACGAGCTTGAGAACCTCTAGCAAGGACATAATAGGAATAAGGAAACTCATGTGGGAAAGAGAAAGAAAGGACAGAGAGGAGAATGTAGTTGTAAAGGGTATGAATAGGGAAGAGGCACAGAAAATGGGAGTCAAAAAATGGGCGGAACATTTCGTGGGGAAAAAGTTAGGGCTCCAAGAAGAAATAAGAAGCGCTTGGTGAAGCAAACGGATGATAGTAATAAAAATGAAAGACAGGCAAACAAGAAAGAGGGTGTGGGAGGCAAGGAAAAAGTTGATTGGGACACAGATATATATGGATTTTGATTTGACATATGAGGAAAGGACTGTGCAAAATGAGATCAGGGAATGGGTACGGAGGGCAAAGGTAAGAGGGATATTTGCAAAAGTTGGATTAAAAAAAGTTTACATAGAAGGGAGCTGGGAAAGGTGGATAGGGACAGAAAGAATGGAAAGAAGATGGACAGAAATAAAAGAGAAAATGAAACAAAAAGAAAGGGAGGAAACAAAAAGAAGTAAAGATGAAAGAGAAAGTAAAAAAAGGGAAGACAAAGAAAAAGGAAACAGAGAAACTACTGAAGGAAATGAAGAAACAGAAGTGAGAAAATGAACAAAATTTAATATAAAGAGGGGACCGGAAAAGAACACAAAAAACAGACAAAGAAACAGAAAAGTAGAGTAGAGAAGAGAGAAGACAGGTACAACAAAAGACAAAGAAAGAACAGTCAAGAACGAAAAAGAACACAAAAAAGACAGAAACGAAACTGAAAAAAAGGACAGACACAAGACGGACAGTAAATATGCTAACAACAGACAACAAAGACAGACCAAAGGCAAATCGAAACAGAATAAGTACAAACACAAAAGAAAGGTATCAGAGGAAAAAGAAGAAACGGGAAAATTAAAACTGATGTACTGGAACATTGCAGGTATATGGACTAAGGACGAGGATTTTTGGAAATATGTAACAAGGATGGATTATGTATGTATGTCAGAGACATGGGTAGAAGAGAAAGATGCAGATAAATGCAGAGGAAAACTGCCAAATCAAATGGAGTGAGAGATTATAGGAGCGAAGAGAGAAAAAAAGAAAGGCAGAGCGAAAGGTGGCTTCATCATAGGTATGAACAAAAAACAGATAACCCATGTCAAAGAGCTAGGAAAAAATAAAGGAGGAGGCATAATCAAAACAAAAATGGAGATAGATGAAGGCAAAAGAAATTTACACATATGGGGAATATACTGCAACGACAGGAACATGGAAGGAAAATGGAAAGTCATAGAGGAGGAGAACTATAGCGCAAACATTGAGACGATCATAATGGGTGACATCAACATAAGAACAGGGGAGAAAGGAAGTTATATGATATAGGAAGAGATGTATAGGATGGCAAAAAGGAAAAGCAGAAATAAGAAACATGACAAGGGGGGAAAAATTGGTTGAGAGGATAGAAGCCAATGGATACAGCATACTGAACGGCACAATAAAAGGAGACGAAAAAGGTGACTTCACATTCATAGGTCGAAGAGAAAATACTATGATCGACCTGGCAATTGCTGATAGAGAAGCGAGAGACAGAATAGAATGCTTAAACATAGAGAAAAGGATAGAATCTGATCACTTGCAATTGGTCATCACGATAGATACGAAAAATAATAAATATGAAGAAGAAGAGCCAAAACAAAGAGAGGAAAGAACGAGAATGATATGGGGGGAAGAAGAAGCAAAGAGATACGAAGACAGGACGAACAGGGAATATAAAGAACTAACGGACGAAACCGAAATAGAAAGACTATGGACAGCAATAAGAGACAATTAGAGGGAACGTGGAATATACAACGGTTAAGACAAAGGTGTGGAAAATTGGAAAAAAACCATGGTACGACATGGAATGCAGAAGAGGAAAGAATAAGGCAAAGAAGGCATTAAAAAATTGGAAGAAAGGAACAACAACAAAAGAAGAATATGTGACGCAAAGGAGGAATTGGAAAAGTGTATGTGAAAATAAGAAAAAAGAATGGGGAAAGAAACAAGAAATAGAACTAAGAAAGATTAAAAACGAGGGCAGATTTGGGAATACCTAAACAAGGGGAAGAAAAAAAAAAGAGGAAAAGAGCATATCCATGGAGGAATGGACCACACACTTCAAAAACTACACGGGACAGACACACACAGACAGGAAACAAGAACGACTAACATACAGGAGCATAGGAAGGACATGATAAAGTTTGAAGACAGAGAAATATGGGAAGCTTGGGGAAGCCTAAGAAGATGGCAAGTGGAATAGATGAAATACCAAATGAGGCCTGGATATATGGGGGCAATGAAATAAAAATGAGATACAGAGAACTAATCAAGAAAATCACAGAGCAAGGTAAAATACCAAGAGATTGGAAAACGGCAGTAATTGTTCCTATATATAAGAAAGGTAACCCAAAGAACCCGGAAAGCTACAGAGGGCTATCCATGCTCTCATCTGCATATAAGATCTTCACAACAATTCTGAAGAACAGATTAGAAAAAGAAACGGAAGAGAGAAATATCCTCCCGGAAGGTCAAGCTGGTTTCAGGAAAGGGAGGTTAACCACGGACAATATATACATCATAAATCATTTAATAAAGAGAACGATCAAAGAAAAGAAGGAACTATATATATTGTTCGTGGACCTAAAAGCGGCCTTCGATACAATAAACAGAGAAACTTTATGGAACATTATGGAGAAGAAACAATAGAGCAAAGACCTGAGGGAGAATATAAAGATGATATATGAAAAAACTATATGCAGAGTTAGAGCGACCGGGGACACCTCAGAGGAATTTTGGACGAAGAAGGACTGAGACAGGGATGCTGCCTCAGCCCCATATTGTTCAACATATATATCGCAGAAGTAGAAGAGATGAAGAGGAGAAACATTGGAGGTACGAAAATAAAGGAGGAGAAACTCTGGGCACTGGCTTATGCGGACGATTTGGCATTAATTGGGGAAAATCGAGAGGCTATGCAAGACATGATGTTAACACTAAGGACCTTTCTGAAAAAGAGAAACCTAAAGCTAAACACGGAAAAAACCAAAATCATGAGTAGGGAAAGGCAAAAGGAAAACAGCAGAAACATGGAGATGGCAAGACAAAAGCATTGACATGGTAGATAAGTTTAGCTATTTGGGTTTCACTTTCAGAAAGATGGGAAATGGCAAGATCATATTAAGGAAAGAACCCAGAAAGGCATCATTGCAGCAAGAAGAACATGGGGTCTGGCAGAAAGAAAGTGTCCAGGAGACTTTAACCTAAGAAAAATGCTCTTCAACTATCTAGTAAAGGGAGTAATGGAGTATGGGGTTGAAATTTGGGGGACACAGCCGCAAAAACAAATGGAAAAGATAAAAACGGATTATCTGCGGTGGACTCTAAACTTGGACTTCTGTACTCCCAGATACCTAGTCTATGAAGAAACGGATGAGTACAGAATGGAAACAGACTGGATCATCAGAACGTTAAAATATGAAGATAAAATAAGAGACATGAAGAAACATAGACTAGTTAGAAAATGCTTAGAAGAAAGCGAAGAAGAGCACGTGGACCAGAAAACAGATGAAAGAGGCATAAGACTAGGTAGACTAGGACTGAGCAGGGAACAGATAAAATATTGGAACACAATGGGAAAAATAGACATACACAGTGAGATAAGACAGAGAGACAGAGACATACAACTACAAGACAGACAGAGCAGAATCTCAGAAGCAAAATATAACCAAGTATATAAGGAGATACAAGAGAAGGGACTCCAAACTTACCTCAGAAATATACAAGGGGCAAAGACGATAAAAACAATCGCAAGGATAACGTGTGGCAACATCACGACTCATAATAAGTATTGGATTACAGAAGAGGAAAGAATATGCCAGCTATGATCAAAGGAGAAGGGAGATTGGGAGCATTATATTAGGAAATGCGAAAAAACGAAAGATATTTTTGGCGACTGTAGAAGAACGGACAATACAGCATGGACGAATAAAGACATAATGACAGAATTTAAAAACGGACGCACAAACAAAACAATACTCAAAGGAATAAAACTATTAGAGGAAAGAATGGAAAAAGCAGAGAAGTAATAGAAGGTAATAAAGTAAGAAAGAAAGAGATAAGAAACAAGAAACACGTGACGATGCATAGGGACAAAACACACAAGAATAATGGTGAAGTGTACATATGTAAAATAAATAACAGATAAAATTAATAAAGACTGTGTAAATAGCAAGTAAACTGATGTAAATAGATAAGAATGCAAAACATATGTATGTGTTAAAAAATCCTACGTAAATATAAATAGCGGAACCCGTCCCCGGGGATGTAGTCGGGATGTATTTTAAATAAATAATAGTACTTGAGTAATTGTAAATAGGTCTTTATTTATTTATTTATATTAATATTATATTTTGGACAATATTTATTTTTATATTGACATGCAAACTGACAAAATGCAAAACTAAATTACAATATTAAATCAATAAAATTTGTAGATTTACTTTTTTTAATAGTTAAAAAAAATTCTAAAGTAAATTTAAAGAATTTGTTTTTTACTTCTTTCTATAAAAATTAATATAAATTTTAAAAAATTCCTTAAATATTTAATAATAGATTTTAAGCAGAAAAAGTTAAAAAATTAAAATATAACAAAATAATTTAATATATATTGCAATTTAATTAAAAATTTAAGATTCTTCTATCAAATTTATTACATATTGTGCATTTCTAACTTTCTTTAAAATTCATATTAATACGATAAACGTAAAATAGTGGTGCTAGTTGATATTGGTGTATTTAAAATCCATTTGTTGAATAAAATTTTTTTTAATTTATAATGTTACTTATTTTTAAATACATATCACCGCATATAAGAAATAATTTGAAGTAATATTTATTTTTTGTCAAATGAAATTGTTAAAATATTTATTACTCTTCAAAGCAGAAGAAGAAATTATTTTATTCTTTGTATAAATATGAAATAAATGTTAGTCAAGAAAATATAATAAATAAATAAATAAAGGTATTTCATCAACCTTTATAATTGAAGTAATCAATTTCAGATTCTGGAGATCTTGGTATCGAAACTGATGTTTTAGTTGAAGGTTTAATAACTTTTTTTAAATTTAATTGTAAAATATCCTTATTTCTGAAAAAATAAATATAATATATAATGTCGTTTAACAAATATTTTAATCGTTATGTTTGAAAATAAATTATTTTAATGTACATAATGTCTTGTAGTATTTTTTTTTTTTTTTTTATTAAAGCTATTATTTATTGTTGTTTAATGAGAAATAAATATATTATAATAAAGAAACTGAGGGAGGGAACAAGCTAAGTGCTTCAATAAATAATTAACAGAATGGTTGGGCCTCACAAACAAACAATTTATTGGTTCTGCGCCTTGTACAAAAAGGCATAAAAATCTCGCGAACGAGGAAAATGTCGTCGAATACAAACTTAAATTATGTGTATTTACACTTTTATTTTTAGATTTTTCGATGTGTGGGGAAGGAATACTCGTTGCGATGTCACTTGGTCGGCTCACTACCACCGCTTTTGCAGTATGCCGCTCGCTCAGGCTGGATTGGTGGATCAGCTGATGATCTAGGCCGCTGGGGCCGTTCACGCTCCCAAAGATTGAGACCCTGGTGTAGCACGAGTCTGGTGATCGTTCTGCTGCACTTTCAGTGCAGCGACAAATTATACACACGCACAAATAACGCTACAAAATCGGCGTATAAACAAAATGTAAAGAAACACGAAAGAATCGACGAACTGCAGAAAGATCTACAAGGAAGTTCGAGCGGTCTCACACAAAATTCCGAGGAAGAGTGATGTGTAGCATTCGAAACGACACGATTCCTTCTGCGTCACTTGAATAAAATAAAATCGGAATCGACCCACCCGATTGTTTCTTCCGAGCGCAGTCACTCTCTCTCTCTCTTACCCTCAAAGCACCAAGGGAAAGAGAAAGCCTGGAACAGTTGTAGTGATTTCAGCTAAAAAATATGGAGTACTTTTTACTGATTTTTCTCTTCTCCCTTTTCTTTGATCATTGGGAGTAGCACAATTTGTTTTTTCGCGAAGCGTGTTTTTCAATCTTGTAACACGGAACGATGAACCAACTGGTGACATAATTTTACGCGGTAGATTTTATATTCAATTTAGTACAAACGCTAGAGATTTTTAAATATTAAAAACGATTGTTGATGAATTGATTGAACCTCTCCGCCAGGTAAGCTAGGTCCGTCAATGGCCGCAGTGTGAGCACGCGTTTCACAGAGGTGCGCAGTTTCTAACGAATATCAAAGGAAGTAATAAGCAGTGAAAGCTTTTAGAGTGGAAGAAAGGTTGCAGAGAGTGTGTTGTTATACATAAAGATAAAAAGAGGAAGCAGGGAGGGAGGGAAGAGTTTTGTAAAGAAAATCGAAAAAGAAAGTGCAGTGCTGTGCGAGGTTAGAGCAACCAGAAAAGGCAGTTAGGAAGCAGAAAAAGGAGACGTAAACCGCGGATGCCAAGAATGGTATTCTGACAGCTTAGAGCGCGGACCGCGTCGAGAGCCCAATAGAAACCGCAAAGGACCAGCAACGAATAAGGGGAGAGCTAGTTCCAGAGGCAAGGAAAAAACGAAAAAAACGACAAAGGAGAAGGAATCCAAACCACATGGGAAGGAAGAAGGCTAGCTTCGGAGACGAGAGCCTCTAATAGGAAACGAAGAAAGTCAGGGAAGATGATTAAAAAAGATCAAAGAAGATGATAAGGAGGAGAGAGAAATATAGGAGAGAATTTACTGAACGAATGGAGAGATGGGAAAAAGAACAGGAAAAGGACAGGAAAGAGATGAAGAAGGCATGAACAAAAGTGGAGGAAACACAAACACAAAATGATGGAAAAAATAAAGGAGAACGAAGACCATGCATGGGCCAGGTATGTGGAGCAGAACATAAAGGAAATAGAATAAAGAATAAGTGAAATAATAGAGGAAAAATTAACAGCAGCGAAAGAAGAGTGGAAATAGAGAAATGGGTGGAGGAGGCGAAATGCGGAGTAAAAATAGATGAAAGGGAAAGTCTGAGTGGGACGGAGGAGAGAAGAAAGGATTCAAGGTAGCAAGGTAAGCCAAAAATCTGAAAACTCCAGATGGAGCAGCTGTAGCGGCAGGAATATAGGAAAACAGGAAATTTCGGAGCGGGAATTAGAGGGAATAAGGAAAATAATGAAGGAGAGAGAAAAAAAATACAGAGAAGAGAACGTGGTGGTCAAAGGGATGGACAAAGCAGAGGCAGAGAGGATGAGTGTTAAAGAATGAACTAAAAAGTTCACACAGGAAAGGCTGGGAGTGACAGTAGATAAAAGAAGTGCATGGTGGAGTGGGGAAATGATAGTAATTAAGAAAGGCAGCAAACAGGAAAGGGACAGGGTGTTGGAGAGTAGGAAAAAGCTCATTGGAACGAAACGTATATGGATTTCGATCTCACGTTTCAAGAACGACGCACGCAAGACGAAATAAGAGAGTGGACCAGGAATATGAGGAGAAATGGATTATTTGCAAAGGTGGGGCTGAAGAAGGCATTTATAAATGGGATATGGAAAAGATGGTTAGAGGTAGACAAAATGAAAAAAAATGGTGCAGGAGCTGGGAAGGAAAATTTACACAGAAAAAGGGGGAAGATAAGAGACAGAGAGAAAAGAGTGTGGAAAAACAAAGAGGGGAAGAGAGGCAGAGAAGGGTAAAAAAAAGAAGAAACAGGAGACAAGACCGAGGAGATGAACAAAGGAGCAGGAAAGAAGAATTGCATAAACAAGGAACGGAAAGAGATTGCACAGGAAAGGTTATGTGGAGAGACTAAAAAGAGAGATTAGGAGAAGAAGGAGAAAGATAAGAAGGGAGAAGACGAAGGGAAGACAGGGAGCTATGCTAATGAGGGAGAAGTAGTGATAGCAAAATATAAAATACCAGGAACAGAAAATACAGTAGGAAAGAAGAAAACTAATCGATGTAAGAGAAAAGGCAGGAGGAAAAAACATAGAAAGAGGAAGGAAGAGAAAGGACGAGCAGAAACAAGCTGCGAAATAGAAGGGAAATTAGATACATGGGTGAAGACAAAACAATAAGACAAAGAGAAGGGACAGAGGAAGACACCAGACAAAAAGACAAAAACAGGCACTGTAGATGAGATAAATATAAATGCTGGCTAAGAATACAGAGGAAATGGAGAGATAAAAATACTTTTTTGGAATGTTGCAAAGATATGGGGAAAAGAAAAGGAATTCTTAGAGTACATCGCATGGATAGATTACGTGTGTTTGGTAGAAACATAGGTGGAAGACATACAGGTGGAAAACTACAGAGCAAGGCTACCAAAATACATGGAATAAAATTAATTGCGACAATAAGAGGAAAAAAGAAGGGCAGAGCCAAAGGTGGAATCATAACAGGGATAGACAAGAAATGGATAAGTCAAAAAGGGGAGCTGGGCAGTGAAAAAGGAGAAGGATTGATCAGAATTAGAGTTTATATAGAGAACAGTAATAGGAAAATAGACATATGAAGAGTATACAGCAACGGAAGAGACATAGAAGAGAAATGGATAGTGATAAACGAAGAAAGCTACAGTGGGAAGGTTGAAAAGCTAATCATGGGGGATTTCAATATGAGAACAGGAGAGAGGAAGATTCATACAAGACAAGGAAACGGAGAAGATTATGATGGGGGACAGGAAAAGCAAAGATAAGAAAAGGGATAAATATGGGAAAAAGCTAATAAACAGGGAGGGATACAGCGTATTAAATGGAACTATCAGAGGAGACGAAGAAGGGGAATTTACCTACATAAGTGCGAGAAGAAACTCTGTCATTGACCTGACGATAGCAGATAGAGAATGCAGAGAAAAGACAAAACATTTCATAATAGAGAAAAGAGTGGAATCGGGCCATCTACCTTTGGTGGTGATGATACAAACAGATGAAAGGATAACAGAAAAAGAGAGGGAGCGGATAGAAGAGAAGAAAATAACTGATATGGAATGAAGAAAGTATCAGGGAATACAAAAGAAAAACCAATGGAAGGTAGAAAAATAAAGACAAATAAGAGGACATAGAAACCCTAAGGAAAGAAATCAAGGAGAAAATAAACGAAAGCGTGGAAAAAAGAAGACGAAAAGGAAGGTATGGAAGATAGATGAACATAGATGGTGCGATAAGCAATGCAAGAGAGAGAAAAACAGAGTAAAGAAGAGACTGATAGAATGGAGAAAAGGGAAAACAACAAAAGAGATACTTGAGATAATCGAGAGAATAGAAAAGGCTATATGCGAGGAAAAAACAGGAACTAAGAGAGAAAGATGAAACTGAACTAAAACAGATGAAAAATGAAGGACAGGTGTGGGAGTACATTAACAGGGGTAGGAAAAGAAAGGCGACTCAAAACAACAACAGTTCAGAAGAATGGAAGGCACAATTCATGAAGCTTCTGGGCGGGAGTGAGAGCAATAAGACGACAAAGCAGAGGAAAGAGGAGATACATCGACTACGAATATAGAATGCAGCGAGATCTGGGCGATATGAAAAAACCTAAAAAAGAAAAAAGCAACAGGGATAAATGGGATCCCCAACGAAGCATGGATACACGGAGAAGAGATAGAAAGCAGGTTAGTCAAAATCATCAGAAAAACGTAGGAACAAAAGACAATTTCAAAGAATGGATGACGGCAATAATAAGGCCGATTTACAAGAAAGGTGATACCGAGAAGCCAGAGAGTTACAGAGGGCTATCCATGCTGGCAACGGCATACAAAATCTACACGGGTGTCCTAAAAAACAGATTGGAAAAAGAGACAGAGAAAAGAAAGGTGTTATCAGAAGAAAAAGCGGGATTCAGAAAGGGCATAAGAACCATGGACAATATATACATACTGGATTGGATAATAAAAAGGACAATCAGAGAAAAGAAAGAACTGTATATAATGTTCGTGGATCTAAAAGCTGCATTTGACACGGTCAACAGTGGATAGCTCTGGTAAGTAATGGAAGAGAATGGATACAGTGAAGGGTTAATCTACAGAATTAATAGGATATACAAAGAAATGAAATGCAGAGTGAGAACGAAGCAAGATGAATGTGGAATGGAAAATCAGGGCAATGAAATTCGAAAAAAAGATAACACAGATGAACGAGGAGAGATTGGTGAAGAAATGTTATGAGGAGTACATAGAGAAAGAAAAGAGGAAGAACGAGGATGGTACAGAAAAAAGGTTGAATAAATTAGGTCTGAGTAGAAAACAGATCGACCTATGGCAGATGGAGGGGAGAGAAGTATATGATGAACTGAGGATAAGAGACAAGGATATACAGACACAATACAAGATGAGCAGAAAAACGGAAGCAAGGAATAACAAGATATACACAAACATCAGGGAAGTTGGATTATCGAGATACCTCAAAGTAATAAGAAATGCAAAGGACATGAAAACCATCGCCAGAGTAAGATGCGGTAATGTAACCACCAGCAACAAGTATTGGCTGAAGGCAGAAGAAAGGAGGTGCCAATTATGTATGCAGGACGAAGGTGACTGGGAACATTGGCTGATGAGATGTGAGAGTACGGCAGATATATTTGAAGACATTAGAAAGAACACAAAGAGGATAGAAACAAACTACGAGATGATGAGATATATCAGGGAACAGATATATACTCAAAGGGGTAAAAGAGGTCGAAGAAAGAATTAAGATGATAAATAACAGCAACAAATAAGCAGATGGGGAGAAAGATAAGGGATTTAGAGTGAAAAAAAAGACAGTGAGAAAGCATGAACAAATAACACGAACACAAATGTACATATATATTAATAAATAAACGCGAGTACGTAAGCAGGGGAATGTATGCAGTAATTAGAAAGATGTATATATGTAAATAAAAACTGTGTATAGCGGAACCCGTTCCTGGGCCCAAAGCTGGGACGTAGGTAATAATAAATTAAAAAATGGTTGTTAAAGGTTAATGTATGCAAATATTGATAAATTTAGGGTACCATCGACTATCCTTATACTTAAACGTAAGTTTGAACTCCAACTTTTGTGCACATACTCGACGTTAGAATCCACTCGGGTTGCTTTGGATATTGAGCCGAGACTTGTCAGGAATTCCTTCCAGTCCTCTATAAAACTTTTGTGAAAATTTTCTAATAACGATTTATACACACACTTATTCTTAAAGACATTTTTAATATTTAAAAATGTCTACAAAATTTTATCAAATCATAAGCAAATTTTTACCATATAAAGCTGTTTAAACGAGCGCTCCATTGTAGCGTGTTACAAAATTAAAAAATATAATTCAAACGAAGAAAGATCAAAACAAAAAAAAAAGAAAGAAAAAAGAAACGGACAAATAGAATAAATTCACCCACACATTCCAAACTTCCCGAAATCGCTAGTACAAATAGTTGCTCGAAAAACTCGATACTTACCAAGTATACCATGTATAATACATAAATAAGAAAGTCTTAGTGTAAGAATTGTTGTATACTGTTAAAAATTTTTAGAGTAATACAAATAAATGAGTCTGGCAGAAGTAAGAATTTTCGTTACTGGTCAGTTCATGATCAGGTTTTGCTCGTCAAACAACAACACTATTAATATTATAAATTTCCTATTATTAATTATAAGTTTTCTTGTTTTATTTGTTTGTAATTTTATATTAACAAATTAAAACTTTGTGTTTATTACATTGTTTATTTTCTATTTGAAAATATTTCAAATTTATTCTCTTCTTTTTTTATGATTCATTAGTTTATGGAAAAAACATCTTTATTTTATTTGAGTATTTCATCAGTCACAATATTTTACACGTAGTATATTATTTTTGTTCGATAAAGTTTAGAAACCAATAATATTGAAATTTACAATAATGATATTCTTAATAAACGATTTTTAAGAAATTGGGTAAAAGAGAAAGATGTAAATTTTTAAGTTTATTGCAGATCGGAATTTTAAGTATAAGGCTGGACACTGAACTTAAGGACTCTTTGGTTTTATAAAGAGACTAAATAAAGGAGATTAAAGGTTATAATAAAGTTTCTAATTTTTGAAGGTTTTCGTCGATAAAGTATCTGTTCATTATAAATGTGTGCAAGAACCGTTACGATTTATCGCTGGTCGACGACCTCAATAGGGTTGATAAGAATAGAATAAAAAAAATAAACTAAATACAAATACTAGAGATAATTAGAAAATCCTCGTATTCTACAGTTACGTCTTTGACGAGTAGAGCAAAATGATTTGTACGAGGAAGGAAACACCGAGGAAAGAATAATACCAAAAGATGAAAGTAAAACAGTCTCAATGAGGAATTTTTAACAACTACACTTTTCTGGTGCTTGATAAGAACTCTCGCAGGTAGTAGAGATGCTTTTAATTGAAAGCAATCCAAGAGACAGAAGAGACCAAAACGCGACTTGTAAGAACTTTTGTTAACTGGCGGTGTCTATGTAGAGAAGGAATAGTAACGTTACGACATCTATTACGACAAGATTAATAATTTTGTGTACCAGTCGATTAAGTTTGTGCTTTAACCTTCAAAAAACAAGGATTTTCGAAATTTCAAGAACAAATACTAAAGTCTTAATTCTTCGAAAATAATATCGTATATAAATTATTATAATTATATTTTTTGAAAAATGAGTAAATATTAATGTGATTCTATGTAATTAAAAAATTACCTATCAACAGAATGTGTTTTTGATTTGTTCAACATTGGTCCTGGTACCTTTCGCTGACCATTTTCTCTTTGTAATAATTCCATCAAGCTGTAACTTGGTAACCAACACTAAAATTAATAAATTAAAATGAATAAATTATAATATAATAAAAAGTTTCACAATTATAACTATTTAATTAATTCTAATTACCTTATCTTTTACTGCTGTTGCAACTATATTACGTTTTGGCTCCTGATCATAAGCCTGACTTTCACAGCCGAAATGCTCACAAGACTCGTGCACGAAATGCCTCTTATCTCTGTTCATACTTTCAAAAGAATAACTACGACACTTCTGTTTAGATATTTTAGCTAACTGCACAAGCTCAGTAAGTTTTTCGTGCACCATTTGGCAAAATACAGGATCCTTTTTTGCCCATTGTCGCATATACTCACTATATTTCGGGATCAATTTACCACATAAATCTGGATTCTCAATTTGTAGTCCAAGAGTCAAACGTCGGTTTCTTTCTATTATTTTGCATTCATCATTGCATTCTAAAGTTTTCAACTGGTTTTGTTTTTTAGCTCCTTGACCGAAAACTTCTTCGAGATCAATCGAATGACCTAATTGTACATCTGCCATTTTACTGGCTAAAATTCCACTCGCTATTCGCTGATAATCTCGAGAATTTTCAACGCACACTCGGGTCATTGTTCGATGACCACATTGGCAAGTCACCTATGATTATATAAATGATAAATAGTATATGATAAAACTATACAAAGATTAGAATTATAATTGAATAAAGAAAGGATTGAAATAATTTATGTTTACAGTATACATTAAAAAAAAAAAATTTAGGTTGACAAATGATAGGAATATTACAAATTTGTATAAGCAATTTAAGGAAACATGAAAGAAATTTAAATATTTATTTTATGACGAATGGAAATTCATCACTTAAATAAAATAAATAATATATTAAATAAAAATTAATCTCTCATGCATCTGTTACCATGAGGCTACGCGATGTCATATTCGGGAAGTGGAGCAGCTGATATACAGCGGCCAGATGCCGGTTAATGTATATGCGATGCTTCATGTACACAACGAGGCCATTGGAAAAATTATATATATATATATATATTGTAGTTCTGCATAGTGTAATTGGAACTAATATTTTATAAGTTTGACATGCACTCACATATTTGCTGATAAAGGCAGGGTAGTGAATTACCGACAAAGGTACGAGCTTTTAAATTTTTAAAATTAATATGTAAAAAAGAGAGCGTTGGTGTAATGTTACCGCGGCGCTTGAAGTATGTAGTAATTGTTATCTCAAATTATCGGCAAAGGATTTATGACATAATTAATCAATCGAAGATTATTAGTGATGAATCGATATTACAAAATTTCAAGCACTTTTGTGTAAGTTGGAGAAAAGTGAAAAGTCAAGTAGCAGCGACAGTATATTTCCATCTTTCGTACTGGAAGCTAATACATTTTCTTACCAAATTTATTTTTATGAAAATAAAATAATAAGGGGGAGTGTAATTATTATTGAAGTAGTGAGGATATTTAGAGATCGAAAAAATCTATATAAAGAGAAAAGAAAAGGAGCGGAAACCCAATTATAATTATTTATTGAATCTCACATGTACATTATGTATACATATATATGCTAAGTAATAAGGATCACTGAAAGTAATTGTATCTATCCGTATTATATATACATATTTTATACGATCTACAGTTACTGAAGTAAGATTTTATATTAATTAATAATTTGTATAATTCATTTATTGTGAAATATTAAGTAAATATTGCTGTTATTTTTCGTAGTGAGGATGACTATTGAATATCAATTATATCAGGGAGTGAGTGGTTTATATAATTTATAATTTCATATAATTATTAATATATATATATATATATATTTATTGTACAGTGTTGATTTAAAGTCAATAATATAATTAACTATTGAAATTGTATTGATCATTTTTAAACTATATAATAATTTATTATTTTATTATTAATAAATTATTTCGTGAAATTAATAAAGTGGTAAATAATTATCATAAGAACAAATTCTTGATATTAGTGTTAAAATTTAATACTATATGCTGAAGGTAGCAAGATCAACGAACTCGACCTGCGGCAAGGTGATGGAGATCAGTTAATGGTGAAAATATAACTAACTTTACAGTCGAATACATATAGATATTAATGTGTGAAGTGTTGAATTAAATAATAGTAAATTTATTGTCCATTGATAGGATTTTCAATGTAGCAACTTACACTTATTGTATTTAATTATATTATTTCTAAAGAAAGACAAATAGCGCTCTCGTGTGTGAGAGCTTCTCTCGTTTTTATCTTGCGTTTGCGTGCGTGTTTTGTGTGTGTGGTGTCTCGTGTGAGACGTCTGGTGGAACCAGAAGCCCGGGACCAATCGCTCCCCTGTTCTCTACGGCGGTGCCCGACGATCCACACCAGGGTGGGTGCTGACGAGCACCAGGACCGCCCTGCTTCTCGCAGCGCGTCTTCCGACGACTCCGCTGCCTTGTTGCTCGAGCGTGAGCCGCCAATTGCGAGCGCCTGTGTGCGCGAATTCACCGAGTGCGTGAGCACTACCTGTAAGTTTTGTATGTTTGCTTTTCGACGCACCAAGGCTTTTCCCCCTGACGCAGGGGGTTTTTATGCCGCGTCAAATAAATTATTATAATTGTTGTCCCGCGATTTATGTATTTTATTCAAGTTTCAAACCTGCAGCAATAATTTCCTCTCCCTCACTCCTTAACATTATTAATTCAATTAATTCGTAAAATCAACATACTGCATAATTAATGTGCATACTCTTGGTAAGTTCAAAACATATATGTTAATAACTAACTTAACAGTTTTCTGAATTAAAAATGATATATATATTTTTTTTTAATATAAAATCAATTTATTTAATATTAATTTAATATTGATGTGTTCTTTTAATAAAACTTAGATTATTATAGATGATCATCATTTTATTTATATTAATAATTATTATTATAACTTTTTTAAAAATACAATAACACTGAACTCTTCCTAAAGTTTACCACTGTTGGAGATGGATGTCGGGCAGGGATGTGAAGAAAAAAAAGCCGCTGTAAATCTTCTTTTTTGATGCTTTTATTTTGTCGTGATTCGGTTCACTGTCTCCGCTCGCCTCAGTCTTATCGACAATTAATTTAAATTCGTCGCGGTGCCCCCCGCCACCCTGCCCCGATGTTCAGCTTTCTTTAGTTTGGTGCACTGCCGCGAGTATTCGAATATGCCTCGTCTATTCGAAAGAATAGCCGAACATATTTACATATTTTTCGCTTGGCGAGACCTGGCATAAAAAACCTCCACCAAGCTGCGCAGAGGAAAAAGCCATACAATGTACAATAATATAATAATACGTTTTACCTAATTACCCAAGTGGCCCACGTCTCGATATCGTGGTCATTTTCGACACCGGGTTCTGATGACTTACCAGTACCAATGACCTTGGATCGCACGAAGGCCACATTTCGTCCTGGTGCTCCGGTTAACGAGGACTCCCCGGAGCACCCTTCATCATGTAGCCGAGGTACATATCAGGGTATGGTGTAAGGAGCATGCTGTTAGTATTCGATGGTGAGCGTCTCGTACCTCGCGCCACCGTTTTTGATTTGTTCATTTATCTTTTATATGCAGCATTTCTATTACCGGTGTCGAGACATGTTTTACCCTAATTCTATCGCCAACAACCACCTTGTTGCAGTAAAGGGGTTTGACTGTGCGGGATATAATAGATGGCATGTTTTTAGCTTGGCTTGAATAAGTGAGCGAAAAAACGACTGAATGAGTCACAGTTTTACACGTGTAAACGGGTGTGAAAATAACGCATATATGAACCGATCCCTTAAATGAAACTCTATCGCCGAATAAATTTGGGATCTCCCTAACAAGGATGTTTCCTACATGCGCTGATTTATGAAATATATGTAGGATGATAGTTTTGATGTATGATTGATTTGATTCCTATGCCAGTTATGCAGGGTAGTCTTATACTTCTATTGTGATATCCAGCGTTATACAGTGATATATTAACGATGCGGACAGCTATTAAGGGCAACCCGTCAACTTGATGAACACATCAGGTTTGAAATATTACACAACGCTTATATACTTACTCACACACACTGCAGGCTTCTTCTTTAGTTTTTTCATGAAAATCGGTTCCGAAAACAATTAAGGTCAACGGTGTACACCAAGCTAACTACAATTTGATATTTAATCAAAAAATGATATTTTACTATATGAGAATATATAAATTTTGATAAAAAGAAATGATTACAGTGTGATAACTGATGATATGTAAAATGTCCAAAAAAAGAATTCTACATGCACCAACATTGTGGATTTGTAGTCAATTTGAAAAAAAATAAAGACCCTACTATTTACAATATGATAAAGATATAAAGGATCTATAATCTGCAACTGAACGAACATATTTTAGTAAAAATTAGTATTTAGGTTTGTTATATTCCTATAAATTATAGTATATTATCAAAATTGTTAAATTTGCAATATTTTTTTAATTATAATAATTAGATGTTTGACGGGTAAAATCCTATTGATCGTAAGATTTTTGTAATTAATCATTTGTTTATTTTTGTAAATAATTGAAATTTTCTTTTATATATTTATAATTAACATTAAATTAAGTAAATTAGAGGAAGTTTTTAGTAATAGTTTTTATAACTAAAATTAATTTTAATTAAAATTTACATTAATAAATGGTTGGGTTTTGTTGGTTTTCGGCGATTTTGAATGAAAAATTGTAATTTTTAAAAATTTATTTTCTTGAGATATTTGTAACGGTATAAACTTCATAGTTTTCTCAGTTTAGATGCTCGAAAGCAACTAACACTACTTTAATATAAAATTCGCATTCTGAGTGATCTTCATTGTCTCCATAAATCGTATCTTGTACGATTCTTTCATTGCATTGAACAAATCTAATTTTAAATAATTTTAAAATAAGAACTAGATAATTCTAAAAAATTATAGTGTATATATATCGTATGAAATTTCATTTTATATTAATGGAAATACGTAAATATGGCATTTATGTATTTCCATTAATATGTAAATATTGTTTTTCATTCTGTTAATTTATTTCAAAACAAAGTTTTATTCTACTCACTTAGGTTAGGAAATTAAAAAATATAATTGAACTTTTATTTAACTAGAAATTTGTATTAAAAACTTACTTTAACCATTTCTTTGCATGGTACGTCGGGACACTTCCCCGAATGGCAAGATGCAGCACATATATGACCGCATAGTTCTCTGGAAATAGTGCAAGGTTGAATGCATATTTGTCCAGGTTTCTCACATACATCGGGATGACACTTTTGAATGCATTTATGCATGCCACATGAAATAGGTTTTCCACAAGGTAAACCACAAGAAACTTCATTAACGTAACAAGGCACAGCTTTTCGCAGCTCGTGGTCACCGTAGCACCATTTTTGGGTGAGGACAGTGCAAGGTGGACAGTTTAAATCACTGTGACAACTATGAAAAATCTCATGATCACAAGAATGAGTTCGAGAACATGGCTTGCTACAAACAGGTTTTCGAGTACCACAAGCTATTGGTGGGTAAATTACGGCAGATCCACACTCGCAATAGAGCTCTTCGAAGCTACTACGCCAACACGGTTCACATCTACCTGCGATCATAAATTGAAAATGTAAATTTTTTTATACATGTACAATAATTTTTATTTATTGAATTACATATCATTTAATGCAATATGTAATAATTTATTGATCTAATTTTTTATATAATTATTGCACTTGTTTTTTAAAAGTAAAATTTTTGTGTAAAATAAGGACTTATCAATTATGCTTATTTTCTCGAATATAATTATGAACGATTTGGAGTCACGTTATGTTATTTTTAATACTATTGTATATATATGACTCCATTTTATTTTACCATAAATATGTAAAAAACGACTATATCTAAAGAAAATATAAAAATGACCTTATTTAAATAATTCAAAATGATTTTCAAAATTTTAATAAAATTTGAAGTTGAACCATACTACATCATAAAAAGTAAATATTTTTTTGTAACAATCCTAGATTTTTTATACAAATTTTTTATAAATTTTTATTATATTCCAAATTAGTATTTATAATACGTTGAAACTTGAATTTATATATATATATATATATATATAAGATTAAAGAAAGAGAAAACTGAAATGTAAGCCTAAACATCTAGACTCTATAATCATCAAGAAAACTTATCATCGTGAATAAGATAAGAAATTTTTCACAAAATTTCAATACAGGGAATTGAGAAAACAAAGTTATATAACCAACCTTTTTTGAGAAAAAAGAGTTAATACAACTCAGCGAGCTACAGTATACCACGCTCCGCCACTAGCTGGCAAATTACCAAGTTTTGGCTTTCCTCATACAAAAAAATCAGTTGAAGTGATCAATGCAAGTTCGTCACAACTCGTAATGCACTATCTCTTTCTCTATACAATAAATATAGGTATGAGGTTGAGCTCTCGTTACCTACAGAATTTAAGCTTGTAGTTTTGACCGACTTGTATAATACATACAATATATCGCTCAAGTTAATTAGTAAGATTTCTAAAGTTAATGAGTCCGCTTTTCTCAAGAAAAAGTATTTGTCATTTCATTGAATTTGTTCATCCCCTTTATTTGAGCAACATCTACTATATTTGTAAATTGTTTTTACATGCCTCAATAGTGAAAAAATCGCTTTTCCCATTTTAACCAGAGTACTATGTAGTATAAATTAAATTACGTGAAATTATTAATTAGGCAATAATTATCTACATTCAGAATCAAATACAGCCTTCAAATATAAAACCTACAGTATTGACAGACGGTGCCAAAGAATTCTATTATTAGTTAGTATTAATATTATTATTAATTAAAATTAATCCACATTGTGCTTTCCGATTTAATATGAATTTTTTACGTTTAAGTCTACAAAAAAAATACAATTCGACTACTTAATAACGTACATTTAAAATCTATCTATTATTATTTTAATAATGTAATTCATTCAACAATATTATTATTTTTTTAATTATTTTTACAATTTTAAAGTAAAATCAATGAATATCGATATAATTATGAATTTTAAGAATCATTATTTGTAATAATCGAAGTTTGCATAATATAATGAATAAATTTTTTAAATATATAAATTTAATTAAATGTATTCAAATCATTTTTATATTGTTTATATATTTAACAGAATTTAAATTTCTACTTAAAACATATTATTAATTTATATTTTTGTACAGAAAACTATTATCAAGTAAACGTACTATTATCAATGGACTAGTAATCTGTGTAAAATAACGATTCACCTATATAATTTTAAATTAAATATAAAAGAATATTAAAAAGAAAAGATTTAATTGACTAATTACTACTACATAACAGTACTAAAATTTTAAGTTTTCTTCGAAATGCGCTAATAATTTGGTATGGAATAGAGGATGTGGTTGATTTATAAATTATTAATCAATATAGAGTTAGTAATATCACACAACCGATCGATTCACTGTACAAGAAATTAGACAAAACAATACTAAAGGATCGTATATATATATACGGTATATTTGTTAAACTATATTTAATTGTTTTACAAATTAATTTTAAATAAACAAGACTAATCTATGTTATTGACAGAAAATACTATCAATTGTAATGGTATTTTTTAAGCTTTTTCAGGCAGATCAAAGACATCTCGATGCTGCAGAGATCAATTTTCAATCGATAACTATTTATAGATCCACTCACTCAGCAGTTTAAAAAAGTGAAGCACATGTATAGTTTACATGATTAAAGAATAAAAGATTAAGTAATAAAGTTAGGCATATGTTCTACAGAGAAATAAAAAGTTATTAACATTGCATATACGCTTCATTGTAATAAGCGCGATATATATTTAAGACAAAATATCTTTAATATAAATTAATAAACATAAAATATGTAAAATAAAATTTTCATCGCACATAGAAGAATGTAAATATGATGTAAAATGAAAATTATTTCAATCCCTCATATCGAGTATTATTATATAAAAATACTATGGGCAATACTTTATGTTTAAATAAATAATCGTACTTTAAAGCAATAAGGCATCTATAGAGGATGTACCATTTATAACTAAAAATAAATATAAAATTTTAAATTCACCATTTTAATAAAAGTTATAGCAACATTTAATTAACATAATTTTAATATTATTTATTTAGTAATTTTTAATATTTTAAGAAAATTCATGTAAAATAATTTTTGAACAATAGATATAAAGAAAAATACGTAACTTCCAATAAAAAAAACTGTAATTTTTGTATGGTTTTGACAACAAATCCAATAAATTAATATTTAAAATGCTGGAAATTCTAAACCATAATATAGAAAATATTTTTAAATATTTACCTTTTTATTTTATTTATTTAAAGAGTAACAAAATATGGCAAAATCAATTATGAAAATGTTAATATGTACATGGTTTATCGACGTAGTATCGAGTTTTTTTTCATTTTGCGACTATTGGTCATAAAAATTTGGGAGGGATCTTAAAATTTTGACAAACTCTTTCTTCATTTGTCCCTTTTTTTTGTTTTTTCGATAATCAGATACGGCAGAATTTTACTTCGCGCGAAGGGTGTTTTTCAAATTTTTGACACGGCACACTGAAGCGATTAATTGAAAACCACTACGCGAGAATGTTTTGTTCAAAGATTAAAAAAAAAAATTCTTATCTTTTTTTTTAATGATGATTTATTGGTAAACTTATAAACAGTATGAAATAAAAATTTTAAATTCTTCAAAATAATTTCCTCCTGCATCAACACATTTTTGAAGCCGTGTTTTCCAAATTTAAAATGCATTTTCAAACTTTTCAGTTTTGATGTTTTTCAAAAATTTTCACATTTATAAATTTTTTTGCACTATATTGTACACCGTAGATCGCGTTAAATTCAGTTTTTCCTGAATTGCTTTATCTGTTAATCGACAGTTCAAATTTTAAATTTCTAACACACGCCGGGTGTTCCTAGCCATTCGAGAGCTTTTTGGACACCCAGATCAAAGCTCGTCGATGATTCTTTCTCGGCGCTCTGTAAAAGCTTTGTGCCATTTTCCACTTTACGATTTTGACATGCAATTATGTCCATATGCTTCTTGCAACATTTTATATGTTTCTACACTGTTTTTTTTTAATTGCAAACAAATTTTATCGCGTAATGCTGTTCGAGTAGTCGCTCCATCGCTCCGTGTCAAAAAAATGAAAAACACTCTTCGCGCGAAGTAGAATCCTGCCGCTTCAAATTATCGATAAAACAAAAAAAAGGGATAAATGAGGAAAGAGTTTGTCAACATTTTAAGACCCCTCCCAAATTTCTACGACCAATAGTCGCAAAATGAATAAAAACTCGATACTTCGTAAATGAACCATGTATATATAAAAAATTAAATCAACATTTTTACAATTATTTTAAGAAATTTTAATGAATGTAAACAAGTATAAAGTATATTTTTACATACATTTGTAATGCATCAAATTATACTCGAATTAGCTATTTTAATACACGATTTTGAATTACTTAAAATATCTCAATATGTAAAAAAGACAATGATAATTTCAATTACAAATTCATATTCAACAATCAAGTTTTGGAGAATTAAGTTCAACAGTAAATATTATAAAAAATTGAAATTCCATAACTTAAATTATGTCACATAGTTGAAAATCCAATTAGAAGAAATATATTCAGTAAACAATATCAGAATTTAAGACATAAATCTATACAAATATTAGGATAAAGAATTATATTTTATAATTATATAAATTTAGTCAGGATTTGCAGATTATTTTGATTTGGTCATCTAGAAGTCTAAATTAATATGTAAGCATTTTATTCTAACACTGAACTACTAAACCACACTATGCCTTCTAATAATTATTAAATAAAAAATAAATTTAAAACAAATTATTGATTTTTTTAATTATCTATTCTTCACTTCATACATTTCTATATTGATTAGACTAAGACGCGAAGTCAAATCCGCAATATATGTTAAATCATAAAATAGATAACCTTCAAAAGATTATTATAATATTAAATCAAAATTAATAAAAATTTTTTTACATACATTTTTATTTAATGTATTAATTACTTAAAATTAATTAACTTTACATTATTTAATTTTTTAAACATTTGACCTTGTATTAGTTTTTCAATCTATTTTAAACTGAAAAATAAAGTTTAAAATAATAAATATCAGATTTTGTATATTTTTAATAATTATTCAAATAAAATAACTTACATATTTAATTGAAACCGTGTTTTTTTTTTTTATATACAAATTTTTCATTATACCAAACTAAAGCATACAATTAACAATCATTGTTAATTATTATAAAATACAATAAATAATTCTTTTGTTCATACATTCTAAAAAAAAATTATTTACAAGTCAAATTTTTTAATAATTACCAGTATTAATAATTTTATTATTTTGAAATGCATTTATACAATATCTAACAAATATTTAAAAAGAATAATTATGAATAATAATAAATAATTATTAAAGATCAATATAGGTATATTAAATATTATAAGATTATCTTTAAAAATTTTAATTAAATTGTTTGAAAAAACTATACAGAATTATCAAAAAACAAAAATATAAATATTAATATAAAAATAATATAATTATAAAAATATTAAAAAATATAACGTTTTATTTCATTTTTAAATCCATGTAATCAGAAGCATTCAAGTTTTATTTGAATAGTTAACATAATAATGTAAATATAATTAATATTTTAAAATATTTATTACCTCTGTGACAAGTTTTTTCACATTTGTGTCTACCGCAGCTCAAATTTTTCGAACAAGGAAGTGGACATATATGTTCTATGTCTATACAACACATTTGATTACATTTGTGTTTACCACAAGAACGCTTTTTTATACATTTTTTTTCACAACGAGCATCATCTGCTTTACTTATTAATGCTTTACAAGGAATTTCCTTATCCATGTATCCGCAACGGCATTTAACTTTTGTTACAAGCTCACATTTGGGACAATCGCCATTGTGGCAATTTACTTGGCAGGTATGAGGGTTATCTATTTATAATATTATATAAACATTCATTATTTTAATATTACAGTCATTATTTCATATCAATAATTATTATATTTTTATAGTTTACACAGCTGAAATATATATAAACTATGTCTACTTATAAGGTATAAGAATTATGATATACATACTTGGCTGACCACATTTTAAGGATTTACAACATATTTTTTCACAAGTTGGAATTGGTTCCATACAATTTTTTCTTGTAACAGTTAAAACACTTTGTCCACAACAGCAATTAGTAACTGTTTCAGGTTTCAAAATACATTGTCCACATTCTCCAGGGTGACAAATTTCTTTACATTTATGATTATTACAATCTAATATTTTGTCACAAATATATTTACATGAATACATCAGTGATGAGTCCAAAATGCATGTTTGTTCGCGATTGTGTTTTCCACAGAAGCATTCTGTAATGCATTAAAATATATATACAATAAATATTTGTAATAAATGGTTTTCAATGCATAAATACATAAATTTATACAAAAAATATAGATATATTAATTTGCACATATACACAGAGGAGTCACAATTGCAAAAACTTATATGCTGTAGTAAAAAATACTTTTAATACGTTAAAACCTCGATCATTAATTTAAATTGTTGTTAGTTATTTTAGTTGAAAAAGATCAGAAATGAAAATTGTACAGTGTTTGTGAGACATTTTGCAATTAATTAATTACGACATATTTTTCACATTTCTATTGCTAATAATAAAGAACTTGGAATATTTTTCTAAATGATTTTAAAAAATTGCTTAAATTAAAAATTAAATTTTTTGATCAATTATTATTATTCAGTAGACATCCTATTAATAATTATTAATTTTACATAATATCTTTGTTTAAAAAATATGAGTAATCTGAGAAAATTAAGCGTGATCAGGTCATGTTCTCAGGATCTTAAACTTCCCTATTTTTAACAGTAAAATTGGTAGGGAAATTTCTGGCGGACTTATTAAACTTCCTTTCTTCGCTGTTATGGAGGGCATGTACAAGCATAGCGCTATAACTAGCACCCAACAAGTAAATCAATATGCCTTTTACGGCATCCATATAGAGCTGGTAGTGATCCCAATATGTGGCAAAGAATTGTAAATCAGCTGACCATCCAGTGGACAATGAACAGGTTAATAATTATAATTGAACCCCTCCCCCCTCTTCATTATTACATATTTACAATATACCCAACTGAAAGATCTGCTGGTATTTTAGCTAGTTGATTATCAATTCATCTAGTTACCTGAACAATGGTTGCAACTCTTCGCCAAATAAAGTATATATTTTAATCAAAGGTATTTCGGTTAATAGAACTTCGCTTTTCTATCGTAAATACCTTGTTCAACAATTTTATCGCAGGGTTCACAACTTCCGTGATGACATTTGACTTCGCATTTGTGAATACCGCAATTGAGGGGTCGTTCGCAAATCTCCTGACACTGTAGCATAATGTTGGCGCTGCATTTGAGTGTTTGAGACATTCTCCCACAGCCACAAAATCTTTTTACTATAGCTGAACATGGTGGGCATGATCCTGGATGACAAAGTAATGTGCACTTGTGGGTGCAATTGACATCTATACGTGAGCGTCCACAAATGTCACCGCATGAATGTGCGTTATCGTGGCGATTCCAATCTGGCATTCGAATTTTGCCACAAAAGCATTCATAGTTGGATACTTCAGCAGTCACATTTTGACAAGCTGGACAGCGCCATCCAGTTTCTGAAAGCCATATAAGTCGGTTGATAAATAAAATCAATTGAAAGGATTCCTATGATACGATTTTATATAAAAAAATATTTTTTTGCAATTTATAAAATAAATTTACAATTATAGCATGTATGCCAACATCTATTGATAAATAAAAATACAAGTATTTGATTCAAAATATGATAAATTATAATTTAAATGATTATTTTTAAAAAATTACATAATTATTTATAAAAAAAACCAAAATACATATTTACAATCATAAAACTGAATATTTTTATTTTATGTTGTAATATGTATATTATTCTACAAAAAATTATTTAAATTTAGTTTTGTAAACAAAAAAAGGAATATTTGTTAGAAAATTATATTTAATTTGGTTATTCATTAAATAAAATTGCTAAAGTTTATAACTACATCATTGTATAAATGATTAAAATAGAAGTATTTTCAATTCAATACAAACTGTATTTGTACATTACAAATAAATGAGTTATACAACTTTTATATTAATATTGCAGTAAATTTTTTAAAAAATTTTAAAGCTAAAAGTATAATATTGATAACTATAAATGAATTACATTATAGATATAAATTACAAAAATCAATAATATACTACAGTTAATGATATTCAATACCTTCACATTTTCTATATTATACTAAATTTAAAAATTGTAAGCACTAATTTGTCATTTTTCTTACCATCTTTTGATGATTGAGCCCATTTTTTGATACATTTTAAGTGTAAAACATGATAACAATTTTTACATGACCACACATAATCAATTTGTCGAATAAACTCACAGCAAACTAGACATTCCAGTTGGCCACGATTTAATTGTTCTGTCAATCTTTCCCTTTGATTTGCATCATCTTTTGAAGAATAAATACATAGAAAATGTTAATAAACATATGTTGTTATTAATAAATATTTCATACTTACCAAATTCATTTTTTTTACAATAAACAGATTTTAATAAAGAACTTTTATTTGTTCTCTGTCTCCAATCAATTATTTCTTTCTTTTGGTTATGTTCAAGAAAATTTTTATTTTCTCCTTTAACATATTTATCTATACTATAATTCTTTCTATTGTGTCCATTATAGTCTAAGTAATTATTTTTTTTAACTTTTGTATCTTTTACAATTCTAGAAATACATCGCTCTTTTTTATCATAAAATCTACCTATATGAAATTTGGATAAGAAAATGTTTGAATTTTTTTGGATTGTTTATTATTTATTTCAAAAGATAATCTTAATATATTACTGTTTTTTAAATTACCTCGATGTTCATTCAATAATTCAATCTGTTGATTGTTTGCACTCATGTCTACAGTAACTTCTACATCATCTTTTTCGAATTGATTTCCTATTTTTTTACAAGCATTTCTATTATAAAAGTATTTGTCATTCTGACACCTTCTAATATTATTTTTTCCACAATCTTTTTTATCATCTTTATATAATTTCATGTTCCTCCACCTTCTGTCATTAAATTGTTTATTTTCAAATTTTTTATTGTTGTCTTGTATTTTATTATCTTCATAAAAACTATTATCAAGTGGTTGTTGAATATCTTGATTTTTATAAGCTATATAAGTTTTTCTTTTGACATTCTTATTTAGATTTTCATTAATTCCTTGCTCCCTTTTATTATAGTTGGGTATAAATTCAGTAGCTGTCACTTGCAAATTTGAATTCTCAATAATATTATTTATTTGATAAGTTTTATGCTTATATTTATCTTTCATGTTCATATTTTGAAAGTTACTTTTATTGTAACGAGAAGGTAACTTTTCAATTAATGTTCTATTATTTTCATAGAAACATGTCAGTTGATTATTTATACTATTGCCATTTATATTAGAAGATTGTACATGGATCTAAAATTTATTTAATTATTAAAAATTGCATTGATATATTTTAAATTAAAATAAACGATATTTCAAAAAAAATTTTTTCTTTTTACATATATAATAATTCTATGATAATTCTGACCTTGATTTTCACAAATTATGAATTATTTTAAAATCTATTTTTATCTAAAGATTCATTTATCTATATATTAAACATATTTTTAAAGAATTTTAAATATAAAGTTTGAAATATATATTTAAAATTTTAATTACACAAAATATTTTTAATGTACATTTTCTATAAATGTAGGAAAATTCAATACTATTTATTTATTAACATTTTATTAATTTTTAGTTTGTACAAAACTATATATAATTATGTTCAACTGTAAAATATGTTAATATATGAATATATTTTAATATACCTGTGACTATATTTTAATATATATTTTAATATATATGACTATTTTACAACTTACTTGATTTGTAAAACTCTGAATTTCATTTCTTTGATACGATATCAAAGGTTCTGAATTTGTCATTAGTGGAGGAATAATATTCTTGTCAATATGATTACAAAAATTTAGGGTGCTTTGTTCAAAAACTGTAGGCATATCTGTTGAGAAGGTCATTGTATTATTTTGTATAAATGTATTGTTAACATCTGGAACATAGTAATCCCATATTGGCATATTAACTGGTGTTTGATTTTTAGTTGAATTGACACAATAATTTGCTTCATCTGTTTCTGTATAAGAACCATCCCATGTGGCCATTTAAAATTGTAACCATAAATTAATTAGTTATACTCTTAAAATATGGTATAAATTATATTTTGGAATTTGTATTAAATCAAATTTAAATATTAGGAACAAAAAAAATTATAATATTGTATATTTATTAATAAATGTACAAAAGCATTTCCAATTTATTTATCAATCTAATATGACCTAAAAAAAAGGAACTTTTCATTAAAATGACTTTTATTAAAAAAAATTATATAATTTTTATTTGATATTTTAAATTTTAAACGTTAACAAAGTATTTTACCTTCAATTATTTCATAATTTTGTTTCTAAATGCACAAATACGTAATTTGGATTAAAAGGATAGAATCATTGTACCTTCCGAGAACACATCACCGTGTCAATGAATAAAAATTTTGTAATTCCTCAATTCTAATCAGCTATATTGTAACAGCCCGCAATACCCTGGAACTACAGAACAATAAATAAGAGAATGTTAAGTTCAATGTTTTACATAAGAAACAAACATGGTGGTTAAAATATCTTTTCTCTCTCACCCTTCCGAAACGATTTTAGCGCTTCGGTGGACACATGGGAAATTAAAAAAAAGTTTTTATAAGCACTTCGAAACGTATTTAAAAAAAAGGTATATATAGATATATGAACTACGAGTAAAAGAAATAGACATCTGAAAGATTTCGAGCTTTGAAAATAATTTAGTATAACTGAAAAACATTTTTATTAATAATTTTATGATTATCATTTACATTTCAATAAGAAAATAAAATCATTATAAAATTATTAATAAAAATGTTTTTCAGTTATACTAAATTATTAATAAAGATGTTTTTCAGTTATACTAAATTATTAATAAAAATGTTTTTCAGTTATACTAAATTATTTTCAAAGCTCGAAATATTCCAGATGTCTATTTCTTTTACTCGTAGTTCATATATCTATATAAACCTTTTTTTTAAATAGGTTTCGAAGTGCTAATTAAAAATTTATTTTTCATAGAGCAAGAAGATAATTCATCCGCCGTGAATAAACTTAAAACTTACAAATGACAAATAATATTAAATAAAAGTAGAAAAAAAACTTTAACAAATTATTTTTAATACAATATAAATACATATATTCTATTTAAAATATTATGAAATAATATAAATCTTTATGTGCATAGAATTTTTAAAAGCGATGTATAAGTACAGTAAATTCGCCTGCTCTATCAATTGTATACGAAAAGATTTTCTTCTTGTTCATATAATAGAGAGAGTATAAACTAATACTTTTATTATTCCATCTGTGCCGTTTGCAGATTTTGAACTTCGGCGCAGGTAAAGCAATACATTTATTACCTACTACTTTTACTAGTGCATGAAGAATTTCTCTTATTTTTAATATTAAAAACAGAGATGAAAATGTTTTTTTTTAGACAATTGATAGAGCAGCCGAATGTACTGTATATGCGCATTAAAAATGTTTATAAATTTAAAATTTTACACAATAAAAAATTTTAGGAAATTTGTTAATTTTACAAATTATAAACAATTTTTGAAAATCTGAATTTTTAACAATTACACCAATTTTAATAAATTATTTGATGAAAAAAAAAATTTATATGTTACTAAAAGTTTAACAAAAAAATTCGATTCATTTTTGGAAATAATTCTAACATATTAAATATAATGTTTTAGCTTTATTCTCAAAGAATCTTTAAAAATTTTGTTCAGGAAAACGAAAATGCAATTGCAGTAAAATGTGCTTCCCGTAGAAATGAAAATGTTCGTCAAAAATCTGTGTGAAGATTTGAAACAATAATCTTTTATGATAAATACCAAACACGTGCGAAAAGTTTTACGTTACTAAGATTTTGTTTGGAAATCTCTTTAAATGCACCTTTTCCACCTCTTAAAATACCATGATTATGATACCAGCAATAAGATAGCGGTGTAACTCGCTTAAAAACATTTAGTTTTTAAATTAAATCAGAAAATAATAGCTTATATTGATACAGGTATACCTGTACCTGCTGTGCTAATTATGATACCAGCAATAAGGGGTGGGGTTAATAAATAAAATTGATAAATTTTAAATAAATAAATAATATTGGAAAACCAAATTATTCTAAGAAGAGTATCTATTTCTTTCTATTATTAATTCTTCTATAATTTATTTAAAAAAAGTATTAAATATTAAACTTACAAATGAAGAGAACAATATTTATTTGAAATAGTACCATGGAAATAGATATTTATCCAAATATACATACTTTTGAATTGTAAATACAAATGTGGAGAAAATTTATATGTGTATATTTGTATTTTAATCTTTCATTTTAACTTGGATGTCTTGCCAAAAATTTTAACTGAATACAAATACAATAATAATAAATAAATTTTAAAGAGATTATTTTCTATTATAATTATGATTTATGTATTTTAGTATAATATACCCAGTATAATATTGTAAAAATTTCAATTTGCCAAATTTAAATACATGCATAACGTATTTCAATGTACATATGAAAATACTGAATATCATTCAAATCTTTATTTTTAACTTAAAATTTATTATGGTTATTCTTTTTTCAAATTAAATTTGTAAAAATAAATGAATTCATTATATTTAACTATTTTAATGTAATTAATACTATGTACCCATATATAATAATTAATATTACTATTATTTTTAATCAATATAAAAAATAATCCACTGATATTCTTTGATTACTTGTATTATGAATTGAATATTTAAAAACATTATATTATATACTTTATGATCTTAAAAATTTTTTTATTAGCTTAATTTAATAATAATAAGTTAAAATCCAAGATATTAAATAAAAATACAATTTTCAAATATATCATTTATTATTAATGGCTTTCAAAGAAAATTATAGTTTATTGAAAATTATAATTTGAAGCAATTCATTTTTTATAATCAACAATAATTTCTAGCATCAAATGCTATATATTTTTATTAACTTTTCACAGAAATATATAATATTATTATATAAAACATTTAATGAATATAAAAATTAATTTATCGGGTATGAAAATTTAATCAATGTGTATGAAATATATATATGAGGCTTTCTAGAGTTAATTGTTTCTTTAACTTCCAAATATTAAATTTAAATTAGGTAGCAATAAACGATTTTAAAAACTTGTTAAAAATACTCTTTATTTGTATATTTTTCAAAGAAATAATAAATGTAAAAATTTTTCCCCTATTATAATTTTTAATTAGATTTATTATAAGCTATTATTTCTTATAAAAAATATTTTTAATTTTAGGATTTTTATTTATGAAATTTTATAAAATTAAAAATATTGATGCAATTAAATAAAATTGCATAGAAAATGGTATTTGATTTTCTATCACATATTATTTTGTCTACACATCATCCCAAAACAGAATAATAAATACAATATATTTCATATAAATACAATATATGAAATGTATTGCATTTATTATTCTTTTTTGTAATTTTTTATTTAATATTTATCTATGTTTGTATGTATTGTTATATTTATTATATATATATATATGTATATTTATTTATGTATTTTAATTTTTATTTATTTACTTATTTATTTATTTATTTATATATTTATTTACTTATTTATTTATATATTAAATTATTGTTTCTATTATAAATATATATACATATATTTATTTATTTACTTGTACATTGTATTTGTGTTTTTTTATATGTACTATTGCATTATATTATTATATTTATATACTGTTGCAAGTAAATGCATAAGAATATTATTTTTTTTATTTACACGTTGATAATTATTGTGCTGTATCAATTAGTAATTGATAATATATTTAACTTATAGTACATGCTACTTAAAATGTAAAACTTTTTATATCAATTATTGCATTAAGAGAGCAATATTGAAAAAATAATTTATTGTTAAAGTAATAATTGTAAAATCGCATAGTTATTAAGAATAATAATATGTATTAATAATTCATATTTGCTTAAAAAGTATAAATAGCCAAAGTTTCATGTATTATTGTCATTATAATTATTATTAAATATGAAATTATTTTACTATTAAAATAATATATATAATTAAATGAAATAAATACAAGTCTTTATTTCTTTGCATTATCCTTTTATTATCATTAAGCTACACATAATGAATGTTCATCCATGTTAAATAGATACAATTATCTTATATATTCTAATAACTTTTATGAGACATAAACAATAATATAAGAAAAAATACACTTACAAAATTTAACAATTAAGCAAAACCAATATCTTTCCACACAAAAGATTTCCATAAAGATGTCCTATATAATAACTTCTTCAATATTTGTATTGAACATAATATTTTTAATAACAAGACCATTTTTAACTAACACAAAAATATAAATCGTGTTTTTAAAAAAAATAATAAGTTTATTTGCTGCTAATTAACACTTTTATTAAACTTTTTGGTTAATTTATTAAGCAAACGCGCATTCTTTTTGAAAGAACTTTTCTTACTATTCAAAAATTTTAAGAAATGAGAAGTAAACACATATGGCTGATTATCACTGCCGGCTCATGAAAAAGGACACATGGGGTTATAGAAAGTGTAGGGTTCTGTATTTTCTTGATACTTGTACATGGGTATTTGTTTCCAGTCTTCCCATTTACAGTTGGACTCCCTGCCTAGGAACCAATCAATAAGATTAGAACCGGAATTCTAAGATTTGTTCCAAAATAAATTGGAGCTTGTTCGAGGTTGAAATGTAGGGAAGAAGAATGATAGGGATTATTAATACAAGGTAAAACTCTCAATGTTAAATTTAGATAAAAGTGATTTTATTCAGATCGTAGTTTACACCACGGAGGATAGCGTCACTCTGTGTAGACTTCTGCTTGCGTGCATCAGATGCCGCGTTTCTCCGTTCATACATTTTATTATTTTATTGCTCTGCAGATTTTACAGATGCGCAGGGCTACATTGTTTACATAATTGTATAAATATAACCATATAAACGATAAACGAGATATTAGTGACCATTACATTGTTTGTTTTTTATTTTAATGTTCTCTTGATACCTGTATTTAAATATATTCTAATACATGTATATTTACAATTGTGTCTCTGACAACGCATTGTTGTCATATAGAAACGTGACTTGACCGTCACAATATATAAAAATAAAAATTATATGTTATGTTCTTGATTCCGCCTAAGTATACGAAATATAAAAAATGAATATAATATGTGGACCATTACTAAAAATGATATAACAAATCGAAGGCGAAATTTGTTACTTATGAAAATAATTAATATCAGAAACACAGAAGACTTACAGAATATTAAGCCCCATTCGGAGATTATTAGAGAGATTGCTGATGACATTATTTTAAAAAGCCTAGCGGATGTTTAACGATCTACATTTCATATTCGAAAAGTAGTTAAGGGAAATACAGAATAAAGTTAAGCACTCTACCTACTGCACTGAATGTGAAATGCAATGAAGTTAGACTCTTTTTTTAATTTAAGTTTTTTTAACATATTTATCTGTATAAATTCATCTGTATACATAATATGGATTTAGAATTATTTTTTTAATATCCTTCCATTCAAATTTGTGTCACATTACCCATTATTGTTTACATAACTTCATAGGTTACATGTGTGCAAAAAATTAATAACGAGACGTGCCCGTTGCTAGAAGCTTCGATACGATCCCTTACCCCCCCCTCGAAGCTTCACCCACGTTTAGTCTACCATGTTGGCTCTTGTACCGATACACGGCGAACCACATGAGGTCCTCAGGGAAAAGGGACGATGTTCGCCCAGGTAAGTCCATCGCAAGACCCTGCATTGTTCCGCACAGACCACTACTTCGCCGGAAATCAGCGCTTACGGCCGAGTACACATCAGCGTTTGCGCACATCAAGCGCCGAGAAACCGAGGCGATGTCGCACCTCGGAGCGCCCGATTCAGGGACAGAATCCCTCTGACTTCGCACCCGACTACACCATCCCTTCCGCTTCACCCGTTGTACACGTTACCGTGGCAATACTACATCCGAAATTGTAACGATTCCGTGTTTTTTTCAAACCTTAAAGGGTTGACTGTTTGCAGTCAAACTATCCCTTCTATAGCCAGAGATATTCTGCGGCAAATATGTGAATTTGTGACCGGTGCAAATTTATCATTTGTATCCACCGTCCGCAACCTTGGCTCGTGACGAGTCTCCTTTGTTGCACTAGGGGCTTCGTTTTCATTAACCACCCCTAGGAAACCGTCCCCGTAAATCGACTTTCCCTGTTTCTTCAGTTCTTCACCGATTTAGTACGTCCGTCGTTCGAAAAAATCGTCCGCTGGTTTTTTTGCTACCATGTCATCATGGTTTCGGTTTCCTTCTGTTTTCCTTACCGTGTGAAATTATTTATTTTTCCGTAGCTATTAAAAATAAAGGAAACCGAAAGCAGCTCACTATCTAAAATATTTTCGCTTGTATAAAAATTTGTAAAGTAACTATTTCAAATAGTTACTCGATTTAGGATAGTCCACGAGCTTTGGTGTATCTGGGTCAATGTTATTATTGTTTATGTTCGTCACACATCCGGCAGTCCCTAGTCGAATAGATGAAACCTAGAATATTGTAGATATTAAAATTATACACGGTGTCGTTGATTTTGTATTTATTTGGGAGAATTATTCATTAAAAGACACCTCCTCTGTGTCATTTATTTATTTAAAATTGTTTCTTTTATTGACTACACTTGTGAGCAAAGTCCAAATCCCTGACAGATCAGCTGTCGCTTATCCCATAATGAATTTTTTTTTTATCTTTCAATGAGAGCTCGACTCTGCCCTTCATAGATGGAGGGTAAACGGAGCCGTCTCGTTACACATTTAAAATATTAAAATAAATAATTTATAAAATAAAATTAATACAATAAAATTTCATTAATTATATAAAATTCATGATAACAATATAGATTGCAAACAAAACTATTACTTTAAATAAATGTATTATAAAAATTAATATCAAAATCATTCTTTCATTAAGATATTGGAAAAATAACTAATAATAATATTTTTTTATCTTTTTTACTTCATGAAATAAAATTGTAATTAATTTTAAGTAATATTAAACATTCAGTATCTGTCTTGATATTCAAATTAAATATTTAATGATGAAAATTTGAAAATACCAAATTTATTTGTAGTTTTCATTTCATAGAGTAATATTTTATGTAATTTTCAGTCAAATTTCAACTTTCATTATCTAAATTAATAAAATTAATATTTTAATTATTTATTGAAATATTATATTATGAAAACAAGTCATAACAATGATTTTATTTGTAATTTTTAAGTTCATTGTGTAAAATTGAAGCAAAACTCAAAATCTCTTTGATTGTATTAATAAAATTTTTAATAAAATCATTAATTTAGTAATATGTTTTATAAATAATAATATGATTAATTTTATTTATTTTTTTACTTTCATTTAATAAAGTATTTATGTGTTTTTAACTTAAATGAAAATTTAATTTATTACAATATTAATTGATAATACAATTATTAAATTGAATAGAAAATGTATAGCAAATAAAATTATATTTTATATATTAAAATTAAATGAAATGAAATAAATAATAAATTTTTTTATTTTTTTCATGTATGAAAATCAAAATTTTTTGTAAATTACATTTTAGTATTTTTGTGTCGGCTAAATTGACGATTACATTTATTTTTAACATAAGTAAAATCGCGAATCACACATTATATTCTTTACCCTATTTCAGCTTTCGCAGAAAGTTTACTTACTCGACATAAAAAACTGCCCGTTTGCTCTAATACATACTATCTAATTTTATATAAATCTTTCTGAAGTTTACTTATTTTTATATTTACTTTTCAGAGTTTTGATTGTAAATTATATACAACTCATATTTAAAAATTTATATTAATAATTTGTATTTACAATATCTATTTACTGTAATAATTTACGGAAAAAAATAATATATTTAAAAATAAAAATAATAATAATATATTTGCCGTTAAAGAATATTATGTATAATTTTTTTTTTATAATACATTTAAAAATAAATAAATTTGTTCAAATAACTTGAAACTATTTTTTTATTTAATTTAAATTGAATTGTATTAATATGAATTGTAATGTAGTACTAATTATTCACACGTCTTATTTCAGATAATTTTATTAATTATAAAAATATGTAATTATTATAACTGTTTATACAATTTATTGAAGAATTTACAATTTATGAATTATAATTTTTATTAGCTTTAATATGAATGAAATAGATAGAAAGAGAAGGAAAGATGAAAGGTGCATTAGTTCGTTTGATTATTGAAAATCAAAACAAAACATCGGCACATGATGTGCGAATGAGAAAACAAAGCGTTTTAGTTTTGTAATTTCTTATGTTTTGATTTTTCGTCGTATAAACTGTTGCAACATCTACATTCAAAAGTAATATTGCCATACTTTTTATAATAAATTTGAATATCTTTACGGGTTTATTTTCGTTTACACGTAAAATTTTCCCAATGAATGATCGGACCATCGGATAACATTAACTCCCAATTTTTCTTAAACATACCAGACCGATGAACTACAATTTATTTTAATTGAATTTTATGAATTAAAACTTTTTTTTTTAAGCAACTGATAAACCTTTATCAATTGCTTCAGTCCCTTTATCCATTTCACACCGATAGTTCCTCTTTGCCTTGTAATCCTATATGATCCTAAAAATTTTGCGTAAAATTTTAGGTATGGTCTTGCTCATGTACATTTTGTTGCAATTAATTTGCCAGTGCTACTTTTTATTTAATTTTCAACTTTTATTGTATCCTCTTCTGTTTTCAATTTGGATTTTATTAATATTTTCCTTGGTTTCTTACGTTAATCTGTCCAGTCTTAAAAGAATTTGTCCTCAATTATTTATCTAATATTTAAGAATTTAAATATATTTGGACGATTTTGATATGCATAATTTATAAGTATCTTATAAATTAGGTCCAGTCAGATTCGTTATTAAAGAAATAATTGTCTGATTTATTTTTTTTACTTGCTTATTTCTTCTCGGGATTCTCGGTGTTTTTAGTAAATACTTTATTTGTTGTACTTTGTAATAGGCTGTGAAATAAAAACATGTACATGCTGTTCCTCAGTCTGTTTCAATTTTGCCATGATTACCAAACTTACAGCTTTTTTTGAGTTAACGATTTCCTTTTTATCCGTTGATTTTGTTGGACAAAATCGCAGTCATTTAGAAAATGCATGGATAGTTATTAATGTATGCTTATAATTTTTCTTTGATGAATTAAATAAGTTAATATGGTCAGTATAATATGTGTCTAACGGAGTATTTTCTTTATTTATAACGTTTAAAAAATCTTCTTGCTTGACTTATTTTCTTTCCTCAAGTATACAATCTCTGTAATTTGAAATACTATTCAATGAAAATATTTCAATTTAGTTTTAAGATTATCGTGAGTTATGCCTAATGTGGTTATCCTTGTCTAATATTCATAACTAAGACTAACGGTGCGCATTGGAACGCAATGTTCTTTAAATTTGGAAAAATTCTGTATTTTAACGGACACGAAATTATGGAAATTCATTTTTAATTATCGGTATGTAATATTTATTATAAATATATTTCATTAATATTAATAAGAATTAATGTATTATTATTAAACCGCAATTTTTAAAACAATTATTATTAAATTTCTAATATAATAAAAATAAATAAAATTTATTTCATTTATAGTTATCACATATTTTTTAATTATTTCTAATGGAGTTAGATTATAGCTATTCTTTAATTTATATAATTCTTTATGATATATTATATAAATACGTATTGTTACTTATTTAAACTATCACGATGCGTGTTTAATTATATTTGAATTATAACACAAATAGAATAACATAACTTATAACAGGTTCAGTTTTACCTTAGTCAAAGCGGTAAAAGCGCTTCAACCCTTTTAAAGTTCGATAATAAAATAAATGTAACAACGATAGTTAAAGAGACAGAATTGTATTTATTAAAATCAACGAATAACAATAGAAAGAGTGCGATTTTAAAAATAATTTAATCGATTGAGTAGCCCATGACTCTAAACGCGATCATGTACAAAGTAACTAGTTCTTTCATCGTATTACAGAAATATCTAAATGCCGATTCTCTTGTTCTCAATTCTTAATAAAGGAGGTTGGAATCGGCATATCCTTGAGATATTAACCCGTTCAAGATTCGGAATCGAAGACTCATACGTTTCTTTCGATTTTACTCATTACTTGCGTTGGGTGGAGAATTGCAAATCCACGAATTCTCTCTCCAGGGTCCGTGGTGTCTTCCAGACGCTTGATTAGCCCCTGTCAGCTGTTTGCGCTATTGACTTTCGATTGAGCCTCGCGTATTTATTTTCGTCTCTGGCGCGGAATTTTCATGAAATGACAGATTCAGAAGTTTTTATTACTTGTGGGTTTAATGTTACTCGTTTCTGAGTTCGATTTCTTCATCATCAATTTCCTAATGCTTTGTTTGCCTTTGCTGATGCATTTACTAATTTTCTTTCATTTCAGAATTCGTCATGTATGCGATTGTTGATATAAATATCAATAATAATATTACATACGTGACAGTATACAAATATGTGAAAATAATAAGTTTATAAATAATAAGTTTTCTGTGATGTTGTTTAAATAATAATTTTCTATATTTCATAATAATTATGATTTATTATTATATTTCTGTTTCAATTTTTAACAAAATTTGATATGCCATATTTTAAATTTTATTCACATTATTATATTAGAATTATTACGGTATTTTGTATATTATATTTTTTATATTTTAATGATCGTATTCTTATTTGTTGATATAATTCTTACTTACATGCATCTTTTAAAGTCATGCTTTTATTTCTTGGTTTTCTCATTAAGAATTATAATTTTTTATACCATCTATTTTTTTTATATATGATATAAATATATAATATTGTGTATTTAATTTTAATGTTTATAATGTAACGTCTCGATAATTTTAATAACACTTTCTCATTTAATTTTAAAAGTTTTTGCATTATAAAATTATTTAAGTTCATGACTTCGAATTGTAACCGAATCAAATAATATAATACAGATGAAACATCATTTCTTCATAATTCAAAACTAATGATTGCTAAAAGGTCAAGTGCAGCAATAGTACCCGAGTATGAACCATAACTTAGAAATCATATAAGAAATCAGTATCCTATTTCATCATAAGATAACACGGAAGACTCCGAAAGAGCATTACCATAAACAAAATCGTGGCTCAGGTCACCTATGAACTAAGATTAATAATTGAGAAGTAACATGGAAGGGATGAAATTACTAACTATATAAAAAACAGATAAAATATGAAGAAAGTGCTTTTTACTCCTAGACTAGAATATCTTTAACTCAAGTGTTAAGGACTATCCAATCCTGTCAATTTGGAGTGGTAACAGACAGCTACCTTTAAAAAACTGGCCACAAAGTTCTTTCAGACCAACTATCTATAAGCTACAATCACTGCGAATAACTATCACGCAAGTAATATTAAGAAATTATCGATAAATATTAAATATTATTATTAATTTAAAAATTATGTTTATTGCTGTGTTGTTATGTACTTACGAATTTGATGGGTAATTAGTTATATATTTAAATAAATAATATATTTAGTGATTGTTGACAAACTGTCAACACGCGGCCCATATTTTACTTTTAATTTAATACACTAGCGGAAGTCTTACTTGCATAGACGGCGCTTATGTCGTTGAATTGAAATGAGATAGAGATAGGCGCAAATATGTATTTTGATATATGTATATATTAAATTGCATAAGTAAAGTGATGTGAGTTTGGTAAAAATGATTAATGTTGTGCCGCCACAAGATGGCCGATAAGCGTAGTTTCTATACTTATCAGTCAAACAATACTTTTCTTTTGTATATGAATTGAGAATTTTGATTGGTTGTTTTAATGATAACCAATTAGAATTTAAATCATGACAGCTACAAAGGAAAAGGGACTTGTTGGCAGTGATGCGACCAATATTAAATTTTCTGAATTTAAATAAAAATCAGTAAATTTAATTATTGGTTTAATTTTAATTTAAAAATTAAAATTAGTGATGTGAAGGGGCCTAACTTTCTTTCTGAAAAAGAAAGAGAGTTCAGTTAAACATTGTTATTCGTTGATTTAACATAGTTAATTTTGAAGTATTGATTATTATTCTCAAAATAATAATATAAAATATTTTATTGTAGTATTATAATGTTTGTGATTAATTATTGATATTAATATAGTTATGTGTAGTGTAGAATTTATAATTTACTACAATATTTTGAATATATATATATTCTATATATATATCTAATATATCATATAAAATAAAAAAAAAAATTATTCAATATATTAAGGATCTATTGAATAAGGATTATTATTTGAATATTAATAAATATTATTGATTATATTTTGATTCATTGTAATTATAAATTATAATATTATTTTACACTTCAAACGAGGTAATATATTATATTTAAATATTTATTTGAATTATTATTATATTAGTTGTTGTTTTTTGTTGGAAAAGGTTATTGAGATTGCCCGAAAATCTGATTTTTTTGGAGTTGGATCTCCCCATATTTTAATTAGTTATTTATGGTAGTGTTGATAAAATAATTGAAGTGTAGTGAAAAAACAAAGAATAGTATAATACAGTTCGGGAATATTTATTTTAATTAAATTGATAAATTTATTTAGAGTAAATTTTACTGTATTACAATATCTGTAATTTTATTTTGTGATAATTATATTTTTAACTTTTATTCTTACTGATTTTTTAAAAATAAATGTCTAATTTTCAACTTTATAACTATATGATTTACTTTTTTATTTTAATTTTTCAAAGATCAATAATAAAAAAAAATTACATTTCATGTAGGCAAATAAATTTTCAGTCGATTACCGCGTGAGTTTTTTAATTTTATTTGATTTAGTAATATTTTTAAAATCTGGTTTAAATAATAATTATCTGTAAAGACATTTTTTTTTCATTGTAATTTCCATTGTATTTGAAAACTATGATTCACTAATTTATTTTTTTATTGTTTTTATAAATTTATATCTCCGGTTTTATTTAATATTGGCTTAATCGTCTATTTATTTTAATTTATAGTATTGTATTTATAATTCTTTAAAAATTTTCCAAGATTGTGAGAACCGAAAAAAGGAAGAAATTACATTGTTTTAAAATATGTTTATTATTTAAAAATTTTATAAGGAATCATTCGATTTAATTTCTAGAATATTTTTTATTAATTTTTAAAAAAAATTTTAACTTCGTATTTGTATATATATTAATATACATATAATATATATTTTCAATAATTATATAGATGTTGTATACACATTAATTATATACTTTAAACAGTGAATTTTATTATCTAATTAAAATATTTATTTTCTTTTGGCTTTAAAATAAAATACTTGTTTATATTATACTATTATATAATACTATAATATAATATACAAAAAAATCTGTAAGAAGAAAACACACAATTATGAATTATGCTTAATTTTAATATCAATGAAACCAATTAAAAGTAACAAATATAAATATATTCTAAATAATTGAGTATTTTCATACTCTATTACCAATTTAAATATCGTTGTTTAATTTTATAATATTTATAATATTTAATAATATTTGAATATATATTGTATTAAAAATATAATATCTTCAGTAATAAAAAGAAATATGGCTATTAACTTTTTAATTTTTAAAATATCATAAATAGTGTATTAATTTGATAATGCATTTTAAAAATTCAAAATTTTTATTGTACAGTATAAATATGATATATTTTCACATATATTATAAAATCATTTTGTGATGAAAAGAAATATTAAAAATGGTTATTTTAATATAAAAATATTTAGTAAACAAAAGTTTTGCGAAATAATGTTAATTAATATTGTGTGCGTATAAAAGATACACGTTACACATAATCACACTTACATCATAATAAATATTGAATAAATGACTATGTTTATTCTAAAATTATATTTTAAAGTAAAATAGATTATAATTATATATTAATTACTTATAAAATATTGAAAAAAATTATTCATCAATAAAATTAAATTGTCATTATTTACTATTCTGTATGCCCTAATTGAATTTAAATTTTATATTCAGAAGGTTGCACACACAATATTATATAATATTTTTGTCAATGTCAATTGAAAAAGTTGTTTTTATTAAAAAAAATTGTATTATGTGCCTCTATTAATTGAAATAAATAATAATATATAATAAATAATAAAGTGCACTATGAATACAAAATAAATATTTATAAATAAACATTGTAAATAATAAATGACTGAAAAACATTTAAGAACAACTTGAAATAACCCATTAAATTCTGATTATGTTCTGATAATTTTAACCATGTAACATTATCAATAACAAGCAAATTGCGAATCTAAACTCTTCCAATATTGTCTCATTGTTCATCTCCCCTCTGCGATTATGTGATCTCTTCTTTAGTATTCGTTTCGCACGTATTGGCAAGTCACTGTTTCTCGAGTGACTGAATTAGTTCCGAGTCAGCTTCGAGCAGTCCGTTACTTTGCAATCGTCCGCACCTTTTCTGTGTGATAAACGTGATTTCCGCGCTTTCATGTATACTGGAGTTATCAGGTACGGGAACCTCAATTTTATTGATTTTATGGTCGGTTAAGCACTGTCGCAAAAATATTGTAATTAATTTGCGCTTTCACAATTTTTTTTTCTTTTTCTTATTTGAGACTTTCTTCAAAATTTAAAGTTTCTATCTGTACACGCGGAGCAAAGGTCAAGAAGCTGTGTGTTAATTATTGCGTAAACTGTAATGTGGTTGTGAAATAAAAGCATGATTATCGTCTTGCATTAATAATATGAAAAAATTTTTACTTTTACATTATAACGTATATTATGCTGTGAGTGTTAAAAAAAAAAAAAAAATAACGTTGGCTGCATTTTTTCTGCATCTGTTTTTTGGTCTTTATTTACTTTACTTAGTACAATATTTGATGTTTTACATTGTTATTAATCATAGTTTTATTATATATTCACATACAAAATAAGACAAATATGATAATAACTTGTAACATAATTTTTGTAAATACATATTAAAGAAATTATTTTTATATTTACACATCAAAATAACGTTACTGATTAGCTAAAGGAATTTATGTTATTAATTTAAAAAAAGGAAAAGCGAGCAAGAAAATGAATAGATTAGTTTATTATATTAAATAAATAATTTTTTAAAATCATTATGATATATAAAAAATTTTTAAACATTATTATAAATTATCAGTATTTAACAGTTATAATATTCTTACTTTAAATCTTAAATATTAAAATTAGTCATAAACTTTGCTATCACAAAGGTAAGTAATTTATATTTATCATAGATAAATTACTTGCAAATTACTCGAAAATTTGTAAAAAAAATATATCAAATTATTATTTTATATGTTAACATTTCAAAAAATTTAAAAAAAAATCTTAATTTATTCCAATAATCTTATCAATTAGTTTCTTTGTATAAATACACAAACAATTTATTCGAGAGTAATACAAAAATGTTTATAGCGTGTAAAATTATGCATAATGATTAATTATGTTCATACAATGCTCAAGGAAGTATAGTGTATATTTTAAATTTATTTTAAGATGTTTAAGTCTATGTACAGTCCAAGAATTTTAATAATATGTTATCATATGTTATTATTCTTAGATTTTATCTGTATATATAGATGTATTTAGATCTAAATATTTAACATGAAAATAATTTAATATTCTTATACTTATAATTTTTATTCATAATAAAATAAAAAATATATCCTTTTTATAAATAATTAATGAATGACATTTTTTATTTATATTTTAATATTAATATTTATTTTATCATTAAAATTTTATTAATTTTATGAAGTACTTTAACATGTAATATCATATTATCTAAATATATATGAAAAAATAATGTCTATTATTTACATATTTATACTATTTGCATTTCATACAGGTTTAAGTAGAAAATGGACCTGATCTTCAAATAATGAATTTATAAAAACATTAAATTTTTATGATTTTAATTTTTTGTCTAAAAAAATGCATTATTACAACGTATACGACTATGATATAAAAATAAGTGTTTTTTTTACTTGTAATATTCAAAATAATTTTAACATGTTGTTTTAGGTCACTTGAAATATAATTATAGAAATTCTAATATTTATATGTAGTTTTGAAAAGAATAAAAAATTGTAAATGTTAAAAAAACTTGTGATATAATTATAGAATTCATCAATTTTTATGTTTAAGTTCTAAAATATTTTAGAACTTTTCTAAGTGCCTGGTTATCCTTATTTCACTTATTTTTTATTTTTATTTTTATTTATATTATTATTTACATTACTTATTTTTTACAACCTTGGTATAATTATATTTGTTTTATTTTTCTTGAATCTGTTCAATTTCCGATATTATAAATTCACTTCAGATTAATTATTTTTTGTTTTAAATTTCCATAATTTGTTCCACTTTTGGTATTGTTCATTTCAATATTTTAAATTTATACAAAATTTAGTCGAGTAACTAATTATTTCAATTCAACTGTAATATTTTCGATTTACAAAATTAGTTTTAAATTATGATTAATAAATAAAAAATATTCTGATAAATTTATATTTTCTTTATATCAGCTCTGTAGTCTATTAGATCAAGCAATAAAACAATTTTAACGAAAAAAAAATTCATACGTTGTTGTTGTGAAATTAATAAAATAAATTAAAATTTGTTAATAACCGAATAACTGAATATATTTATTATATATTCAAATAATATACATGATATCGCTAATACAGAAAAATAATGACCGATAAAATTTGTATAAATGTTAATTTCTTAGGTTACAAATAAAAATTTACACATCAATATTTAAGCATTCATTTTTCTCTCATATACACATATAATATTTACTCACACAATCATTTAATATTATACATGTATTATATTTTTAACAAAAATAAATGTAATACAATTTTTATACTTGTGGTTAGTTGTTTTTTTTATGATAAAAAAAACGCTTTATTAATTGGTTTATATACATGGTCTGTTCAGAAAGTAAATCCAATTTATTATTTATGGAGTCGCTAATGGTCGTAGCGATTTCGAAGGGATCTTAAAATGTGTCGAAGAGTTTTTTTTCTATTCGTTCCTTTTCTTTTTTTTTCGATTATTAGGAGCATTTTGTTTTGCGCGAAGTAAATTTTCATATCTTGTAACATAGTGAAATTGACCGCTTAGTAGAATAGCGTTATACGATCAAATTTGTTGTACAATTTGGAACAAAATATTGGAGGTTCTTAAGGGTAACTGAATGCAAATTTGGATGAATTCATGGTGTTATTAATTACTCTGATCCTTAATTGTTTTGAACTTAAAACTTTGTGCAAACTTTAGACGCTAGAATCGAATCCGCTTATTTTTGGGTGCTGAAAACAGGGCTTATCGGTAACCTTCTTGAAAGCCTAATACGATTTTTTTAAATTACGTTTATATATAATTTTATTCTTAAAGACTTTTTTAATAGTAATACATGTATACAGCATTTTATCAAGCCGCAAACAAATTTTAAATGTGTGAATCTGTTCCAACAGTCGTTTCATCATATGTTACAAGGTTGAAAAATACGATTCGCGCGAAGCAAAATCTTGTCATTTATAATGATGGGGGGAAAAAAGGAACAAATAGAAAAAAGTCCCCCACGCATTTTTCGACCTTCTCAAAATCGCTATGACCAATAGCAACTACAAAAATAATAAATTGGATTTACTTTCTGGATAGACCATGTACATTGTTACATCAAGGAAGCATTTCATTTTTTTATGCTTCAATCTGTCAATTTAATACTTTTATTATAGTGAAATCTTTTATTATTACAAATGTTGTGTTTTAGCAACATACTTTAGATATAACAATGTTAATAAAACATGCAAAGAATCCATAAACATTATGTCATGTGCAAATTTATTGAAAATGTCATGTAAAACAAATTATAAACATTCATATTTATGAACAACAATTTTTTATTAATTTTTAATAAAACTTATTTGAATAGTTTTCTATATTAAAAATAATCTATAATTTATATACTATTAAACCCAATATTTTGTATTGAATATTTTGAGAACAAAATTTTATAATTTATTTATTTTATAGATTTTCGTACAAGGAATATAGTAATTTAATGTACATCATTGTAAGTTTTATATAGTTTTATTTTCAAAATAATTTAAAATGTTAAATATTTAACATTTATAGTAAATTGTAATTATTAATAAATTAAAAATATTTTAATAAAAATTTAATAAAACACACATTTCTCAAATTGAGAAACAAATACTTTTTGCAAAGTTACTTGATATTGTAGTATTACAATAAATACTAAAACTTCTATAGGGTTATTACGGACGCGTATATGAAATTGTTGAATTTGATGTTAGTAAATTGACCATTTTTATTATAGCTCTATTATTTATAGTCTACTATTATTAAGGTTTAACCTCACACTTTAATCGATATTCTACGTATTAAGAAATTGTTGTTGAATAGATTTGTACTTGTACATGTGAATGCTAAAACTGTATTTTGCAGTGAGTCGGTTTAGATATTCTGTAAAAGCAACTGCGTTTGCTTGTTCTATTCGTCCTATATTTTCTGTATTGATATTATATTTTTTATTAATAAAATATATAACTATTTATTTGTAGCCACATTAATTGTCTATTTTGTTTATGTGACAATATATCCAATAGAATCTAATTCTGATTATTCACCTGAAGAAGGTTAGACAAGATCAACTTTCAGATTTCAGAAACTCAGAAATTTATTAATTGTACGTGAGAGGAAAGATGGAAAAGATTTAAAAATACGAATAATTATAAGATTGTTAATCGTTTTCTATTATCAATTCTGAATTAGATAATAGTGAACTAAAATTTTTACTTTGAGACTTAAACAATATAGAATTATTTTTATTAATATTATGAATCTTCTACTTTGGATTCTTATAGAAGGTGAAACTATTGCGTTGTTAATGGAGTCGTGAAAGATGAATTTCTGAATTCACGTCAGTACTATTGAATCATAACCACAAAGTTTCTTTTTTTTCCTTATCAGCATACGTGATACGCCTGAACTTATATTGTTGGTGTATTTATTCATATGAAATATTAAAAATTATATATTAAAAAGAACGTAACCAAATGTAATTATTGTAAATATAAATAAGAGTAAAGGCAATATTTGAAAGATTCATAATTTTTCAGATAGTTCTTATAGACCTACAAATCTGTTTTTATACATATCCATAATAAGTTAATTTTTTTAACTGACTATTGTAGAAAATGATTAAATACGGGGGTTTTGATATTCTAATGCATGTTAAATAGAGGAATTAATTACGTACTAGAAACCTAGTTATAATACATAATAAACTAAATACAATGCATATGTATATATATATCTATTTACAAATTATATGTTCGAAAATTATGCGGCCTTTACAAATCGCATTACTTCATTTTGATGTGGCGCGTTATTACACGTTTATCAATAAATCCCATGTGGTGTTATCATTTATGTAGTCGGGATATCACGAATTTTGATTGCCTCGTGGCCAATCGATAACAGGATATTTGTCTGTGGATCCTCGTGGTACTCTAACGAAAAAAGTCTCTGCGAAAAATTATATAAGATAATATCACATGACACATTAAGCATTTTTACGTTTCACTGTCTCAAACTTAGTGATTCCAGAGTTTGAGTTTAGTGTTGAGATTTGTGGGGTTTATTTTTTAATTTCTAGATAACGGCAAGCTGGAGAGGTTGTGAGCAGCACCACGCCATATTCCGGTCGCCATATTTTCTTATCACGGCCTCTTCACGTCGTGTGTGTGTATTGAATCCGTTCAATTAGCGCTATTTTGATTTTCGAGTATTAGATTCAATTTAAGTTATATTAATTTATTTTTGTTTCATCTGTGCACGAAGGAGGGAAACCGTACGTATATACTATTTGTGTTTCGATAATATACTGTTTGAATATATTTATTTTCTAGGAAATATTTTTTTGAAGCTCAAAACAAAGAGTTGTATATATAAGTTATCTGTAGATTTTATTGATTTAATTTACAAAAAAAGAACAAATTTTGTAATATGAGATATACATATCAAAATAAATATTAATTGAAAACAGTGACCACTGTTTACAGAATTATGACATCAATATTTAAATAATATATTTATAAATATGGTAAAGACTTAAGAATGTGCTATATATTTTACGAAATAATCACAACTTTTTTTTGTAAATATGAATGTGGTAAGAAAATATATAATTTTTTTAAGGATTCTGTTATTTTTTATTTTTTTTAAAAAAAAAATATTTAAAGATTGTAAGTTGCACATAAAAATTGAATTTACACAAGTAACATAACCTTATTTTGTAAAATTTGATGTGAAGCACCTTCCATATTGATTATTAAAATAAGATTATAAATTCAGTGAGATACAGGTTGAATAATACAAGTTATTCTTAATTAATTTCGCCCATGTTTCGACAAGGTATGTTCTTGTCTTGTGTTCTTGTCAAAGCTATTTTTTAAAAATTGCTACAATTATTACGTACATATGTTCCAAGGATACAAAACTATTTATTATAAATATAATTACCTAATATTAGAGTGCAAGAATACGCAGTTATTCTACGATGTGTTGGTCATAACGTAACAATTTTAAATGTAAGCAATATCCATTTTACCACAATGTATATGGTTCGGCGACGTTATGCTCTACATTATGATGTTATTATTCGTCATATTATTGTGGATCATATAATATTTGAATTTTAATTGTGTGAGTCTTGTTGTCAGTTAATCGTATTATTATTAATTTTAATATGAATTATCTTCGAAATTAATCTTTTTTTATAATGACTCATATTATTAAGAATATCAAAATTATTCAAATTTATACTGTGATTATAATCATAAGAGTATGCCGCTACCATAAATGTATTATTATTGTCTTTTTTTTAATCGTTTATCCTTGTTTTTAAATTATATTTAGTTTCGCCAATGTGTACCGATGAACAGATTTTGCATTTGATTTTATATACAACATTAGTTTTATCCCATTTTTTGGTTATATCTTTGCCTTTTTTAATAATTGAGTGTAATTTATTGTGTATTTTTGGTATTAAATTTATTACATATTGTTAAAACTTTAGTACATATTTTAAAAAAAAATTTTTAGAATATGATAAAGATATTAAAGTATGAAATTTGTCAGTATTTTTATTATTACATTTATTTTTATATTTTTATGTTCTCAGACTTTTTTAAATATATTTTTCAATAAAATAATCAAGATAGTCATTTTCTTAAAGGATGAATTTGATTATCTCCAGATTATTTTTATGAAAATATTGACTGGATGATGAAATAGCTCTCTATATTAAATTATAAATAATATTTCTTTTTTTGAGATAATGTGTGATTAATTAACATTAAGTATCCTGTTTGATTGTGTAAGTTTCCGATGTCAACTCGTAATAATTCTATTGTTTTTAATTTTGATAATTGCAAGGTCAAGAAAGTTTATAGAATTATTATTTTCCATTTCATATAAAAATTTTAAACATCTATTATATATAATACATATCTATAATAAAATAATGGAAAGCAATTATATTTATTTATAAGTGAATTTATTCATTCAGACTTCAAGTCATCCATCACTATGTGTGCAAATAAAGGTGATATTGATGAGCCCATTGGGTACCAAAAATTTGTTTATAGAATTTCTGTTCAAACACAAAATATGTGTTATCGAAAAAAAACTGCAATTTTTAAAATATTATTAAATGGAATTTTACTAATATTATGTATGCTATTTATTCTTTTTCCTACACTTTGTATGACTAATTTATAAGGCACATTTGTAAACAACGAATTCACATCTAGCTATATTAGTATATGATTTGTTGGGATTTTAATATTTTTTAATTTTCTTTTTAATTTTAAGGTAATGTTGATTCTTGACACAGGAGGCTTTACACATTTTTTAAATTCATTGTATAATAATTTCGATATAAAGTGCAGAGAACTATTGATAGTTGAAATTATTGATTGTAAGTCGGTTTTAAGAATTTTCAGTAGTCCATACGCTTTAACTAAGTTGGTATTGATCTGTAACAGTTGGTTATTACGATATTTTTTATCGGGATATTCATTTTCATTTAAATGTTTTAGAATTTTTTGTGTTTTTGTCTGTAAATTTTTTAGTGGATTTTTGTTCATTTTTTGTATGTATTAGTATCTTCCAATATCTTGTTCATTTTTATATTATATGCATTTATACTAATACATACATTAAATTATCTTTATTCACATTAGTAAAAAATTAGATGATTTGAACATGGTTTGAATTAAATATCGTATTTGATCATATAAAATATATCACTTTTGCATAATAAAATAATGTATTTATTTTTACTTTAAAATTTAATTTTTTCTTCTCAACCATTTTTTTGTTTTTACATCTTAAAATATGAAAAAAAATTAAAAAATTGAAAAAAATTTATCATTAATATTCGTGTAAATTACATATTTTAATTTCATAATAAATATAATAACAATTTTTTACTATATATGAATAAAAAAATTTTTGTATATACTAATAAAATTTTATTTATTATTAGTTTTTATTTTATTTCTTATTAAAAATTAGTATAGACAGAACTATTCATGTAATTATTGTAATTATTTTATTAAATTTATTTCAACTAATTATAAGTATACATATAATAAATAATAAATAGGATGCTAAATAATAAAAAAAGGAGTTTTCAAAATTAGAGTTTTATTAATTAGTGTATATTATAATAATCTTTAAGTTTTTAATTCATTTTTATACACTTAATATATTTTATAATACGTACAACCGTTTGAAAATTAGAAATTTACTCAAATACATTTATGATAATATTTTTACGGCAGCAGCCGAACAAATATTTTTTTTTGTTATTTTATTTTAAAGGAAAACTTTAAATATATATAAAATTAAATAGAAAGGAAACGAATTTAGAATATTTATTTATTAGAAGTTTATAATGAAAATAATAATAATTCTGAATAAATAATATTAAACAATAAACAATTGTAATATTAAGCAAAATAATTAAACGAGATAGTAATAATGATAATTAATTATAATAATTGTAGAAAGGATAATAAAAATAATTCATTTCAATAATAAATAATTAAAATAATTGTAATAGTGATTAATTATAATAATCATAACATTTAGTAAATAAAATAATTATAGTAATAACTAATTACAATAATCATGATAATAATAAATGAAATAATCAAAATAATAATTAAATATAATAATTATAATAATAATTAAATAAATAATTGTAATATTAATTAATTAGAATAATTAGAATAATTATAATAATCATGATATTAAATGAGAATAACTACAAAAAAATATTATAAAATTGCAAGAAAAAAAAACCAAAACATGATAATAAATAAAACATTATTTTAATTAATAATTAAGTACACCATATTTTTACAATTCAATGAGACAAAGAAAGTATAAAGGAAAAAAAATAATAAAATAAGTTAAATATAAGAAAATATAATAAATATAGTTACAATTCAATAAATAAATTGGATTAAAGATAAAAAATAAACAAATAAAAACACTATCGCTAATCCTAAACCACAGAAACAATATATTAAGAATAAATAATATTTTTTTAAAATAAAATAAATTGCCTAACACTATCTACTTTCTCTTTCATATAAATTGGAAAATTTTTAGGAGCTTAAAAAGTGCCACAAGTCACTGGTAAATCTTTGAGAAAAGTATATCAGAAAACCTATATAAAAAAGGGGCAAAAAAATGTGAAAATTAAAAAGAATGGAGAAAGGTGAACAAGGGAAATTCCTAAGCAATGTAATCTGAGACAAAAAAAATTAGATATAAACAAAGAAAAGTATGATATAAAAACAATTAAAATAAAAACAAACCCTTTCAAAATGTTTCCCTAGTTCTAGCACATAATTTACATAGGTCAAATGGTAGAAAATTAACACCAACAACGATGTAAACGCATTTTTGCTTATAATAATTATTAAACATTATTTACACTAATAAAAACTTTTGCACCTCCTCCACAATCAATAAAGGAAACCACTCTGCTTATCAGAATCATTCAAATAAGTTTTAATTATATGAAAATTATTAAATTAATCCAATCGCTTTATCTTTTGTTGTATAAATTCGTAAATTTAATATAATAAATATACAAAACTTATGAAATAAAATTGTAAAACACTGAGTCAAAAACTTTCTCTCTTTTATTTTAAATAAAAACATAACACTTCTGTTGTTGTTATAATAAATAATTAAATAATATTGAATAACTTGGTAAATAATAAGAAATTTAAAAAATTAAAAAAATACACTTGTAAACAAGGGTATGGGCTAAATATTCATGAAATTAAAGATTGAATTTTTCAATTAATTATTGCCAAATTAAAGAAAAAGAAAAATTCATTATGATTTTCTAAGAAAAGCTATAAAAATTCCCCACTTGCCCATACACCCTGTATTAGAAAAATTGTATAAAAAGGGAGGAAAAATCATGTAAAGGGCAGTCAAATTTCATTTTTTTCAAGAATCAGTCAAATTTTACTTTCTTGCCAGTCCAATTTATATTTCTTTTTTTTACTCTTTCACTGGATTTATCCTTCTTGAGGAAGCCTTGCAAAATTTTTTACAAGCACGAGCTGGATTACAGTATAGCAACTCGAACAAAAAGTAAGGAATAAATATTATTGTTTTTTTTTATATACACAATTTAGATTTTATTCTTTTATTTTTTTTCCTTTCTTCTCTTTCTCCTATATGTTCGGATATATTTCTTTTGTGTTTTGTTTAGTTAAAATAAAGAAGTTACCGTTCTAACCTCAAACGCGTAAACTTTTATTTTCAAATTTTGTCCCTTTACACCTTTGGTAGATTAGTTTTAGGCCTTTTTTTAACCGAATCATCCCTCCGTCCCGGGCTATTGTGCGAAAGCGTAAGCCAAAGAGGGAGGAAATTTCAATTGCACGAAATTAAAAGTCATCGCGATTCTTTTTATAAACAAACTCAACACGACGTAACAAGATCATAATACTTTTAAATATTTTTAAATATAATAAAAAATAATTTTTTAGTGATTTTAACAATATTTATTTATTAACATATGTAAATAATATATACTTGTATAACGTAAATGAATATTTTTTGTAAATATTAAATATGTTATGGTTATATTCTAAAAGTCATTTTTCATAATGTGATGTAATATTTTTGTTCATTTTTTCACAATTTTTTTTATTAAATTTTAAGATTAAAATAGCTCTTATTCTTCACGAGTACAATATAAATTAAAATTACATTCTAAAATAATAAACTTATATTAAATAATAACTTATTTGTCTTTTTTAAAGTTTATTATTTAAAATAACTATTGCAATTGAATGCTCCTACAAATTTGAAAATAAGAAATCGAATTAAATTTAAATATAAAAAATTATAAAAGTAAAAATTATATATTAACTTTCATTTAAAAAGAATGTAATTATTTTTTAAACTAATTAATGAATTAATGTGTTGTAAATAATTTTTACTAATTAACGTAGAATTTTATTATAATTTCTAATATCCGAAATTAAAGTTTTAACGTGTTATATGAACAGTAAAATAATTATTTTTAAATATAAATGAATTAAATATATCATTACAAAATTACTTTCATACTATTGTGGGATTATACAATAGCGTCCTCAAGGGGGTGAACTCTTTACCTTCTATTAGATTTATTAAAAATAACTATAAGAGATGATAAATATAACGTATAAATGATCGTTAACTTATCAGATCATACGAATTACGATTTTGCCTCGATGATTAACAATTATAGCCGATGAGGTTATTTACGATTAAGTTACAATTGAGATACGATTAAGTTACGATTAATAAATTTTATATGTTTGTTTGAGTTTAATGCATCTCTAGATTTATTTATAAATTTATTTATTAATAATTATTTAATTATTAATATTAATTCATTATTTAATGCGTTATTCAGTTTTGGGTAGTGTGACGTATCGAATATAATAATATTGTGGAGTTTGTGTAAATTCCCGTTATAATCGGCACTATTAAATATATTAGATGGTTAGAAGTGTTAGAAGTTAGAAAAGAGTTGGATAAACTTAGATTTGTTTTACGCAGGTATCCTCCTATTAGTTATTCCTATTAGTTATCATCCAGGGGTTTGAGGATTGACAGCTTGTTCAAAGACTGCTGTCACCACCTTATGGTTTATAGAGGTATAAGGCTTTCTTTGACTTTTTAAAAGATTTTTATGTTAAGAACAGAAATGCTAATATTTATCAGGTTGGTCTTATAAAAGTTATTGTATGTTAATTTATTTATTGAGTGAGTTATATCAAATTAATTATTGGTTCATGGATTATAAAGATATTATAAATATAATTTACTTAAAGGATGCGAGTATAATAAAACGAATCTCCTAAATTCTGATTGATCTAATTAGACCAATGAATCCAAATATATAAGTTCTTCGTTCACCTTTCATAGTGAGTAATTGAGAGCAATGCATTAATGCTGTAATCGCACTCTTTTTCCATTGATAAAATGCACACATATCATAGTTACAAAAATTTTATTACATTTAGAAATTTGGTGAGTATTGTTTTACATTTCCTTTCGAATTACCATATTTGTAATAAATATTTAAGATGCTTTTCGCTCGTCGTGATCTCGCTGTATATATACCTAAGTACATAAAAATAATCTTCGGCGATCGTAATTACGTTAGTGTTACAATCACTTAATAACTTCTCTGGTTACATCGTATTTTTAGAAATTTTCAGATTTTTTTAGATAAAGGATGAATGGGTAATCTTGGCTTGATTTATTATGCACTTGGTATCGTTATTTTTGATTTTCAGTTTACAGTTTTCTTTTATGGGATTTCTCAGAGTTCGATTTTTTTACCTTATCGATTTCCATATTACTTATAAGATTATACATGTTTATTATATTATGTTAATTAAAACTTATTTATTAATGGTTGTCAACAGAAAGACTAGCTAAATGTCGCGAATAAGATGTACGAGAGTGAGGTAGTTCCGCGGTCGGATGAATTTAAAGCAAACGTGTACGAAGCTCGTGGGTTACCGTGCGCAAGATAGTATCAGTTTGCGGAAATTCCGTATTGGGCCCCGTTGAGATGAATCTGCCAAGAATATATAGGAAAAGAATGCAGGGATGCTACTCACGCACCCGAATGTCACCGACGTTGTTGTTGGAAGAACTCGCGGATTTAATAGTTTTTCTATCCAGCATAGGTGAGGAGTAAAATCTGGAACAACAGGTATCATTACTTCGTTTCGAGTATAAATTAAGTTGATAACTACAGGAACCTTGAGCTATTATTATCAATTACTTATTAATTATTATTTATTAATTATTATATTAATTGAGCTTTTATTATCAAGCGTTATACGATACTGATAATCTCTCTTTTTCGATATTTTATCAGAATAAATAAGTATTGCGCCCTTCAAATATCGTTGTTGTTTCAATCCGAACCTTATGAAGGTCAAGTTGCTTTGACTGCTCTGACTACAACAAAAATTGTACCTGACACAAATAACATTTCAGCGAATTATAATTAAAAATATTGCGATAATTAAATACGTAACAATATTGTAAAAACATTGATTTTTTTAAATCAATGATGACCTGGAAGTAAACTGAAGAATACAAAAAAGGCAGTTGGAACTCAGTAATCAATAATTTCATATTACTCATTACAAAATATTATAATTAAATAAATTGCCTCTCCGGTCATTTTAATTTTATTATATTGTTCGTTCATTAATTTATATCCTGTTACAATATTTCTTGAAATTTAACAATTCGGTTTTTTAAGAGATCTTGAATTTATCTTATTAATTTATCAGAATCTTAGTCTTATTATTATGCATAGAGGAAGGTGAGAAAAATAAAATAAAATATAAAACAGAGAGATTCTTTCAATTGGTATATATTGTTTATTAATTACCTAGGCATAAAAACCCGCTCTTTTAGGAGAAAAAGCCACTCGCCGTTGTTCCTCGCTAAAAATTCGCAGACTCCGCTTGGTCCACTTCCGCCGAGAAAGCCACCTCTTTCCCCGATGCTAGTACTTCGAAGGTGGTGCAAATCACCACCGGTTCAAGTAAATCCGTAAGAGGAGTAGGACGTTGCCGCTTCGAACGTCGAATCTTCCTTCTGCTGCTCATTTGCCGTTGAAAAGGTTAGAAAGAGCCAAAAATTGTCTCCTTGGAAGAATTTCACATTAATAGTCGCGAGGAACAGGAATTCGCGTTTGCCACATGCAAACACTGCTCACAAATATTAGATCAATTAATACAAAAATCACGCGCATGCTGTTAGTACAATTTTTATGTTGCTCAAAGAATCTTCTCGTGCGAAGGATAAATTGTAAGTGAAGTCAAAGAAAATTCTCCTCGTCGGAGTTTTCCGCGTCAAATGTTCCGTCATAAATCATAAGATGTAGTGGCAGCGGCGTAGACGGCCCTTTCCCGGAAGATCAATCCTCACGGGATCCGGCCCGCCATACTTCCCAAATTCTGCAAGGGGCTCCTTTCAGATTTATTTGCCGTAAATCTAAGAGGAACCCCGAACAGTTTTATTTTAATTGTTCTATTTTAATTAGTTCTTGAATTATGAAGACTTTTAGATTCACATTTTCATTAACAGCATTTATCAAAGGATTTTCATTGATCTTTAATGGAATACTTCACTTTCAAATTGTTTCAGTGAATATTAGCAATTTTTCATAAGTATGATATTTATACTTAAAAAACATCAATTTTTCAAATAAATTATTCTTTAATATGAATATTATTATCAATAATTTATTAACTGCAATTTATGAAATCCTGTACATACTCTTAAAAACCATAAAATCTGATTTTTAAAATAAAAGAATGGTTTCACGATTATTTTATTTTTTTGTTTTTTGAAATCCAATCTGGTGACGCATACATGGTATACTGCTAGTAGGCTTTATTTCATATTTTTTTTAAAAAGTTGTAATGAGATAGCACCGTTCGCCCTTCACGGGTGAAGGGCAGAGTCGAGCGCTCATTGAAAAAAAATAGAAAGAAGAATGGCGGGATAAGCGATAGCCGGTCTACCAGGGATTTGGATCTGCGATATTAGGTAAAGTCAATGATACCAAAAATATTCCATAAATAAATGCCACCGGACAGTGTCCTTTTAATGATCAGTTCTCTTTGAACAATAAAAGAAAATATTTACAATTAGTAGCGACAAAAGGTGAAGAACTTTTAATTTAATAAAAGTCTTAAAATATTTATATTATTCGTGACTCCTGGGCGGGTTACTGCCAACAACACTCGAACGGCCTATTCCTCTTACCCCGGCCCGATGTACGACTCGGAAATTTCCAATATAACAACCTACATGTGTTGAAAGTTTTGGGTGGCAGATGTGACCATACCGAAACATTCAGCAACGAGGATGTCTCGTTGAATTTTTTTTCTTCTGTCCTCGAACCTCACCACCATCCTTTCCGCTTACCCCGCTGCATACGATTTTGTGTTAACAAACCCTTATCCACCTCCACTGTCAGATTTCCTTGGCAACAACCTTCCGAAGTGTTTATTATTTAGTTTCTTATTATTGTATTCAAAATTTACTGATGTATTATAATAATAAATAAGTAAATCAAATTAAGATACCGGCGCTATTAATAATTCCTTATGTCTTATATTGTAAATGAGAGCTAGCAATTAAAGGACACCACCCTGGTGATATTTATTTATTTGAATTTGTTTTTTTTATTTGACTACACCTGTGAGCAACGTTCTCGATCCTTGACAAACCGGCTACCGCTTATCCCGGCGTTAATTTTCTATAAGTTTTCAATAAACGCTCGACTCTACCCTTCATGCGTGAAGGGCGATCGGGTGCCTCGTTACAAAGTTGTTTTTTATGTATTTAATTTATCGGGATATGTGTATATATTTCAACTGTCAGTTCGAGATAACGTAACTAATATCAGGTTCAATTTTGCACTAGCCAAAGCGATAATAGCGTTTTGATCCCTTTAAGGTTCTGTAGATTATATACATATAGCAATGATACTAATGGAGACAGAATATTATTTATTCTAATCAACAAATAGCAAAAGAAAGAGAGAGAGAGAGTGCGATTTTATGTATAATATAATTGATTAAATAAGCTGACTCTAAATGCGACCGTGTACAAACTAAATATTTCTTTCGTTGTATCAAAGAAATATCAAAGTTCCGATTCTATTGTTCATGATTTTTTTAAAGAAGGTCCGAACCAGAATATCTGCGAGATGTTAATTTGCTTAAGATTCGGAACCTAAAAGCTCATAAGTTTTTTCTGATTTTACTCATTACTTGTATTGAAAGCAGAATTGCAAATCCACAAATTCTCCCTTCAGGATCCGTAGTATCTTTCAAACGTTTGATTAGCGTCCTGTCAGAAGTTTCCGATATTGTCTTTCAATTAATCCTTCACGTATTTATTTGCGGCTTCGGCGTGGAATTTTCATAAAATGACAGGTTAGAAAATTCTTATTACTCGCGGGTATCATGGTACTCGACTCTTAGTTCGATTCCCTCATTATCAATTCCCTAACGCTTTATCTTTCTTTGCTGACGCATGTATTACTTTTCTTTCTTTTTGGGCCACGTCACGTAAACGATTGTTGACATAAATATTAATAATAATATTACATACGTGATCATTTTTATTAATAAATTTTTGTAATCAGTATAAATCTTTATAATATTTGCTATAAATTAATTATTTTATGTTACTTGTAACATTTTGTTATTTTGTGAAATATTTTAACTTCACAAAATATCCAATTAATTTAAAACAATAAATGAAAAGTTTCAAGAGCATAAATAGTAACTTGATAAAAGTAGTGATTCACGGCATTTCTATAGAACGAAAAAATAAATGGGAATAACTATCGATGATTAGAAATCCATAAGACTAATATAAAGAAATACAAGGTCCATGATATTCCAGTCATCATAGAATGACGTTGCATCATATTCCAATCTTTAATTACAAAATTAAAACCGTATTATAGTTTTAAAAAAAATAATTTTCAAATTTTTTAAAATCATAAACTTTTCTAATCATTAAAAAATTTATTTGATAAACATATTAATTACTAAATGATATTACAGAAATTATGAACATATTAAATAAGTGGAAAGATCGTAACATTCTGAAATAAACGTAATTTATAATATAAGAAGAATATTATAAATTACCAAACAAACTGCAAACAATTTAATGAAACAATTGTAAACTAATAGATATGCTTCGAGTGAACTTTAATGAAATGATTGTAAATATATTGTAAGAATTTAATGATCTAAATATGTTTATAATGTCAAGCATTTATAAAAGAGAGAAAATAAAGTTAATAGTAATAAAATTAATAATTATTTTTATTAATTATAACATTCATCTACTTAAAATTAATACTTTTATTTTGTTTTTATAACAGAAATTAATAATATGATAAAACGGATCCCGACCAACAGTTTGTTTACAAATGCATTTGCTGAATTCGTAGGAACAGCTATATTAGTATTTTTGGGATGCGCTGGATGTGTTGGTGGATTAACTAGTCAACCTAGTCATCTTCAAATTACATTAAACTTTGGTTTTGCAGTTTTAATAGTTATTCAGGTATTGAGAATGAAAATTTTGCAAATAAATTTTATATAAAATAAGAAATGCATTTGAATGAATATAGTTAATTCTGGTAATATTATCAAATTCATTAATTATTAATTATTAATTATTGCTAAATAATTAATTACAAAATTATTTTTATACTTTTGTTTTTATATAAATATATAAATATTTTGTGAAATATATATTTATGTATATTTTGTAAAAAATGAATTACACTTTTTACTAATTTCAAAACTATCTTTAATGTATATATACTTATATATAATTATGTCTCAGAGTTTAGAAATTAAATATATAAATAAATTTTATATATTATATAAAGTGAATAATGTAACGGTCATTGGTAAGAGGTTGTGTACAACGTGTGTTTATGAGTAATTAGGTGTGCGCGGGGAAAAGGGTATGAAATCAGATAGTCTTCGCTAAGAAAGGCAGAGCGGGCTTAGTCGCCGCATAGAGCAGTCATTTAGTTTAGACAACCAAATTTTTGGAAAATTTATATAAATTCAAAAGCGATCTCTGGGTGCAAGGAATTGTGGCTTCATTTGGCGTCAAGACTGAAACTCATTGAACGAGTGGAAACCACGGCACTGTGTGATCCAAAGAAAGGACAAGCTCCGTTATCGACGCAAATATACGAAGATATACTTCCCGGAATGTTCGTTCAGGGTATAAAAGCGGCGATTCCAATTTGTTAAAGTATAATTTAATCTGCGAATTTATTAATTTATGTATTGGAACTTTATCGGACTCGTTTGTACGATAAAATAAAGTATTACAATAATTTATTTCATAAATAATACAATTATTAATATATAATGAATTTAATAATTTTATATAAAGGATATATAACAGAAATACTTTAATATAATATAATTGAATTACGTTACATAAAAATTTAATTTTCTTTTTTATGTATTGATTTATATTGAAGGTCAACCTTTTGAAAAGCTGTAATGAATTATTTATTGAAAATTACATACAAAATTGAATTGAACTTACCTAATAAAAATTTTGTCAATAATTGTACATTTATTACCATTTCAGGATTTTTAGCAAAGTTGCATATGTATCAGTATTTTCAAAGTATAATTTGATTATTTTTAGTATACTTTACTAAAATAAAGTATTATATATTATAGTTTTTTGTAAACATGATTTATAATCGAAGAAGTTTTTATTTATTTATAAATCTCGCTTTTTATCACTACTGAGATGTAAAATTATGATATTAGTTCATACATTGTGTCATTTTTTGTTAATTTGTTTGTATTAATTTTAATATGGTGCTTATTGCTTATAAATTACGGCGTTTCCCAATCATTTTTTTTTTTTTTTTTTTTTTTTTTTTTTTTAATGATTTTCCCAATTATTGTTCGAGCATAGCAAATACATATTGTTGTATCTGTATTAGTCTAAATTATCATACACACGCCGTACATTGCTGCATCGCATTTCTTATCCACAGAGTAATACGCTCGACAATGCCCTCCTCACCCGTGGTAACGGGTTCTTTTCACCACACCTACTATACGAACACTAGTTTCTTGTAGGGCTATCGCTGCAGAATACGAGAGCGCCCATATCACTAGTTAGTTATATAACTTATACCCGAAAAGTTGCAATTTCTCAAATAAAATATTATTTGATCAAATATGATATGTTGATTTACTACGACCCCCTTGACTGTTGACAATTAATTACAGGTAAGGGAATAAATGAAACGAAGCAATTTCGTGACATGATGCTTAGCCAGAGACACGTTGAAATACGTGTAGTATGCAAATTGATATCCAAATAAAAACAAAAGTTATTTGATAAAAATGAATATTGCGTGGGTATACCAGCTTCGTAAAAAAGAGATTACGAATAAACTGGAAGAGGTGGGAGCACTCACTGAGGGCTAATATTGATAGTTCGACAGCGAATAATTCACTGTTATGTTTGCACGTTCCATAAACAGTTTATAGACAAACTGATCCTAAAAATTATGACTAAGATGCGGACATAATGCAAAATATTGAAAATGACCTGATGACCCCCACGAAGGTATATACTTACATACGAAAATAATCAGATAATCAGAATCAGATACTTGTTAATTTAATGCTAAATGCCAAATACCAAAAGGCATCCTCCAATTGCTCACTGGGAGGCCTCTCGACTGATACCGATGGAAGCCAACTGAATTTAAAGCACAGAACGAGCTCACGGAGGAATTGAAAGATTACTAACTATCCCTGACTGAAAAAGATTACCTAGTCAAGCAGATTGAGAACCACCTACAAGGCGAAGATGAACAATGAGGGACTATAATAAAGAGTTTTGTACCCTTCTACATCGTCAGGAGATTATGATTCCATCTCCTCATAGTTATCCTGCATGCAAATATGCGTCTCGAGTATCCAATCCATATCGAGAAAAATTACGCTCAAGAAGGAACTGGTTAAGTAATTTGAAAATTTAGATAAGTTGTTGCTGTTTACCAAGAAGACTCGACAATCTACCCGTCAGATTACGGTGGCAACCAATGAAACCAAGTCAAAATATGTCCGTGCAGAATGCTTTTGGGGTAAAAAACAATGTGGCCACATGCGGCACAAATGAAAAACGAATACAAATAATTCTGCCCGATTTACGGGAAAAACAGTATCACGACAAAAGATTACCATCCATGTAAGACAGGAAACGATAAAAGGACCGATCCAGTCTCAGGGACTCGGTCCGAAGAAGAGGCAGTGACCAACGTACCTACACCTCTTCCTCATAGGTGGTAGGGGCTTCCAAGTGTTGGTCGATACTGAGTCTATGAAATTGCTAATCAGTAAGACCACTGTAGAATGTTCTATGGAAAACGGGTAGGTAACACAATGCACCTGTCTTACATCGAGTAAAGTATCGAGTTATTTTTTCATTTGGCGAATATTGGTCGTAGCGATTTGAGAGGGGTCTTAAAATGTAGAAAAAATCTTTTTCCATTTATCTCTCTTTTTGTTTTCTCGGTAATTAGATACGGTACGATTTTATTTCTCGTAAAGAGTATTTTTCGAATTTTTACATGGCGTGATGGAGCGATCACTGGAACAGCATTGCGTGATGAAATTTTGTTTGCAATTTAAAAAAAGCAGTGCGGAAACATTTAAAATATTAAAAGAGGTTTATAAAGATAATTATATGTCAAAATCGCAATTTGGTAAATGTCACAGAACTTTTAAAGAGAATCGGTAAAAGATCATCGACAAATCTCGATTTGAACGCCCAAAAAGTTCTCGAATCGCTATAAATATCCGCTGCGTGCTAAAAATTTTAAATTTAGACGATTGATTAACGATTAGAGCAATTGCGGGAAAACTGAATTTAACACGATCTATGGTACATAACATAGTGCTTTTGAGAGCTGGAAAATACGTTTTCGTAAATGCGTTCGTTCATGCAGGAGGAAATTATTTTGAATAATTTAAAATTTTTATTTCAAACTGTTTATAAGTTGAATAATAAATAATATTTCATTAAAAAAGGTAAGCGTTTTCATTTTTTTTAGAATCTTTAATCGAAACACTCTTACGTAGAGTTTTTTCACTAATGGATTCAGCGTACCGTGTCAAAAAAATCGAAAAACAACTATCGCGTGTAGTAAAATCGCGCCGTATCTAATTATCGAAAAAATCCAAAAAAAAGATATAAATGGAAAAAGCCTTTCTCGTCATTTTAAAACCTTTCCCAAGTCACTACAACTAATAGTCGCAAAATAAAAAAAAATCATTACTTCGGGGACAGACCATGTATATGAAAAATCAATAACAAAATAAATAAAGAATAAAAATGAACGATCAACTAAAAAGATTCCATAGCAATAGAAAATAGTTTAAGAAAGTGGTATAGAATAATACATACGACAAATAAACCGTAAATACATACAATAATTACACTTAAAGAAAAAAAGAGAAAATCTCCACTGATGTATAAAAAAACTTCTGTACGGCAATAAAAGACATAAAAAGAAAGATACCAAACCCGGGAACATGTCAACTGTGAAGGGTAGAAAATATTTTAGAATTATCTCATAAAGAACAAAAGAAAATAAAGAGAATATAAATGTATCTCTGATGCCGTTATTTACCTTAAAAAAATATACTTATACAAATATATATATACATCCATATAAAAAGTACAAACAGCAAATCAGTAAAATAATAGATACAGAAAAACTCCAGTAAATCTCTTTAAAAAAACCCTTAAGCCAAAAAAGCTAAAACATATGCATGAGAAACAGTACCTGGAAAATATATAAATTGAGTAGGCAATAGCAAAAACACATGGAAAAAGAAGACTCTGATCATCACTTCTTCAAAACACAATAGTCTCACACCAGACACTGTTGATTCCTCATTTTTTTGCAGCGTTGTTATCTTTATATAGTCTCCTATAGTCTTTTTTCATATATTTCCTAAATCTCATTTACCTTACAGTTGTCTATTAGAATTGTACTGCAGATAAAATTTTGTTTGTTTCGTGTTTGATCCTTTGTTTTATAGTTATGCCCATTATGTGCTTTCTAATGATAAACCTGCCTATTGAGGAAGATATTAGGCCAAAACTCAAGGTCAAGCTAACCAACAAGGCGAAAACCCTGGAGGCTGTAATAAATGCCTTCCTAATAGCTTCACCCAAGCCAGGATTAGAGGCTAAAAGAGATAGGCTGAAGGAAATACTATCAATATAATAAATAATAAATAATATAATAAATAATAAATAGTCAATGTAAATCCGTAAACCAACCTGACAGTTCGAAATCTTCAAAAGGAGGGAAAACAATCTGGAAAAATTACAACAGCAACTGCAGTAGGATTATAAGGTCAGAATTGTTAAGAGACTACCCACAGTCTTATAAAACGCCCTTCAAGGAGCATCTCTTCTACCTGCTTCACCAATAGTAAGACAACCCCTGGAGGATGTAATAAATAAAACGCGGATACTCTCATAGCAAACTCTGCGCATTAAATTATTTCCCCAGGGACTCATAGTATTGAAGCATGTGAAACTCGTCATCGGTGTCACTGTATTTGTACCGAAAGATCAAACATGCTTTATGGCGGAAACAATTTATGCTGAGAAACAACACGTCGCGAGAAAATATATTACGGATTCAACATGCGACTGCGGCATGTAATGCAATAACTAATCTCCTCGTCTTCTGTTTTGTCGAACCTAGTAAATCGTATTATCGTATCTGTATTGATCTGCATTGTCAGACACACGCCGTGACGTGATTCCCCTCCACGGTGTAATACGCCCGACTACACATCCAACAACACCTTTTTCACTACTTTCGCCAGTATTCTTAATCTTTTTACGTTTTTTTCTGTATTTTTATTATTTATATCCTGCTCCTCTGATATCTTATTTTGTCTTACCTCTTCTCTCTTTATTTAAGCTTATTGGGCCCAATTGAGTGGACTTCCTGCCTAGTTTCTTCCCGTTGTTTCTTTCAATACTGACTCAATCCAACATGATTCCTTCATTCTTCATTTCTTCCATTTTTTTATTATACTCATTTTTATTATCTCTTCTTTTCTTTTTCTTTTCTATAGCCTACGTATGTCTGTTTTCCCTTTCTTTGTTAGTATTGTTACGTATGTAACGAAATTCACATAATTAATTAAATAAATAATAAATGTTGTATAAAGTAAGTGAAAATGGGAGCAAGACGCAGCATAAAGAGAAATACGGGTGAGCGTAAATTGAGAAATGATATCGATAATGCTTCTTCATTAAACAATATATGGAGAAATCTAAACAAAATCAAGGTAATAAGCTTAAAAATAAGAACACCTCCATGGTGGGAGGGCTTAAAGGAGTTCACAGTTGTCTCTATAGAATAAGGAAAATGAGTGATGTTCGGGGTTCAGTTATTATTGTGTGATTATTATCTTGAGGCGTGTTTCGGGAGGTGCGAAGTAACTCGTAGTAATATAATCCCGGTCGGTGACTCTCGTCGAAAACTAACGCGACACTCACACATACGAACGATAACGCGAGTATTATTATAAATTCGGACACATACGTAGGACGCTAGATATGTAACACGAGCCAATTAAATACTTACATTTTCTCTTCCGATTTATTATCAATAAATCGGTATTTAAACGTGAAATAATATAATTGTATTTATTTTAATCCTTAAACCTCATAAAGGCTGAATCGCTTTGACCGATTCAGCTACGGCAGAAAAGAACTGGGAAATTGTTACGAAGAAATAAATAGAGGAGTAAAAGAAATATGCGACAAATAAACGCGATAAATAAATAAAGTATAAATAAATATATATAAAGATAAGTAATTAATATAAGTACTCGTAATAAACGTAACAGTATTATCTTTAAATTTCAAAAATATCTTAGGAAGTGCTAGCTGCCTTTATACTACGATATTCGGTGGCTTTCATCAATTAAGTCCGATATGTTAATTAATAAGTTGTTTAAGAAAATTTTCAACACATATATTTGTATGACGTTTCTTTATTAGTACGATCACTTTTACTAAATTGAGATAGTGATTGGCATATTTCACCACAATTAACTGAAAGACCTTTTAAAATTTTTGTAAAGCCTTATTTACCACACATTCAGATAAAGGAAGAATTAATCTTGATGTTTTACCCTATAAATAAAGTACTGAGAAAAAGGATGTAATTGAATAGAAACAATTGTTAAATTAAATTTAAATATACTACTTGTACAAAAAACATTCTTTTAGTATTTTTGAAAACATCAAGTATTTACTTTCTCAGCATAGGAACAAAATTTTTAAAATTTTATTATAAAAAGAATTCATCGAATAAAAATTATTAATAATTCATGAATTATTATTAAGAAATATTTTAAATAAATATTTTTTCTTTTTATTTTTTATTTGTACATAAATTTCAAATCTATTTTAAATAAAATATTTGTGTTTTTTAATTTATTATGTGTTATTTTTTCCTAATTGCATTTAATTAATTTTTGATAAAAGTTTCAAGGATTAAAATACGTTTACTTTCAATCGTATTAAACATTGTATATAACCCCACTTTATGGCGTAAGTATTGTATGCGATTATTCTGGGACTTTTCATACATTTTGTTATTATTGTTTTAAAAATACAATTCATTTTTAATTTATTTGTGAATTTATTTGGATAGACATTCTAGTCTTATTACTTTGAAAAATAAACAGAATATCGCGAAAATTTAAGTTTATTTTTTTTAATAAAAATACTACTGTTTCTCTCTAATATAAATATTTATTGAAATTCAAACTGTAAACATCATTGTAGATACAAATGTATTAAAGCTGTTAACAGTAGTATTGCAAAAATTTATATATGTAAATATTAAATTATACACACATACACATATGTATATATAATGTTTATGTACTTATCAATAAAATAATATACGTGAAAAAAAAATTCTTCACTTGTAGTGCTTTGGTCATATAAGTCATGCACATGTTAATCCAGCAATGACCCTTGGTGCTGTGGTAGTTGGTAAAAAAACTATTCGAGAAGGAACAACATATTTTGTTGCACAAACTATGGGTGCTATAATTGGATTTGGTTTACTTAAGGTTGGTTCTAATTTAATAAATCCTAAAATTAGAATTTATAAGTTTTATAAAATTTTTTTAAGTATTTATTACCATAACAAATTTTTAAGTGCGATTAAAACTGGTATAAATTAAAAGCCTACAAGAATCAATTTCTCTTTTTCCATACTTCTTATTTAAAGTTACTTTATTATAATAATCTATTCTTATTTTCCGTTACTTATAGTTTAAAAGTTTCTTTGTTTTTCAACAATAAATAATAATTTAACCAAATATCCACTTAAATTAAAAAATAATTAATCTTCTCTATTATATATTTTTAAATAACAAAAATAATGTTCTGATGTATTAATTCGCGCTTACAAAAAGATCGTCTGAGTCATTATAATTATATTAATAAATGTATTGCTGTTCAATTAATGAATTTTTATAATAAGCTTTTTCTTTACATCTCGTTGTTTGTTTATTTTTTCAGAACAATGGCAGTTATAATTATTACGTCTAATAGTTCGCGTTCTCGAATATTACTCTCATACGATTATTTAAATTTGAACACCCGTAGCTCTATATAATTAATTAATTATATACCCAAATAAAGCCATCTTTAACTCCTAAAAATATAAATTTTACGCGATAGTAAGCGAGAGGGAAGGGTACAGTTCAGGTCTTAAGATAGTGAAATGAAAAAGGAGAAGGGATATGAGATAAAGATAGCTCGTTCATCTCCAAATACGACATTTATCGCATCGCGCATCACACAATTCACCTCAAAAAACCTAATGTGCATCCTTGAGAGCCTCTGTTCTATATCCTGGCTAAGCACACAGCGATTTTATTGAGTATTTTAGTAGTTCACTTAAGTTGAAGGCTTCCTTGTTGTGTGAAATCCTCGATACACATCTTTTGGGATCAATTCCCTTTCGATATCTCACTGTATCACTCCTGAATAATATACTAAACAGCTTTCTGATATTCATGGTCAAAGCATTCAAATCACTTTTTCCCGTGTTCCCTTTATCGCCTTCTGTTTTTGTTGAAAAGTGAGTAATTCGAATAAATTTTGTCATGTAGTAAAACCAAAATACTCAAAAGTGACAGCAAACTTTCACCCTAAATTGTGAATAAGGACGAATTAGGGTAAAGTTTACGCGATTCATAAAATATTGAGGCAACATACCTTAACGCAATAATATATTAGAATTAAAAATGCGAATAAATAAAATTCAGTATACTTTTAAGAGTTTTCAGATAATTTAAAAAAAATTACCATAAAAGTATGAAAGGGAATTAATAGAATTTGAAAACTTGTAATGAGACCGCTTTGTTCCCCCTTAACGGTTGAAGGGGAGAATCGAGCATTCGTTGAAAAAATATAAAGATAGAACGCTAGAATAAGCGGCAGCCGGTCTGCCAGGGATGCGGAAGGGATGACACTAGATAAAGCCAATAAATACAACTTTTATTTTTAATAAATAAATCATCAATGCGGTGTCACCTTTAATGATGATTAGTTTTCTATATACATAAAAAAACATGAAAATGTGTTGGTGGTATCAATTATTTCGAATTAATTACTTTACAATTGGATCTGTATAAAATAATTTCGAAATGGTTAAAATATGATTCCAAATCTCCACGAATTTAATAATTATTATTAATCTGAAATATGCGGGGGAAGTTGGCAAGAACAAAGATAAAAGTAACGCGACGTGGGAAATAGATTTTGATACATGAGTTCAGGAGGAAGGGAAGCGGCGTGCTAAGGATAGTTAAAGAAAAACCTTTAACGCAAGGGAGGCTTAGCATGAGCCAAGATTTCAGATGGTGGATGTGAATGATAAATTGCAGCGGACACAGTTTACACACTTATCTCATAATACTTCTGACTATAGAGTAAGGAAGGTTTGATCACAAGCAGTATAGCTCTTAGGAATTGAGCTAATACGTAAATATAAGCAATGAGTGAGGATAAGGAGTTGTTGATACGGAATCATGAGAAGCAGAAGAAATTGGAAAGGATAGATGTTTTGGGAAAGAAGTCAGATTATGGTCTGATTCCGAGGTTATCGCATCCGGTATGATATGTAGCCTCAATTTCTCGGCGCTAGATGTGCGTGAATATTAATGCGTTTTTTGCTGCGTGAGGGGATTTAGGGAAACAGGGACGAGGGTTGGATGCAAGACAATAGACTGCTGCGTCAAGCTGTGCGATAGAACGATTTGATCGATAAATCTTCCCTTGCACCGGGCCCCACGTGTAGCTCGGCGTGTACCGGTACACTCACCAACATGGCGGACATAATACGTGGGAAGTTCCGGGCAGCACACGTCGCGACACTAAAACTTCTAGCAACGAGGATGTCTCGTTGTAAATTTATATTATAAGAAAATTTACTGCACGTATAAAAGAATTAATGAAAAATTAATGATTTATGTAGTCGAAACAAGTGTTAAAATGAAAGGTAATAATATGAACATAAGTCATATTTCTAATTTATATATTTATAATTCAATTGAGTTATAAATTGCCAAAAGTTAAACTGAGAATTTCTGATGGTACATTGGATAAGTGATTAGATTTCACGATCTATTTTAATTAATGATTAATAATTTTAATAATTTAAGAAATATGCATAAATTGCATTATATACAGTCATGCTTGAAAGGTGAAGTAAGCGATAATAAGTTTATTAGATAAAACAGCGCAAATTTATCCGATAGCTTATGCCTCATAAAATATAGGATATAACATCAAAAGAATAATAATTCGAATTCATGTAGCAGCTATATTAAATTTAAATCTAATTATTTAAAATTACAAAAGTCAATTACGAAGCTGCTGATACACTTGAGATTATTTGTTTTGAAAAGCAGCCGATAATTGTAAATTGATGGAGTAGTCCAAGCAATAGACCACTTTTTAAGTCATGAAAAAATCAGCTAGTGATGCATATCAAAATTCGTAAAAAAATCAGTAGATTTTTATTTTTTAAAATGCCCGTCATGATATTCAGGATTTTTTTTATTGACAATTTTAAGTAAAATGCATTTTTATTACTTTTTTTATTATAAACTGAAAAATCTTAATTTTAAAATTATAGTATCAATGGGTGACCTGTAGCTAATAAAATTGTGAATAAAATTCAGTTTTTCATAAACCGATCGCAAAATAAGAAGCTGAGAAATTTTCCATGAATCGGAAGATTTTTGAATTAATTAAAAAATTTGTAACTTTTTTATTTTTTAATATTTAGAACTATATTTTTGGGGCATGAAAGTAATTAATATGCAATTTATTTATACTAAATTTTATCTTGATTGGATTATTAATATTCGAATAATACTAATGTTGATTAAATTATGCAACAATTTACAAAATTTTTTATAGCTCAATGCACCTAACGATTTTAGTTTTTCAAGTGTTAAAAAAATGATTATTGTATAATAAATCGTGGATCATATATATTGAAAAAATCCTTTTAATTATCTAAAAATGTGGATAAAAATTGTAACGAGACAGCTCCGATCACCAATCATGGGTAAAGGGCCGTGTCGAACCCCCGTTGAAAAAAATCAAATAAGAACGTTGAGATAAGCAGCAACCGGTCTGCTAGGAATAAGAAAAGTTGATCACAGGTGCAATCAATAAAGCAAATTATTAATATAAATATCAAAGGGAGCTGTCTCTGGTCAGCTCTTTTTAACAAAAAACATTATATAATATATACGTTAGTATAGGCGAACAAATTATTTCGATTTTAAATTAATTTAAATTCTAAATTTATTGATAGCTAATCGCCACGTAGGACGAAATATCCCGGAACAAAACTCATAATAATTATTATTTATAAAATAATTGCTTATAGCCTGTGACATCTCAGCGCGGTAACCTTCAGGTGGGTCACGGATAATGACAATAATACGCGAACCAAATACATGAGTTTGGTGTTATCTGAATTTATAGTAATTAGTTTAACATAATTACTTTAAATTTATTTAAACTTACGAGACAAAATTAATGTCAATAATGTCAATAATGTGTGAAAAAAATGGAATTTTCTAGACAATCGTTTCGACGGTATGTTGAAACAGTAAAACGGATAATGACAGAAATATACATACTGGGAACGAGAACGCGATACTGGTTTTTATTAGAGATTTTTTTCAATATGATGAAGAGAAGGAAGTTCCGACGGCCAGTGAAAAATGGACCTTAGAACGAGGAATGCTATCTATAAGCCAAGGCGGGGAATGGCAGACACCGCCGTGTAAATTGTATGAATGCAAAACTTTTCTAGGAAAATTCAATTGCGAGTGGATAAAGTTTTGAGTATTGGGCTGACACATAAATGTGAACGGTCTAAGGGATTTGCTGACACATAAACGTGAGCATCAAGAGGGAAGGTAAAAAGAATGACGTAAGAGGAAGAAAGGCCCGAAGCTTTATACTGCTAACGCTATAGCACTTGGAGTGCAATATACCCTCGGTATATCCACGGTCACAGCACACGATAATAGACAAATTCGTTGCCAGGCACTGCCATAGGGGGCCAAGGAAAATTGGCGTGGGGATTGATTATACATCGCGAGTCCACTGACTACTGACAAGATGTGCCTTACAGGAAAATGCTTTCATTCAACTGTGTAATTTTCTAAATCACTTTCAATCAGTTATAACTTATAATAAAGAATAAATAAAGATGTTGTTATATATTTAAATTATCGCAATGCATATATAATCACATTCCAATTATTAATCCACGATAACGTAACTTACACCAGGTTCAGTTCTGCCCTAGCCAAACAGGTAAACCTTTATGATTTCCACCTTTATAAGGTTTCGATAATAAAATAAATGTAACAACGATAGTTAGGGAGACAAAATATTATTTATTCTAATCAACAAATACCGAAAGAGAGAGTGCGATTTTAAGTGTAATATAAGCGATTGAGTAGCCCATGACTCTAAACGCGATCGCGTACAACGTAACTAGTTCTTTCATCGTATTACAGAAATATCTAAATCCCGATTCTCTTGTTCTCAATTCTTTATAAAGGAGGTTGAAATCAGCATATCCTCGAGATATTAACCCATTCAAGATTCGCAATCAAAGTACCCATACGTTTCTTTCGATTTTACTCATTACTTGCACTGGATGGAGAATTGCAATTCCGCGAATTCTCCCTCCATAGTCCGTGGTGTTTTCCAATAGCTTAATTAGCATTCTGTTAGCTATTGCGGGTATTGTCTTTTGATTGATTCCCGCGGCTCTCATGCTGAATTTTTACGAATTGACGGATTCAGAAGTTCTTATTACTCGTGGGTTTTATGTTACTCGCTACTAAATTCGATTTCTTCATCATCAATTTTCTAATGCTTTGTCTTTATTTGCCGATGCAAGTAATATTTTCCCTTCTTTTCAGTATTTGTTACGTATGCGATTGTTGACGTGAACATTAATAATAATATTACATACGTGACAGTGTCTTTTATAATTATTAATAAATGTTTAAAAAAAATACAATTTAATAACATAAATAATTATGTTCAACATATTTAATGTGATAAAGAATATACACTATAAAACGGTTATAGTATAATAATAATAATACTATTTTTTCATTGTAAAATATATGTTACGTATGTAACGGAATTAACATACTTAATAAATAAAATAGTAAATGTTGCACAAAATAAGTAGAAAACAGAATAAGGATCAGCATAAATAAAAATATGTGCATGCGTTAAATTAGGTAATGATGTCAATATACGCAATTATTAACCAATATACTGAAAAATATGAACAAATATTAAAGTATTGCGAATTAAGCCTAAAAAGGAGAACACCTCCACGGTGGGAACCCGAAAGAGTTAGCAGTTTTCCTCTATAAATCAGGGGACGTAAATAATAATTGTATCACGAGTCATTTATACACTTTACTTTCTCTCTTCCGATTTATGATTAATAAATCGGTATTTTAAACGCGAAAAAATATAATTGTATTTATTTTAATCCTTAAAACCTCACAAAGGCTGAATCGCTTTCACTGATTCAGTTACGGCAGAAAAGAACTGAGAAATCATTGAATTATAATTAAACGAGGAAATAAAGAATTAAATAAGTAACGCGACAAATAAATGCGATAATAAATAAATATATAAATAAGCAGTTATGGAGTATAAATAAATAAATATAGCGAATTATACCACGTAACAATATGCTGATCTTTATATTATTATTCAAATTTTTATTTATTTTTTTCTCGTTATTTTTATTCACATAAAAGTGAATTTTGAATTAATATTTTATCCTATTACAATATTTTTATTCAATACATCTCCTTTCTTCTATTATTATCCTATTGTATTATATATATTCAACTATTTATTTTATGCCATTATTTAACAACACATACTTCTTGAATGAATAAGTAAATAAAATTGAACAAGAAAAGAATAGATGGAAATAATCCGTGAAACAACTAGCACAACTTAACATACATTAAATAAAAAATATTAACTTAACATCTTTATAATACTAAAATTGAAATACATGTGTGACTAGTGTAGAATATACTAAATTAAAAAGAACAGCAACCTTGTGATGTAAGTAGGCTTCGTAAGAAAATTAGAAATAGATTTAACAAACTATAAAGTACGTAGAGTAGAATTTATTTAGACATATCAATGTCCATGACTTAAATGTAAATACATAGAAAAAAACATACTTTTCTAAAATTTGTTCGTTGTAGAATTTATTGTTTTCTGTCTAAAATTGTAAATTAATAAAATTATTTTTACAGTATATCTTATTTATTTTAACTACATATTTTTTTATAAATGTTAAATATAAACGTAAAAACGTTTCAGTATATATTTCAATAATTATTTGTATATAAAATGTACTAAAAGATAAAAAAATTAAAATTAAATGATGAAATGCCGATTATTCTAATTAAAGTACCATTAGTTATGTAACGGTGTTACCCCCAGCTGGGATTGCTGGAAGTCAGGATTTCAGGATTCGGGAGTGGGGGTGTGTTTCAAGGTGCTAAAATCTATGAAAGAAAAAATCGAGCAAATTTAGAAAAATATAAAGAACATTTACTGTCGGTAAGTATGACTTTTTTTCCCAGTCTTAACTTCTCTTTTTGTCCACAGAGGGCGGTTTTACTGCTATGGCGGATTCCTGAAATATCAACCGGAACGACAGATTAGTATGTGGTCCCAATCGCCAGAGGGCGCGGGGACTGCTGTTGGCTGCTGACTTACTATAGCATATTTTCATATGCTACAGTTAGTCCTCAAGATAGCGGCGGGAGCACGTTTTGCTGGTTCTCGCTTGCGAAAGCAGGTTCGAGATTCGTGTTCCGCTGCTGGATCGGGAGCGAAAACTCTCTCTCAGCAGCTCACGTTCGCGTTTTTATACGCGAGTTTGCAGCGGTGGGGCAGACTCGCCCGCGAAAGTGCGTGATTTTGTTGCGCGTCCATTCCCGGTTGTGTTTATCGCGGAGGTTATAGCGGGTGCCGCGAGGGGCGCGAGCGTCGCATTCGGCTCAGTCTCTTGAGCAACCGCGTCGCAGAAGGTCGTGGTTTCTCGAATTTTCCACGACCTCACAGTTATATAAATTTTTTAAAGAAAATCTAAGAAACAAAAGAAAAAATTAAATACTTCTATTATTTTTTCAGGTTATTACACCTATAGATTATTTGAAAGCGAGTAACAATGGCTCATTGTATGAATTTTGCGTAACAGACCTTCATCCTCGTATATCTACAATTCAAGGAGTTCTAATAGAAGGCATAGCTACTGCCATACTTATGCTCATTGCTTGTGCTGTTTGGGATAAACGAAACTCTTGTAATACCGATGGGGTATCTATAAAATTTGGTCTAGGTATTACAGCTTTAGCAACCTCGTTAGGGCCGTATACTGGTTGTAGTATGAATCCTGTAAGAACATTAGCTCCAGCCATTTGGAATAATTACTGGCATCATCATTGGATATATTGGTTCGGACCACTGGGAGGAGCTATGTTAGCATCGTTGGGTTACAAGGCTATTTTCTTTCAGAATGATAGAAAAAATGATGAAGAAATAATAATGCATGATAATGTACTTTTGAATAATATCAATTCTCAGAAACTCGAGGTAAGTAACAATGACTTCTATCTAAATGAATAATAATTTTAACTTGATAATTTTGAAAAAAAAAATATTGATTGTAAGTTACGAGAAAACAAATAAGTTAACTATGACTTTAAATGCAACATCGTCCACATAAAATAATATTCATCCAAAATGCTTTCCAATAATTATACAATACAATAACTATAAACTATGATATTTAGGATAAAGTTAATTTATTAAAATTAATTTGATCTACTTGACGACAATTTTTTTTTGTTATGTAAAATAAAATAATGTAATCTATTTTCTTTTTTTATTTAAAAAAAAAAAAAAAATTGTTATGTTCTAAATAGTTTTTAGGGAGCTCCGCAAGCAGAGGTGAATATGTGAGGTGTTTTTAAAAAATGATACGCGAACACGAGATGATTTTAATTTACCAGACAAATTTATTATTCAAGATACAAGTATTTAGATTTAACTCAAAAGGGAGAAGAGGACCGTCTGAATCGCACAAAGTCCTGATCAATAATGAAAATATAAAATAGTTAATTTCGGCGATTCACCACGATCTCCCTCCCTTTTGAGTTTTACAGTACAATAGTTTCATATAATTATCTTAATCTTAACCGTTCTTCGAATCTGAAAATTTATAACACGAGTAACTTAATATTTCTAAAACGCTAATATTTATAATAATGATTTATTCCTAACAGATATAAAAAACTTTTCCCTGGTAATGGGAAAGGAAAAAAGCCACGCGTATTACAATATTAAATACACAAACTAATATCGGTTTTCTTAACTAAGTTAATTTATGAGTCAAATTCTTAAATTTACAATACAATAATGAAATAAATATGAACTGACCCGCTTAAAACTACATCTTCGTTCACTTTTTCAACGGCGTCACGCTTATTATTATATATATAACGCGATTCCTCATATTTCACGTAAATTTTGTTTCTCACGGCGATTTTCGATTTTTTCTCGGATTAGATACTCATTAGGGCCAGGACAGACTTACACCACATGTGCAAAGACGCTCAATATTATTTATGATACACCTGTAACAATATCTTTTCGGATATTGTTTTTCTCTCAAATTTTTACGCGTTAATTTTCCTACGCTATTCATTCGCTAAACTACATCGAATTTTATTTAAACTTTAACCGTCGCCCATTTGCCCTTTTTTTATTTATTTTGCCGGGGCCTGATTCTACGTCGGAGTGTTGGATCGTAACGATGCCCCACCAGCATCCAACTTGCAATTTAATCGCACGTCTGCGATTTCCAAAAGACTCAACGTTCTTTCGTATCGAGCCGAATCGAGGCGAAATATTTTCAGCTTCAGTGATCCTAATACCGATTTTGGATTTTCTAGCCTTTAATTGTTATTAGTTTTTCGCGCGTTGTTAACAAAAGTATCTAAATTATCAGAATATTATTAAAAATTGTTTTTCTTTTTCCTTTAAAAAAAATGATTATAATGAAAATATGGTGACCGACTTATATAATGAATGAAATGTAAATATAAAAATTATAAATATAATTATATAACTGATTTTCTGCATAAATGAGTTCAACTATGAATAAAATATGTATGAAATGAATGTTATACATATAAACATTAAATATTTATAATAAATAAATACATGGTCTGTCCCTAAAGTATTGATATTTTTTTTTATTTGGCGAATATTGGTTGTAGCGATTTTGGAGGCGTCTTAAAATGTAGAAAAAAATCTTTCTATTTATCCTTTTTTTTTTGTTTTTTCGATAATTAGTTGCGGCAAGATTTTACTTCGCACAAAAATGTTTTTCAGTTTTTGGACATGGCGCGATGAAGTGATTAGTGGGATAGCATTACGCGATAAAATTTTGTTTAAAACTTAAAAAAAACAGTATTTGCGTAAATATCAGAGCTGAGGAGTTTCAGTTTAATTTTAGGCCTAGAAAACTCGTCTTCGAAAATGCGTTGATGCATGAGGAAATTATTTTAAAGAATTTAAAATTTTTATTTCAAACTGTTTATAAGTTCACCAATAAATCATATTTCATTAAAAAAGGTAAGTGATTTCTTTTTTTTAGAATATTTAATCGAAACATTCTTGCGTAGTGTTTTTTCACTAATCATTTCAGCACACTGTGTCAAAAAATCGAAAAAGACCCTTCGCGCGAAGTAAAATTGTACCGTATCTAATTATTAATAAGCAAAGAAAAAAAGATAAATAGAGAAAGATTTTTTCTACATTTTAAGATCTCTCCCAAATCGCTACGACCAATATTCGCCAAATGAAAAAAAAAATCGATACTTTGGGGACAGATCATGTAAATCTATCATAGTTTAACTGCACAAGATGGGTCGAAGTTTAGTAAATAAGTCGCATACAACTACGTAAGTTAAACATAATAGACTTCAAATATTTGCCTGTATTAAAAGGCTTAACGTTTAATGTTATTTGAGAAAACAATAAAATAGGGCTAATACCACCTGGCAGTCAAAAGTGAGTTTGAAACTCTTAACAAGTGAACAACATGACTATTAATAAATCAATATATCAATATCATTATGTTTTATACTTATTAAAATAAACTATACGTATGATTATATAAAATATAAACTAAACATAATTTTATATAATATATATCACTGTTAAAAATACAACATTTGTGATTTTTCATGCATTTAGGTATGAAAATAGTACGTAAAGCTGTCATTACGTTGCATAGGAAGTCCTAGTTAGTTAATGGAATAATTGAGAACTTGGATGACTGTGAATTATTGATTCATTATAAACCGTTATCTAAATTTCTCAATTTAAATATTTTATTAGTATGAAAAGTGTTTAAGCTTCCATCAAGACGTTGTTTTTGTTGAATCATTGAAAAACTTGAGGTTATTTCCAAAGTATAAAATTACATGATTGATGTACGTATGTTTTGCACAGATATTATTTGCTATATAATTCGTTAATATATAAAATACTTGAATAAATAACTATTAACTATATAAATTTAATGCATGGGCTGTATTTGTAATAGTAGAACTTTCTCTGAATATAAAATTTAAATGTTTGCGCTTCAGATTTCATTATATGTGTATAAATATATTATTGCTAGCTATATGTGTATAAATATATTTTTTCTATCTATATATGTATACATACATAAATAAGAGTCCTACTGTCCGATAACTATATTATCTCCAGATTAGAATGAAATGAAAAATCAAAGGAACTAATTATTAGTTGGATTTAGTATATATAGTAAGGCTAGGAATTATTAGTATTCCAACTTTCTATAAGTTTTTAAGTTAAGAATAATAATTTATAGCTGGGATTATTCTCTAATAACCGCTCGCGTTACAAAATGAATGAGTGATGTAATTCACAATAATAATTTTCATCGTTATGCAATCCGCGATAATAATGGTTTAACTTTTCCTGCATGGAATCGCATATCCAAGAGAGAAAGAGAAAGAGAGAGCGAGAGAGAAGAGATAGAGAAAAATTAAAAAACACTAAAAAAAGAGCTTACCGCACGACGGACCATCCAACTGTGGGTCTCGGCTTTGTCTTTATATGACCTTAATAATTAATTATTAGTAATCTTGTGGTATCAATTAAATCATAGAAAGAACTATCCACCTACAGGCCTCAGCTTCGTGTCGATTTATTGTCGATGTAGCCTCTCTGTAAAAGGGTGATTTTTAGACGTCAACTCAAATCGTTTCAAGGATCTTTAATTATCGTGCTTTAATCGCTCGTATATCTCTCTCGATCTTTTCTAGTCTCTTCTCAATTTATTCTCATCTTCTCAGTTTTTAATTCACATTCCACGAATCAATCATTTTCTTTTCTCATCTTGTCTGTACCTAGGTCAATTCTTCTCCTCGACCCCCGTTTGGCGCCTGTTTACATATAGTACAAGGAGCAATAAATAATAGGACTTCACAAATTATTACAATAATAACACAACATACATAATAATGCAACTATGACGTGTAACTTGTTATATATTTTAATAAAAGTGTGAATTTGAGAAATAGAAAGAAGTACTTTCAACTGAATTAGTGTATAAATAAAACCAGTGACTGGATATATTAAAGATGATTTTGATTTATCATATGGTATAGTAAATTCATGACACAAAAACCTTCTTCAAAATTAAGAGAAAAAAAGGTCCCAAAAGTACATTGTAGCATACAGATATACTGAAGCACACATCGAAAACAATAATATAATTATATCTAATCTAAGAGTAAATAATTGAAAAATTCGTTGTCTTAAGATACAGTTAGAATGATTGATAACGAACTAATGAATACGAATTTCACTTGAAATATGTTTAACTTTCATAGCTTGATTATATGCAACTTTTTTGCAAAAACATACAAAATATCCGTGTTTGAGGATTATATTTGTATATTAGTTCATATTTAATAAAGTTTTTTTAAAAAAAGAAAATGGCTAAAGAAATAGTCCAAATATTTATATCACGCTATAACCTGTCACATAGTTCTAAAAAGATCGTAGATGGAGATTAATTGAAAAAGCTCTAAATGAATACAAATCAAGTTATCAAATATGTTCTAAAAAATGAGTGACAAAAATATGCAAAAAATCTTAAAAATTTCACAAGTTTGCCACATGCATTTTCATAAATAGCAATGGCTCTGTTCTCTGGTACTTATATTGAGGTATATGACACAATTTCATTGATATGCTAGTAATAGTAGTAATCGAGACAGGTACTCATTGAATCTCAATGAACGTGACACTTATTTTTAAAATATTGTGTGTTTAATTTCAATTTTGGAGTAACAATGATTTTTAAGTAATCAGCTCGAATCAAAAACTGTTAAAGAAAAAGGAGTAATGGTATTCGTTCCTTTGTCGTCTTTCGCTAATATTCTGAAGAAGTGGTGTCAACTTAGTGCTTTAACAAAGGTGCATGAAGAACCACTTTATGTATAAACTATATTCCTTCTTCGATATTTTTATAATACTGGATACCAATAATGATTTTAACTCAGCCTGGAAACTTTTCGTTCTTGGTTTTCTAGTTTTCTTAAAAGTTGATTTTTAAATGATATCTAAATTAGTTTAATCATTTATATAATATTGTTTTTACTAGTCTGCTTAATTCAGATTATCATTCAACTAGTGACTTTAGTGCCATTTAATTCTTTTTTCTAGCTGAATTCTTTAGTATTATTCAATTTCGACTTTCTTTTATATCATCTCTTTTATCCAGTGTGATGGTTTTGTTGTTTCCATGATATCATACAATTCAATATTCGACACTATATTATGTTTGACAATATCTACAAATATTATTTATATTGAGTGATTTTTATTTGTATACGTGATGATTAACTGCTTAGTATTTTTAATTATTATTATTTTTATGTTTTCTGTGAAGACTGTTACTTGAGCTTGGAATTCTATGATATATATATTGATATATAATTATACAGATAATTATGTTAGAAATACCAAGTTTCCAGATTCCCCGTAACTATAGTATTGATTTTTGGTTTTTTTAATGATATCTGTACTTGAAAAATGTTTAATCCTGTTATTTCTGTTATCCTATGTGACCGTTTTACATGATTTTTGTTAAAATAATATCACAAAAATATCGTTGACCCAAATTTTATTGACCAAAGAGGATCCTAGAAACAACTGAGTGTGGGGATTGAATAAAATTATTTAGTTTATTAATAATAATAATAATAATAATAATAATAATAATAATAATAATAATAATAATAAAATTATTATCTATTAGCTTTAATAGAGATTTCTACTCGAGATGGAAATATCACTTTTGAGAGAACACTGAAAGAATTTTTAAAAAAATCAAATGCAGTTAATAAGATGAAATCATTCTTATTAGTAAAATATTCATGGTTTAGATTTCATTCTATTATTTATTAATTAAAATTATTAATCAATTAATAAATTTATATATTAAATTATTTAATTGAGTGTTTAAATATTTTCTTGTCTATTAAATGTATATACATTGAATTTTCTATGTAGCATTTCGAAAATTATTATTATATAACTAGTTTCATATGTTTACATTATTATAGTAGATTTTTATAATATAATGCAACCATGAAATAATTATATTTCCTTTTTTTATGTTTATTAAAGTTAATTTTTATGGTATACCTAATTTTACCAATATCATTTTAAAAGAATCACAAGTTATCTTGTAAACACTTTATATTATATATCGCATTTAAATGTAAAATTTTTAACGACTTTCATTAAGTAATTATTAATTTTTAAATAATTACTATTCATTAATTTGTTTTTTGGTTGATTAATAAAGATGTTTATATCATATATTGTTAAGAAATTGAAGTATATTTAATGTAATTTATTATTATATAATAATTGATTGATCCGAGCATCGCACAACACTTGAACTAATAAGGAACTTTAAAATTCGCGCCAAATCTAACTTTGTTTCTCGTGTGACGTTATCGGGCAGTTAGATAAAACAATAATGCGTACACACTACAAGCATCGTGTCTCCCCTTTATCTCTATAGTAATAATATAATAATAACGAATTGGATCTGTATTCGGAAGTGTTTTTATTTCAATCCCTCGACCTTCACCTTCCGCTACGGAGTTAGCGATAACTCCAACCAGCTGGACGGGCCCGGATTTCATATCCATATAAATACTTTATATGTTCGTAACAATATTTAAAATATAATATTTATTAAATTTAGAAATACATTATTTTTATCGAATCTTAATTTTGTATAAATATTAAACGAAAAAATGTGTTCGTATCTCACATAATCTCTATTTCGTATTGTAAGAAATTTACAATAAATATACCTCTAAATTTAAAAAAAATAAAACATTTAAAAAATTAATTTATAAATATTATTTAAACTATAAACTCTTGTAATTATTGAAAAATTTTATTCTAAAAAATGTATCAGTGAATAAAAATTATTTTTTGGAAACAATAAATGTAGTCACAATAAGTATTTTATAAAAATTTTAATCTCACTTTATATTTACTGGGTCGTTGAATTATTGCAATTTTTTAATTTTTATTTTATATATAATTTATATAACATTATATGAATATTTTTTTAGGGTACGTGATAGATGCTGAGTAAAATCTTTAACAAAATTATTAGTAAATAAATATGAATTACGGAAGATGTAAGGAATAAAATAAGGACACTCTTTTGAGAATAAGCAGGATGCAATACAATTATCTTAAGGTTCAGATAAACATAAATAATTTAAAGAATGTTATTAAAAATAATAAAAATGTTAAACATTATCAATAATATTTAATTTTATATAAATTATTTGTAAATTGAATGTAATTTCTAAAAGTATGTCAAGTCAAATGTAAGTAATATTAATTTAAGTTTTCAGTATATTATATTATTGTATGCGTTTAAATATGCGTTTAAGTATAAAAATATGAATTTAATATATTAATTATAAAAATTATTTTATGTTTTAAAGATTTTATATAAAAAAGTAAAATAAATACTAAATTACTGCATTGAGGTAGAATTTATTTACAATATTGTAATATATCTTTATCTTGTACGTAATTGACATTTTTAGCATGATATTAAATCATGTTTTTATAATATCTATGTAATAAGAAAGTTATAAAAGATCATTTCTTTAGTACTAGATATATTGCTTAAAATAGTGTACATGTAATTGAATATAATATGAGTTTGATTTCCCGCAGTATTCTAAGAGTTTAATTCCAAGTCTTAAATAAGATGATTAAAAAAGAACCATTAATTAATCTTTAACTTAATATTATTAATTTTATCAAAAGAAACGTGAGTCAATGTGACTGTTTAAGTATTGTAACGAGACGGCTTCAATCACCCTTCGTGAGTAAAGAGCTTAGTCGAGTGCTCGTTGAAACCTAGAAAAAAATTAGCGCCAAGATAAAGCCACAGCCGGGTTGCCAGGTATCGAGAACGCTGCTCATAGGTATAGTTAATAAAAAAAAGATTTAAATAAATAAATGTCACTGAGAAGGTGTCCTTAATGAATAGTTCTCTCAAATAAATAAAAAATCAATGACACAGTTTATACTTTCGATCGGATTAACTTTCGAAATATAAAATATAATAATATAACGTCCTGATTATTTAAACTATATTTCCTCGTCTAAGTTCAAGACTTTTGATAAATTATTTAATTTCATGACCACAAATTGTAACCGGAAATGAATAATATAATACAGATGAAACATCGTTTCTTCATAATTCAAAACTAATGATTGCGAAAAGGTCAAGTACAGCAATAGTACCCGAGTATGAACCATAACTTAGAAATCATATAAGAAATCAGTATCCTATTTCATCATAAGATAACACGGAAGACTCCGAAAGAGCATTATCATAAACAAAATCGTGGCTTAGGTCACCTATGAACTAAGGTTAATAATTGAGAAGTAACATGGAAGGGATGAAATTACTAACTATATAAAAAACAGATAAAATATAAAGAAAGTGCTTTTTACTCCTAGACTAGAATATCTTTAACTCAAGTGTTAAGGACTATTCAATCCTGTCAATTTGGAGTGGTAACAGACAGCTACCTTTAAGAAACTGGCCACAAAGTTCTTTCAGACCAACAATCTATAAGCTACAATTACTACAAATAACTATTACGCAAGTAATATTAAAAAATACACGATAAATGATTGTAATATTTTTGTAACACCTATATTTTATAATATTATTCTTTCTGCAAATATTAACGATAATATAGTAAATATTTTAAAATAATCAAAATATTAAATAAACAAATAATTATTTAAGTATTTTATGTATTTATTTATTTTGCATATGTCCCAACTCTTTGGTCCGGGGACGGGTTCCGTTAGTATACAGTTTTTTTATTATTTACATATAATTCTTAAAGTTAGTAATGTATCTTGTATTTTGTCTATTCTATTAATTTATTTACAATATTTACCCTATTGCATTTTTTTTCTATATGCAATTTATAATTATAGTTTCATGTTTATTTACATCTCACTATTTGTACAGTCTTTAGATTATTTTATGCATTCACTTGTAATTTCTTTTCTTTCTGTCTGTGTGCACTTTACATTGCGCCTTTTTCTGACCCCCTTGTATTTTCTATCATTTTTTCTGTGTCTTATTTTTTTTAAATATATCTCTGTCTCTTATTTTATTTTTCAGTCCCCACATTATCTCCCTGTAGGTCCATATTTTTCTTTTTTCTTTTCTCTGTTCTTCAAATATATCCTCTGTTTTCTCGCTCTACATGATTATATGCTTCCAATCTCCTGCTTTTTCACATACCCGACACCTCCTCTCCTGTTTTTAGCCAGTACTTATTTTTAGTGGTTATGTTGCCACATCTGATTCTGGTTATCAGTTTCATTTCCTTTGGGTTGATTGGATTCTTTAAGTATTTTAGTAATCCAGGTTCCTTTATTTCTCCGTATATTTGGTTGTATTTTGCGTTTGTCATTTTTGTTCTTCTCTATTGTCCCTGTATGTCTCTGTCTCTTTGTCGTATCTCGCAGTATATGTTTCTTCCATTTATTATTTAGTATTCAACCTGTTTCCTGCTTAATTCGATCTTATTTAGCCATTTTTCATTTTCTTCCTTTTTGCCCTCCTTAACTTTTTCTCTGTCTTATTCATATGCTTTATTCGCCAGTCTGTTTTCATCCATCTGTTTGATCTTCTCTTCGAATTTCAGGATTCTGATTCCCCACTTCACATACATTTTGTTCGCGTCTGTTTCCTCATATACTAAGTATCTAGGAGTACAGAAGTTCAGATTTAAGGTCCATCTTAAATAATCCGCTTTTATTTTTTCCATTTCCTCACTTTCTTGTGTTCCCCAAATCTCTACTTCGTATTCCAGTACTATTTTGACCAAATAATCGATTATTATTCTTATTTTATATATGCATTATTCTTATTTTAAAATCGCCTGGGTATCTTCTTTCCGATAGTCCCCATGTTTTTTGGCAGCTATTCTCCATTTATGTATCCTTTCTTTTATGTGGTCGTGATATTTACCGTCCTTCCTGAATACGAATCCCAGATAGTTGAATTTCTTCACCTTTTCAATTGTTTTCCATTTTCATGTTTCTCCTTTGTCTTTCCTTCCTTTCTTAATTATCATTATCTTTGTCTTCTCTGTATTAAGTTTCATTTCTCTATTTCGCAGGATTCGTGCTCATTATTCCTTGCATCGCCTCTCTGCTTTCTCCCAGTAATGCAAGGTCGTCTACGTAGCCCAAAGTCCATATTCTGTTATCCCTTATTTTCATTCCTATGTTTTTTTTCATTATTGTTTCTATTTCCGCAATATATATATATTAAACAACAGGGGGCTGAGATAACAGCCTTGTCTCAGTCCTTTCTTTGTCCAAAACTTTTTCGATATTCCTTCTGACATTCTGACCCTGCATCTTGTATTCTCATATATCTTTTTTATACTGTTGTTTATTCCTGTTCCGCATATATTTCCTTCCATAATCTTCCATAGTTTTTCTCTGTTATCTGTGTCAAAGGCCGCCTTTAGGTCTATATAATAAAATGTATAATTCTCTCTTGTCCATGATCGTTCTCTTTATCAGGTGGTTCAAGATATACACATTATCCGTTGTGGATCTTCCTCTTCTGAAGCCGCCCTGGCCCTCTAGTAATATGCCCTCTTCTTCTATTGTTCTTTCTAGTTTATTTTTTATCATTCCAGTGTATATTTTGTATCCCGAAGTCAGCATGAATAAACTCTATAGCTTGCTGGGTTATTCGTGTCTCCTTTTTTATATATCGGCACAATTATTGCCGTTTTCCAATCTGATGGTATATTTCTCGTCTGTGCTACCTTATTGATAATATCTGCCATTCTTGATTTTATCTCACCCCCCCCCCATGTATCCACGTCTCGTTTGGTATCTCATCTATATCTCTTGCCTTCTTTTTCTTTAGCTTTTGCCATACTTATTCAACTTCTCTGTTTTCTATTTTCTTCATAGTCTGTTTTTATTTTCCAGTCTGTCTTGTCCTTATCGTTCATTCATCTTTACTTGTTCCATCTAATAGTATCTTGAAGTGTGTCTCCCATTCTTTCATACCTATTTTTCCTCCTTCCTTATTGCGTTTTTTCCTACCCTTGTTGATATATTCCCATATTTATCCTCCTTTTTCAGCCTCTTTAGTTTTGTCTCTTCTTTTTCTCTCCATTCTATCATCTTTCTATCACATAGAGCTTTCCAATTTTTTCTCTGTACCAAATATGTCTCCTTTCCTATTTCGTCTTTTTTCCACTTAGTTAGATATTTTTTGACTCTATTCTTTTCTCTCTTGCACTCTTTGTCGTACCATATCCTCTCTCCCATTTTCCATACCCTTGTTTTTATTTCTTTTCTTTCGATATTTGCCTTTATCACCTCTTTTAATTCTTCTCATAGCGTTTCTGTATCTGTTCCTTCTTTTCTTTCTCTATATTTTCTGTCCGCCTTTTCTTTGTATCTCTCTATATTCTCATCCCCCATACCATTATTGTTTTTATTTCTTTCTCTCCACTTTCCTCGTCTCTTTCTTCCTTTACATTTGCCTCTGTTTGAATGGTGATCTTTAGTGGTAGGTGGTCTGAATCAACTCTTCTGTCTATTTTAAATCTTTCTGTCCTGTCTTTTATCTCTGCGTCCACCATTGTAAGGTCTATGACTGTACTTCCTCTTGCACCAATGTATGTAAATTCTCCTTCCGCATCCCCTTCTGTTGTACCGTTCAGCATGACGAGTCCTCTTTTTTTGTATTTCGTCGGTCTGTTTTTTGCCCCCCTTTTCTACTTTTTTGTCTTTGCTTTTTTTTCTCTCATTTTTTCTTCCTCTCTGTGACCCATGACACTACCTTCTTCCTCTGTTCTGATATTGAAGTCTCCCATTATTAGGGTTCTGTCATTGTGCTTTTCTTTTTCTGTTCCTTTTTCTTTTTCTGTTCCTTTTTTCTTTTCCTTATTCTCTACTGCCCTTTCATTCTTTTTCGTTTTGTTTCTATCGTCCGTTTTGTCTTTTTCATTCTTGTTATCTGTTTTTCTATTGTCTTTTATATTGTCTGTTTTTTCCTTTCTCTTGTCTTTTTTCCCGTGTCTTCGTCTATTTTTTTGTCTTTTTTGTCTTTTACCTGGCCCCTCTTTACACCAAATTTCTTGTTTTTGTGCTCCCATTTCTTTGATTTCCTCTGTAGCTCCTTGCTTCTCATTTCCTTTGTCTTCACTTTTTTTGTTCTCTTTTTCCTTTCTCACCCCTTTCTCTGTTTTGTTCTTCTTCGTTTTCTTTATTCTCGGTTGTACTCTTGATTCTGTTCGTTTCTCCATCCGCTTTCTGTTTCAATTTTTCTTTTATTTGAGTTCATCTCTCCCAAATCCCTTTTACGAAAATTCTTCTTAGTCCTACCATGGCAAATATCCCGTTTATTCTCGTTTTCCTTATCCACTCCCTTATCTCGTTCTGTATGCTCCTCTATTCGAAGAACAGATCGAAGTCCACGAAGATCTGCTTCCTGATCTGATTCCTATCAGCTTTTTCCTTGATTCCCATACCTTGTTCCTCGTGATCTTGTCTTTCAATTTTATTATAATCATTTTATAGCTCGAGCTCTTGGAGTTACTTCCAGATCTACTGCTGCTCCATCTTGAGTTTCTCGATCTTCCACTTTCCTTGCTGCCGGATCTGAAAGATTTGCTTCTTTCCTCTTCTATTTCTGTCTCCCTGCCGATATCTTTCCTCTCATACACCTATCTACCTTCTCTTAATATTCTTCTTATCTTTCCACTGTCTTTACTCTTATCGCATTCCTTTCCACACATTTCGTATATTTCTATCATCTTCTCTTCAATTTCTGTCATCCCCTCCTCCATCTTTATCGCCTCCTCATTTTCCTTCGACTGATCTTTCACTTTCTCATATAGCTTTTCCATCCTTGTCATTTTTTCTTTCGTTTCTTTCCTATCTTTTTCGAATACTTTTTTTATCTTCTCCATTCTCTCTGCAATTTCCCTCTTGTATCTTTCTATTTATCTTCTATCATCCTCTCTGTTCTTTTTTTCTTTCCTCTTGATCTTCCTTGCCTCTTCGAATAGGTCCTTTTTCTCAAAGGAACCTTTTTTTTTTGAGGTTGTCCAGTGTCAGCTGGGTGACCTCTCTCTCTTGTTCGTTTTTCCTCTAGTGATCATTGCTTTGTTCGGTTTTTGGTTAATTTTTGTTTTTTTCCCTTTTCTTTACTTAATTTTTACTTTGGTCTTGCTTTTAATTTCCTTTTTCGAATTTAGTTTGAATTTCTGTTTGTTATGCTGTTGTTGTTTATTTTTTAATTTTTTATATTAATTTTGCTCTAGCTTTAGTTTTATCCTTTACATTTATTATTAGTTTTAGTTTTTGAGTATTTAATTTTATTATATCATCAGTTTATTCATTATAATCCATAACACATTAATACATTTTTAATCCCATCAATTTGAAAGTATATATAACAGACTACATATGATTTATTTCATGAGTTGTTTCAATCTTTTGGTAAGATTCTATGTAATTAACACTATATTGATAGTTCATATCTATTTTAAATGATAGACCTACTGAACTTAATTCAATAAATTTAATTTTTTATTTGCAATGATTATATAAAATAACAGCACTAATTGCAGAAAATATTTAAACAAATGAATGTTTCGGATGTACTTACATCTTATATTACTTGTTTATAGACTTACTTTTCTACTTCTTATAATTTTGATTTGAATTATAATAATATTAGAGCAATATAACAAGCACCATTGTTTAGCGCGCAAGCTCCGGGGTGAAGTGTTGAGTACTTGACTTAAGTTATTATACTACTATTTTAGAAATATTTATGGTACCGCTTTAAAATTTGTGGAAAACATTTTTGATACATTATAATATCTAAAATCATTCAAATAGAAAAAATTGATTTTTTGAAAGTGTGAAACTAGGTAATATTTACTATGCGGTAAATATTTAGAAATGCAGAGTATAATTTTTAATGTGATATAATCATGTAAATCAGTGAGATAAGTAACATATATTTTTAATGCTTAAATATAAGGTTCATTCATCATGTACATTTGTCAACTTGACAAATGTAACAGTAACTTAAAAAGACCTTCCCTTAAAATTCACAAATAAAATTAAATTCTCCGATCAAGCAGAGAGAAAATGACTACAATTACTTTTTATTACTCAAAATTTCATCTAATACTAACTCTAAGTATATTTAAGTATATTTTTAAAAAATTTTAATTTATTACTTTCACAAGTTAGATATATATATATATAAATATAAATTTTACCTGTAAAAAGTGAAATGAAAAATTGTAACAATATGTATGAATTCACATAATTGAATAAATAATTATAACGATTTAATATTTAAATGAAAGTTTAGAAATGTATTATCTATTCAAATATAATGTATTTATTTGTAATAAAAATGGAAAATATAAAGTATCAAACAGCTTTTTGTTAAAATTTTAATTAATAAATAATTTTAAGATATAAAATTTGTTATTAAAATAACAAAGAAATTTGTCAAAATTAAAATAGTTTATTGTATTTTATATTAAAAGTTAATAATACAAATTAAAGATTAATCATATAAACATTCAATTTTGAAAAAAAAATATAGAAGGGTAGATCTTCAATTGCAACCCCCTTAGATTTTGAGAAAAAAATTCATAATGATTTTGAAAAACATAAATTTTAAAACTCGTTAACTCGACAAATACTTAGCACTTCCATTCAATTTTTTTTTTTTTTTTAACTGCAACCTCGATCAATTTTTAAACAACTATTTATTGTAGAAAACATTAAACATTCTATTACCATTAACTGAAGACAAAGCGTATGCGTCAAAAAGGTAAAAATTATGCAAGTAATTGATTAATTTTTTAAAAATGAAATATTCAGGTATCTGGACTACCGGTAAACGAACAGCCATGTTCAAATACTTAGAATACTGTACTTAATTTATTAAAACTAATTAAGATTAAAATCGTATTAAATAATTATATTAAGATTAAAAATATTTCTAACCTTAATACGATTATAATTTATATTTTTATAAAATTAGATAATACAAATGATTTAAATATAATGTTTTATATTTTATTTTTAAATATTTCTGAATAAATATAAATTAAATTTATATTAAGATTACATAAGTCTTTAGATTCTACTAAGTTCAGTACAGCATTCAAATAAATTAATTAAATATTATTAATTTAATATGGCTTTTCTTTTACACGTTATTTTATATATTAGTTATTTTATCTATTAGTAATTATATATATATTATATATTAGTTATTGTTAGTTGATATATTTATATGTATCATTTCTCTTAAATAAGTTCTATATCACTTAAAGCTTTTTTAATATGCTTGAAATTACCAAAAATACAATAAAAGAGTATAAATTATTTCATCCACTATGAATTTTAAAAATACACGATGTATATTTATTTTAAATTAACTAACATAGTTACGATTATTGTTCCGTAATACTTTGACTTTTATTTATTTTTTATATGTTCACTAATGAAGTTCACGCACTCTTTGGGAAAGATTTTTTAAGATTGTTATATAAGTTTGACGAACAATAACTTAAATACGTGTATCAAATTACCAATATTTACTCATGCAAATGTAAATAGACGAAATTTTTTTTATTTTTTCTTTTCGATTTCTCTAAAATTTAATAAGTTTAAAAAAAATAAATTTTTAAACTGAATATATGTAATAAAATTACGTATAATTATTTAAAAATTAAAACATTAAATATTTAATATGCAGGGCATTAATTTTTATGATTCGAATTGTGCCAGCCCTAACTTCTTGCTAGTTCTCCTATTCAAGGTTGGCACCACCCCCACGCCAGCCTACGAACCAGGGGGGTGAAGCCTTAAATGGGAGGAGTGGCGACAAACTTACATGCATACAACTCATATAATATAAGAGCCCTGCACTTATTTTATTATACAGTACTGTATCCCTCATACATCCCTTTTTATAAGCCGCTCCTGATGACTAGCACATATGTTCATTCTATTCTTTTCACAGTTCTTAGAAAAGTTATGTATTGTGAAATTATAAATACAAGGCGTGATTTTTTAAATGAATTGAGAATCTTTTTGATAAAGATTCTTGCTGAATATTCTATAAGATGAAAAAAAAATAGTTTTCGAAGTGATAAAGGTAAGTGTATAATATATTTTGTAATTAAAAGATAAAAATATATTTTACAATTATCTTTACATATAAAAATGTATACATTTTATTTATATTTTGTTTTTATACTTTATTTAAAAAAAACACATCCTGTAATGTGTTTAATATATATTAAATTATAATTAAAAAATCATAATTTTTTTTAATAAAACAATAATTATAATTAAAAACTTGTATGCATAAAATTGACAACTATTTAAATCATATATATATATAATAGTATAAATAATATATGATTTAAATAGTTGTCAATTTATGCGTACAAGTTTTTAATTATAATTATTGTTTTATTAAAAAAAATTATGATTTTTTAATTATAATTTAATATATATTAAACACATTACAGGATGTGTTTTTTTTAAATTTATATTCATAATTTAACATAAAAATTTTATATTTTTTTTGGCATGCTTTAAAATCCATTGAAAAATTTTTTATAGTTCACATGCACTCGCCAGAGGCGCTAGTGGCAATGTGTAAGTGCGAGAGAGAAAGAAGACTTTTTTGGCCGCCATTTTTGTCTCCCCTATTTAACATGGGGCTTACAGTTCTTTTACTGATGTTCTGTGCTACGAACTTTCGAATTTCCAAAAAAAAAAAAAAATTTTTTTTGATGATATAAAATTTCGATTTTTCTCGAAAATCAGGAGGGTGCATTTGATGAAAGTTATTTCATCGTGTAGGTAAAGTATCGAAGAGCCAGCCTACGAAGATTTACCTTGATGCATTAATTGGTTCATATTTTATTAAAAAAACAGTATTTTTAATATTTTAATGTTATTTGTCCATCTTTTGCTTGCGTATCGACAATTTGATATTCTTTGTACCATTATAATTTTTTTTCCTTATTTGTGGATTATTAATTAATAATTTGCACAATTTTTAGTTGATTGATTGGTTTAATTTATTTATTTAAATTTAAATTTCCTTGTCATCGTGTTGGGCTTGTTCACGCATGCGCTTTGGCTTTAGTTCATGGCCTAAGAGTTTTTATAGTTTTTTATTATAAATATTATTTAAATTAAAAATTTAGAGGGGGTGCAATTAATTTGGGCGAGGGTGCATTTGTTTAAAAAAAAAATTGATCGAAAATATTGAGTATTGATCGAGTTATCGCGAGTACAAAATTTTTGTTGTTCAAAATCTTTGTGAATTTTTTTCTCAAAATCTAAGGGGGGTGCAGTTAAAAAAAATAGTTTTTTCGGAGGGTGCAATTGAAGATCTACCCGTCTATATTTTTTTTTTTTGGAAATTCGAAAGTTCGTTGGCTGGCGTGGGGGTGGTAGAGAAAAAGATGATATTTCACCCGCCATGTTTATTGTCAATTTTTAACATGGAGTTTGACCTTCTCTAAATATCTGTTTTATGTGATTCATCTTTGTAAAATATTCGGATTGTGGTTGTACAAATTTTATTAATCAGTCTTTAAATCTTATTGTATTTATTATTTTCTATGTAATACTACTTAGCTTTCGTCTGTAACATTTTTATTACAAATGGATACAATTATAAACAAAATATTTCTGTTAAATTCTTTAATCCCTATTTAACAACTGTTTTAAATCATTTGTGAAATATTTAATTAACAGCATTACAATTTAATGATTTCCCTAGTAGAAAATATACCGACGTATATGTGAGTTTATTAGACATTTAGAGGTTATGTTGAGTTCATTTGTGCTTATGCATGACATTACTTAAACAGCAACCCGATGCAGAGTTATAAGACAGGCAACTATTGATATTCGTAAGGGTTGATAAAAATAAACTTCAAATATTTGATATAAAATGTTTATATTAACGCATACTATAAAATCTTTATATTATTATCTCGACGTTATTGTAAGAAATTTTTATACTTTTGAAAAAAATCTTTTCATAGTACATTTAAATTATTTTTAATGGTTTATAATTGTAGTATTTTCTTTGCATGATAATACTTTTTAACTTCTTATTTAATATGTAAGCATTAATATTCACTTTTTCAATCTTAAATTTACTTAATCTGAGTTATGGGATGTATTTAATTATAACAACAGTTTTATTTTATAAATTTGATATTCATATTTATTTTACTTATCAAATAATTTATTACTTCAGTATAGTATCATTTTCATTAAAGTAATTTTTCTTTAGACATTACATTGCTGTTAACATTTATTAAATAATTTCATGCAAAAGCTATATTTAAACCATGTACTATGTTTATACATGATTTTTTTAAAAAATTAAAATATATATTTTGCAAAACAAACATTTACACTTAAACTTTAAATTTAATTTTTCAGTATTAGAATTTTATGTCATTATATTCTTCTGCATAATTATTTTATATTTATTGATCCTTTTAGTCAACCATTGTACTTGTGACCTTTTTTTTTAAATATGTAAAGATATATTGTAATTTGACAAAAGATAATTCAATTATTTTAAGTATATGTATATACTTATTTTATATGAAATTAAAATTCTTTTTTAATTACTTATAAGTTACATATGTTGCCTTTGATCTTGTTATTTTTTTTTAATGTTATTAGTAAAATTAATTTTTTCTTAAAATATCATTTAAGACAGTAAATTAATAAAATAAAAAAATAGAATTTCTTATTATAACAAAGATTCAGTTTACTAAGCCATAAGAAGATATAGCATGATTTTTGGAAAGTAATTATTTTTATTTTTTTTTTTTAATTTATATTTAAAATTTGCATATTATTTTATTATTTATTCGTATTTTATTCTATATCTTATAAAATCATAGTTTTATTAATAAAAATTCATATTTATTGATTATATTTATTAAATTCATGTAGTATACAATAAAATATCAAGTGTATTTGTGAAATTGTTAATTATAATAAATAAATTTTTATTTATTAATGTTGTTAATTGAAATTTTTATTTGTAACATGTATTATTTAAAATTTAAATAATAGATTGATAAAAATTAAAAAATAAAATTTATTAATTACTGTTTTTTTAAAATAGTATATTTTTAATTTTGTAAAAGATTAAAACAAATATTAAGTATATGCTAGCGATATTTAAATTACAAGAATACCAATTTTATTGGTAGATAACGAAAATAAATATGATAAATGAATTATCTTCTTTTTCTTTCTTACTACTATCACTTCTGATGTGGTCCGGATAATATATAATTTTTTTTAAGTACTTTAAGATCTATTTAAAAAATAAATATAGTTATATGAACTGCATATATAAGTAAAGCACATAGGTTTTATATTTAATGTTTTTGTATAAATTTGTAAAAAGAAAAATCATAATATGATAAAAAGTTTTTTAGCTATATTATATCAAATACAAAAATTAATATCAGAGAAATTACAATATATACTTTTTTTTTAATCTATAATTAAAATGTTTATATTTATGATTTTTTTTTAAATTTATGGCACATATAAACAATTTTACCTAGAGTCCACCAGACGCACGGATAGTAAAGTTTTAATGCGAGTCAAAAAGAAAATTTCATTCCTTATATTATAAATTATAATCGATATATAATATATAATGTAACTCAAATAATTAATAATATAATTGTTATTGATATATATCCACCCGTTTTCCAATGAAATAAACAAAATATATTGTACTTAAATATTTCAGATGTAATGGTGACAAGGTTGAAATGAATTGGATAGAATGATTGATTTTTAGCAGAGAATGTATTTTCAAAATTATATAAGTTTTCGGGTGTGTTTGCTCTCGAACGTACTATTTAAATGCCTCGCTCGCTCGTCGATTTTTATAATTCACTTGTCTACTCCTCGCGTCTTCACCTATTTTTTCGGCTAATTTTATTGACGAATTTTTGTTTCTTCTGTTTTGCGCAATCGGATGAAGAGAGATAAATGAGAAAAGCGAGAGAGAGAGAGAGCAGAAAATACGCATATTTCGTAAGATAAAGAAAGTGAGATAACAAGAGTATGAAATATATAAATATCGAGAAAGAAAGACTAAACGTGACTAACATATATTGTAACTAAACCAAAGGATTTTATATTTTTAAAATTTCATATCATTTACAAAAAATGCATTATTTTATTTAAATTTATTATTCTATGTATGACATATCACAGAACATTTACAGAATGTTAAGTCCCGTGTTTAATAGAATATACAATCATGGTGGATGAAATATCTTTTTTCACTCCCGCACATATTTGATGATTCTAGCGACCCTGTTGACTTCCAGACCTAAGAAAACAAATTTTTTAAGTGCATAAATCCTATGTAATAAGAATATTATATATAGATATATGGACTACGTGTAAATGAAAAGCCATATTAAAATATTTAGAAGTTATACGTAATTTAGTAAGCTAAAAGTCATTGTAATATAATGTTTATAAAATTTTTGATTAAATATTTCTGAATAAATATAAACTTATAGTCGTATGAAAATTAAAAATGTTTTGTAACTAAATTAAGTACAACTACTAAGCATTTTAATATGGCTGTTCATTTACCTGTAGTCCATATATCTATATAAATTATTTTTCTTTAATAGGTTTTATAGTACTAAAATTTGTTTTATATCTTTGAAACCACCAAAAATACACAGAAAAATAATAACACAAACATGTGTAGCTGATTCCCAGTATTGACTCATTAAAAAGGACATAGGGGGAGATTTTTTTAATGTTATCTTTTATATTTCTTTATATTTTCAAAATTTTAAAAGAAATATAAGTTTTTTAATTTAATATAAATATATGTAATAAAATATCAAATATTGAAAGTGCAGGGCGCTAATTTTTATAGTTCGGATTTTGCTAAGGTCGTTTGTTGCCACTTTTCCCATTTAAATTTGAACCCCCTGATGACGTGTTTTAGGGTACTAGGAGGATAAAAAATATTTATATTTGGTAACTGATGCCCAGATAGCTGTCTTTATTTATTTTATTACGAGAGTCCTTGTCTTTCGACCGGTATATATTATTAGAGGTCAACTGTAACACGCAACTATATCTAATATTGCTGGTTTTCTTATACACTTTTTTCCTTCAAGTATCCCTAATACGTTCCTTGCATTTTCTTTTACTTAATTGTTTTAAGCTTTTCGTGCGTTGTTAACAATAGTAATATCAAAATTATAATGCATTCAGAAATATAAAATGAAGTATTTTTAAGTAAAGAGTAGTAGCAGGTTAATAAAATTATTGCGAAAATTTCGTAGATAACTAAATGCATAAACGATTACTTATTACCTTATTTGTATCTATTTTGTGACAATGAATAGCTTAAACCAATTTTTTGTCATTTCGTGGTGGTTGGAATGTTTAAATATTGTATTATTGTATTATATATAATATAATAATTGAATATAAATCAATTAATAAACTTAAATTTTTATGATTATTTTTTACTTTAGATTAAAAATTTGCAAATTTGATTAAAATAATACCACAATTTTGTTTATTTTATTTGATAATGCAGAACAGAGGAGAGTCCAATCTTAAATTAGAAAAGTGGTAACAAACGTGGAGCTTATGGGTATCAACAATGCGAATCATAAAAATTAGCCCATTCCACCTTGAATATTTCATGTTTGAATTTTTCAGTAATTATACGTAATTTTATTACATGTATTTATATTCAACTTAAAAACTTATCGTTCCTTTAAAATTATTAAGATGTATAGAATTTTAATTCAAGAAATCCCCCTGTATGTCCCTTTTCATGAGTCAATATTGACAAAGCGGTATACGTGTCTATCTTAGCATTCTCTACAATATAACAGTCTAAAAAGTTCTTTTCCAAAGATTGCGTGAAATTCATGAGTGTACATATAATAAAATGTGCATATAATTCATCAAAAAATATTATCTTTGATCTCTAATATTCATATTAATAATAACGTTTGCTTATATGCATGCTTCATTAAAAATATTTTATATATTACTAAATATACATGGTACATTTTTCAAATTTATGGTGGATGAAATAATTTATTCTCCGTGATACATATTTTATTCCAGATAATTTAAAACACATTAACAAATTTCTTAGTATTATAAAAGCTATTTAAGAAAAATGATATAAATAAATATATGAAGTACGGGTAAAAGAAAAGCCATATTATAATGCAACATTTAAAGTATTTTAATATGGCTTTTCATTTACCTGTAATCCATGTAACAATGTATATTCTTTTTTTAAAATAAGTTTTATACCACTAAAAGAATTTTTTTTACGATTGTCACTCACCAGGATCGCTAGTGTCACCAATGTGTAAGAGAGAAAGAAGATATTTCATCTAGTTAAATTCGTATTTTTTGTATTAAATTTTTGAATTAATATTTTTAAGTAAATTATTATTCTTTATACTCATATTATAATTTTTTGAATATTTCTTAGCAAATACTTATTTATATATTATAAATGATGTAATAAGAATGATGTTTTAATTTTTAAATTAAATAAAAATTCATGAAGAAAGTGTTAAAAAAAATTTGTAATCAACTTTTTATTATTATTTATGAAAATAAACTTTTTTTTAATATAATAATATATTGATAAAAATGAGTTTAATTTGGAATATTTAAAAATTTTTATATTTTATGCATCAGAAGAATTTTAAATATTTATTTTTTATATTACGTACATTATCAACGAGAACATCAATATTACGTTTATAGATCTGTATGTATGTTTCATCATACATTTATTATAACCGCATCATCATTTTTGAATAAGCTAAATCAAAATGATGAAAGAACCTTAAGTGACTAAAAACAATTTAAAAAGCTACATTTGAATATTATTGACGATTAACTTACATAACTTCAATCATTAAGATCAATGTGTAAGTTACAAATTAATAAATTAAAACAATAATTATGATATTCCAGATTTATTAAAAAAGACACAACAAAACATTCGTCTGAAAAGAAAAGCAACCAATGAGAGAAAATAATACTGTACAAATATACAAAACTAATATTTGAATGATTCATCAGTAAGAATTAATTATGAAAAGTGAACCAAGTACAAAAGTGATATTGTTAAGGTATAATACTCCAAAAATTAAGAGTTACAAATTATGTTAAATTACGCAAACTTTATTCATATTTATTTATTACTTTATTCATAAAAACATTAAACCACAATTTATCTTCATATTGAACAAATTAAATAAATTCAAGTTAAAACTTATTTAATTGTTTATGCATTATTCATCTTTGATATTTTTTAGAATTAAATTTTTAGACTAAGATTAGAAGTATGAACTCGCATTATATTAAATTTAAAAAATTCGTAATATTTAATAAAATTATCTGAGATGTATAATATAATAACCATTAGTCATTATCTATAAAAAACAAAAAATATTTAAATTGAATTGTATAATAGATTTAATGAAATAATTTTAAAAAATACATACATATGCATACATGTTAATATGCATAGACAGTTGCGCGTAAACATAAATACGAATTTTATCTATAATAGTAAAAAAGTTTGAAAAAAAAATTACAATTCAATAATAATACAGGATAACAATACAGGAAAATTGTTTTCTTATAAATTTCTGAATATTAAGTATACAGCTCATACTGTATCATATCTGAGAATGTTATTTTGTACTTAAAAATAAAAGTTGATAGAAAAATATGAAAAATATGGAATTTGCAACGTTACATACAATTAAAATTGATTATTTAAAAATATGAAAATTGTCGAATGCAAATGAAATAATAAAATAATAAACAATAAAATCTACTTTTTTAAAACATACTTAAATAGGGTTATCAAAAAAAAAATGTTTTATTTTATAATTTTCAAATTTCAATTATTACCGAAAAAAATAAAAAAGTCAAAGAAAAAAAATAGTTTTAATTAAAAATTTTAATATAAAGTCAGATTTTATTTATGAATTCGGCATTTCCTATATCAAAAACATGCATTGTATAACACCACATGTGCAATAAATAATATATTAAAAAATATGTTTCACTAGAATTCCGTTCAATATTTTTTATAATTTACTTACTGTATATTTTAACTTTAAGTAACAAAAATTTCATAAAAATCTAGAATTCTCAACATTGTTTTTTTTTCATGTGTATACCTTTCTATGTGCAATCAATTATTTATGAACAAAAAATATGTTTCAAAGAAATTCCATTCAATTTTATTTTATATTTTAATTATTATACATATTATTTTCAAATAAAAAAGGGTTATGAGAATTATGAATTCTCAACATTGTTTTCTTTTTGTGTTTAAAACGAAAAAACAGCTTTTTACATGTAGACATATAAGGCCCCCACACAATTAATTATATTACATCTAAAAGTTGTATTCAATATATAATGTAGAAATATATTTAATATAGAATAATTATATTTAAAATTATAACATAATTGTATAAAAATTATCTTCACTCATTATATGATTTTTCAAAATATTTAAATATAACAATTATTTTACTAGCTTGTAATAAAATTATGTGATTAATATGTATATCAGGATGTCAATAAATAATTTTCCTAAATATCTTATCTAATTGATTCAAATCCTCTTAATTCCTATATTATAGCAACAAAATTGAATATATTAATAAAGTTTGTAACCCCAGAACCCTAAGCGATCAGGACCGGGATAGTATTCAATTGGTATACTCCAGGATAATAAGAAAATATAAAAAATTTTCAAGTTAAATATTTTATATTGTTAAACATATAATTACTTCTTATGATTGTAAGGACTCTTCGCCATCACCTTTTAATAATTCATATCTGTAAACCTGTAAAAAATTTTTTTAGTGTTTATTTAAATTAAATGTTTGAAATTACCTATGTTATAATGAGAAAATTTGCTATTTAATTTAATCGAATATTCAGTTATATTTTCGGTATTGTAATGGAGAATATATATTATTCAACTATCTCAAAGTTCTCGTGTTATAAGAGGGAAATACGTAAACATTACTAATCCATCTTTTTTTCTTTTAATCGATTTTATATTAATGGATCGTCAGCCAATTTACTCTGTATAAAATATAATATTAAGAAACAATATTAAACAATCGTTTTGGTATTTAAACATGATTTTACATTATATGAATGTTTATATAAATACTTATACTCATTCTTTCGATGTAGCCTCGATAGGAATTTTTGTCGAACATATAATTATTGTCTTCTGCCGTGTAACCAATAAAGTAAACAATATTACAGTTCTTCTAAGACAAGTTTAGAATCATAGTAATCTTCGCCGTAGTCATTAGTAGCTTACATAGTTTGATTTTCCCGTTAATTTGCTTTACGATTATTTGGGGGTATTAATCAATAGTTCCGTTCGCTCAAATTACCAGAACTAATTGTATGTGAGGAGTGCACTGATTATTCGTGATTTTTAAAGAAACTATTTTGCAAAACAATCTTTTTCAAATTCGCGATTTGAAAAATTTCACTATTTTTATATTTTTTGTTTAATTTTATTATTTAGTGTGGTAATTGAAAATTTTCAAATAATTTTTTTAAAAAATTCAATTTTTGTTGCATAATTTATATTATAATTTATGTTGTAAATTTTACATTCATGAAAAATATATATTAATTTAAAAATTAAAATAAAATAACAAATTTAAAATTTTGATGGAAATTTTACAATATTTAAATGTTAACAAAAATTAATATATAATTTTACTTATAAAAATTTTTAAAAAGAAAAATGCTTAATTTGGGAAATAGAAATTTAATAATTTAAAATAATTAATCATAATAATTAATATCATTAATTTATATTATAATGACAAGATATGTTCTGTATATGTTTAATTTCACAAAAAAATTATTTTATGTAGTTTAGATGGTGAACATTTAAACTGATAGTGGTAAAAGCGAATTTTTCGAATGTATTTTATATAAGTACTTGATTATGTATCTCATCTTTTACATTTGCTTAATTAAGGCGTTCGATGATTCTTTTACGATTATCGTTATAATATATATAGGTTTATAATATCACAGTTTTATTTTTTAAAAATATTTTTACTGAGTATTGTTGCATGAATTTTCATTTTGATATTATATTTGATATTTTTAATTTGTCTTTACTTAGCTTTCATCCTTTTTTTTGTACAGATTAACAAATTTGTAAGAAACCAAAAAAAATTCATTTTGAATTATTTAGTGGGTTATCTAATGATAGATATTCAAATATAATATTTCAAAATAATGTCTCATATATGTACATAATAATATTTCAAAAACTTAACGTAAAATTTCTCATAAATTTAATAAAAAAAACTACAGTTCTTATACACTACGTGGATGACTCCGGTAAAATGGCTAGATTTACGGTAGCAGCAGTTTACTTGACCAGCTTAACAGCTTGTACAGCTAAGGAGGTGATTGTCCTTAACTAATACTACAGTTATACAAGAATAAAACTGATTTTAGGCTGTAACGGTAGCGGCCATCACAATGTGGGGGTCAATTCCAACATTAGCAACATAGGTTATTGACTCATCGAATGTCTATCCAACATCAATTTAAATGTACTGAACATTGAAAATAGATTAACTTACGTAAATTCAATCAGGAAATAAACCATTGGCATTACCCTAGTCACAATTGAAATTGGTAAGTCATGTAAAGAGTTGGAGAATCTCTGATGATGTCCCTATGTCCAATCATAACTATATTTCTTTTAAGCTCAGAAATAAGGGTTGAGAAAATGAAATGATAAAAAATTCTAGGAGAATTACTTGGACTAATTAGGAAGTGGATGTGCAAATCAAACTTGAAAATTTTCTGCTTAAGATTGACTCCAAATATACTCTAGAACATAGAATAGTGGCTCTAATTTCCATAATAGCCAATATAATAATAATAATAATAATATAATAATATAGTAATAATAGCCAACAAACCAATGAAGTTGAAAATAAATCGTCATGTGACAGTATCCCTTGAAATTCAATGTATGACAAGGATTACGAGATCACTATACGTCTAAAGAGGATTTGAGTAACAAGACGGGAAATTTCCTTATATACTTTACCGCTAGCTCCAAAAGCGAAAATGAAGTCAGTCTGGGGCTTTGGAGATATGAATATTGAATGAAATGTAGTGCACAATTACACAAATTATGTATTCATTTTTCAAGCAGAAATTAGCGGCATCATCGAATGTATTGTGCAGTTATTGAGTAAGTTGACCAGAAATAGATTTGTCACTATCTACTCGAGTAGTCAGGTGGCTCTGGTTGACATTAATAGCACAGAAATTAAGTTCAGAACTGTTTTTCAATGTAAAAATCAACTGAAGATTTTAGCAAGCAACAATAAAATCACTCAATTATGATCATAGAACACCAGGACCATTTATTACCATATATTACTCGCCTTTGAGTTTAATTCTCCCATTATTGATTTCCGAATGTTCTGCCTAAAATGTCTTATAAGCTCTTTACCCAGATTTCGTCACATGTACGATCCTTGGTATGCATATAATAATATTACATACGTAACAATATATTGGTTCATATAAATGTGTTTTGAATTTGTTTTTTTTATTTTTGAAGATCTTTTACAATTTTATATTCAAATGTCATACTGACAGTGATATTTCATTTATTAACTAGTTAAAATTATTTTTTAAGATTTTTTTGAACAAACTATTTTAGTTTTTATTTATTAGTTTTTATTTTTTAAATTTTATTTTATACTATATTATTATTATTTATATTGTTAATACAATATTAAATTTTAAGTAATTTTAAATAATAAATGTATATTTTTCCAAAAAATTATAACAACTTTAAAATAAATAATAAATTTATTATTATTAAAAAATTTAATATGATCATTTAAATGTTTTAAAAATATTAATTATTACTAAGCGTTTGACATTTCAATAAAAAATATAATAAACAATTATTTTAATATCTTATCTAAATATTTTCCCCTATATAAATAATTATAATGTTTTTAATAAAAAAATAAATTGAATGCAGTCTTAAATAAAACTTATTTAATTACATATATTTTAATATAAAATAAATTAGTTAAATATATTTGCTCATAAATTTGTAAAAAATATGAAATTTTCGCAAAGAATTCAAATAATACAGCAAATAATGTTAATAACACAGATATTTATAATATATTATATTTCATAAAATTTTAATGATGAAGATGAATTTTATTAATTTTGCTAATAATTTTAATTTTATTATATAAGTAAAATATAGTTTCTTGATCTACAAAAGTTGAAAAAATATTATGTTTATTGATGTCTAACAGATAACATAATTACAAATAAAATCGATTTTTCATTGTTTACAAAAATTTGTGTAATAGAGTAAAAAAATTAATTTAAATAAAATTTTTTTTATATAAAATGTAATATTATATTATTTATCCATTAGTTGAGTAATATTAAAATTATTTAGATTTTTAATAATTTTTATCATTGTGATTCAAAGATAAGAAATAATTGTGGAAATGAACAAAATATTAATTTATATTTTAAATATTATTTCTCGTGTTATGTTTATATGTTTTTAACGTGGATTTTATATCTTACTATGAAATTTTCATTTAACTAACTTTATATGTTATGCAATTTAGCTTTTTTTTATTTATAATAAAATGAATTATTTTCGCACATAAGATATTCTTAAAAGCTTTTTAAAAACCTATTGGTTTTAAAAAATTGTTTAAAGGTGAACATGAAATATATAATCTAATTTTTTTTAAAATTAATTTAAATTAATTAAATCTATTAAAATTATTATTAAAGGGTAAAAAAGCTCTGATTTTTTTCAAATTAGTATGACGTCACGTATTGTGCGTCAAAGACAGCTGGAAGGCCTTTTGATATTCTTACTTTTGTTATTATAATAATCAAATTTAAACTTGTTTAAATAATGAAACTGATGATTTTAATCAGGAGGATTTTCGATATAACAGAATTTCTAGTTTTGTTCATATATTTACGTAGTCTTTTTCAATTATGGCGATAATCTGTATAGATTATTGACACATGCGTATTAGAGTTTTGATACTATTGGCGACAGCGTCAGTATGTGAAAAAATTTTTATGTACCTAATATTAGTTTTGCAAAAAACGATATATATACCAGTATAATTAATGTACAATAAATAATTTGTAATTTATACTTTAACCAAATTAAAATACAAGTAATAGAAAAAGTATGACAAGTAAAATATCTCCGTTCAATTGGCAATTTTTATTTTCCGTCTGAACCCAAATGTTCAAGTGGTAAATAAAAACTTTTACATTATTTTGTGTGATTTATATATTTTAAGGATTAAATAATGGTGAAAACTAATTTTATTGTTCATGTTTAAATAAACAAATCTTCTGATATGGCATTTTATTTTAATAATTTATTTATCAATTTTTTTCCTTTACATTTTTATAAATGTGTGTGTACAGTGTTAATTGTATTGTTGTTTAAATTTTATTTATATATAATATATAACAATTATAAATTGTTTCTTTCATAAAATAGAAATTATTTGTAAGAAAATAAATCATAATTCATTTTAGTGCATATAAATTAAAAATATATTTTATTTTTGGAAATTTTAAAAGTGTTATAAACACATTTTGGTTAGAAGTGTAATAAAATTAAGCACAAATAGCTAATTTAAAAAACATCTATACATAGATGTAGTCTGATCACTATATATTTATTTATATTAAATATATTGTTAGGATAAATATTTGATCAAATTGTTTTATTTACGTATGAAGTGATTATTTGTGTGTATTCCTATTTATATTTTATAAAATATTTACAAATTAAAAAATAAACAAAATTAATTATGAATCTCCAATACATATATATTATAAATTATACAGTTTATTAAATTTTTTAAATATATAATTTTTGTATACTTAGTAAATAAAATGTGTTATGACTTATAAACAATAAAATTATTTGTATATAAATTAAAATATACATGAAAATTTGTATATGTATTTAAATTTACAATTTCTTAATAATATTAATTAACATTAATTTACTTATTTGGTTGTAATGCTAGATAGATCAATAAGAATAAACATAATATTAACACAAAATTAATTACGAAATTAACAATATAAAGCGTTAATTAATATGTAAGTAAGCTTCATATTATTTGTTTGAATTGGAAAAATTGTCAAGCCGTTATTGAAAAATAAATTTAGCATACTTTAAAACAATTATAATATATAAATAGAAGAATATAAATGTATGTTACTTGGTGATTTCACATTCTATGATTTCTTAAAAGTTGATTGGGTAATAAACTCTTATTTAATCCGAATGGACGATGTGAAGTAATGTAATTCTTTGGCAGTGTCTGTCATCACACCACATTGTGTTGAATTTGAATGGCTGGAGATCCTCAGTATCAATAATTATTGAAAAATCAATTAATTTTACGGAACTTATTAGTCATACGGAAAGTACTAGATACAAGTCTCTTGTCAACCACATTTTTACTATGTAGCATTACCAGATACGTGAATTATTTACGCATGCGAAAATTCATGTATGCAGGAAAGCACTATGACTTTCCCGATTATTCGAACTTAATTAACCACTGATAGTTTTTACTCATCAGTTGTTATTGTTTCTAAGTTAGAGTAATCTACGCGTAAGTGTCAATTACATCTGTTGTAATTGCATTTTGACCACCTCACAACTGTAATTCGAGTAGAGTTTACCACCGCACGAGAAACATTTCCTTAACAGTTTTTCGTGCAAAAATTTTCTTATTTTTTCTGCTAACTGATCTTTTGCGTTTTATTTATCTTTGTAAATTATTTTTTGATTTGTTCACGTTCTTGTCAAAGGTAGAATAATCACGTATTATAAACATATTTATTTACCTATGAACACTAGCGTCATAATTTAAGTATTTGATTAAATTCTGTAAATATTATTTCTACACCAAATTAAAATTATTTACAAATATTTTCAGACTTGTTTTTCTAATTTATATTTTCAAACGACAATTAATAATTTTTTACACAAAAACTGAAATAACTATAAAAATACGTTCAAATATACAAATTAAAAAAAAAAATATTTTTTAAAAATTTTTCCTTTGCATTTTTTTTTAAAGCTTTTAATATTTCCTTATTAAACAGATTATTTTTTTAAACTTGTTTTGTTATTATATATAACTCTTTAAATAATCTTCTTAAATATTTGTCAGACTCTTTTCGATCATCACCATAATAATTAATTAAAATAGAATGCTTGCAAATCTCGATTTCATCCATGGAGATGGCAACGCACCTTATTTAATTTGTAAGAAATAAAATAAAAACAATTAATAAAAGAATACTCATCAGTGAGTATGAAATATTGTTTATTTAATTAATATAAGTTTATTTAATATTAGGTGATGTTACATTAATAAACATTATCAAAGTATTTTAGCTTATAATGCATCATATGAAAAACGCAAATTGCTTTAACACTTTTGTAACAAAACGGTTCCGTTCCTTCTTCACGTGTGAAGGAAAGAGTTAGGTGCTCGTCGAAAAGAAGATGAAATAAGAACGTCAGGAATAGCGAAAAGTCGGTCTAATAGGTATTTAAAACGTTGCTCACGGTGTAAAGTCAATGATAAGATATTAAATTTATTTTATACACAATTATCAAAACCGATATTCTTTTAATGTCTAATGGTTTCCACAAAAAAACACAAAAAAGTACAATAATTTAACGCATGAAATTCCTTTTGAATCGTATAATAAATGAGCATTTTCATTTTTGACATCTCGAAATGAAATTTTTTTCGTTTCAACTCTTTTTTGAGCCTCCATTCAAAATGTTGATGCTTTTTTTTAAATTATATTGGAAACACTACGTTTCATCAATAATAATAATCTTAAAGGATTTCCTTAAAGGTCGTCCTGCGTGTAGCATCGCGTTCACGAGGCTAAGCAGTTTTTCTCTAAGGTGTTTGAGATTAGTGTAGTAAAAGGAGAAAGCAGAGTGAAGAAAAAGATGTACGAGGAGAGAATAGATAACAGCGAGTGAAGAGCCCAAGTAGAAAAATGGGGTCATAGTCAACGGGAAGAGAGACAAGGGAAAGGGACGGAAAGCAGCGGTGAGGAGACGGATGGAACAGAAAGAAAGACATCTAGACCTAACAGCAGGGCAAGTAGAAGGACTGAGCTCTCTAGATGGAGCAGTGGAAGCATAGGAAGTGGAGGAACAGGGAGACATATATCGGATAGAGAAATTGAATGATTGAGGAAAATGATAAGGGAAAGGGAGAGAAGAGACCGTAAGGAAAATGTTGTTCTGAAAGGTATGAACAGACAGGAAGTGAAGAAGATGGGAGTGCAGGAGTGGGTCGTGGACTTCATAGAGAAAAAACTTGGCCTGTAGGAGGTGATAAAAAGCGCGTGGTGGAGCGGTCAGATGGTGGTGATAATCATCGACTCGAAGCAAAGGAGAGATAGAATATGGGAGGTCAGGAGGAAACTAATAGGGATCGATATATTACTCGACTGTGATTTCACCTACGAAGAAAGGAGGATGCAATAGGACATCAGGAGATGGGTGAGGAGGGCAAGGGCAAATAGGATCATGGCCAACGTGGGGCTTAAGAAAATCTTCGTGGACAGGAAATGGGAAAGGTGGCAAAGCACAGAGTGAATGGTCAAGACATTACAGAGATTAACTGAAAGGAACAGGATAAGCAGGGAAGCAGACAAGGAGAAACAGAGGGATTGTAAGGAGATACAACAAAAACAACATCCGAAAGAGAAAAAAGGAGAAAAGAAGAAAGACTAAAAATGGAAAGATAAAGGAGTAGGAAATTTAGAATAGAGAAGGGACAGGGATGGATGTTACAGGCTGAAAACAGTAAACAGAGTAAAAGAAAAGGTAAGAATAAAGAATGAAAGGGTACAACAGAAAGTGAGATGAAGCGTGAAACGAAGACTGACAAGAAATAACACAAAAGTGAGAACGAGACAGGAGAAATGAGGATACTCTTCTGGAATGTAACAGGGATATGGAACAAGGACGCAGAATTTTTGGAGTATATTAAGCAAATGAATTATGTATGCATGGCGGAGATCTGGGTTGAGGATAGGTACACGAAAAAATGCAAAGCAATGCAAAGTAAAACATATGACATGGGAGATCATAGGCGCGGCACGAGAAAAAATAAAGGCAGAGCAAAAGGAGAGTTTATAATAGGGATGAATAAGAAATAGAGACCGCAGGAGGAAGAACTGGGAAAGAGCAAGCGTGAGGGGATTGTTAGGACAAGAATCGAGGTAGACAAAGGAGAGAGAAAGCTAGGCATATGGGGGATATACAGTGACGGCAGAGACTTGGACGAGAAATGGAGGACAATCAAGGAAGAGAGCTACAGCGGTGAAATAGAAAAACTAAGTATGGTTGATTTCAATGTCCGGACTGGAGAGATAGGTAGCTATATGAAAAACACAGGGGCTGAATGGTAAGAATTAGAACACAGAAGAAGCAAGGATAAGAAAGTTGACAAAGAAGGGAGGAAATTAATAGACAAGATAACAAAAGAATAATATAATGTGTTGAATGGAACATTCAGAGGTGACAAAGATGGAGAATTTATATATATAGGAGCCACAAGAAACACTATAATTGACCTGGCAATTGTAGACAGAGATGTAAGAGAGAGAACGAAGAAAGGATAGAGTCGAATCACTTACCCTTGATAATGACAATACGAACAGAAAACCAAGGAGGAGCACAGGAGGAAAAACATACAGTAATAATGAAGTACACAGTAATAACGTGGGATGAGGACAGCATCAAAGAGTCTAAAGAAAAAACGAACGGCAGATACGAGGAAGAGGGCAGAAGGACGGAGATAGATAAGTTATGGATAAAAATGAAGGACAAAATACATGCAAGCATGAGAAGGAAAGAAGTCAAAAGGAGGGTGTGGAAAATTAGAGAAAATAAATGGTATGATAGGCAATGCAAAAGGGAAAAGAAAGAAGTTAAAAAGGCGCTAACCAGATGGAAGAAAGGCAAAGCAACAAAAGAAGAATATTGAATACAGAGGAGAAAATGGAAGTTACTGTACGAGGAAAAAAACAAATTAAGATAAAAGAAATAGAAGAGCTAAAGAAAATTAAAAGCGAAGGCTAGATATGGGAGTATGTAAACAAAGGCAGAAAGAGAAAAATCGAGGGTAAGACACATGGAAGACGATGGAAGACACATTTCATGAAGCTATTAGACGGTACAGAAAACAATAGCAAGATGATAAAATCAGGAGAATTACAAAGCCAGTACACGAAGAGAATTGATAGGAAAGATATTTGGAAGGTATGGAAAAGACTAAAGAAGAGAAAGGAAACAGGGATAGACAAAATCCCGTATGAGGCCTGGATGTATGGTGGTGAAGATATCCTAGCAAGAATGACGGAGATAATAACAAGAGTGTGTGAATAAGAAGACATACCTCAGCACTGGAAGACAGCGGATATTGTTCCAATATACAAAAAAGAAGATAACAATATACCATAGAGCTATAGAGGTCTATCTATGTTATCAACAGCATATAAGATATATACAGGGATACTGAAGGAAAAGCTGGAGGCTGAAACAGAGGAAAGAAACATCTTTCTAGAATGACAAGCTGGATTTAGAAAGGGGAGGTCGATCATAGACAATATATATGTAATAGACCGTTTAATAAGAAGAACGATCAAGGATAAGAAAACGATATGCATTTTGTTTGTGGACCTGACGGCGGCCTTCGACAAGGTGAATAGGAAAACCTATGGAATACAATGGAAAGACTAGCATACAACAGAGGGCTGACAAGCAGGATACGCAAAATGTACGAAGATACAAGATACAGAGTTAAAACAAAGGAAGGGTTGACAGAAGAATTTTGGACGAACAAAGGATTACGACAAGAGTGCGGACTCGGCCCGTTGCTGTTCAACATATACATCGCCGAGATAGAACAGGAAATGGAGAGAAATAACATAGGAGGGACGAAAATAAAGGACAAAAGGTTATGAAGCCTAGCTTACGCAGACGACTTCGCCATAATAGGAGAAAGCAGGGAAGCTATACAGGGCATAATAATGACGCTGAGAAATTCCCTGAGAAACACCTGAACACGGAAAAGCCAAAAATGATGGTGATTAAAAGGAAGGGAAACGAGGGAAGAAAGTATAGAAATGGAAAGGAAAAATCATCGAAACAGTGGAGAAATTTAACTACCTGGGCTTCACGTTCAGGAGCGATGGAAAACACGACAACCACATAAAGGAAAGGATGTAAAAAAGCAGGATAGCGAAGAGAACATGGGAACTCGCAGAAAAAAGATGTGCAGGAGATTTTTGAATGAGAAAGACACTCTTTAACTACCTAATTAAAGGGGTGATGGAGTACGGGGTCAAAATCTGGGTAGGAGGAGAGACAGAGGAAATGGAAAAAATCAAAGTGGATTATTACAGGTGGACTCTGAAACTCGACTTCTGCACTCCAAGATATATAGGGTATGAAGAAACGAACGAGAATAAAATGGGGGTAGACTGGAAACTAAGAGCGATAAAATACGAGGACAGGATCAGAGAGATGGGAGAACAGAATACTCAAGAAGTGTCTGGAGGAAAAAGACATAAGGAAGCTGAAAGGGAAACAGAGGATACAGAGAAGTGGTTAAACCAATTAGGATTGAGTAAAGAATAGATCGATCTTTGGTGGGCAGAAGGACGATAGATATACAGAGAGATAAGAAACAGGGACAGAGACATACAGAAACAGCTAAGGATGAACAATATAACAGAGAAAAAATACAATGAAATATACATTGACATCAAAGAAATAGGACTGCCCAGATACTGCAGAGAGACAAGGAACGCAAAGGAAGCAATAGCGAAAATAAGATGCGGAAACATTACGACAAGCAATAGATATTGGATGAACACGGAGGAAAAGAGTTGTTAATTATGTAAAAAAGGGGAAAGAATCTGGAAACATTGAGTTATGGAATGCGAGATGACAGAGAATATATACAAGAAGGTTAGGGAGGAAAATAACAGAGATCTGACTAAAAAAGAGATAATGATGAACTTCAAAGGCAAGATAGAGAACAGATAGATCCTAAACGGAATAAAAGAGATGTTAAGAAAACTGAAAAGCAACATAGGGAGATAAATCATGGGCGAGATGGAATATGATGAATGCAAAGAAAGAGAAAGTGGTATGATGTGATTGGTGAGAAGTATATGAATTGTAGATAAACGGTATATAGCTGTAAATAATGTAAAATATTAGAATAGAATAGAAGAAAATATGTATCATACCGAATGTATAAATAAATGTAAAAAAGCAATCTATAACGGAACCTGTTACTGGGCCAATAGCTGGGGTGTATAATTGTAAATAAATAAATAAATAATAATCTTGTAATAAAAGTTTTTTTCCTTTTTAGTTTCTTTAAGTGTTACAGTGTTGACACTATTAATTTTGAGCAAATTTTGGCCTTCAAATAATTTGTGCTGTATAAAGTGAGTGTATACTTTCGATAATACAGTCAGTAAGTAGCTCAAATATTTGGTAAAAATGCAATAGATCGAATATTTTTACATTTCCAATTCAAACGATTCGTTAAATATTTTAACGAGTTTAAAGTAAAACTGAATATTAATTCTTCTCTACCCCAATGCATTATTGTTCTCGTTAACAAATTTTATGAAATTTATAATGAAAGTCTAGAAATGATAAACTATTTGAGTGCCTATAGACATGTATAAGTGGTTTCACCAGATATGTCTCCCTTAATAAACTACTATCAATTTATTTTAAGACAGATTGTGTAATTACGAATAAAAATTTTTTCTCAGTTAAATGAATTTTCTAAAATTTTAAAAATAATCAATTATGTAAAAAAGTTATTTTAATGATATAACAGTATCTATGTTGAATTAGTTGAATAATTTTTTATATTTTAATGCGCTATTTAAAAATGTTTAGGTTCTATATATATATTAAATTTTGTAAATAATTTCAGATAAGATGAAATTTATAAATAAGATGAGTATTACTTATGTTACAGGAAAAATCATTTATTATAGTATTTGGTAATAGGTAATTTAGGTAGCCACCTGGTGATGATAAAATGAGTCTATAAAGTTGGATAAAAAACAAACACGACATGTATAAGCTTCTAAGACGAGGTTCTGGAAAGATGTTCGTGTTGGCAGCTATTCTTCTTTCAATTTTACTTTGCTTTTATTTTGTGAGTCAGATGCAGACTTCTAATACTCCAGTTCATGCCACTCTAGTTTCAGATAATATTCCTGAGGCTAATAATTTTGATAATACCATGCCAGCAACATCAGATTATAATGAGTTACCTAATGCTAAAGTACTACCAGAAACGTGTCCTATTATTTTACCCAGAGAAGTCGACATAGAAGCTCAAGCTGAATTTGATAATTTCAACTTTCAGGCAAATATAATAAAATTATAATTTCCAATGCATATATTATTAATTATGTTTAGTTGCTTTTAAAAATTATGCATAAATGATACATTTTTAATCTACTTAATGAATTATAAGTAATTTTATGTTACGTTAACTAATATACAAAAATTATAATAATGAAGATAAATATAAAATTATAAAAGATGTAGCGGGATAATTCTATAATAAAAGTAAATAATCCATAGTTTTGATGCAAAATTTTAGTTAATGTATTTTTTTAATTATGAAAATTGTAAGAAAAAATGTAAATTTATTTATAAATATTAATTAAATTTTTAATGCTATGTATATAGAGTTAAAATAATAGATTTTTAAAAATCGTTTTTCAAATTTGTTATTTTAAATTTATGTGTATTTTTATTTATTGACAATTTTATTTATAAATTTTTATGGACATTTTTATTGAAATATTGTTGCAGTATTAAAGTATTGTTTTAGATTTTAATCTGTTTAAGCTGATATTTTAGTTGTATATTCTTTTTAATTTAATTTATGTTGTCGAACAGCTGTAGTTAATTTTATAAATTAGTCTATAGTATCCTTTACACGTTTTATTTGTTTATAGACTTATTTATTTAATATTTATAATTTCCATTTAATTTACAATGATACAAAAATACAATATAATGATTATTGCAGCACAAAATCCATGCCGTAGAGCATTGAGTATTTTAACTTGGGTTATTACATTCCATTTTCTAAATTTTTGTGGAACCTCTATAATATTTCGGGAAAATATTTTTGAAATAATAAACTATTGAAATGTGAAAAAATCGATTTATTGAACGTGAAATTAGATGAATATTATTATAAATAATCAAATGTATAATTGAAATTCTGTTGTAGAGAAAAAAATTAGTACATTAGTATACTGTCATGATATGCTCATAAAACATTTGAAATTATTTAAATATATGCTAATTTTGAATGTATTTATCAGTTTTCTAGAAATACTTTACAACTAGTAAATTTTAAACAATTATTTTACTTTCTTTTATTTCACATTTATTTCATATTTTGATCATACTTTGTAGTTTTTATTACTGTATTTTTACCAATATATTTTTCTTTTTTCTTGGAGTTTTTTCGGTTTTTCGCCGACAAGAGAGAGCTCCTCACGAAAGGAAAAACAATCGAGACCCTAATTTATAAGGGCATAGAAATTTTGCGCATCGGAAGAATGCTTCTTACCCCGAAAACTGCGCGTCATTTCCTCGCGGGATTATTTCTCGAGTATTTTTTGTTTTCTGAAGGCGTCTCGCTGTTTATCTTGCACTTAATTACTTCGTCGATTGTATTATACGTCATGGTCTTTTCTGATGATCTATTGATCATCTCCGACGAATTTATGCTTTGCGTATGTGCGTGGGTGTTGTGAATCCCGTTACAACGAGACGAGCATTTCGTCGCTCTTCTGAGTATTTCCTACAAGAGTCATAGCGATCATCCCCAGGGGACTAAGAAACTACGACGGATGATCATAGAGGTGCGGCATTACAGATGCATCTCCTCCAATACATTTGCAAGCGGCGCCGAGAGACACGTAAGATGCTGCTCAGGTCGGGATGAGAGCGACTCCTCCCGCTCCAGAATTATATATATTATAAATAATTGCGGTGATTATAATTAACCAATTAGCTTATTCCCCCTCATTTTCGAGGGCGTTTATTATGCCGTGTTTCCATGGAGCTCAATAAATTATTATTATGAGGTTCAATTGTTTTTTATTTTTTGTAGTTTAAGCTATCATTTATCCATTCCTCATTCCTTTCTTATCATTAAAATAATAAGTAAATATAATAATTAATACACTCAATATAATCTTAGGCAAAAGTAATAATTGATTTAAAAAATAATTTGATGAAGCAATAATTCTTATAGCAAATATTAACGAACAATTTAGAAAATTTAAAGAATTCAGATAGTTGTAATTGATTCGAGTAAATTCATTAATATTAAAAAAGGAACATTAGTATATCAAATTTTATAGGATTTTGTTAAATGTTAGAATGTAATTAAATAAAGATAATTACAATATTAGTTTTATTATAAAAGTATAAAAATTTTATAATTTACAATGAATGGAGCAACATTATAGAAATATTATATAAAAATGTTTTCTCACAGAACGAACTAAATTAAAATAAAAAATATTATATTTAACACTGAAAATATTATATTTAAGTTTGTGAGGCAAAGGCCTCACTACTACACTTACTATACTAGTTCTCGGAACTGAGCGTTTGACGTAACGCACCATGGAAAGAGAGAGATAGCAACATTGCCCTCTCTCCGCAGAGCTCAGCCGAGCCGTCGAGGAACGGGGACTCGGTCCCCCTTCGCCGTGCGCCCGTAGCTGTCACCAACCGAGGTAGCGGCGAGCTGATGCAGGCATGCTGACGTTTTCGCCCGGGTGGGGAGCTCGTGATCTCTTTCGGGCACGCAGCTGCTCGCTAGTATGCTCGTGCGAGTGACGGAGGATAGCTGCTGCTCCGTCACCCCTATACGCCGCCCGATTAGGCACTCCCGTTTTAATTAAACGGGAGTTACCGCCGACTTGCGGGCCGCGTATGAAAGGCGCACGCGGTGTTAGCTCAAAAAAACTCGAACAGCAGTCCGCCAAGCGGACTAAGCCTAGTAGAGAATCTTTAATACCGATGGGTATATGAACCTCTTTTTCAGAGGTGAATTTACCCTATAAACCCGCCTTCTTTCTTTTTCAGGAAGAAGACGGAATCTCCACCATCGCCATGATTATATCTTTTTTGTATGTATATGTATGGTGAATAAAGGAGGGTAAAACTAAAAGACCGCGTGTTTATTAGCGGCTCCCTTACCTCTTTTTACCTTTTAAGGGTAGGAATCACCACCCTGGCTCGGGCGAGCCACCTCCCGGCGGGAGCTCGAGTGCACCCGAGAAGACTGCTTCGTTACAAGTTTTACAAATTACTTCTTCAATTATTACTATATTGAAAATGAGAAACTTGTTTGATTTTCCCGCGGCTAAAATAATTAGACGTTTAGGGTCATATATAAACTATGGTTCATTAGAGAAATAATAAGTACCAAATATAGATTTTAGGGAATTTGATATCTACTTTTTTACTCTTTATTTTAAGACCTATAAACGAATGTCTATTAATTTGCCAAGTGATACTATTTAAGGTTATAGTCAGAATTACATTTCTAATCTTAATTTTTTTAACTTTGTTTCTACTCCAATTTTGAAAAAACCTTTCTCTCTCTTTCTCTATAGTTAATATGCACGATTCATTGTGTTCGATAATCAGCTTAATTTATTTTTATTAAAACTCATATTTTATTATTATTGCTAAAATTTCCTACATAATTCTAATATTAATTATATATTAATGTATTTATTTTAGCCTTCTTGGATGAGAAATCGAGAATATTGGGACGATAGTTTTGAACGACGATACGATGAATTAAAAAAAGATCCTCGGCGACCCCCTTTAAAGGTACATTCATTTAAAATTTCTATATATATTATAATTATTAAATAATTTACTTTTATTTATATTTATATTTATATGTAATGAACCAGTCCATATTATCTGTTACGAGAAAAAATATTTGTTTCGTAATAATGGTAATTATCCTCATTGAGTTTCATTTATGAAGAATAAAACATTGACCAAGAAAAAAATTAAAAAAATCATTATTGACTCCGAGAAAAAATTTTTCGCGATTAATTATAGTATAAAAATCACGATAATTATATTTTTCGTTTTTTGTTTTTTATGATATTTAAAACGCGTACTTAGTTACGATAAAAGTATACAATATTATTAAAAAATAATAAAAATATATCTATTTGAGTAAATAATTTAAAAATATTCATATACATATTTAGAAAATTTTTTTTATATATCACTTTTTTTAAGAATAAATTCTTTAAAAAAAATACTCACCATTTTTAATACAATTATAAAAATATAAATTAAGTAAAAGTAATCTCCCCCTTTCTGGCTTGGAGATGATCTCCGGTGTCTTGTCGTTTTATTTTCTTTATTACACTTTTGTTTCGCATTGTCTCTGGCTCTTGTTTGTTTTTCGCCACCACTTTACTACAGTTTGTTCTCTCTTCTTCTGGTCGCTGTTCCCTTCTCTTTCCACCTCTTTCAATTTTCCTTCTTTCTTAGTTTACCGTTTATTTTTCTCACTGCTCTTAAAAGTTTATCATTTTTTGTTTCGCCTTTTACTCTTTCCTATAGGTTTAATACTTTTCCCCTGCTACTTTTTCTTAGGTCTTCCATTTCTTCCGTTATTCTTTTGCATCTTTTAAAAAAGTGTATCCAAGAACCTCCGTCTTTCCCGCAATTTTTACACTTTCTTTTTTCTTTGCTCATTCAATATTTCTCTTTCACCGTTATGTTGTCGCACCTTATGCTTGCTATTTCTTTAAATTTTTTGTTTTTTTGTTTCCTCTTTTAAGGTAGTTTGGCGTCCCTTCTCCCATTTATTTCTTGTATTTTACGTTGTACCTCATTTTCTGGATCTTTTGGTCTATTTTTGCTTCTCTTACTCTTGCTCTTTCCTCTTCAACTTTTTCATTATATCTCTACCTCTCTCTTTCCTACTTATAGCCTGTTCCTCATTTTATTCTTGGCTGTTAAGCCATTTTTCATATTCTCTTTTCTCTGCTTCCTCACTCTTTTCCTTTTTTTTTTCTTTCCAAAATTTTCTTGTTATTCATCCTTTCACCATGTTCTTCGCTTTTGTTCTCTACATCGTGTACATCCCTACATTATATATTTACTTATAGACTATGTATCTGGGTATGCAAAAATGTAACCCTAGCACCTATCAATAAGAGTCTGTTATTACCTTTTCCAATACTTTCCATTCCTTCCATCCCCATATTTCCACTTCATTTTCGAAAATACTCATCATTAAATATTCGTATAAGATCTTTCCTTTGAAATTGTTTTTACATTTCATTTCTCCTAATCCCCATATTTTCTTTGTTGATATGATCCCTTTCACTCTTCTTTCCATTATATGCTTCTTCTGCCTACCTTTTTTTAACGTATTCTAAACATCTAAATGTTCCTCATCTTTCCCATCATGTCTTATAGGGCTTCTTTTCCTTCGTTTATCATTACAATGTCATCTACGTATGTTAACGTCCAAATTCTTTCCCCATCTATTTTTATACCGCGTATTTCTCGTTTCTCCAACTCTTTCTCGAGTCCAGCCATGTAGGAATTGAAAAGGATTGGACTCAACCTGCATCCTTATTTTAATCCTCTGTATATTCAACATTCTTCGGTGTCTCCCTCCTTTGTCCTTATTTTTGCCTTCGTTTCGTTATAGATGTCATATATTCTTCCTCTGAGGTGCTCGTCTATCCATTCCTTCTCCATTATCTCCCATAATACTCTTCTATATACTGTGTAGAAGGCCGCTTTCAAATTTATAAACAGTACATATAATGCTGTTTTCTTCCTCACTACCTTTTATATGAAGTGGTTTAGGGTGTAAGTGTTTTCCATTGTTGATCTCCCTTTTCCTAAACGCCTCTTGATTTTTTAAATTTATTCCTTTTGCTTTAACCTTTCCCTTAATATTTCTGTATATATCTGTCATGTTGCTGACAACAGCAATATCCCTGTATAATTCTCAGAAACCTCTGGGTCACTCTTATAAATAGTTGCATTATCGCTGCTCTCCAGTCGCTCGACATATTCCCTTTCCATATTTTTCTCATAATGCTCTACAGTTCCTCCTTATCTATATCCCTTCAAATAACCATGATTAGTTTGAGTTTGCATCTATCCCTGCTACCATGCCTTTCTCATTTTCTGGTCGCTCAGTTACTTATCCCTTTCTTTATGTTCCTACTCTTTGCCGTTTTCTTTTCTTTTTTTCCCTTTCCCACTACAAGTCATTTCAATTATTCTTTTCATCTTTCTCTTTTATATCATTTTTTCTTAAATCTCTTATTCTTGTTGCCTCTCTTAAAGTAGTTTCACACTTCCTTCTTCTTCATTTTCTATAGATCGACTTCTTCCTTCCACTCTTTTTCTTTCCTTTTTCTTTCGCATAATGCTTTCCATTCCTTCTTTTACCTCCAAGTACTTTCCCTTGTTTCCCTTTTCTTTTCTCCATTCCCTTAGTATTTTCTTTACTTTTCTCTTTCCTTTGCTGCACTCTCTGCCCCACCAGTTTTTCTACCCTCTTCTTTTTTCTTTTATTATTTTCTTTTTTGGTGTTGCTTCTTTTACTCTCTTTTTTAATTTCTCTCACTATTGTTCCACCTGTTTTTCTTGTTCCTTTTGTTTTGCCTCAATTTTTTCTTTCTTTTCTTTCTTTCTTTTGAATTCTTCTATCGTTTCCTCTTTCCGATTTTCTCTTATTATCGCTTTCCTTCCCCCCTCTTGTCCTTTTTCATCGTTCCTTGTATTTTTTCCATTCAGCATTATGCAGGTTGGTAAGTAATATATAAGTATATATAATCTACCCTATTCTGTACCTCGAACATTTTGTCTTTTTACCATGTCTCTTTTTTTGCTATCGCCAGATCAATTACTATTGTTCCTTTTGCCCCTATATACGTATATTCTTCTTCTTAATCCCCCTGCCTCTACCATTCAGTATGTACTATTCCTCTTCTATTTTTCCACTATTTTTATTCTCTCCCACATCACTGTCTTTATTTTTCCTCCTTACTATGCCTCAGTTGACTGTATCCATCACCTTTTTCTCTTTCCCAATCCTGACATTGCTATTCCCAATGATTATTGTTAGTCTTCCCCTTTTATATTCTTCTTTTATTAACTCTCAAATCTCTTCTATTTTCTTTTCATTGGTATACCATGTCTATATCCTCAATTCCTATTTTCCTCTTTTTTCTTTTATTATTGTCTTCATCAAACTTTACGCTATTTACGTAGCTACCTTGTTACTTGTCTCTCCCCAGTCCTTTTTTTCCTATTGGAAATCTCCCTTCCTCTTTTTTCTCTCTTTTCACCCCTATATAATTCCAATTCTACTCCTCCGGTATTTTCTTGAAGCTTGCTTCCGCATATTTTCCTTCTATCAAGGTCTCGGCTATACAGATATAGTTTATAACCTCCTAGTCTTTCCAGAATCCATAGTCCTTATTCCACATCTCTGTTACATTTCAATACATAATTTTCCTTTCCTTTTCTCCTTGTTTTCTTTCTGTTTCTTTCTTCTTTTGCTTTTCCTTTTTTTAGATACCTTTCTTTTATTTTGGTGTTTCTTTTAACCGCTTTTTCTTCTTTTGCCTCTGTACTTCCCATTTCTTTTCCTTCTTTTCACTTTTTTCATTCCTTTATTATTTCATCAATCTTTTCCTTTTCTAACCATTGAATCCATACCCCTTCGTGCCATACTCTCCCTCTCTTTATTTATTTCCTTCATTTTTCTAATACGTATCTATATCATAAATTGAGTTTTTCTCTCCTAGTAGTCTAGATTATTTTCTATAAAGATCTTTGTATGACCCACTCTGCATTTAGTTCTCATGACCTCTTTCTTTTTATCTCTGCTTTGCATTTTTGCTAACAGAATGCTCCAAATTCACCATGCTTTTTGTGGCTTCACTTTCACTTTTAATCTCTCCTTCAAAAGTATATTCATTTATTTATTTTTTCCTTTCTTTTCCACTTATCATCAATCTGCCCATTTACTACAATATTGTTATTTTCTCTTACTTATCCATTTGATGTAGCAGCCGTTGTGTATTCATGATTTTTCTCTTTCTTTCAACCTTGAGCTCTCCAATCTTCATACGCTCAATACTGCATTCCTTTCCCTGCTAACCATTCTACTCACCCCCTAGTTTCCATTTTCTCTCCTCTCTTTTCTCTTCATTTTTTCTTTCCAATCTAAGTTCTTTTATAATCTCTTTAACGTATCTCCCCAGTTTGTTTTTTTTCCATCCTTTTCTTTTCTCAGTTTTTCTTCGGTACTCTTTAGAAGCTTCCAAAATCTCAAATAGCCACATTCTGCCAATATAGTTTCCGAGTACCTTCATTCAGTTTTTAATATTGTGATATGTGTATACGATGTCTGGTGTATTTCAACGAATTACTACTTCATTTACTTAGTTAGGGGGAATACCCTTAGTTGCCAACCAGCCAAACAATATTCATCATCATATAATACAGTTACCCATTTTAGGAATTAAATTTTGTGTATCCTCTTATCGATTTAATGTATCATTATTGCTTTTTATATGTAACTTTTCAGAAGTTAGTTATTTTTCATATTTTCTCTCCCTCTATCAACAATGAAAATATATGCCCTTTAAATTATGTTTGTATTCTTGTAAGTACAATTAAATGATTAAGGAACTTTTTTATATTTTTTATATCCATTTATTCTATCTAACAACCATCAATATCTGGTTGACGATTAGTATGAGCAGGAAGTGGAAGAGTTCTGCGAGTCACAGACAGTCGAAGAGGTTGATTAGTGACGACCCCTCCAGTAAATTACAGTAGCTGAATAAGCAAGGACTCAGACTTGTAATTGGCTGGATCACTGGATATTGGATAGTCGGATACATTCTAAATAAATTTGACACCAAGATAAACATACTCTGTAGATGGTGTCATGTTGATACTGAGATAACGGAATACCTTTTCTACTATTGTCCTGCTTTTGTTAGAACAAGAAGAGACACCTGGGAATTCCCTTTCTAGGTCACAGGAATCTATAAGATCGTTTACTTACTATTAACGGAAGATTGACGCTCAATTAGTAAAAGGGAATACATTTACTTAGTCTACGGGCTTTAAATAGTCATTGAAATAAATTCATTAGATATACTTATTATGTTGATCTACCGGGCTATACACTAACAGAACGGTTTACCAATGACTCTTAACGAGTTATTCTATCCGTTTGTATCGATAGTGTTAAGGCTCACAGGAACTAGCATAAACAAACAAGGATTTTAGGAACTAACCCGACTGTAAATTAAATCTTACAAGGAAGCAGTGGTATATTAAACGAGACTGGTCGCTGCAACAATTGTGAGGGAAGGAGGACTAGCCGTAGGTTGCTTGCTTTATTTTACACTTGTGAATTCTCTATTGCTGGGGAATCTTGAGAGAATGAAACAACAAAACACATCATACATCACAAAACTGTTAGCGTTCATACTATTGTTTTATGTATGTTAGGCATGAAAAAGATAGCACACAATGGACTTGGCCCGAGTGCGAGCTGCGCAGCACGTCGCCGAGCAAAGAGCGTTGCTGCGTAGCTTTCCTCACATCTTATACTATACTATACTATTTTATTTAATAAGGATCGTTTAGTTTTTAAAATTTAAGAGATAGAGTAGTTATTACAATTTTTTTAATACACAAAATTAGTGAAATCCCATTTATTTGTTGATTCTTGGTCTAATTTTATTATCAAGTACAATTTATTTTCATAATAAATAATACGATACTTTATTAAACTATTTGTATATTAAGGAAAAAAGTCTTTGAAAAATGATGATAAAATAGTGATAAATTTCATACAATTATTTTATTACCATATGTCATAAACTTCATTTCTAAATTTGCAAATAGTAAGCCTGTTACACTTGAAGTCTTGCAAGAGCACTTAGCAAAAAGAATTAAAAAGTTTTCTGGTTAAAATTAAAAATTTAAGAATATATACAATGATTATTATGAATTATTAGATTTTTTTAACTTAATCTAATTCAATATGGAATATAGAGTACAGTTAAAAAATAATTACAGCTTATAATTAACATAAAATGTATTAAATTGTTGAAAATTATATATATGTATATATATATAAGTATTAGAAAATGAGATATTTGGAATAAGAAATGAATTTAGAGATAAAATAGACAACGAACCACCATCTATCCATAAATTAATACCAATATTATGTTCTTGAAAAGACAATAAATATGCAGTGGTAGTTTTTCATATTATGACACATTGGCAAACTTTTTTCATCAAGTATATTTTTTATTCTACACTCATAAAAGAATCCTTATGTACATTATAAAAATAAAAAATAAAAAAAAGAGAAAAATTACGGAATGAAAAATATGAAAAAATTATATTTTCTATACAATTAATGAAATTATTTTATTTAGCATTGTAATGAATGTATATTCATTATAAAATAAGTATTGCACTAACCTAAAAAAATAAATGAATGTATGTTAGTAAATTTTATTTTTGAATAAATGTATATATTTAAAATGAATATATTTTATAATAAAGTAAATTTTTATTGACTTACATTAAATGATAGTGCCATTGATTTTGTTTGGTATGAATAAGGTTAATTATATTTTCACAATCTATTGTTGACAAACTGTCAGCATGAGGTTCACTGGTTCCATATCACTTGTACATAAACGGATGTCTTGATGATATAGGAGGCACTGATACTCATGAACTAGACGGAGACAGCAATAGGCGCGAAAATGTATTGTATATATGTTTATATGATTAATGCATGTATGAGGTAGTGTGATTGCAATAGTGTGCTGCCGTGATATTGTCGATAATTACAGATTATATAATTATCGGCAGAGAAATAGTTTTCTTGTTTTTGATTTTCATTTAATATTGTGATTGATTAGCCAATCACAGTAGGGGGTTTTAAAGTCGAAGGGAAGAAGGACTATATGTGTTGATTAACCAATTATGAATTTTCTATTTGGCGTAAAGTCATAAAGAAAATTTATAATTGGTGAAATTAATAAAGTAGTAGTGTGACAAAGTGGGATTTTTCGGTTATCGAAAAATCTCAATCATTATTAAATTATCTTTTGTTGGATAAAGATATATTACTCTTATATTATTATCGATATTATTGAAAAGATTTTCTATTGTCGTGGATATATTGAATAATTAATTTTGTTTAATTAGAAGTAAAGAAAGATATATTTGAAATAGTGTTGTGTTATATATATGTATTCAATATTTTATATATTAAATATATTTATAAATTTAATTATTTGAAAGTGTACTGTTGGAAATTTATTTATATTTTATATATAAATAAATTTAATAGATATTGATTAATATTAATATAATTATTTAATTTGAAGTAAGTAAAGACTAATAATTTATATTGGCATAAAAAAAAATAAATAGAGAAAGAATTGTCTAACTAATAATATAAATATTATCTGAAAAAACCAACTAATAAAAGGTAAGAATTTATATTATTTAAAATTTATTGATTCTATATTTTTATAATAATTTCAAATTGATATAATATAAAATTAATATTGAAATTCATTGGTAGTGTTGGTTATTGTTATAGTTCAAAAATTTGTTTTATTAATTCAATAGTGATACTGACCTTTGAGATTTTATTTGTCACGTACGTAAAATTGCATACACATACGCGACGATTTAATTATATTCGCATCAGTAAAAACAAAGACGAAACATTGGGAAAGTGACATTGAGGGAATCAAACGGAGTCGTGAGTAACGTGAAACCCGCGAGTAATAAGAACTTTCGAACTCGCCGAATTGCGAAAATTCAAGATCAGAGGCGACGATGAATATACAGAGGTCAATCGAAAGACAATACCGGAGAAAGCTGACAGAACGATAATCAAGCAGAGGCACCCGGAGGGAGAATTCGCGGATTTTGCAATTTCCCCATAAATCAGAGGTAATGAGTTGAATCAGAAGAAACGTAGGGGCATTCGATTCGGTCTTGATCCGGGATTCGGTTCGATTCCTTCTAAAGTCGTACTTCGGTTCGGGTTCCTTAATACTTATTTGTTTTATACAATCGGGACCTAGCTCCTTGACACAAAAGAAAGTTGTCTTACACATTGCGATACTTATCTCTCTCGTTCATAAAGAGAAATATAATAAAACAAAAGTATTATATTAATTATCACGCGTTTTATTAATTGACGATTTCCGAACCTCACAAAGGCCAAAACGCTTTGACCGATTTGGCTTAGGCAGAACGATACCTGGAGAAAAAATATTATCGCGATTTAATTATTAAAGAATAAACATAGTCGTGACCTCTTAGATACGTAACATATTTAATATTTTAGTGGAAGTTCCCTTGTTTTATATAAGAAGTGAAAATTAAAGTGAACATTATATGTATCGAGTAATTTTGATATTAATTTATTTATTTTAATATTACCGTTAAAATTGCTTCGTTACAGCATTTCTTTGTCAAATGATTTTAAATATATAATATACATGACAATGATGAAAAATGAAACGTATTAAATATAATAATGATTGTAGAATATAAGGATAATGATGAAGATTGTTATTATTATCATTGTAATGATAATTATAATAAAGTAATAATTAATTTATGATACAGGTTATATTAGTTCCGCATAGCCATACAGATCCAGGTTGGTTGAAAACATTTGAACAATATTTTCACAGTGCAACTAGAAGTATATTAAATAATATGGTGACAAAACTACAGCAATGGCAGAATATGACATTTATATGGAGTGAAGTTTCCTTTTTGTCTTTATGGTGGGAAACGTAAGTATTTTTACTTTTTCATGTTTTAAAATTTATCTCGAATAAAATTATTTAAATTAAATTTTTTAATAAAATAAAATGGACCAAATATTGCTTATTTTTTGTACAAGTCATTATTATTACATTTTTTTATATTTCTCTTCATATCACAACTTCAATTTTTTCGTATCATCCATTGAAGTAGTATTATTATTATTTCATGCAAGTGAAATCCAATCCTTGAAGTATGATGTAAGATATCGGGAATCATAGTTTCTATTAACTTCAAAGGATGGTTCTTCCTCTTCAAATGCTTTTCTGACGCAGCTTTACATTTATGAGAAGTAATGTACTGTTCTTAATCTTTTTTATATAATTTATAGGATTCTTCATTCACTTATTTATTCTTTCTAAATGAAATTTGATAAGGCAAAACATGGTAATTCTCTCTATATATTTAAAACTTTTTTTATTTAGAGTTATTCTCACGGTACTATCAGTCCAATAGAATTTTGATTTATGGGCATATTATCCAGTGAGAATTTCTTTCTTTTTTTATTTCATTTTCTAGTTTTTACTTTAGTTTATTTTTTCTCAAATTTGAAAAATTGGTTTTTTATTTATTGTTTTTTATTACTGTTACTCTTAGCCAATTTATCAGCTTCTTTACTGCCCAAAATATTCGATTGCCTAGAAATCCATATTAAATATATGTATATATTTGTTGCTTTTTCCAGTTCCATCAGTTGTTCTAGATATTCTATTATAAGATTTGATTATTTATTTGCAATCTCAGTTTTTATTCCCACAAATTTCTATTCAAGAAGTGATTTCAATCATTTATTATAAAATAATAATGTAAGCGTCGGTTTTTTCGGAAACGGGCAATCAAGCGGCTTTTCACGAAAAAGAGAAAGTTGAAGCAGCTGCGGCACAGGCGGCCGACGGTCAAGCCGGGGGCGGAAAGAAGAGTGACCGCGTCGGCGGAAGAGAGTTCAGTTGATGCATAGCCTCTGATTTGTGTATTTGCATTCGAAAATAAAGGCTTGTTACGTTCTCGCTAATTCGCGTTGTTTTATTCTCCCTGTTTTGTGAAATTACGATAGTTGACACAGCTCACACTGTATAATTATTAGTTGCGCTTACAATAAAATAAATATTTATTATTATTATTGTTATTATTATTTATTTTACTTTCGACGTTTCGATCCAGGAATGAGCTTTTATATTCTTGCAATTGCATATAGTCTCCTTATCTTATTTTGTTACACTTATTTACAATTATGTACAATAATTGTTTTTCACATTTAATAGTATTATCACAGTCTTAGCTTATAAGCCACTATTATCACCCTCTCTCATTTTTCTTTAATAGACCTTCCCTTTTTTTTTAATTTTCTGACGCATTTTAATAGTTCCGTGAAGTTCCTCGTCTCTTCTTTGAATTCATTCATTACCGTGTAATTTATTTTTATTAATTATCTTTATTAATTGTCTTGTATCTCTTATTTCCTCCATTATTTCTTTAGTCTTTTTGCATCTTACTATTAAATGGCTCCAATCACCTTCCTCCTGTTCACATAATGTACATCTTTTATTTGTGTCTATCGACCAGTATTTATTCTCCGTAGTTATATTTTTGCTCCTAATCCTTGCTATGATTCTCTGTGTTTTTAATTTCATGAAACTTCTGAGGTACCAGAGGGAGACCTTTCTCCTTTATAGCCTTTTATATTTTACCTTGTATTTGTATTTTACATTTCTCCTTCAATTCCCATATGCTTTTTTTGTTTTTAGATGTCATTATCTCTCCTTCTAATTTCCTAGTATATTTTCTTTTCTTCCGTTTTCCAGTACTCAGTTTGCCTCCTGCTTATTCCAAAGTTATTGTACCACTTCTCTACATAGTCAACCTCTAAACCTTTCTGCGTGTATCCTCTCACTTTTTTCTCGTACTTCAGCATTCGTATCCCCCATTCCTCTTGTGAGATAAAACCTTACAGCGCGCGCGGTTCCGAGAAATGAAGCCGTGACATCACGGCTTGAAAGAGTGAGAGAGAAAGCAAAATGTGCCCTGTCTCCCACCAAACTGAACAGGGCCGTCAGGAGAAGAACTTGGTTCTCTCTCGGGTAGCCGGTAGCTCACTAGTGCTTTCCATTACTCCTGAATGTGGCCCGCTCAGGTGGGCTCGCTCTAGATAAACCGCGAGTTGCCGCCGGCTCGCATGCAAATTATAAAAGGGCAAACAAAATGAGGCAAACTACGATTCGTATAACTACTCGTTCTGCGAGTTAAAGCGCCTCGAAAAGTTAGAAATGAGCTGTGTTCTTATGAATGCTCGTGAGCCTAACCACTCATCTTTTCTCTTTTTCAGAGCTCGGCATTGTCTTCCTACACGACATCATTTGTAAAGTGTGTGATGCAATAAAGTGAGTTAATAACTGACATTCGTGTTATTATTTCTGCGGCTCCTCTTCTCCCGTTCCTTTTACAGGGGGATCACCAACATCCTGGCACCAGTGAGTCGACTCTGGGTGGAAGCCCGATAGCAGCCAGAAGGCTGCGGCATTACGACTTCTCATTTTCATCTCTTTCACTTCTTCGTAAACAATATATCTGGGGGTGTAGAAGTTAGATTCTAACGTCTATCTGTAATAAATTATCTTTATCTTTTCTATTTCTTGCACCATGTCCGTTCCCCATATCTCTACACCATAGTCTACTAGGCAGTTAAATAATATTTTTCTCCATCTGAAATGACCTCCGCACTTTCTTTCGCCTAGTCCTTATGTTTTTCTCAACACTATTCTACCCTTATTCGTTACCTCTATGTATTATCTATATCCTCCTTTTTTATTGAATGAGATTATTATATACCCCAGATATCATATCCTTGCCTTTCCATATCCATCCTGATTCTTTGGTTCTTTTTCTTTTCTTGAATGCCATCATCTTTATTTTCTCCATGTTTAGCTGTAGTTCCCTGTGGTTTAGTGCTCTCTTTAGTGTCTACAGCCGAGTATAGATCCAAGTCTCATTTGCAATGTCCACGATGCTTGTGGCTTTCTTTTATTTTGGTCTTTCCCCACACTTTTTTTTTATTGGATTGTTCCGAACTTTTTCCTAGTGTTCTTTACTTTATACCTGTCTTCTTTAGAGTTTCTATTATATTATATCCTTATTATTATTATTATATTATATCCTTATTATATCCTTTTCTATTATATTATATCTTCTATTATATCCCATTTCTTATTCCATTCTTTTTTATTATATATTCCCCAAATTACTGTCTCATTATCTCTTCTTTTTTCATGGATCCTTCTCTTAACTATCTGCTCTCCTTTTTCTACACGAAGTTCTTATATGTTTACCTCTCAGCTCTTGTTAATTCACATTATAAGTTCTCTCATCTCTCTGCTCTCTTTTTCCTTTTTTGAACCACATTATTTTCCATTCTATTTGCGATTATAGCATTTTTATACATTTCTCCGTATCCTTGTCTTCCACCCAGGTCTCCGCTAGGCTTACATATTCTATACTTTCTATGTATGTACTCTCTATGTAGAGGTTCCTGTTCTTGCCCTGAATTCATGCCACGTTCTAGAACAGGATCCTCCTCGCTTTTCTCCTTCCGTTACCGTCAACTTTACCCTTCTCTTCTTGTCCCTTTCTTCTAGCCCATGTATGGACTTTCCTGTCTTTCCCGTCTTCTTTCTTCTACTTCTTCTTCATCATCTCTGATTCCTTTTTATTTATTTGTATTGTGTCATTTTTATTGCCTTTTTTCTGTTCTTCTTCTTCTTCTCATAAATGCTCCTTCTTCTACCTACCCTCTTTATAATTTCAATTTCTTCCCTCAAAATTCATTCCTTATGTACGTTAAATTCTCTTCTTATACTTATTTCTCTTTCTCATCTTCCTTGTTTCACTTTTCTTTAGCTTCTCTTCCTTCATTTAGCAACTTATCCTCTCTCATTGTTCCTATCTTACTGTTCCATTTCCCATCTAATAACACTGCCGACTCCTGGCTTGGTGTAGAATCCTTTTCTTCTTACCTCTCCTATACACCAGTTGATCTCCTGAATTTTAAGATCTTCGTAATTGAGATTGTATTCGACATACATCTCAGTTCTATATAGTTTTTTCCTAGTTCCCATTATTTCGAAGTCTGACATTTTAATGACAATCACCTGTCTACTTCGTCTTCACCTCCATTTTCTCTTTCAATAATTTTTCCATCCAACTACTTAATCCCATTTCCCCTACCTCTGCTCTGTTTGTTCCCTTAACCACGATGTTTTCTCCTATGTCTTTCGTATCTTTTTCTCTTACTACCCTCCTCGGGCCATTCACCTTTTTCTCGAAGACAGTGGACTAGCCCCGACTGCCTCTGCTACCTCCGTTTTCATTGCTCTGCTTCAGAGTCTAATACCCCTGTTTTTTCCTGTACTATGATCTTCGTCACTTCAAATTTTTTCCTTCTTAAGACAGCTTATCCTCTCTTCTACAACAGCAATTCAATCTGACTTATTATCACGTACTTCTTTAATCTTATTCAATTCTTCTTTAACCTCTTTTCATCCGGGATCCCCATTCTTTTCCATCTTTTTTTCTCTGACGCTATTTAACTTATTTATATTTATTTATTTATCTCTCCATTCTCATGATCTTCTTATTTTCTCTCTCTATCCATTCAATCAATTCTTTCTATTTTTTTCTTTCCAATTTTTCGGCTGCTTTCTGCCTTTCCCATTATTTTATCTTTTCTAAAATCTTTCCTAATGTGAATTCATCTTCATTTACTTCAAACAAAACCTTGATTATTTTATTCATAACGTCTAGCGTTGCTTGGCTCGCTGTTTTATTAGCGCTTTTGGTGTCTCTTTTGTTGAGCCCACCGCTCCTCTCCATCTTTATGGGTACAAGCGTAGTTGATAGTTTAGGTTCCGAGGCGGAACCACCGTCTGTCCATCTCTCCTGCTCCATCTTCTTACTCTCTCTCTCTCTCTATCTCACTCTCTCTTCGTCTACGCTTCTTTAAACCTAATCTCTACTCCCGCCTTCCCTTTTTTCACCTTTATCTTACATTTCTCTATCGCCCACATATTTTATTTCACTTTCTCTTACACTGCTCTTTGTACACATCACCACTATATACTTTTTCTCTCTCTTCACTACCTTTATATATATTTCGAAATACTGTAGAAATGCTAAGATGCACTGCTTAACGCTCGTGTACAGATATAAAAAGCTCATAATAAAATAAATATAAGAATTGAAATAGACTAAATATATAACAAATCATTATTTGCAGTTGATTCTGTTTGGAAACTTGTATAGTTTTTACCTATTAATCTCTTTACTCTTTTTTTAATGTCCTTTGATAACTAGGTTCACTCCGTTTTTTCTTACAAACACTTTTGATTTACGTGTAATGCTTCTTACCTTATTACATGGATAATCTACTCTAGTTTAAAATACTTAGAATTTTGTGCATTCAAAATGTATTGGATTTTCAGGGTTTTTAAAATAAAAAGAAAAACTAATAAAGTAAACATTTTTTTGAAACTTTGCAAATAATGTTTATGCTGTGTCTACTTTTTTACAAATGAAATGAAAATTGAAATGAAAATATTTTTATAAAACCAAGTTAAATGATAAGCTGTGGAGATTAAGAAAAACGTTGTAAACGGTAATCATCATAAAGATCCGTAAATTACCTGTAAACAAAAAAAAATTTATCTTTGTTTCAAAAAATTTCATTTTTCAGATTTTTTCGAAAAATCCGAATCTCTTTGAAATACTTTTCATATCTTTTCTAGCTGTGTCACTTCTTATATCTCAGACCTTAATATAGCACATTTACAGAATTTTTTTCTCATTAATTATAAAATATAAAAATCTAATTAAAAAAAATTTCATAAGGTAAGTAAAAAAAAAATCTGCCAAAACATCTTACTAATAAGTCATTATTATTTTTAAAACTCAAACTAAACTCGTTTTATGAAGCACAGAATATAAAAAATACAATAATAGAGCTTCTTCCAAATTAGCTACTGCACCTTTATTATCATTAAATTTTGGAAAATTTTATATCTTCAAGGACGTTTATATAAATATGACAAAAATATTTTGAAGTTTGATGTGATGCACCTTCCATGTTTATTAAATGTGAATTATGTGATCCAATGAGGTGCAGGGTGAATAAAAACAAGTCTATTCGATGTATTTGTCAATACAAGTCATTCGATGTATTTGACAAATACATCGAATAGACTTGTTTTTATTCACCCTGCACCTCATTGGATCATATAATTCACATTTGACAATAATATTTTTTAAAAAAAAAAATATGTGTTAAATTAAATATACATTCATTGATTGCTCATTTACAAATTATCAGTTATTTATAGATAATTAAATTCATCAATGTTAAATAAAGTGAATAAATACGAACAGTTTTATGGATTGGAATAAATCACGTATGTAAAATTGCATATTCATACGCGACGATTTGATATATTCATATCAGCGAAAGCAAAGGCGGAACATTGGGAAATTGACATCGAGGCAATCGACCGGAGTCGCGAGTAACGTGAAACCCGCGAGTAATAAGAACTTCCGAGCTCGCCCAATTGCGAAAATTCAAGATCAGAGGCGAAGATTAATACGCAGAGGTCAATCAAAAGGTAAAATTGAAGAAAGCTGACCGGACTATAATCAAGTAGAGGCACCCGGTGGGAGAAATCGCGGATTTTGCAATTTCTCCATACAACGGAGGTAATAAGTCAAAATCGAAAAACACGTAGGGGCACTTCAAAATTAGACTTCAAATTGGGATTATTAGATTCGGTCGTACTTCGGTTCGGGTTCCTTAATACTTATTTGTTTTATACAATCGGGACTTAGCTTCTTGACCCAAAAGAAAGTTGTCTTACACATTGCGATACTTATCTCTCTCGTTCATAAAGAGAAATATAATAAAACAAAAGTATTATATTAATTATCTCGCGTTTTATTAATTGACGATTTCCGAACCTCACAAAGGCCAAAACGCATCGACCGATTTGGCTAGGGCAGAATGATACCTGGGGAGAAAATATTATCGCGATTGGATTATTAAAGAATAAACATAGTCGTGATCTATTAGATACGTAACAGAAATTTTGGTGCCGTGGATTTTCTGTCGAAATATCGGAAATTCTTTTTTGCGAGTGATTTATCGGGAGAGACAGTTCGAGAACAATATTTATCAAGGGAACTAATACAATACAAGACGGGCCATGACGAGCTGAGGAGTGGTAACAATATAGCCGTCGTCTTGATGTAAGTACCAAAAAAAAAATATATCTTGTTTTTCATATTTCTTTTGCATAATTTATAAAATTATATGCATGCCGCGTGATTTGTCTAAGAAAAATATCGATTGATTTGTGAAACTTGTGACCCGAACCGGAGGCTAGAACCCGATCCAACGGAATTAGAGAAATTTTTTTTATTTTTTTCGGAAATTATTAAAATCAAATAAATAATTTTTTTTGATAATATTGAAAGGATTTAAGTTATTTACACGTAGTAAGTCATACGAACGTGACCATAAACCACGTTTAATATCATCCAATCTAACAGCGTCTGGTGAGTGGAATTCCGCGAACGAAAAAGAGATAACGTTCGAATTTGCTCATCGCCTCCTCGTCGAAGTAGAAACTCCGGAAGAACAACTACGAGTCTGTGGAGATAATATCCAGAAATTAAAATCAGTAGGAACCGTGGAGTTAGATAAGCGAGATTCCGAAAAAACAAGTCTAAAGATGGCCAACGAACAAAACATCATCGACCTAGGCGGATGGCCGAGCGTAGATACCGTGTCTCCCGTTACCAATATTGACGAAAGGGACCGCCGGTTTGAGGAGCTGATGGCCGAAATGAAAGCCATGAGAGAAGAAATAGATCGGCTTCGAAAAGAAAAAGAAAGGTCGCTATGCGAATCGCGGACAACAGCTGTCAATACGCCTAGAATGAATGCGGCCGGACCAACACCCTCGCCTCAAACTACGACCTTGCTACCTCGCGAGTCTCATGCGCCTGTCGAAGTTGTTCGACAATCTGAATATATGCCGGAATTCTATATGAGGTCGAGTATGCCACCCTACAAACTAGCAGATCACATGCCGAAATGTTCATGCGAACCGGACGAAATATTGAATTTAATAAACTGGATAAATAAAACTCTAGACGACGAAGGACCTCAAGTGAAGCAATTCATCTTACGTGCTTTAAGTAATAAGATGATTGGGAAAGCAAAGAGATTTATGGGATCTAAATTAAGCAATTATGATTCGATTGAGCATTTCATCGCTGATTTGGGAGCAGTTTTCGGAGCTCCTGGGGCCGTGGAAGACGCAGTAGACAAAATCAAAAGATCCGTGCAAAGGGACGGAGAACCTGTATTTGAGTTCGGGAATCGCATGAGAATCCTACGTGAGGAATTAAACGCGGCAACGGAATTGGACTGCCTTACTAGACATATCGGTCGTCATCCGGATCGCCGACAACACGAGGAGCTAATTATCAGGAGGTTTATCGTAGGGTTAATCGACTCGATTTCTATCCGTGTAGATGCAAGAAGGCCTGGGACCCTCGAGGAAGCCATTAACCTCGCGACGAGATTCGATAAAGAATTTACGAAGTCCGAACTAAGAGAGGCGGCGAGCGCGACAACAATGGGCGTAGCCCGCGCTATGATAGACCTTACCAACCGCCGATGTGGTGTAAATACTGTGAAAAGAAAGGGCATGATACCGCTGACTGCTGGAATTTGTTAAGAGAGGTGGATCAACGAAGAGCGCGCTTAGGGCCCCCACAAAATGCACCAAAGCCCCAGTATGTAGGACCGCCCGACGGAGAAAGAAACAACGCGCCTTATCCTAATAATTTAAACAACGATAATAGGGCACCCTCAAATTATGATCGGCGGGGTAACTATAATAACAATCCATACGCGAATCAGAGGAGTCAAAATAATTATCGTGGGAGGCCGAATGATCGTTGGGGTTATTACAACGACTATAATGGATATTATAATCGAAGTAATGGATACAAGGAAAATAGTTATTGAGATCGAGGAAGATATGATAACAATGCTGATAATAGAGCGAATGATGCCAATACCGATCACAGGGATAAATACGGTCCTCACAAAGACAGATTCGATTATTAGAGACCCCCGTTAGATACCGCGCCACGCTCGCAAGACGCGAGAGTCAATCTGATTCGTGATAATCCAAGAGAGAATATTACTACTATCGATAATAACGACCAACATTTAAATTAGGAACTTGTTCTACAAAACCCCTCATTGTTGAGCAGGAGCATATAGAAACAAAAGAAAAACATTTCCCTGAAATAAGGATAGCCAAAATTAATTATACGGAAGGCGGAAGTAAATTGCCTGTCATAGAAATCCATGGGATAGAATTTTTAAACAATAAAGCGTCTTTTTACGTAGATTCGTGAGCGGAGGTATCGATAATTAAAGGGAAAAAAATGAAAATGAGCGAGTTAATCGACAAGAACGTCATGATAATGGTACACGGCTTCGCGTCAGGAAAATGCCTGACGGTGGGAAGCTTACCGATCGCGATACATGACGTCAAATATGAATTCCATGTAGTCCTCGAGGACCTACCGATTGATGTAGACGGAATCCTGGGTTGGGACATAATAGGGAAATATAAAGGCATGATTAATGCCGAGCACCGATATTTAAAATTAGGGGAGACAATAATATCCTTCGCTGGAGATAATAATATTGAGATACCTGCGAAAGCGAGAAAAAGAATCTGTGCACGTGTAAAAGGAGACACGAAAATTGGTTCGATATCAACCTAAAACTTGGCACCAGGAGTTCTATTTGGCAATTTTCTATCCGTTTCAAATAAAGGCGTAATATTTGTAGAATGTACAAACACCAACGAGATGCCTGTTTCCATATCAATACCGGAAATTGAATTACTACCGTGCTACGTAATGGAAGAAAAAGGGAAAGTAGACGTAGGAACAACATATAATAAGAGGGGCGGTGAAATAAATCAATTGACCATTAACAATTTATTCACCGAAAAATTAAATTATGATAATTATGAAAATGATGATTGCGCGGAGCCAATCACCGATATTAAAAGGTTCAACATTTATTAAAATGACAATCCAGAACAACGGGAAGAAATACTTGATATGATTATGTCCCTCGTGGATGTTGAGGAGAGAAACACCGAAGAGATAAGATTACTCCGGGATCTATTAAGGAAATACACGGGGAGCTTCGGTCTCGATGATGAACCGTTAACCGCAACTCATTTATTAGAACACAAAATAGAGTTAACATCTGAAAAACCATTAAAAACAAAGCAATACAGATATCCCCCCATTTTAAAAGAAATATTGCAACAAGAAATAAATAAATTAGAGAAAAAGGGCATCATTGAACCATCAATGTCCCCGTATTGCTCACAAACGTGGATTGTCCTGAAACAACCGGACGAGCAAGGCAACCAAAGATAGAGAACTGTGACCGATTTCAGACAACTAAACGAAATTACCCTGGGAGATTGTTATCCAGTACCATTCGCGAACGAACTTATTGATAAACTCGCGGGGTCGAATTATATATCCATCATGGATCTTAAAATGGGTTTTTTCAAATAAAAATGGATCCAGCCTTGGCACCGCTAATAGCATCATTAGGGCCGAGAGGTAGCTTCCAGTATAACCCGATGGCTATGGGTCTGAAGGGAGCCCCCACCACCTTCATGCGCGCAATGGAGTTAGCGCTAGCTGGACTATCGAGGGAAGAGATAGAGGTATATCTCGATGACATCATGATCTTTTCGGATACCATTGACGAACACCTAATTCGATTAGAAAGGGTACTACGCAAACTGGAGGCCGCTAACTTAACCATCGAGCCTAAGAAATGTCAATTTTTAAAAAATGAAGCCAAAGTCCTAGGACACATCGCTGGATCAGGAAAAATATGCATGAATCCAAATAAAATAGTGGCGGTTAAAGATTATCCTGTACCGACCACAGCGAGAAAGATAAAACAATTTCTCAGATTTTCCGGATATTATAGAAAATTTATTCAAAATTATGCGAAAATAACGCTGCCATTATTGGAGGTCATTAAAAGTAAAAGAGCATTCTACTGGGAAAAGAAACAGCAAGAAGCGTTTGATAAGATTAAAAACATACTGTGCAGTGAATCGTTTCTTCAAGCACCTGACTTGACAAGGCCGTTTATCGTAACAACGGACGCATCAGATTACGCGCTCGGAGCCATCTTGAGCCAAGGCGAATTAGGAAAAGACCGACCATGCGCCTACGCGTCACGATGTTTGAGAGGCCCGGAATTAAGATATTCGACATATGATAAAGAACTGCTAGCAGTAGTTTTCGCAAAAGAGCAATTTCGACACTACCTATACGGAACAAAATTCACCATTATAACAGATCATGAACCGCTAAAACATTTTCACACAACTAAACACCTTGACACTCGTTTTAATAGAATGAAAGCATCATTACAAGGTTACGAGTTTGAAATTATATATAGACCGGGAATAAAGAATACAAACGCGGAATCATTATCATGAAATCCGATACTTCAGGAGGGCGAAGTAAACCCAGAATTGCCCAGAGACAAATTATATGCCTTAGCGGAATTACAAGAACAGCGACAGTTAGAAAATCTTAAAGATGGATACATCGGTATGGTAGAAAAACGAAAACGCGTGAGCGATTCTGAGAGCGAAATAGAATCGGATGAGGAATCGATACAGCCCACGAGCGAAACTGAGAGCGAAGACTGGAAACCATATAAAAAACGGGACCCTTGGAAAAGAAAAAAGAAAAAGAACAAACGGAAACGAGGCCTCCGCAAGCGGAATAAGTTATACGATTCGAAAATATCAGACCCGGAAATAGCGACAACTAGTGACATCAATGTACTGGCTCATTCAACACGAGAAAGAAGGAATTCGGAAAAAATAGGGAACGTATCAACAAGTACACCTCTTGAGAAATCGGGCTTAATAAATGCAAAACAGAAAATCAGTTTTCACGGTTTTAGTGACGACGAAGATAGCTCTCTCGAACATCTAGAGGTCATAGAGAACAAAGAAATTAAGGAGATCACGGTAAGAGAAATAAGTAAAGAAAAAGATCACCAATATAACCAGAAAGAACCGAAAGAAATAAAAAACGAATCAAAGAAATACACCGTGGAAGTAATAACAACAGGTGCAAAAGATCACGAAGGATGGGACGTGAAAATTCGAAGGGAAACGACAGGACTTATAGAGATTCGAGAAGAACGAGAGAAGGAAAATCACGAGTCGAGTCGGCTATCAAATTTTGTATTCGATGAAATAATAACATCACCAAAAGCCAACCCGAATGATGAACAGAGCGAAATTCCCAGTAACACAGATCAATTAACAAATAAGACCATTAAAGATATAAGCTTTGAGGAAGAAAACAATAAAAATGCATATTTACCTTTATTCAATCAGGGTTTGCAATGCATAGAACCAGATATAAACATCGTATGGGAAATAATACCGATAGAACCACCTGGAGACTGTCTTTTCCAAAGTCTCAAAATTGCTGCTAATCTATCTATTTCAACTATAGAATTAAGAGAAAAATTATTAAATTCGAAATTTCTAGATGATTGCCAAGAGCCGAAAGAAGCGGTCCAAATTTTATCTTCTCATAATGAATGGGGAAACGATGACTGCATATACATTTTCTGCCGAGAATTTAATTTTAATATTTGCATATATTTTCAAATTACAAAAGACAAATTAATTTATTATCATTTTATCGATAAAATTCGTAATCCTATTATCCATTAGCATTTAGAAAATAACTATTATACACCATATGTAAAAGCAAACAGACGACAGATAACATGTGAATCCACAGAATTCGAATCGGGATCCAGCAAAAATGATAGTGTAAACAGCGATAACACCGATCACGAGGTCAGCAACGTGGTCATAGAGTCACCTGAAACTGAGACCAGAGAAAAAGACACGTGACCGAGAGCGAAGATCAAATAACGCGAGGCCCAACTGCATTGGAACGACATAGAGTAACGCGATTACACTTCCCACCACTAACACCGCCGTGGAGAGAAGATCCTGACGCGAAATTTACAAGGGTTAAACTAATAAACGAACATCCTTTTAAATACCGCGAAAATATTGTATTTCTAATGACTGCCGATGCAAGTTTTAACACCGAGATTTCGGAAGCTTTCATCGAGAGAGAATATATACTTTTCAACTCCTGGGAAAACAGGGAATATATTATGGGCGAGATAAATCTAAAGAGAATTCAAGATATAGCTGTTATGGGGGTAACCATCAAAGGTTATGTAAATGATACAATATTGCGAACTGATATAATCAAAAGTGTCAGAAATTTAAACATCATGTGTCGTAATAACAACATTAAGAACATAGCAGTAATAAAAGATTTACAGCTGATGAAAGAAACAGAATGGAATTATTTCGTGGAATGTTGCAACGAGTTATTTGATAACGAAAACATCGGGATAGTGTTACTCAAGGATAATCTCCCCACGCCGAAAGTGCAAGATAGATACACGATAATTCGAGAATATCACGAATCACCCATGGGGGATCACCGTCGAATAAATAAAACATACAAAAAAATCGCGGCCGATTATTATTGGAAAACCATGCGACCGGAAGTAGAACAATTTGTAAAAGCATGTGTAAAATGTCAACCGAATAAATTAGTAAGAAAAAAAACAAAGATGCCAATGATTATCACGGACACACCATCTTACGCTTTTGACAAAAAAATATCATTAGACTTTTACGGCCCCTTAATAAAAACAAAAAACGGAAACGTGTATATTTTGACGATGCAAGATCTACTAACGAAATATTGCATACTAACACCAGTAAAGCGAGCTACAGCAATTGAAGTCGCGAAGACAATGATAGGCAAGATGATATGCTATTTCGGACCACCGGCAGCAATATTAACAGATCAGGGTACTCACTTCATTAATAGAACTCTAGAAGAATTCGCTAAAATATTCGGCATCGAAAAATTCAACACCACTGCATATCATCCTCAATCGAACGGGAGTATTGAACGAATACATCATACAGTAACGGAATACCTAAAAAGCTACGTAGAAAAATATAGAGAATGGGACGAATGGATATATCTATGTCAGCACGCCTATAACTATAAAGAGCATGATGCTACGGGATATACCCCGGACGAATTGATTTTCGGCCGAAAAGCGCGGACATCGTCAAGTTTAAAAATATCAAACGATTGCGTAACATATAATGATTTCCATCAAGAAATAGTCCAAAAGCTGAGTCAGTTACAAACTTTGGAAGCAATGAACCTGTTTCAATCGAAATACCGATCCAAATTTTATTATGATAGAGGAATAAACACTTGAAATTTCAGAGAAGGTGAAATAGTTCACAGGCTAAAAGAACCACAATTAGGAAGGATGGCAAAACAATATGTGGGCCCCTGTGAAATCGTCAGCATAAATTATAAAACACATAACGTCACGTTAAAACATCGAAAAGGGACGAGAGTAGTCCACATGGACAAGCTGAAAAGATCAAATGAATTGAAACGTGAAAAACCATAAAAAAAAAATATACAATTTCAACAAAAAAAAAATCAATCAATCGATATTTCTTATTCATAATTATAAAATATTTTTCTCTCACTAACACTCATGTATAATTCTTACTAATAATGATATACGTATATTAATTTCGATATTAATGATTATCTAATAATTTAACACTAATATTACATATATAATCGCATGTAGAAATAATGAATAATTATAAGTACAATAAAATAAAATAAAATATATACTTAATTATTATTATTACAAATGAGTATCGGAAAAAAGCATAATTATTCTTATGGGAACGGAATAGATAAAAAACACCCGAGAGTTATCGAGACGCTATTAATGCGGTACTCAATACATGTAAGTAGAACACCTCCCACATAAAAAATCAAACGGATATAATTGGCAAAAAATAATAAACAAGGATTGACCCTCCCCCACACACATTTACATAACATCCGAGCAATCAACATACGAGTAAATACAGTATAAAACTCAAACTCCACAGTCCACTAAAATCAACGAAAATACGCATTAAAACAGATATTTTCGGGAATAAAATCGGTAAATGAAGTATAAGATTCTTTATTTTCTCTTAAAAATTGATTTTCTTACTAATTCACATGAAATTTTATTTCGAAAAATCACAAAATTAAAATATTCCTCAATTTTGATGATATTAAGCTCCGAATTTCACCAAAAAATGGAATTCAAAATTTCAAAAAAAAATTTTTAATTTTTTATTTTTTCAAGTTTTATTATTTTAATAATGTTAATTAATAATAAATTCATTAATTATGAATGGCAAATGTAATATCGACAGAAAAAAAAATTTTTTGAGTCACCGGGATTCGAACTCGTGCTGCCGGAGCGGCAGGCAGCAGCAGCCTTAACGCATCAGCCACACGACACATATAACCTTCCATAATGATTTTGGATTTATAAAGTCAGCACAAGATAGACAAGTTATTAATCAAATCAAACAAAGACAACAGACACGACAAACAGAAAATACCTGTAAATAAATAAATAATTTAATAAATAAATGAAATTATTAAAAATCGAACAATATTTGGAATTACAAAGGAATTTTTTTATACGATTAACATGCATCATTCGCCTTAAATAAAAAAAAAAGAGGGAAGGAACAATGAATTTCTTCATCATAATAAATAAATAAATAAACCTCCAAAAGTCAGTGACAAGAGGCACGACCCAGGAATAAAAGGGCATGAAAGTGCAGGTATAACACTGAACAGTAGGTTTTTATACAGCAAAAGCCGTATTGAATTCAATTATACAAAATGAGAAAATGTATAATATATTAAGGAAATTTCCTCCCCCCCGCCGCCTACCCGTATTACCGCAATCCTTTTGTTAATCGTATGGAAAAAACACATTAATGAAATAAGAAAAATATGTGGATATTACAGGACAATGGACCAAAGGAAAACAGATGACTTTATAATGCCTATAAAGAATAACCCCGGAATATTTATGGAAGGAGTAGCAACATTACATGAGTCGAGGAGCACTTGGAAAATCATTCAATACTTAGACACTAACGATAATCTCTTACATAGTAATCATCTAATTGCGGTCATAGATAAACAATCTACTAAATGTCGAAATGAAATAAAATCAGAAACGTGTGAAAAACAATTTAATGAGCTGAAACATCTCGAGAAAGAAGAATTAATGAACATTCGAGAAATAGCAAAAATAATAGAAAGAACAAGGGAAAAAAGGGCAATATTGCCATTCATTGGTACAATCAGTAAATTCTTATTTGGGACACTTGACGAGACCACCGTAACTGAACTAAAAAACATAATTGACAATATAAAGACAAAAACAGACGAATTAAGCCAACTTTTGGCTAATCAGACTGAAGTAATACTGAAAAAAGAAAACTGAACTATTTGCGCGACAAAATAAACGAAGTAACAAGTGACGTTTCACAAATACAAACGAAACTAGAATGGCACGAATTAATAAGATTATTGGAAGACTACACTAATATTCAGATACGAAGCACCCAACTGATATTACATATAACACAATTGGCAGCAAGGGGCGAAATACATCCGCAATTTTTTGACGAAAATTTGATAACAGAAACGACAAGGAAAATTAACAAAAATCTGAGTACAGAAACTTTACCAGTAACAAAAGATAGACCAATCGAAGAACTTATTAAAATTTCCACTATAAAGGTTATCACCCATGGACAGAAAATAATATACGACATAACTATACCATTGATAAAAATTAATAACTATAAACTACATAAATTGATACCCTTCCCAGTCAAACAACAAGAGGAGAATCTAGTGCTCTATATAAAACCCGAAACTAAATATATCGCAATCGACTTCAAAACACAATTATATATGAAAATTACCGAAACTAAATTACGGGAATGTACTATAATAAATTCTATATACATATGCGAGAAATTAGAACCAAGAGCACGGGTAAATAATGAGAATCCCTGCGAGATAAAACTCATTTTCGGAATTCAACCTTTTAACCTATCGCAATGTGATATCAAAATCGGCAATATGCGCGAATCTTACTGGACTAGATTGGAAAGAAGAAACACCTGGATATATTCGGTACTCAAAAACGAGGAATTAAGAATTCAATGTGATGGAAAAGGGGAAGAAAAACGACAATTAGACAGATCAGGAATAGTAACATTGAAATTTGGTTGTCACGCGGAGACGTCAAGCATAGAAATAGACGCGACAAAACAAATAACAGACGAGACACTACAGATTAAACTAAGCTCAACAAATTTAATCCTAGACACCATATTAACAAATTAGGGGGTCACTGATAACATCACCAAACACATATACGAATGGACACCGGAAATAAAGTCTGCACACATACAAAATACACTCGAACACTCAGACTTAACAATTGAGGGAGGTGGACTAAAAGAAATAATAAAGAAAGCCCGGATAATTAGCCGGATTAGCGAAAATAATGACAATGTTAAAATATTCAAAAATAATGTTACTATATTTGGAATATCATCCATAACAGTACTGAGCACTGTAATAATAATAATAATCATAGGATTACGAATAGGTAAGCGTCACAAAACTATCATACCTCAACTCCGGGTTACAAGAGGGGGCGAATAGATAAAGCAATATTGCAACAATAAAATAGTAATATATATAATAATTTTTTTAAATAATACAAAATGTATAATTGTTTTAATAGTTGTAAGGTAAATAAAAAAAAATAATAATAACTTAATTCTATGAATCTGCAACGAATAAAAGACTCAGCGGTATCATTGTCATTTATTATAAACAACCTGTCCACTCCATACTAAAATGAATCACAGGGACAAGATTTGGTGACAATGGCAGATGGAAAATCGAATGAATGAAAAAATTAAACGACTCATTCGTCTCGCAGCCATCATGCAAAAAACATACAATTTTGGGTCCGTGGAGGCACGAGGATTAAACCTCAAGAAAATATTTAACATCGTATTTGTTAGGACGCTCCTCCGAGACCGGGGATGCTAGGACCTCTCGAGGTTCAAGCAGACCCGTAATAATAGTAATAAATTAAGTTGTATCATAAATATTAATTATAAACTATAATACTAATACAGAATATGTTTCAGAGCAACAAAATATTTATGGGGGGATAAGAAAGGGAAAAACCTATATAAATATATTAAATATAACTAATAAAAGGAAAGGACAAATCATCAGAGAAATGCTGATTCGAACAATATAAGAGGAAAGTATAAATATTCCACTAACTGCAACATGGAATAAACATAATGAAGAGATGAAAATAATGTAATATGTGTAACCATTGTAATAATTTGTATATTTTAGTTCATAAGAAATTTAAAGTTTAAAACATTATAAGAACGAGAGAGAACGACAAAAACAATTGTAGCGACTCGAAAGAGAAAATGAAATCACGTATACAGACATCTACACGAACACAAACAAACATGAAATTTTGAATACAGAGAAAGAGTAACAAAGTTATTATTGCTTCTAGTCGACGAGGACGTCGACACAGGGCTCCCGAACGTATCACGTATGTAAAATTGCATATTCATACGCGACGATTTGATATATTCATATCAGCGAAAGCAAAGGCGGAACATTGGGAAATTGACATCGAGGCAATCGACCGGAGTCGTGAGTAACGTGAAACCCGCGAGCAATAAGAACTTCCGAGCTCGCCCAATTGCGAAAATTCAAGATCAGAGGCGAAGATTAATACGCAGAGGTCAATCAAAAGGTAAAATTGAAAAAAGCTGACCGGACTATAATCAAGTAGAGGCACCCGGTGGGAGAAATCGCGGATTTTGCAATTTCTCCATACAACGGAGGTAATAAGTCAAAATCGAAAAACACGTAGGGGCACTTCAAAATTAGACTTCAAATTGGGATTATTAGATTCGGTCGTACTTCGGTTCGGGTTCCTTAATACTTATTTGTTTTATACAATCGGGACTTAGCTCCTTGACACAAAAGAAAGTTGTCTTACACATTGCGATACTTATCTCTCTCGTTCATAAAGAGAAATATAATAAAACAAAAGTATTATATTAATTATTTCGCGTTTTATTAATTGACGATTTCCGAACCTCACAAAGGCCAAAACGCTTCGACCGATTTGGCTAGGGCAGAACGATATCTGGAGAGAAAATATTATCGCGATTCGATTATTAAAGAATAAACATAGTCTGACCTCTTAGATACGTAACAAAATAAAATATCAATATAATTAGAAAACATTTAATTATAATAATGTTTTTTTTATTGAATGTAAATTTTTTAAGAAATATTATATTTTAGTGTACACCCAACAAAGAAAATGATTGTGAAAAAATTAATAAAGGAAGGTCGACTTGAAATAACAACGGGAGGTTGGGTTATGACTGATGAAGCAACTTCTCATATATATGCCATGTTGGATCAACTAATTGAAGGTATATGAATATTATATATTAAATAATTTTAATACATTAAATTTATGATATAATAAAATTAATGCATAGTGAAACATTTTTTAATTTTTTTAAATCATTTTTTTTAACAATTGTTTGGAGATTTGATAATATATTATTTACAGTATTTGTATTAAGTATTAATAAATAATTTCATTTATACTACATACTATTTACGTTGATAACTTAATATGATTGAAACTTTGAAATATATTATTTTTTAAATTATTAAAAATTGCGAAAAAGTTTTAAAAATCAAATTTTAGATTTGACTACATGTAATTAATTACAAATCTTATATATTAAATTATTTATTGAAGTAAGAAATTCTTTAAAAGAGGTTTTTTTAAATTAATAAATCTGTTGTGAAGAATTAGTATCAGTAGTTCCATGGAATATTATAATTCTTTTTACATAGCTTCAATTTTATAAATATCCATCCATGAATTTTATCGAAAAATATTGTACTTAATTTAGTTATCTCTTTCCCATTTTTTTATTTCAATAAACATAAAAAATGAGATAATTTTTCAAATAGGTTGTAATTTTATTATGAATAGAATGATGTTGCAAAGCAATGTAAATGTCTTTGAGTGATGTTAATAAATCGACGTAATATTCATGATCACAATATCGAATACGAATTAATAGTGTACGTAATAAAATTATTGTGAAACCAGAATAATAATTTATACTTGTTAGACTTTGAGGGAGAAAAGGTATGAGTCAAAGATAAATGAAAATAATACAATACAAGAAAACGAGAGAAGGACTATAGAAACTGCCGTAAATACGTAAAACAATGCGTTGCTAAATTAATATGGTACTGTGGAAATCACGAGAAATTGTATTGGATGCTAGAGAGAGACTATTGACGTTACTAGACCTGTCAAGGTCAATTTGAGGAGGTTAATCAATGTTAAACTCTTTCGCTTATTTCTTTCGCTGACGTACATTTGAGAGAGAGGTAACTACAGTACTGTAACTGGTCGCTATTTAGTTGCGATTCCTATCTCTTTCGTATCCATACGATACCTTATATTTATAAGGATTTGATAAAAATTCGACATGAACTCTGTAAGGTCCCCGTTTTTAAGTAACATTTCCTCGTCTAATTTAGATAATCTTGGAAAATCAAAACCCTAAAGATACATGATCGCTAATTGTAAACGAAAACTAGGTAAAATAATAAAGATTTATTTAAGATACGATTTAAGATACTTTGTTTCATCATGAATTGAGACGGACGACTATAAAAACTTCCAATTAAAAATATTACAAGACTAACAAACTATTAGCGGAAGCCGATGAAACAAGATACATGATTCAAGTAGAAAACGGTATCAATAAACTATTAATAAATTGTTCATAATAATATAAAGAAAATAAAGAAATAAAATAAGTAACTTTTGTTTATGTGGCGATCAACTAAGGCCATTCACCTATGAACTAATAAGAATTAGAAAATAGCATATAGGGGATAAAATATAAATAATATAAAAAGCAGAGTAAAACACCAAAAAGATACTTTTTACTTTCGTACTTAGTATACTTTAAATTCAAATTATTATCAAGTATTGAGGATTCTCCAAGTCTAGAGGAAATCTGGAATGATAAACTGCTGCCAATATAGAATTCACCCACATCGTCCTTTCAATTATACTCTCACTAATCAACAATTACTGCGAACCTTATAACCCAAGTAATATAGGGTATATTTATCGACAACTCATTGTAATTTATTTTGCAATAATTATATTTTATATATGTATTCTTACCGATTTTCTTTAAGCTAAACATTTAAATTGTCATTTCATAAGTGTATGATATATACTAAATAAATAAATGATAATTTTTATATAGAAAATTTAGTAATTATTCATTTATCTATTTGTGATATATTGAGACGTAACAACTCCATGATTGACTAAAAAAAAGAATCGTGATTCGTTGCTTTGAATTAATATTAATGCTAGAAGCGATTATAATCTTAAATGCTAAACAAAGCACCTTCTTTAACACTTCCCAACTTTATATAGAGCACTCTAGGCACAGCTGTTATAAATCATATTGATCTTAGGAGATGCAGTTTAAGTGACATTTTGAACAATGTCTAGTGAATTCATTTTAAATTGAAAGCGCTACATATCATAATCATAGAATAAAGTTAAAAAACGGGAATGCGTGGTCCCTTTGATACCTAATAATTTCAAACAAAGATGCTTGATGGATGACCAGCTAGACCGCCAGTATGGATTAGAGCTTATTTAAGTAGATTTAGTATACTTGAATGTCAACTAGCATGCGTTTTTTTCCAGCCCCCGCAAAGATATTATTCTTTAAAGATTTTGATTGGTTGAGCAGGTTCAGCGCACGCAGAGTTATCGCTTTATCGAGTAGACACCCTAGTGTGCTCTTTTCCAATTGGCTTTACTATTACTACTACTATTTCTGTAATGTATTGCACTATAACGAGAAAAATTATTTTCAATTTTATATGTTCTATAAGTAATGTCTGCTTGATGACTTGCAAAAAGCTTCTTCCTATATGATAAAGGTTTATGTATTGCTTATTTTTAACAATTCCCATCAATATTAACACTCAATCGCCATGACACATTTGTTCCAAAATAAATATTCAATAATTTTTACTTTCGTATACACACTAATATTCCAATAAAAGTTCAAATTTAATCAATTCGTCAAATTGAAAATAACGAAACATCTAAAGAGTGAGGCAGACAATTTAATGTACAGTAAGGGGAATTAATAGAGAATGATAAATCAAATGCGAATAACTTAATAACTCGAAAACATATTAATAATTAAATAATACGGATCACTATTTAATTATAAAATAAAAAAATTAACTTAAAAAAAAAAAAAAAAAAACTAAAACAAAAAAAAAACAAAAAAAAAACAAAAAAAACAAAATGAATAAATAAAAATGAATAAACAGAACTTAAGATGAATCAAAGTTTGATAATACAAACCATATAACAGCAGAGCTAATTAATTCTCTTTAATTTTTTGGTATAATTCTCAGTAGTATTTTAATTTTAGCTATACTTAATCGCACTATTACGTTGTAAAGCTGGATATTTTTATTAAACTCTAAAAAAATACGTGTAACACATGAAATGCGTACTTTTCTGCACAGACAATTAGAAAACTATATATTTTATAAATTAAAACATAGGGCAATTTACGACCCACCTCACCCGAGATCATTTCAGAGTTTTTCATCGTTTATAGTGCATATATCGATAAATAATTCATCGTGTGAATTTATTTATTACAGCATTTAAGAAGAGATATTTCTGTCTGGAATCAAGTATGCGCCTAAACTCTATACTTTCGACACTTTATTTGAGATGATAATTGTAATTTTTAAAACATAATAGGAAGATCATATGAAGCAATCTTGATAGAAATTTTAGAAGTTCCTTATAATTTAACATGTATATACATAACTTATATAGGAAATATGTGAGCTCTGATGAATAAGCTAGGTAAAATATAACAATTTCACTATGAGATTAAAGCAGAAGTAAATAAATCATGACATGACGTTTTCATATAAAAAGGTTAAAACTAAATTTAAGACTAAGTTTATTTTAAAAATAAAAATGCAATTTATATTTCACTAGAAATTTTAAATGAATTTAGTTTAAAAACTACTTAAAATTGAATTAATTAAAACAAAAAATTCTAACATCTTACTTATATATTTTTATATTACATAATGATTTACTTTTAATAAATTAAAAAAATATTATGCATTATTATAAATTTTATTGCTTGTATATTAAAATATCAGAATCTTTTTAGGTCATCAGTGGTTGAAAACAAATTTAGATGTTATACCAGAATCAGGATGGGCAGTTGATCCCTTTGGCCATGGTGGAACCATACCATATCTTTTGAAGGCATCAGGAGTATCTGGTACCGTGATTCAACGTATTCACTATGCGTGGAAACAATGGTTTGCTAAAAAGCAATATGGTGACTTTATTTGGGTACAGCCATGGGATCAAAGCGGTTCTTCAGATATGCTTACACATAATCAACCCTTCGATATATACAATATTAAACATTCATGTGGGCCACATCCTCATGTATGCCTTAATTATGATTTTCGAAAAATTCATAATGAATACACGGAATATTCCGCTAAAGCGGTAGATATCACTTCAAATAATGTGAAAACAATGGCAGAACAATTACTCGAGCAATATTTCAAAACTGGATCATTATTTCCACATAACGTCGTATTAATACCTTTAGGAGACGATTTTAGGTGTACTACTTATTATTATTTTTAATATTCATAATTTTATTAAAGACATACTAATAATATATAAAGTTTAAAAAAATTTATCTCTTTAATAAAAATTTATATTCTTAAATAAAATACTTTAATGAATATTACTAAATAAAATAATAAATTGTTTTCTACTCGGTCTATTAACTATTTAAAATATTATTAAAATAATTTGACAAATATAATATTAAAAAAGTATATAAAAAATAATAAATACATAAAATATGGAAAAAAAATATAACTTGAAATAAAAAGTATACGGTATTGAATTTAAAAGTATTTTTTTAAAAATATATGTATATTAATGTTTAATAATAATTTAATAAATTTTTTAATTATTATTGTAGATATGATCATCCGATTGAGTGGGACCAGCAATACACAAACTATAAACTTCTCATTGACTATATAAACAGTCGTAAAGAAGACTATAATGCTGAAGTAATATTTGGTACTCCGAAAGACTATTTCATCGAAGTTAAAAAACGAACGACTGATTTTCCGACACTTAAGGGAGACTTTTTTGTTTACTCTGATATCTTTAGTGAAGGAAGGCCCGCTTACTGGAGTGGTTATTTTACTACTCGACCATACATGAAAATATTGGATCGTGAATTGGAAAGTAATCTTCGGTCAGCAGAAATTCTTTACACTATAGCACTGAATGTTGCTAAGCAATCTTATAAAAGTATTAAAATTTATGAAACATACTTTGAAAAAATAATAAAAGCGCGTCGAAATCTCGGCCTTTTTCAACATCACGATGCTATTACAGGTACTTCAAAATCATTTGTTATGAAAGATTATGCTTTAAAACTTTTTGAATCAATTTCTGATATGATAAACCTGCAAAGTTTTGCTATACAATCGCTTATTGCAATTGAAATCAAGGAAAATTCTACCTCGAGTCAGATCTATATATTGTCTGAATCTGATCGAGACAGCTATGAAAAATTACCAAAAAAGATTCCAATTAGTATACATTCACACGAGATAAAACGAATAATTCTTTTCAACTCTATTGCTCAACCACGTCAAGAAGTCATTAGTCTTAGAGTTTCAGCGTGCCGAATTCGAGTTCTTGATTCACACAAAAATCCTATACCTTATCAAATTGCTCCGGTGATGAATGCAACAAATATTATGCATGATGTTTATATTTTACTTTTTATAGCTGATCTTAAACCATTGACAATTGCGATATATCATCTACAGTATACTGATAAAATTCCAACTGAAGCTATTTCTACTATATATTGTAACAAATGTGATAAAGATAATATATTTCCGATTAAACCATTACAGTTAGGCGATGTACAAATAGAAAATCAACAAATGAGATTATTATTTGATGGACAAACTGGTTTTCTTAAACGTGTTACGAAGAAACATAGTGGAGTTACAATGCAATGTAATATTCAGTTTGCTGCGTATACATCAGCTCAATTTCATAGCGGAGCCTACCTTTTTATGCCTGACCCGAATCTCCGTGATTCTGATAAAGATATTTTAGAAAATTATACCCCACATCAAAAAATCTACATAATATCCGGTACATTAAGTTCACGACTAATAGTTGAATATGGAAAATTACTTGCTCATCATGTAGCTATATATCATAAAGAAGGTGGACTCTCAAAAGCTATATACTTAAAAAATATTATAGATTTTGAAACGCCACCAAAAAATCGGGAAACCGAAATGTTCATGCGAATTCAAACGGATATTATTAATGGTGATCCTCCAGAATTTTATACTGATTTAAATGGACACCAAATGATTAAACGTACAAAAATTGAAAGGATTGGAATAGAAGGTAATTATTATCCCATTACTTCAATGACATATATTGAAGATTCCTTTCATAGGCTTACACTCCTAGTTAATCATGGTCAAGGTGCAGCTAGCTATCAACCTGGATGGTTGGAAGTAATGTTAGATCGAAGAACTTTATATGATGATTCGAGAGGTATGGGTGAAGGTCTACTTGATAACAGAAAAACAGTGATTAAACATTGGCTTTTGTTAGAGAATATAGTAGGAAAAAAGAGTAAATATTCAAAGCCCTCATTATTTGCCAATCAAATGAGTAATGCCTTAAATTATCCAGTAAATATCTTCGTAGTAGATGGTACAGAAAGGGAGGTTAACTTGATACCAGAAACACGGTTGTTAAGTCACAGTTTTCCTTGCGACTTGCATTTACTAAATCTAAGAACAAGTCATGATCCAAAAATGCCACTTTATCCTAGCAACAATGCTTTGTTAGTACTTCATAGACAGGGATACAGTTGTACTGTTGGAACAGATGTTTTAATTAAGCATTGTCCATTGTACAATAAACTATTACCGGAAACAAAATTTTATAAATTAAATACTATCAATATAACAAAGACATCTCTCACAGGTACAAAAACATTTAAACATCTAAAACGTGGACTGCAAGATATTACATTAGAACCCATGGAATTAAAAACGTATAATCTTAATTTTGCACCAAATTATCATTAAGAGTTAACGCTACCATCGAAAATATAAAAAATAATAGCAATTTTACAAGTAATGAACTATCCAAATATATTTTTGTTAGATTAAGTTGAAAACAAATTATAGCTCGGAAATACTAAAAATTTTCCATAAAATATATATTTTTAAAATATATTTAAAAATGTATACTTTAAAAATAAACAACTTAAATTAAATAAACATGTAACTTTTAAATTGTAGTTTGGATATAGTAATACTAATAAAATAATATTGATATGTATTTTTTATACAATAATTTTTTTCTATTTATTTATTATTATAAAAAAAGAATGAACAAAAATGAAATATTTTAAGTTCATATTAGCTCTATTGTAATTGTTTTCTTATAATTATATTAAGTTAATGCAAAATGTATAAATTGATTAATTTAAAAAAAAAAATTTTTTTTAATCAGGTATTAATAAATAATTTAATGGAAAATATTAAATTGTATTTTATATAAAAATATCATATATGATAGAAAAAATTTAAGTTTAAGAAAACCAACAAATACATGTATGGATAATCGCATCAGGGGTATTTGCAGTTATATTTAAAAAATGTTAATTATAAAATACGCTGCTTACAAAACATAAAGTATTGTCTAATGGAATACAACTTTCAAGTACTTGACAAATGCTTATCATTAGACTACATAAATTTTAATAAATCTTACTCAATAAAAATAATAAGTTTACGTTAAATTATAGTATGAATAGAATGGTGAATTAAAGAATAATAGTATACGCATAAAGATAGAACATATTCTGTATTTGCATATTTCTATTGTGAGTACGCTATTTATAGTTATTATTATTTTTTCATAGTGTTTGAAAGTGAATGTGACAAGCAAAAATGTAATTTAAGATTTGATTAAAATGTGAATATTATTAATTACAAATTATCAAAAATAAATTTTAGTTTACTTATCATATGGACTCACAGAAAAAATTTTATATATAAACAAATTTGATTTTTAAATTTTATGAATATGCATATTTAAAAATATATTTTGTTTTTAATCGTTTCATAATTTGATAATTTTATAATACATATTATAATATTAATAAATTATGAAAATATAAATTTTAAGTACATCAAAATATAAAAACATTTTTATAATTCTTACGCTCTTTTTTAATTTTAATAATTTCCGTAATGTCAAATAAGAGATAGTGCACTATTTATTCTATTTTTCTAATCCTAATGCAATATTTTGAAAATTATATAAAAATTTTCAAAAGAAGGCAAAAATTAGAATATATAAACAATGAATAAACTAAACGATGTATCAGATATAATGTGTCTTAAAAGGGAGTATAAATTATTAATTTACTTGACTATTACTTCAAGCTTAACCGATGGTATATTGCATAATTAAATAAAAGATACGTATTTTTTAAACTATTTAAATTATATAATAAATATTGTACATTTTCGGGAAAAAAGTAAACCCAAATCATCGATTAGTAATGAATTAAAATTAATTAAATTAAATAAATTTATATTATAAAATTTGAACAATAAATTAAAAAAGCACATTAAGATAGAAAGAGAAAAAGTACGTATAGTTATAATGAATAATATTAATTAATTGTATATTTCAATAAGAATTTAAATATAAACAATAGAGATTAAAATCATGAACATTAATGTTTAACATAAAAAATGTAGTCCTCTTTCTCATTGAAATTTCAAATTTCTTATTCAAATTGTAACTTTTCGCTTTTTTATTTTTTGTTATTTTATTTTTTGTTAAATAACTAGGATTCTTAAAACGACGATTAATTAATTCGTATAGTTTTAACTTTCTAAAACTATAATCTTCAAAAAAATTTTTATTCATTACATTTAATCGGAAAAGAAGATATGCTAGGTTACCATATACATGGTGACAATCATACGTTTATAGAGATCATTACTTTGCGCTGATAGAATATTTAAATCGACAACCAATGTTATTATAATATCCATTAGGAATATAATGATATTAGAATTTTATAAATTATAATGTACCTGTATTTTATAAGATATTTTTCTTTTATTTTACGTTTATATTTTTATATTGTATTAAAAATGTAGATTGATAACTGAATTTTATTATTGTATAAAAAGTTCTATGTTTCCATTATTTTGTAAATAAATATTGAAAAATTAAATATTAAATTATATTTTATTATATATTTGTTAAATAATATTTATTATTAATAGACCAATTAATTTTAAATGAAATTTCTCTAATTGGTTGTGCATTTCAAAACCCCGTCTTTTAGCATCAAACCTTATAATCTCGATTCCTCTTCTAGAAGGCGAACACTTATTTTTCGTCGAATGGGGTTAGTTGAAATTGTGCCAAAAACAGTAAATTAAAAACATTAAATGATAATTTACGCTAATAAATTCAAGTCTGAGGTAGGGTTTGGGAAAGGTATGTAACGGTATATTTCCCTCACGTCGGAATGTGATGCTCGCCAGCCTATGGGTTCGCGAGAGAGAATCTAGGTAGGCTGACGCTTTAATTCCGTCTTTTTAGGTTGAAAAAAAATTTATACTTTAATCATGATTTACTTAAACATATACAAGTTTATTCGAACACGCGGGTGTTGTATAAAGATATCTCGTGGTCACTCATCCGTCCATGCACACTCACATACCATAAACATCCGGCATACATATTACACACTCATACTCGGAATACACAGATTTATGTCTGTACATACTACAATCCTAATATCTATCATGGTTTTACATAAAAAGACAAGAACACATATTACAAAAATACGGGGGAACAGTACACGGGAGTAAGCACACGGGAGTAAACACAAGCGGGGTGCGCAACTACGCCGTACAGGGAAAAATGAGGGTTGCAGAGGTTTAGGCGCGCATGTTCTCGGCATTATCACGGGTAACAAGGCAGCTACGAGGGATGAAGGGAAGAAGGTTGTGAGTAGCTAGGCGTGTGTTCCCAGCTGTATCACGAGTAACACGCTCGCAGGCGAATCACGGTTATGTTCTGGACATATCATGGAACACCCCCTGATGACTCGTCCTAATTTTCGCTTCGTTGACGAACTCTTATTGTATCAGAGAGCCCATCTCCTAAGCTAGGGCAGGGAGTAGACAGAACGCCTTCCGATGTGTCAGGCATGGAGTCCCGACTGAAGTTTTCAAGGACGCGCACCCCCACATATACCCTAGGCCGGAGCAGCAGTGGAGTGGGGGTGGGAGCGGGCCCGGAATAGAAGGATTAGTGGGGTCCGGCTCCTAGTGAGGCGTGCTTTCGGGGAGCCGCAAGTTTTCACGATTGTGCATCTGTCACAGGTATATAACTGCAAGTTTTACAAATAATTATAAGTAATTAAATTAAAAAAAAATAATAAGCTAAGAATTTATTTATTTATCTAAAAAGTATACAATTTATTTACTAAAGGTTATTTGATTTACATACGCGGATGTAAATATATATTTAAATTCTGAATGTAGTATCGGACTCGTGTCGATATCGGAAAATGAGGACTTCATTAGTATTGGAAGCGAATGACAAGGAGCTAACGTTCAGCTACTAATAACTACGTGTAGCTATTCACTAGTGGCGACGGATGAGCTAGAACACACATCTACTACGTGTACTTGTCATCGAAGTAGGCGAATAGTTTGGAACTCACGTTAACTACATGTAGCTCTTCGTTGAAATCGAGAGCGCACCACATACACCGCGTATGATTAGAAAAATTAATAAATTAATAAGATAAAGCAATAAGATTAAGCAGATTATTAGGTGAAATGCTAAATTTTCATGAGTCTGATACCTTTCATAAGGCCAGTGTATAAGAGGTGACGGTGATATTCACGCAGTATCCATATTGTTGGTGGAATACTCAGTACTGCTGGTAGTGGTCACATTATTTTTCTATAAATGGATGTATTAGACAAATATTATTCTTCATGAACATTATGGAAAAAATGATTTCATTATCGTGACTGTTTAGTGTCTGTGTGTTATATATATATTTTTTGTGTAATTTTTAAAATCTTAAGTGCATATCTATTTTAAAAAAATTTGATCGAGAATGTTTTATTTGTAACCGTTACAACATATTTAATAATTCCAGTAGTTTATAATACTGTATAACTATTATTTTACAATATTCTTTAAATTAGTTGGCAAATTTAAGAAAAAAAAACATGCAATTATTATAATATATAATATATAATATTTAATTTTTTCTATTAATTAATCATTGTTTTAGTTATCTTGATGTAAGTAAATTATTAGGCAGTAAACAATCTGCATTGTAACAGATAAATGTTATGTATTAAAATTTTCGTTAGTGGCGTGTGCACTATGACCTTATGATAAAAAAATGAATTTAAAGAACGGTGTAAACACAGAGCACAAACTTAGAAAAAGTAAAGTCCCATATTAAGCATTGGCAATAAACATGGCAATCTTATTTTTTCTAATACTTATAGGCACAATAGTGACCCTGATGTGTTCTGTGGTCGCACTTAAAATTATTTATAATTACTTTAAATAGGTGTTAATGTACTTATTAAAATTGTTTCATAATATTACAGAGATAATACAGATATAATCATATTAAAAATATTTATGAAATGGCAGCTTAATAACCGAGGTCACGTATTCAACGTTCCCCGCCGTGGATTGCACGCCAAACAGCTGTACTTATTATATTTCTCTAGTATTATTATGAATCAAATAAGAATGGTAAGAATTAGAAAGATAAGTCTATAAACAAGTAATATAAAGTGTATGTATATTCAAAATTATTTAAACAGATAAGAGATAGATAAATGAAGGAAACTTTAACGTACAAGAAGTACTCACTTCATTTCATTTTGAAAGAACATTGCCGTTATTAAAAATTTTAGAATGAGTGAAAAAGTTGTAAGAGATAATAAGAAAGGTTAAAAATTAAATCCATTAATTAGATCAAGAAGTACAAGAAAATTCTATGGTAATCAGCGTACACTCTAGGATAGTAAGGAGTGAAAAAGTGCAACGGCTAAAAATTTGGGTTTAAATAAGACACTTCAATAAACGTTGATAAGAATTACAGTTATTGTATTCTTGATTTTTTATGTAGATTCTACAATTAGTGCTGTCGTTTTATGTAAACATTACAAATAAATAATTGAACTTAATGAATTCAGCTTAGTAATCTTAGCATTTAAAATAAATATAAATTGTTCGAGTGGTGTTAATTACATCGAATTTTATCCACAAATTGGAAGAATTTATGCAATAAATCATATGCAGTCTATTGTGCATATTTTCAAAATAATATGACTAAAAATTGCTCAACGAGCAATAGATTATAATGAGAAACGTGATATAGCGCGTTTTCAAATGATCAAGAAATAGCACAGATAGTCTTCAAAGAAAGCTTGGGCGGTAAAAAAAGTTTCGTAGTTCCAAAAATACAGTCTTTTGAGCAAGAAGAACATAAATTATATGAACTTAAAATAATAGATGCATAAAAAAAATTTTATTTTATAATATAAATTTTATTTTATAATATAATTCTTTAAAACATTAAACGTGTTTTTACTACATTTTTCAAAAAGGCTGTCAATCTATCGCGACGACAAATGATCCGATTAATTTGAAATTTTTTAATATTGTAAAAAACATTTTTATGTATCATAATTCTTCACTTTTTAGATATTTTAAAATTTACGAATTTAACATACGAAAAACAAGCGATTTTTTAAGAAACACTTTTTTTTAAAACACTGTCCGTTTTTCCGTTCTGATATTTTTATTTATATCATAATGATCAATAAATTAAATATATATCTTATATAAATCAAATTTTATTATAAAGCATCAGTCAATTAATTTTCTTTTTTTTTTAAGTCCTAAAAAATAACGATGTTTTAGGTACTAAGTAAGTTTCTTAATCCAATTTCTTTTGTTAATACTGTTTGTGCTCTCCCCTAATCACTCAAACTCTTGAGGTATTTACTCCCTTTATCTACATCTATTTGAATATGTGGTATCTTATGATGATTCATTCTTTTTTTTGCATCCACCAATAGACGCCCTAGAAATTATTGATTGATTGATAATAAAATTGATATCAAAATCATTCTTTTAATAAGATGTTGGGAAAATAACTTATATTAATAGTTTTATATTTAATTTGAAACCTCATTAAATAAAATTGTAAGTTTTTTAAATTAAAACTAAAACTTTTATTATCTGTATTATTACAAATGAAATGCAAATCATATATTGATTGATAAAAATTTAAAAATACCAATTTTATTTATAATTGTTAATTATATTGAATAAAATTGTAAATTATTTAAAGTAAAACTGTAAGTATTATTAAGTGTATTATTATAATTGAAATTAAAATCATTAATCTCAATGATATTTGTTAAAAATAATTATAATCTTTGATTCTAATACCATTTATAACTTTCATCGAGTAATGTATTAATGATTATTACATTCAATAAAAAATCTATTCAAAATAAAATTAATTTAATGTATTAATATGAAATGAATTTAAATAAATAACAAATTTGAATTGCAACATAATATATTTATTTCTTTCTTGCCTAAAAATCAAAATTTTTTATATATTACATTTTACTAGTTCGCCGTCGGCTAGTCTGTAAATTGCCGATTACATTTATTTTTAACAAAGTAAAATCGCATATTAAACATTATATTCTTTACTCTATTTCAACTTTCGCAGAAAGCTTACTTTCTCGGCATAAAAAACCACCCACGAACTCTCAGACGGAAAAAGCCAATACATACTATCTACAATTATTTAAATTTTTTTCGCGTTATCTTACTTTTATATTTACATTTCGGGATTTCGATTTATAATTATATACAATTGATTAAATAAATGACATTATATTAAAGATTAATAAATTATATTTTTACTATATATATTTAAAATAAAATTTACGAAAAAAAAATAAAAAAATATACATACTTTTTACATTATTTTAATAACATTATGCATCTTTAATGTATATAAAATTTATTTACATTAAAGATGCATAATATTCTTTAGTTTGCGACTATTTCGCTGTAAATATTTTTTACTAAAAATTTTTGTACTTTTATTGTGTTCTTTTCTTTTTACTTAAGCTTTACTTAGTTTTCAACAACAAAATTGTAAAATCTGTATTTTGGTACCACCTCATTTTCAGCTGAACTGATTTAATGTACTTTAATGATACTACAGAACATGGTAACGGGATAAATACATTCCGTTATTAGGTTTTTTTTTTAATTTATAAATAATAAAAAAATTATGAGTGCACATAAAATTGGACTATTTAGAATTTTTTTTATATTTGTTTCGTTACCGTAAATACAATTTTTTAAAGAGTTATCTATGTTCGAATAATTTGTAAATTCAGAATGGTTTTTATTTATTTTCTTTTTTTTTTGATAAATAGGCTAAGTATCTTTAACAATTTTGAGGATAAAATTCGAGCAACATAAAATATATCTGTTTACATTATTTTTATCGTGGGACTGTCAAAAAAAATCAATTTGGGCTGAATGGTAGGTAGTCACTTCCCTAGGCTATGGCACAATCTTCTAATTCATCTCTGATATAATAATTATATTAATAAATAGACCAATGATAATATAGCTTTATAGAAATAAGTAGCTTACAAGGTTTTGAGCACAGAACATCAGCAGAGAAGAATTGGGAGATTGCGCGGTAGCATAGGGAAGCATGTCCAAAAAATTCGGTGCTGCCTCTTACGGATGCCCATGGATATGCCCATTGGAAGCATGGTGGAGATAAGAAAAGGCATAGCGGGATTCTTCGTATGACCAGAGATAAAAATTAAATTCGATTTTATAGAACAAAAATGAAAGATGATCGGTCGAGTAGAAGCAGCTTTTTCAACTCAAACACATACACATATATTTATGAATACAATGAATGCTTATAGCTATACTAAGTTTACTACGACCAAATTCTAACATTATAATTCATTTGTATAATATGGAGAATAATTGTAAATTTACATACATAAAAAAAAATAATCGTAATTGTATCAATTATTAAATTAAAATTTATTTAAATTTACGAGTAATTTTTTGAAATACTTTATTAAAACTTATATTTTATTATTTTTCAAATAATAAATTAAATTTAAAGTTATTATTTGATAAATTGTTATTTGCAATATAAATACACATGCATATATATGTATCAGTATCCCTTTACATCACTATTTATATATTCATTTAATATCAATTTTTTCTAGTACTTTATTTACAATTTATATTCGAACCATATTTTAATGACATGTCTATCTTTCTCACTCTCATGCTCTCAAACTATCTTGTATCTGTCTCTCTCATTCTCATGTTCTCTCATTGATTCCCGTATGATTTCTCTCTCTCTGTTTCTCTCTTTCATATTCATGCCTATAGTTTTTTCTCTCTTTTATTAGTATTAGTAAATAATTATTGGTTAGTAAATAATTTTATTGATTTAAGACTGTATAATTGTAATATTAGTTTTTATTCTTCACAATTGTAAGTTTTTTTAGCATCTCATGTATAATTTGAAAATGATAATATAGACATTATTGATGTTTTATACTAATGTAATAATAAGATCTTGTTTGTCAAATTTTAGAACGATGCAAATTATAGCTGTAATTACATGTTTAATTTTTTGTGTAATACTTTATATAATTTATAAAATATCTTATCAATGTAAGTATGTATTTACAATTTATGTGCATGTTTTTTTATGCGGATGTCAAATATAAGAAATATAATGTATACAATGTAAATTATTTTATTTTTTAAATATAATCATCGTTTACAGATAAATATATACAATATATTAAACAAAAAATATTGTTTATAAAAGTTTTTTAACATAATCACACCACAATACTTAATATATAAGTGTCACAAATAATACAACATTTCTTAAATTCATTTTATTCATAATATTTACGAATTTATAAAAATTATTTAGGCACTTTAATGTTTTTGCTTTAATTATTTATCTTGAATAAAATGAAAATAACCTATATAATGTACAGTGTAAAAAATCATTTATGTACATTCGTGGACACATTTGTTTACGAATGAAAAGGTTAGAGACGTACATAAAGAAATGTATATTGAAACTGCCTTCTTCCCCTATTCTTAATATAAAGTTGTGGTGGGAATTATCCCCATCATTTCATTACTTTTTTTACGGGCATTTCCTTTAGTACATTTGAAATTAACCAGGTTTGCAGCGATCGCCTTGTGTACGCATTTTTAACACGTAAGGCTCGATCTCCTTTTTCATCTCTGACATCAGCAAAAGTGTAAGCCCCATGTTAAATAGGGGAGACAAACTTGGCGGCCAAAAAAGTCTTCTTTCTCTCTCGTACTTACACATTGCCACTACCGCCGCCGGTGAGTGCATGTGAACAATTAAAAAAATTTGTTTTGGCATGTTATAAAATCCATTGAAAAAAAATTATACATATATATATATGTACACATATAAATATGAAATAGAGGTAAAAGATAGATTAATATGTTAATATATATATATATAATAGTATAAATAATATTATGATTGAAATAGTTGTCAATTTTATGCGTACAAGTTTTTAATTATAATTATTGTTTTATTAAAAAAAATTATGTTTTTTTAATTATAATTTAATATATATTAAACACATTACAAGGTGTATTTTTTAAAAAAAGTATATATAAATAAAGTAAGCTACTACAAAAAAACAAAATATAAATAAAATATATACATTTTTATATGTAAAAATAATTCTAAAATATATTTTAAGATTTTAAATACAAAATACATTATAGAATTGATATCAAATTCAATAATTTAATGTGTAGATGAAGAGTATTTAAAAATCGTAGGAAAAGGTCTTCAGCTTTCATTTTTATTGCTAACCTTTCTGTGGATTTAACAAATGAACCTTGTACCTGACCTTTGGAATGAATTTCCCTTAATTATGTTCACAAGACTATCTTGTATTTCCAAAATTACAGTGCGGTTTCCTATATTATAATATACTTTGTTAATAAATATTTTAAAGAAATATTACTAATGAAAATGTTTGTAGAATATTATGTTTACTTACAATCAATTGACGATGACTATTTACGCTTGTTGTTAAATAAAAAATTTTTTAAATACTAAACATAGGGTTTATATTTTAATAATTCCTTTATATTTTAATAATGAAGTTTTTTATAGCAGTTTTAGTTTCCATCTGAAAATATAATAATCATTATGCTATAAAATAAAAAATATATTGTAAAAATTTATAATTAAACATTAGTTTTAAAAATATTAATATTATATATTTGTATGTGATTATGTTTATAAAATATATATGTATTCCAACAAAAATTTTTACTTTTGTTGATTTTTTTATTCCATAACAGTTCTAGAATGTATTTTGTGTTTAAAATCTTTAAATATATTTTACAATTATTTTTACATATAAAAATTGATACATTTTATTTATATTTTGTTTTTTTGTAGAAGTAGCTTTCTTTCTTTATGTTTTGAGACTTACCTCAATTAGTATATTAAATTAATAATAATAAAAATAAATGATAAATTGAGTAGTTTAAGGAGTGAGGTAAGGGAAAATTTGCTGCTGGGTGGATATTAAATAAAACACAGATTCGCGATACAATAATGACAACTCAGTTTATTAGACGCGGCATAAAAAACCCCCTGCGTCAGGGGGAAAAAGCCTTACATGCGTCTGAGATTAAATGTGAAAAAACTTACAAAAAAAGTGCTTCACGCACGCTGAGAATTTGCGCACACAGGCGGTTGCAAAACGGCAGCTCACGCTCGAGCAGGAAAGCAGCGGGGGCGTCGGTAGACGCGCTGCAATGCGGGGCGGACCTGGTGCTAGCCTGCACCCACCCTGGAGATAATAGTCGGGCGCCGCCAAGAAGTAGCTGGAGAACGAGTGGTCTCAGCAGCCTTGGATCACTAGAAAACAACACCAGTGACCCCATAAACACACACGCACGCAACACAGAAATCGAGAAAAAAGCTCGCACGGATGATCGCAAAAATCGGCGGAAAAACGAAAAAGCGGAAAAGCACAGCGCAGTGTACTTTTAGTAAAGTCGCACGGAAGATTGCTCATCTCCCGCGCGCCGGACCCCACGCAGGTCAAGATTCGTTTCCGGGCCTGCCCCCTCCTTCCAATATTTACACAATTCGGCAGTTTCCGTGCACTTTCACTTTTCACGAAGTGAAAAATGCATGGAACGGAAAACTGCCCCAAACACTTTATATATACTTTATTTTTATAAAATACATTCTGTAATATGTTTAATATATATAAAATTATAATTAAAAATCAAATTTTTTAAAAGTATAACAGTATAAAAAAGTAAAATATAATTAAAAATACCTTGCTTTGAGAAATTTAAATCAAGAACCATTGGAAAATTTATTTGGCCAAATATGACAGTATGATGTAATTAATATTAATAAATTTAGATAAAGTAATATGCATTTTTTTTTTAAATTACCATCAAATAAATACAAAAATATAAACAAAAATTGAAATATCTTATAACCTATAATTACAAATTATAAATATATTTATATAAAAATAATTTATTTATAAATATTTAATTAAGTTAAAATGTTTATACGTACTATAAGCACTTTGACAACTATTTATTTTGTTCTTATAAAATAGTCAGCAAAAATCTTTATTAAAAACATTCTTAATTAATTTAAAAAATCACGCCTTATATACATAATTTCACAACACATAACTTTTCTACGAACTGTGAAAAGAATAGAAGACACATATGCATTGGTCATCAGGACCGGTTTATGAAGGGATATACGAGGGATATAATACTGTATAACAAAATAAGTGCAGGGCTCTTACATTGTATGTGTTACGGAATGGTAACGAAATGGGCGTGTGCCTGAGAGCGCACCAAGAAATTATCGCGGTGCATGAGCCATCCCCCACCACCCGTAGACACCAGGCGACCGGTGAAATCCGCCGAGGCGATGTCGGATAGGTGGGGTAGTTAGACAGGATAGGTGACAACCTACCAGGTACGCGCCCAGGAGCCCTGGTCAGGATCCCACCCCAAGCTCCGATCCCTTGCCCCACAACACATCCTTGGATTATTTCGACCTTCCTAAACCGAAAAACGTGATCTCGCGCCTGACCTCTGCGCGCCGTAAAACAATCGAGCCGACGTAAAGATCGTCAACTCGTGATGCAACGAGAGCTGAGCGTATTAAGGGAATAAAACTCCGTGTTTCCCCGCCGTAAATATACCGATAAGTAAACCCGAACAAATGTGAAATGGATCCGGGAAGTAAGGAAGGGGGGCGATAGGACGCTCGGGAGGTTTGAAACTCCTTTTCGGACAACATTGCCTTTTGATACTTTCTTGAAAAAGGTCTCGAGTCGCCGACTCCCGGTCCACTATCGAACCTTGATAATTAAATATCTAAATAAACAAAAAATTCTAACCCTGCACGCATCGTGTTTGATTACCTACTCACTCCTTGTGTATATTTCCCGATCATTTACAGTATGAGTCGTACGCATGTAAATTTGTCGCCACTTCTCTCATAATAAGGTTTCACCCCCCTAGTTTTGAGTTTTTATTAACAAATATAACTTTAAATGTCTCAACATATATTTAATTGATCAAATTTTCTTGACTTATCAATAATGTTGTTCATCGAAAAAAAATTTATTCATTCAAAAACGAAATATATAAATTATTTGTGCTTAAATATAAATTTTATATTTAAATACTGAATTGAATTTATAGTTAGTCACACAGAACAGTAAATAAGAGAATGTTAAGTTCAATGCTTTACATAAGAAACAAATATGGTGGTTAAAATATCTTTTCTCTCTCTTGCAATTATGAAGCGATTTTAGCCCTCCGGGTGGACACATGGGAAATTAAAAAAATTTTTTATAAGCACTTAGAAACCTATTTAAAAAAAAGGTATATATAGCTATATGAACTACGAATAAAAAAATAAACATCTGAAATATTTCGAGCTTTGAAAATAATTTAGTATAATTGAAAAATATTTTTATTAATAATTTTATAATGATTTTAATTTCTTATTGAAATGTAAATGATAATCATAAAATTATTAATAAAAATATTTTTCAATTATACTAAATTATTTTCAAAGCTCGAAATATTTCAGATGTTTATTTTTTTATTTGTAGTTCATATAGCTATATATACCTTTTTTTTAAATAGGTTTCTAAGTGCTTATAAAAAATTTATTTTTTTATAGAGCAAGAAAATAATTCAGTCGCCGTGAATAAACTTGAAACTTACAAATTACAAATAATATTAAATAAAAGTAGAAAAAAAATTTTAACAAATTATTTTTAATACAATATAAATATATATATTGTATTTAAAGTAATATGAAATAATATAAATCTTTATGTGCTTAGAATTTTTAAAAGCGATGTATATGTACAGTAATTTCGCCTGCTCTATCAATTGTATATGAAAAGATTTACATACAATAGTGAGACTATAAACTAATACTTTTATTATTCCATCTGTGCCGTTTGCAGATTTTGAACTTCGACAAAGGTAAAGCATTAAATTTATTATCTACTACTTTTACTAGTGCATGAAGAATTTCTCTTATTTTTAATATTAAAAACAGAGATGAAAATGTTTTTTGTAGACAATTTTACCGATTTTAATAAATTATTTGAGGAAAAAAAATTTGAGAAAATTTGTTAATTTTACAAATTATAAACAATTTTTGAAAATGTTAATTTTTAACAATGACACCAATTTTAATAAATTATTTGATGAAAAAAAAAATTTATATATTACTAAAAGTTTAACAAAAAAATTCGATTCATTTTTTTAAATAATTCTAATACATTCAATATAATGTTTTAGCTTTATTCTCAAGGAATCTTTAAAAATTTTGTTCAGGAAAACGAAAATGCAATTACAGTAAAAATTGTATCCCGTAGAAATGAAAATGTTCGTCAAACATCTGTGTGACCAATTGCACAAAACACCAAACACGTGCGAAAAGTTTTGTGTTACCAAGATTTTGTTTGAAAATCTCTTTAAATGCACCTTTTCCATCTGTTAAAATACGATGATTATGATACCAGCAATAAGGAAGGTGGGGGGTACCTGCTGTGCTAATTATGATGCCAGCAAAAAGGGAGGTGGGGGTACCTGCTGTACTAATTATGATACCAGCAATAAGGGATAAATAACATTGATAAATTTTAAATAAATAAATAATATTTTAAAACCAAATTATTCTAATAATTATATCTATTTCTTTCTATTATTAATTGTTCTATTATTTATTGAAAAAAAAGTATTAAATATTAAACTTACAAATGAAGAGAACAATATTAATTTGAAATAGTACCATGGAAATAAATATTTATGCAAATATACATACCATTGAATTGTAAATACAAATGTGGAGAAAATTTATATGTGTATATTTGTATTTTAAATTAATATTTCATTAATATATTTTATACATAATAATTATAAAATTTTTAATTATTGGTATATTTAACAGTTGATGAAAATAATTAAAGCTTAAAAATTAGGATAATCTTTCATTTTAAGTTGGATGTTTTGCTAAAAAATTTAATTGAATACAAATACAATAATAATAAATAAATTTTAATAATATTATTTTCAAACTATGATTAATATATTTTAGTATAATATATCCAGTGTAATATTGTAAAAATTTCAATTTGACAAATTTAAATACATGCATAACGTATTTCAATGTACATATGAAAATGCTAAATGTCATTCAAATCTTTATTTTTAACTTAGAATTTGTTATGGTTATTCTTTTTCAAATTAAATTTGTAAAAATAAATGAATTCATTATATTTAACTATTTAAATGTAATTAATAGTATGTACTCATACATAATAATTAATATTACTATTATTTTTTATCAATATAAAAAATAATCCACTGATACTCTTTGATTACTTGTATTATGAATTGAATATTTAAAAACATTATATTATAAACTTCATGATATTAAAAATTTTTTTATAGCTTAATTTATTAATAATATGTTAAAATCCAAGATGTTAAATAAAAATACAATTTTTAAATATATCATTAAAATTATATTTTACTAAAAATTATAATTTCAATTGATTTTTTCTAATCAACAATAACTTATAGCATCAAATGCTATATATTTTTATTAACTTTTCACAGAAATATATAATATTGTTGTATATTGTCACGTATGTAAAATTGCATATGCATACGCGACGACTTATTTATATATATCAGCGAAAGCAAAGACGGAACATTGGGAAATTGACATCGAGACAATCGACCGGAGTCGCGAGTAACGCGAAACCCGCGAGTAATAAGAACTTCCGAACTCGACAAATTACGGAAAGTCAAGATTAGAGGTGACAATAAATGTACAGAGGTCAATTGAAAGATATTAACGAAGAAAGCTGACAGAACGATTATCAAGCAGAGGCACCCAGTGGGAGAAATCGCGGATTTTGCAATTTCTCCATACAACGGAGGTAATAAGTCAAATCGAAAAACACGTAGGGGCACTTCTGAATTGGACTTCAAATTGGGACTATTAGATTCGGTCATACTTCGGTTCGGGTTCTTTAATACTTATTTGTTTTACACAATCGGGACTTAGCTTCGTGACACAAAAGAAAGTTGTATTACACATTGTGATACTTATCTCTCTCGTTCATAAACAGAAATATAATAAAACAAAAGTATTATATTAATTATCTCGCGTTTTATTAATTGACGATTTCCGAACCTCACAAAGGCCAAAACGCTTCGACCGATTTGGCTAGGGCAGAACGATACCTGAAGAGAGAATATTGTCGCGATTCGATCATTAAAAAAAATAAACATAGTCGTGACCTCTTAGATACGTAACAATATTGTATTTAATGAATATAAAAATTAATTTATCGGGTATGAAAATTTAATCAATGTGTATGAAATGTATATATGAGGATTTCTAGAGTCAATTGTTTCTTTAACTTTCAAATATTACTTTTGAATTTTGAAAATGCTCTTGAAAAAATTATTTAAATTTATATTAGGTACCAATAAACGATTTTAAAAATTTGTTCAACATACTCTTTATTTGTATATTTTTCAAAGAAAATATAAATACAAAAATTTTTTAGTATATTATAATTTTTAATTAGATTTATTATAAGTATTATTTCTTATAAAAAATATTAATTTGATTCATTATTTTTCAAAATGTTTATACATATACACTAAAATTAATGACATAAATAATCTTAATAACTTTTGTATTATATATTATACAATCATTTTTAAATAATACACATAATTGTTTAATAAAATGTATAGGTATTTTTTAATATTATGTATATTGTGTTCAATACCTTATTGGTTTTAAAAATGCAAATTAATATATCAATAATATGAAATTATTTTACTATTAGAATAATATATATAATTAAATGAAATAAATACAAGTCTTTATTTCTTTGCATCATCCTTTTATTATCATTAAGCTACAAAAAAAGGATTTTCATCCATGTTAAAGAAATACAATTATCTCATACATTCTAATAACTTTTATTTGACATAAAAAATAACATAAGAAAAAATACACTTACAAAATTTAACAATTAAGTAAAACCAATATCTTTCCACACAAAAGATTTCCATAAAGATGTCCTATATAATAACTTCTTAGAATGATTTGAATATTTGTATTAAAAACAATATTTTTAATAACAACACCATTTTTCACTAACACCAAACTATAAATCTTATTTTTAAAAATAATAAGTTTATTTGCTGCTAATTTACATTTTTATTAAATTTTTTGGTTAATTTATTAAGTGAACGCGCATTCTTTTTGAAAGAACTTTTCTCACTGTTTAAAATTTTAAGAAATGAGAAATAAACACATGTACCAGATTATCAGTGCCGGCTCACGAAAAAGGACACATGGGGTTATAGAAAGTATAGGGTTCTGTATTTTCTTGATACTTGTACATGAGTATTTGTTTCCAGTCTTCCCATTTACAGTTGGACCCCCCTGATTAGTCACTTATAAAAATAAGTAAATAATTATATCTGAATAATTGAAATAAATAAAAGCTATAATTGGAATTTATTTACATTCATTACATGTTATCCTTTATATTTTTAGTATTGTAATTAAAAATATAATTTAATTTTTAATTGCTAGTATGTCTCTGTAAATATAGAAAAATATATCTGTATATTCAATAACATTAAAGTTAATTCCTAAAAAAAGTCAAGATTGTTATATTATATTACTGAATGATATTAATATTTGAATTTAAAATTTGTTATTATTGTAAAAAATATTAAAATCTTTAACAGAATGATTATTAGACTGACTAAAAAACACTAAGTTTAAAAAAAAAAAGTTCATTAAATGTGTATACATGTAAATAAATATAATTTATAAGATATAAATATTTTTCTTAACAAAATATTAATACTAATTTTTTATTTCTTTAAAAATAATGTTCATTTCTTATTTTAGCTTTTAATTGTTTAGCATTGATTCAATTATTATTAATAACTATGTAAAATTTTATTTTATACATTAGATAGTAATTCAAAAAGTATATATAGTGAATATTTTGAAAATACATTTTATTTAAATCCATTATTAATTATTTTTGAAGTTATAATAAATTAATTACAATATTTTTATATTATTTACTTTTATTATATCATTATAATGGTAAATTATATTATAAAAAATATATATTCAATATTCTTAACTTCTTTTCAACTTTTCTTTATGTATTATTATAGTTTAATTACAATAAATTAAAAGTAATTATGAAATCCTCATAATATGAAATATAAAACTTTACCTATTTCTCATTTTTCTCATAAATTTCTAAAAGTATATAAATTTTAATGTAATTTTATTAGTAAATATTTATTTATTTAGACCACTTATAATAAAATTTTATTTAAAATTATTATGATATAAAAATTAAGATTCACTTTATAATCATTTTATATAAATTTTTTTTGCTTTAGGGATATTTTTATTATTTTTTTACTTTAAAATATAATTAAGATTAGTATAAAACTAGATAGTAATTGTATTTTTCAATTAGTTATGTTTACATATTTTAAGTGAAATCAATGAAGCTGGCATGCTCTTATAGCAATTAGTTGAAGAAGAATAAACACTGGACTCAAGACTTCTGAATATTCAAGAGAAGTTTGTCCAGATAATTTTTTGCATAAAAGATATTTAAATACAAAAATTAAAAGTAATGATATCAAACTCCATAATGCTCTAAGTATTCCAACTTTAATCATACCACCCATGTGCATTCTAATAAAAATAATGGCACAAAAATAAGTGTTTAAACTATCTGCGGCAAACAAAGGAGAAAAAACTATCCACCAACCAGAGTTACCTAAAAAATACTCAGCATCTATTTTTAAAGCAAGTAATATTGTAAAAATTGTTAATGATACTAAATTTACCCATATTTCAAAAACAGTTAATCCTAACCAGTGAACTAGTTCATTTAATGAAAAAATCATATTAAATTATTTTAATGTTCCATTTAATAATCAGTATGAAAATTCATTGCTTTTGATACTCTTAAAATTGTAGTTTTAATTTTGAAATCTAAGTGATCTTAGGGCAATATGAATTAAATGAATACAGATTGCTGAGGTGAATCTTTCATTTACTTTATAATCAGCATCATCATTCTTTGGTTCTAAATCATCTAAAGAATAAATCGATTTGTTATCAATATGATATAAATGTATATAAAAACAGACATATATATATAAATAATATGTATATCTTAATTCACCAGTCAAATTAATAGATGATGTTTTTATTTCTAATTTTAAATTATCATGATGAACTTCTTGAAGAGTTAAAGCCAATTTGCAAGCTCGATTAATAGCTGCTCCAAGTCCATATATTACAACTTCTTTTGATTCCAATTCTAAATATTTTTTACATAATCTCAAATACACCTTAATAATTAAAAATGATGTTAAAATTTTATAATAACAAATTAAAATTGACATATTTAATAAAACAAATAACAAAGTTATACTAATAAGATCTAGAGTTATATTATGAGTATTACCTTAAAATTTGTTTTGTTGTTAACATAAATATTATTTTTTTTTTTGTAGATTTGTAAAGGTTTTCTTTTTTTAATTATATGATTGCTTGTAATTGGTTGATTTTTTAATTTTTTTGTATTTTGTATATTTGAAAACTGTTTTTTAAATTTTTCTTGTTTTATTCGGTGATCCATTTAAATTTTTTTCAAAATAATTTGTTTGTAAACATAATGATCGTACATATATTTTATATCAAATACATTCTCATAAGGTGATCAGGTGGGTTCAACTTTAAATACACAGAATAGATAGATACCAACAAAGGTCAATTTCCGTGTTAAGCGTTGGTAAAAAACGTGGCGGAGGAAACATCTTCTTTCTCTTTCGTACTTATAAATACACTAGCGACTTCATAAGAGTCTGTGGCTCAAGTCAATATTTTATAATGCTAATAAGTGCTTTAAAACCTATTTAAAAAACTCTAACTATAGATACACGAATGATGATCGATTATTAAACTGAATTTTTTTAGTACTTTGAGTATTGATATAATATTAAATTTTCAAAGTTCAAAGTATAAAACAGCATTAAGTTAATATTTATTCATTCTTATGATATCTATAGTTAACTTTTTTTTAAGTGTGTTTTAAAGCATTTATACAAAATGATAACTCAGACCATCAACTCTTCAGAGATCGTTTGTGAATCTATAAATTCGAGAGAGAGAATAAATTTCTATCGCTACCAAAATACTTCAATTTAATTTATATTTTATAAATAAATTCTAACAAATTAAATTATTGTAAAAGATATTAAGTTTATTAATCACAGATTGTAACGGGCTATTTTTCCGTTACAATAAATAATAATTCAACAGGTACACTCTTACTTCTGCTGACTAACCAGGTTGCTACCCCTTCAGCTAGGGATACCCGCAGAGAAAGCAAATCCCGGATAAACGGGAAATCATACCAGGAAACGATCGTGAAAAAATCTTACAAGGTTAGGTGGAAGAAACTAAAATAGGAACAAATAAACGGGGATATTTTGAATACATAAAACAAGTTTTTTATTGATAATTGACTTTGTTACACTGTTCCATTACGTATGCATCAGACTCCGCTTAAATCTGTAAAGTAAATCACTTAAATGTAATTACAATTAAACGAAGGTTTTACGACACAGAGATCTTTCTCTTCCACGGACTCGCTTTCCACGGGTTGGTTGAAGGAGGCTTCGCAGCACTCATTTACTGCATCCCGATTAACAGCAATGCACTATCTGTAAATGAGGACATTTCACTTCCTCAAAAGAATACTAATTCACCCTCGATTCGATTAGTCTTTTCAAAGTAAATAGCAAACGAAAGCAAAGTGAAAATACAAAATAATCGCGCAAGCTATAATCGATCGAATTAATCTGCTTGGGTCTCCCAGTTCGCACCACGGTTCCCCCTCCAACCTTTTAATCCTCACGCTTAAGTAGTCCTACTTTTCTCTTCTATGATCATCTTCATTAACTCCTACTACTGACGTAGCTACCCGAATCCTTCCCGGGTCAATTGAGCTTCTTGCCTGGCTACACAGCATATGGCGCTTGTTTTAATTCTAAGCCTTCGCCGAACCGTCCTAGACTGTCTGAATACTCTTCATCTGAATGATTTCAGCGATTGGGAAAAAATTTGGGATTCGCTAATCTGGTTACAATATATTCACTATGACGATTTCTGCTTTGGCATAGGCGGAATTCCACCTGTGGCCTTCAGGTGTTGGACTAATTATCTGTCGGATATCCTTGTTGGATGAGATCGACCGGCCTCTTACTGAGTTTCGGTGGATCCATCTTTAAGATTGTTTCTTCAGGCTGTTCTTGAGTAATTCCGAGACCCTTCAATAGTTGATGCACCTCTCGCAAGGATGCACCTTCAATTTCCATAGGCTAAGTCGTTTCAAGCTTCTTCCCAGACTCCTCTATAATGCTTATTGTAAAGATAGGCATCTCATTCTCACAGATTAACTTGCAATATACTTTAGGCATTCTTACCAGGCACATTAATAAGGCGCACATAGGAATATTCATAATCAAACACCCCCGATTTCACAGAAACAAAATTGTGGAACTCGGAAATTACAGCACACTGGTTTTGGGTAATACAGGATCCGATAGGGCATACCTGATAACCAGGAGCGTACTGATGGAACCGCAATCCAACCACTGCAGTCGAAATTTGGCAACCGCACTTATTTATTACGTCCATGAGTGTGGAAAGAAAAGTGTTAAATAAAATAGTATGTAAAAATTATAGTTTAAGCCGAAATACGGATAAATCTAAATATAAAGATAAGGTTAGTTAAACAATAAAATAGGTTAAAGGGTAATGATGTCCGTCGCGGTAAATAATAAAGATAGAGTAGAAAATAACTCTGAAGCAGCGTCCCCAACCATCGGCTTGTCCCTTATCCCATCATAAATATCTAAATAAAATCTCTTCCTTCATGCTCTTTCTCTCTCTTTCTCTCTCTCTCTCTCTCTCTTTCTATCTCGCCTTTTCTTACCCATCTCCGTAGTGGACATGGTACGCCGTGGTTGAGGTGACAGGATTATTACCACATTTACGTGGGTGATTAAAAACAGCTGGGACGACGAGCAAATCTGTCCGGACACGTCTGGTGGGGCGACGAGCGATCCAGACCTGGACGGGTCGGGTATACCGGCCACGCAGACGTGCGTGTACTGGCTACCGATGGATAAGAAGAAAGCCCGGGTGGTCGACCTGCGATCCGGGCAAAAGACGACAGACGGAGACGTTCCGGTAGAGCGAGCCGATGATACACCACTACCCAACGGACGAAATTACCCCAATTAGAGTACCAAGAAAATAGATTGTATGGGCTTTTTCCCTCAATGGTAAGAGGGTTTTTTATAGCTAGGAAATTTGAAAGGTTGTAAACCCTGGCACGGAAAGGTACGAGAGGAATGAGTGGAGGGGGCGAGAAAAGTGGCCAGGATAGCGAGAAACTTTATACAAGCACTCCTTTTTTGCCTGTTGACGTGTTAGCACGTCTATTGTGAATAAAGAGAAGATCAGTAAAAAAATTAAAGTTTAACTCTTCACGTTCACCAATTCTCCACATCCTTGAGGAGAATCAACAAAAAGAAACCTAATAGTAGTGTCGGTTTACTGCCCGCACAACAACGAGGACTGCTCTCTTAGAAAAGTAACAAGACTGATAGGATACTGCGAAAGCAAAAACGTAGAGCTGGTATTGAGCTGCAATGCAAATTCTCACCACGAGATCTGGGACAACTGAAATACCAACCCAAGAGGTAGCAGACTAATGGAGGATCTTTTAACAACTAATCCACAGATACTGAATATAAGTAATAAACCAATCTTTCAAAATCTATAAGAAATAAGGTATTTGACCTAACCCTAGCAATAAAAAAAAATTAGTGAAAAGTATGTGGAGTGGAAAGTCTCTGATGAGATAATCGTGTCCGATCACAATTTGGTCACCTTCATCACACATGGAAAAGGAGAAGAGGAGGCCTACACTAGGAATCCAAAAAGGATAAACTGAGGTAGATTTCAGGAAGAGCTTAAGGGGAAACTCAACAGTTTCATCTCTTCATATAAGATTGTGGAGATTAACGACGATAGAAACGATACTCTTACCTCTCTAATAAAGGAGCCATACGAGTTAAACTATTCTGAATACAAGAGACCTCGAAGAAAGGATGCACCTTGATGGAATCTAGAACTGAAGGGTCTAGTAAGGAGATTGTACAGCCGGTCATATTGAACGAAACATATCCTAGACAGGATCAACTATAATAAGATCAGAAATGAATATAAGGAAACTATAAAACAGGCCAAACAGATATGTTGGAGCGCGTATTGTGAGAATCTCATAAGATTCACGGACACCACCAGGCTCTATCGGATTTTTCAAAGCTCTCCAATAAACAGTATGGGAGGATAGGTTAGAATAAAAGATCGAAGGTGGACCGAAAATACTCAGAAGGTAATGAGCGCGCTCATCCATGCCCACTTTCCAGAATTCAGTACTGAAACCCACAATGATACTGAACAGAACGGGAACAAATGATTGGAGTCAAGGCTTTGGAAACAAATTATAGAGACCAAAAAGGTTAAATGGATCCTGAACAGCTTTAAGCATTTAAAGCTGTAGGAGCAGGTGGAATCTTCCCAATGCTACTGAAAAGGGGAGGTGAATTAGTACCCAGTTCCTTATCTGGACTCTCTTGAGGCAATTTAGCAACCAGCTATATACAGTAGTCATGAAGACTGGCCAAGGTAGTTTTTTTGCCAAAGGCAGGCAAAACGCAATATAATTATCCAAAAGACTACAGATCTACCACATCGTTCATCTTTATAACGATGGAGAGACTTATAAACAGGTACAGCAGGCATGAAATACTCAAGGAACGAAAAAGGAGACAATTCACCTACCAAGAGCGAAAGTTTGTGCTCTCCCAGAAGCAGCAGAATTTATACAGAAGGACATGGTAAACAAAGAATTAGTTTTAGGAGCAATGTTGAGCATTTAGGAAGCCTTCGATCGCACAACTAAAGAAGTTATAGCCCAGATTGTAACCACGAGGGGACTTTCGGTAACTGTATAAAATTAGCCCAGGAATCTGCTCACTACAAAACGGATTCAGGCACAAAATAATGATGCCAATATCAAGGGCTATTTAAAAAAAAATACTCTCAGAGTAGTGTTTTATTCCCCAGACTGTGATATCTGGTAATAGACAGCTTGTTGGCCACAATGGAAGATAACAGATTCTATGTACACGTATACGGAGACGACGTACTAATAATAGTAAAAGGGGATTACTACAGCATACTGACTAGTCCAATGCGACACTTAGTCTAGTGGAGACCTGGACTGAAACTGTGGGATTTTCAGTCAATCCAAAGAAGACTAATACAGTGCTATTCACAACCAGATATAATATCAAAGCATTAAGCAAACTGAAGTTAAAGGTTATCCAATTAAAACTAGTTCTGAGGCAAAATATTTGAGCGTTATTTGGTTAAATACTCTCATTAAGATAAAGTGTCAAAAGGCCATTAGTACATACTGGGCGTGTAGGAGAGACTTTTACAATATATGGGGACTGTAGCCAAATAAGTTAAAGTGAATTTATGATGCGATTATCAAACCCAGGCTTCTACGCAGAGCCATACTTCTGGGTCACAGGATGGAACTCATAATGAACTCTAGTCTTATAAATAAAACACAAGGACAAACTCCGATAGAAACTCTATTAGGAATCGCTCGTTTGGGTAGGAAAATCATGGCATAAGCCTATTGTAGATACCCGTGAATAAAAAACGACCTAGGAGAAACTCATGTTACGATTAAAATTTCTCTAGGTCTAAATGTACTGCAATATATTAGCTGCAACGAAGTATCTTGGACAGCTCTGAAGGATCAAAAGTACAGAATTATCATCCAAAAAACGGAAGAATAAGATACCAAAAAAAATATATCCTACGTACAGGCATGATCGGGTGTACGTATGAATCAAAAAATGAATGCAGAACAGGTGCAAGAGCATGGAAGGCGGGTATTTCCAGCGACCTCACCCTTACTCTCGATAAACACGCTTCCTTATTCCAAGCGGAACTTAGGACCATAGCCGAGAACACTAAAACGATGATCAATAGGAAAATCAAACAGTCTGTCCTCACCGGTATCAAGAGCATCTTCAATACTACTGTCCAGCTTTTGTTAAAATAAGACGGCATATATTAAGACTGTCATCTCATAAAAATGGAAATTGACACTATCGTAATTAGATTGACACTACCATGTAATTAGATAAGTTGTAGAAAATGAGGTAGCTTAATAACCTGTAAGACACGATCCAAAACCGAATCATAGCCTTCGTCATACTAAAGCATGCTGAAAGCAACAGGAGCCGGGTTAACGGAGCATGGCCTAGAATTATAGCGTGATTCTTGGAACTCTACCACGATCCATTGGCATAGCATCTAGAAACTAAGGAGGAAGATCTTGATCGTGGCTACGCTGAGGGTAACACCGAAACAAGAAGACAGGTACGGTTATATAGAGATAGATACGCACCATCGTCCTGCACTGGATCTGTATCGAGACATGCTGAGCGACAAGGACGTTAGAATCAGAATACTGAGCTTGAGTTCCAAAGTGTGATGGGAGACCAAGTCCCCGCTTGGTGACGGCCCAGCTGAGCTCCGCGGAGAGAGGGCAATGCTGCTGTCTCTCTCTCTCCCACGGGGTGCTGTTTCATGCGCTGAGTTCCGAGAACTAAGCATGTAGTGAGACTTTTGCCTTACAAAGTTTTTTGAAAAAGACTAACTTTAAATGTTAAAAAGGAATTTAGGAAAAGAGTGTACATATATCTTTAAAGAATTAATTTTTACAAGAAAATCACTAGAGTAAAGTCGCGAATGTAAACGCGAGCAAAGATGTTGTGATCTTCCTCTTCAATTCAAACATTTCAGAAGGCTTTAAAACTTAAAACAGGCTAACTATCAAATAAAAATATGCATATTTTCAATAACCACATTATTTTGGGGAACAATATTAACGCGTGTATTGTTTCACTAGGATTAGTAGACGAAAAAGGATATTCAGGGCGAAACTAAGGTGCAGGGATCTCATATTTTTTATTCATAATTGTGGCACGTTTATTGCCCGTTTGTCCATTGACTGCCTTGGTGAGTAACGTTAGTCTGACCTTTACACCGTTTTAATAATTCATACGCTATGGAACTGAAGATTTCCGTTTTTCATTAATATTTCTTATTATTATCAGAATTAGAAGATCAAACTTTAAATGTATATTTATTGAAATATTGTTTTATTATTATACAAAAAATTACATTTCTCCATCACTTTTTGTATATTTGTAATGCACCTTATAAATTTCTATATATTTTTAGTATTCAATCATTAATATGTATATTAGTATACCTTTTAAAATATTTTTACTTTAAAATAATTTTTGTCATTGCACAATTTCCATTTTGTATTATGTTTCATGTCTTGATCTTTTTTTACGTAAATGTAACAAAGTCATCTGGTCAAGGAGCACCTCATTGCGATAGTCACCCTGCGCATATAAATATAAAATTATTAATATTTTTATATTGCTCTCGATTACAAATTTTTTAAAAAAATTAGAAAATTTAACTTACTTTAATGCATTTTTGTAGAGAATACAAAATAGAGGTATATCTGTAATGATCAGAAAGATTATGACTTGGAAAAAAAAGAAGGTAACTCTAAATAAGAGAAAGAGCAATAAATATAAATGATAGGTGTTTTGTATTAAAAAAAAATTAGAGTCCTACACTAGTATTTAAATTTTTTTTAATTTTTTAGTAATTAAACATAAATATATTTTATATATTTATAGACTTTAAGAGAACACCATGCATATTAATATAAGTATCGAAAAAATAGTTCCTTTAGAATGTGGTTAAAAAAAACATTAGCTTTAAATGTCGGCGACGTTTTGACAAATTATTTTGTCTTCATTAAGCCTGTTTTTTATTACATAAATTAATACAATTAATACAACAGTTAAAATTACAAATTACACATAAATCAAAATACAATGATATAGTCAGATACCGGACAATCATATGTTTCTTTCGCTTGATATAAACTCTTTGTTTACAAACGTCACGAAGGAGTTTGTAATTCAAAGTTTAGAAAGACACATTTCTCACATCAATAACGCTTGCAAAATTTCTTTTAATGAAATTATAGCCATAACGAATATTCTTTTTGACAATAAATATTTCTCTTTTGATGGAAACATTTATCAAAAAATTTTTGGTACTCCAATGGGCGCACAAATATCGCCTATTTTTGCAGACATGGTAATGAAAAATTTGGAGAGAGTGTCTCAATACTCTAAAAAATTGTTATAACTACTCTTCCGTTTTCTACTATAGATACGTAGATGATACTATTTTTTACATAATAAACAGTAAAATTAACCTCATTTTAAGTATCTTTAATAACTACAATCCTCATCTATAATTTACCTATGAGCTAAAAACGTTAAAATCATTGAACTTCCTTGATATTATCATGCATAATGAAAACAACCATATATTGACAAATTAGTACCAAAAAATGATATGCTCTAATAAAATTATCAATTTTCATTCGCATTCATCGATGAGCTAAAAGAGAAAAATTGTATATAACTTTATAGACAGGGCGATTTTATTATCTAACAAATGTTACCACAATGACAATTTAAACAAAGTGTTTAAATTTTGGGGTAACTTAACACAAGTATTCTGATTTAATTTCTCTTATCTTCATGTCTAATTTATAATACATTTACCTATATATTTACATGTTAATATTTTATTTGTCAATATTTATAAAAGAAATTAATAAGCTGTAACGTCGCAATAATTTAAACTACACTTCCTCGTCTGATTCCAAGACTTTTACATTATAACTATCACACAAAAAATATTAAGAAATTATCGATTAATCATTGTAATAATTTTTTAACAACTCTATTTTATAATATTATTCTTACTGAAAATATTAACCATAATATATTAAATTTATTAACTAACCAATATATTGAATAAACAAATAATTATTAAATTAACAAATATCTTAATTATTCATTTATTTATTTATTATTTCTGAGACATAACAAAGCTTATATATCTATAAATTAATAAGTGTATATGTTTATAAATTAAACCATTATGTGTATGTGATAGAAATTTAAAAATTGAATTAATAAATATAAATGTTTCAATTGATTACATAAATAATAAATTAAATGAATTATATGAAATAAAATTTTTTTAATCAACATTCCCTTTTTTCATTAACATAAATGTGCTTAATTTAAATTTCATATTTGATTAATAAATATATTGCTTTTCTATGTAAGCAATAAGAGTATTATTTTGTTAATTTAATTAGTTTTATTTTTTAATTTTTAAAGTATACACACTTATTTTTACGTCCTTTATTTCTCGTGTAACTATTATTTATATTTATTTAATTATTTATCGTTTATTTACTTCTTTATTCGTATATTTATTTATTTATTATATTCTTCGTTTATTTATTATTATATTATTCGTTTATTTGTTATATTATATTATTCGTTATTAAATTTTTTTTTCTGCTATAGCTAAATCGGTCAAAACGCTTCAACCTTTGTGAAGTGCAGATTTAAATAAAATAACAATTGATTGATTCGTATTAATTACTAATTTACTCTTTGTAATCGGAGAAGAGATTGTATGTATGTAAAATAGGCTTATGATATTAAATAATATCTACGTGTGTCCGTATATTGCAATTATTATTATTTTTAGCATGATATTACCTGATCGTATGATAAGCGTCAGGATACTGTGTCGAGGAGAGCTCCCGACCGGGATCGACTTACTATATTGTCTTCTTATCAATTACTCGGAACTTCAATTCTACTTCCCGCTTTTAATTAATTTCAAGCTTATTTTTTGTGGTATTTATAATGAAAAAACGCTAACACTTCCGGGTCCTCCTACTGTTGAGGTGTTTCCCTTTTTAGGCTTAATTGGCATTTCGTCGCAAGTCATTTATTCAGCTGGATATTATTTCCCAATATTTTGACGAATATTGATCGTATTGTAACCGTCGTCGCATCTATAATGATTACTATTCATTTAAAATTGGATACAAAATAATGTGCTACGTATTGTGCGTCATCTTTTGCAATTCTTTTATTTCATATGCTTACTTTTAATTATTGAGTATGCAAAAAGGTGTCTAATTAACAAGTTTATTGTATTTCGTGACATACTTAACATAATTTATAAATATATCAAATTATTACTTTCAAAACACATAAAATTATTAATTTTACTTATATAAATATCAAAATTTAATATTACACAACAAAATATAAATTATGTAAAATAAATTTAACACGGACCACTCACAAGAACAAAATAATAAATCCATAATATGTACAGGTGTTTAAATATATTGATAATGTTATTAGAAAATGCACGATTTTAATTCGCGAATATACGGAAATAGAAAGTAACTGTTTGAAATTCTTCCGTGCGAGTAAATTTTGTAAAGTAATTATTTCGAAATAATTACTAAAAATTTTTATTAAATATATTATAAAAATTGATATCAAAATCATTCTTTTAATAAGATGTTGGGAAAATAACTTATATTAATAGTTTTATATTTAATTTGAAACCTCATTAAATAAAATTGTAAGTTTTTTAAATTAAAACTAAAACTTTTATTATCTGTATTATTACAAATGAAATGCAAATCATATATTGATTGATAAAAATTTAAAAATACCAATTTTATTTATAATTGTTAATTATATTGAATAAAATTGTAAATTATTTAAAGTAAAACTGTAAGTATTATTAAGTGTATTATTATAATTGAAATTAAAATCATTAATCTCAATGATATTTGTTAAAAATAATTATAATCTTTGATTCTAATACCATTTATAACTTTCATCGAGTAATGTATTAATGATTATTACATTCAATAAAAAATCTATTCAAAATAAAATTAATTTAATGTATTAATATGAAATGAATTTAAATAAATAACAAATTTGAATTGCAACATAATATATTTATTTCTTTCTTGCCTAAAAATCAAAATTTTTTATATATTACATTTTACTAGTTCGCCGTCGGCTAGTCTGTAAATTGCCGATTACATTTATTTTTAACAAAGTAAAATCGCATATTAAACATTATATTCTTTACTCTATTTCAACTTTCGCAGAAAGCTTACTTTCTCGGCATAAAAAACCACCCACGAACTCTCAGACGGAAAAAGCCAATACATACTATCTACAATTATTTAAATTTTTTTCGCGTTATCTTACTTTTATATTTACATTTCGGGATTTCGATTTATAATTATATACAATTGATTAAATAAATGACATTATATTAAAGATTAATAAATTATATTTTTACTATATATATTTAAAATAAAATTTACGAAAAAAAAATAAAAAAATATACATACTTTTTACATTATTTTAATAACATTATGCATCTTTAATGTATATAAAATTTATTTACATTAAAGATGCATAATATTCTTTAGTTTGCGACTATTTCGCTGTAAATATTTTTTACTAAAAATTTTTGTACTTTTATTGTGTTCCTGAGCAGTAGCATGAATTTTAACTGTTAATAAACAGTATGTAGAGCATAAATTCGATGCTCAAAGCAATCATGTTCACGATCAAACCATTTTGGAAACTTTAATGAAGTCGTTTCTTCAATTATTTTTTTTAATTCTGATAAAATATTTTTATTTTGCCATGTTTGCTCGTGAATGAATACAAAATTTTCTAGCTGGCAATTTATAATTTCGGTTAACGCTTCTGACGGTCTTATCAAAAACGTTAAATGTGGTATTTCCTCATTAGAATGCATATAGTCTCTATTAAATAAATATTGTTCATCAACTGTAAAAGGATCATTTGCATTCTTAATGAAGAAATTCTCACATTCTTTGCAGGGATATTTCAATAAACATTTTCGGGCAACGTAGCCCGCAAAGAATACAATTGCATTTTTTTCAAATAAATGTTTATTCGAAATATCTCCCGCACTATTTTTATTAATTTCTGCATGCATCTCCAGGAACTAAACTGTTTTTACCACATCGTTGTATTCATTTGGTTCAATCCTTACACATTCATAAAAGGAATTATTTGTAAACTCAATTCTATTATTTTTTCGAAACATATATTTTCTTCATTAGTATTTGAGTATGTATTACAATTTGCACTTATTTGTATATACGCGATATTAAGAATATGTCGAATTAATAATCTATACATTCGACATGTTGGGTTCACGTTAAATCGAGCTCTTCCGCGTATTTTTGCATGTGCATGTTCAACTGAATCCTGATTACAGAGTTCAGTTGTAAGCTCAAAATTTATAAATGTTTTTTTAATATTATTATACATATCTAAAATCCTGCATATACTTAAAATAATAACGTCAAAGCAAGGTGGATGTTTAAATTTATCATTAATTTTTAAAGTCCAATTAACTTAACAGACCAATGAATAAAATTTTCTAAAAAAAATTCAATTTCCAGATTATTATCAGACAATGGTCGCTTTTGCTTTTTATTGGTTCTTAAATTCCATGAATTGCATGCATTAATCACGGCATGTAATTTTTCTACAAATGAAGCAGATTGCTTCCATGTTGGCGAATTTGACAATGCAACTTTATCTTCACCAGCTATTTTAATCGCGCTTGCCATACGCCGACTAAGAAGTTGGAAAGCTCTTTTTACTTTCATTGACTAGAATATAGACGGATAAAAATGGCTTTCCGTAATATAACTTAATAAATTTGATGTACTGTGGGCTTTATCATGTTCCCACGTACGTACTAAATCCGAAAATTAAATTATTATTTCCCCGTTACAATAAATTTTGTTACATTTTCTTAACTGGGCCACTAATCTTTTGATTAAATATGGCCAGTCATAAATCATAAAATATTTTACCCCGTTTAAATGAAAATATGGATTTTCCGTGGTTACACCAAAAATATTGAAAAATTTTCGGTTATTTAGATGCTGATATCATACAACAAATGTCATATCGGAACCAATTATTCGCAACTGCAATAAAATTTTCGGTATAATGTCTGTTAATTGTATTGATAAAAAAACCATTATCAGTAAAACCGAAAGCTAATATTTGATGCCAACGATTTATTGCATTCAAACCATCCAAACAAAATAATAATGCATGCTTTGCAATATTCCGGGTTCAGGTACCGGCACCCATATCCACTAAACCTTCGATAAGGTCATATTTTTTTTAATATTCCTCAAAACTTTTGATGGACATTTCATCAAATTGAAAACCACAGTCATTTCTCGTTTGGCAGCCCGTTTAAAAATATTTTCAAATTACAAAAAATACTATTATTTATCCCGGGGACAGTGTCCAATTCCGAAACCCAAGCACGAACTATCGATTCGTGAGGTAAATGCAAACGTGCACGTTTTAATTTAGGATAACAAGCAGCTGAATAAAAATAAAGCTGCTTTGCCAAGTCTTTCTCAGCATCCGAATACTGAGATTTATTTTTTTTTAATTCCAGTTGTATCATCGTTTTCGCAAACTATGATACTCCTGCTTTGTTAACAAATCATCAATATCAAAAAATGGCTTTTCCACATTTGTTGCACATGATTTTCTGTACAATTTGACCTTCTAATATTTTTTATTAATATATTTCAAATGTCTATCCATTTGCTTAATTTTTTTTTCTAAAATATTATTTTTATATTTTAAATTAGCAATTATAATATTGCAATTACTAGAACACTTTTTTAAAGAAAATTTTCTTTTCAATAATAAAGCACTTGGATAAACTTTTAATTTTGGTTGCAAAGCCAGTGCATTACAATAATTTTTGCTACTCACATTTTCTTCACGTGAAGAACGCATTTTTTCACTTGAAATCCGCTTTTCTGCAACAGAAAGATTCATTTTTTCGGTACCATGAAGTTCATCTTCAAATATATATTTTTGAAGTACCTATTAAAATTTGAAACAAAGTTGTTAAATTGTTTTAATGAAATTTATAACAAAATTTTATACCTTATTTTTTTAAATACATTGTATTCCTTTCCAGTACGGGGTCTCTATTAACACGTAGCTTCAATCTTCTTTGGCCTTGAAAGTAATCTGTTTTGCGAAAATGATTACGACATAATCTACAAATCCGTACAGATGCAGAAGACCATTCATAAAGTTCTGGGTTCGCTAAAAATATTAATAATGTATCGAAAAAAATCTTATATAGAACTATGTTTATATAGATGTTGATTTTATTATCTATTACACTATAAATTTTATTGCAATTTTAATTTCACTTAAAAATTTAATTATAAAAGATTAAAAGTTACAAATAAATATATTATTATTACTTTATACAATGTTCATTAAATGATTATAGTATATATTTTCATAATACATGTAATAAAAGTTGTAGTGTTAGTTAATGGATTTTGAAAATTTTAAAATATAAAAATCAACACGAGCCGCATTGTGTAAAAGATATGGTTGATTTGCCAACATACCAGAATTTTCGATCCATACTTCTAGTTTCTCCAAATTGGATGGGAATCTAAAGAGATAATAATTTTTGTGTTTCCCGTTGGTGCAATTGATATACTTACATCTTTGGTACACCGTGTAGCCTCCATTGGTTTCCATTTGTGAACCTATATTTTAAAGAAAAAAAACGAACACGATGACTCTATTGCAAAAAACCGAACTGCAATTTTTATTATTACGAAAAACATGAAAAAACTAAATGAAAAAACAAAACCGAAATATAAATATTGAAAGAAAATATGTAATGATAATTTATTTAAGTAAATATAAAAAATATATTAATGTATAAATATAAAAACAATAAAAATGTTATTGAAACTGCAAGCATGTAATTTCATGTAATTAATAATTCTATCGAATGCTCACGACAAACTAAGTTAATATTTTCAGTTGTTTAAACTGACAAAAATACACATATTCAATTTATACATAAGTTTAAATAGCTGAATATATTGTGTTTGTAAATACGAAGAAAACGACCAACATCAGGCTAAGACCCAATAATATTGACTAAAACAGATCACATGTCTTCGTACAAAAGGACAAAAACATATAAACTTAAAGGAATAGAAGAAATAAGATCACAAGTAAATATGCTGCATTTCTATTTTTATATAAAAATCACTCGATAATGGATCGATACCAACAGATTACATTATTTCTCTTTTATTTAAACTTTTATTTAAATTTTATTTAAACAATGATATATAAAAAATTCATCTATGAACCTGAATTATCAAAATAACATACGACAAAGTACGGTATTCGTATTAGCGTATGAGCCGTTTTCGATTAAAAAAAAATTAAATTTTATGATTTAAGTATTTCTAATAAGTTTAAACTTATTTTCTTATTTAATTCATATAGAATTTAATAATATGAATTGTAATGTAGTACTAATTATTGACACTTTTTATTTCAGCTAATTTTATTAATTATAAAATATATTTTGATTTTTCATCGCATACAATGTTACAACATCTGTATTGGTTTTACTTAATTGTTAAATTTTGTAAGTGTATTTTTTCTTATGTTATTTTTTATGTCTCATGAACGTTATTAGAATGTATAAGATAATTGTATTTCTTTAATATGGATGAACATTAATTTTGTGCAGCTTTATAATAATAAAAGGATGATGCAAAGAAATAAAGTCTTGTATTTATTTCATTTAATTATTAAATAACATTTTTAATTGAATAATTAAATATACTTATAAACAAATAAAGTGAACTTGGTCACAGGTAAAGTTAGAAATTTATTATCTTGCCCTTTTCTTGTCTATGAAATGATTTTCACCTTCTTCAAAATTAAAAGACTGATTTGTAACTTTTTGAAATATTTATAAATATATGTTAACAACATATATGTATATATATAAATATTGCATTGATAAAAATATAAATATCTGCTTCAAAATCATTTTGTAAAAAAATAATTTTATGTTTAATATAACAATAATTATTAGTTGAGTAAACACAATTATGTAATTTTTATTTTACAAAATGTTTATACATATATATTAAAATTAATGACATAAATAATCTGTTACGTATCTAAGAGGTCACGACTATGTTTATTCTTTAATAATTAAAATTGCGTCAATATTTTCTCTCCAGGTTTCGTTCTGCCCTAGCCAAATCGGTCAAAGCGTTTTGGCCTTTGTGAGGTTCGGAAATCGTAAATTAATAAAACGCGAGATAATTAATATAATACTTTTGTTTTTATTATATTTCTCTTTATAAACGAGAGAGATAATTATCGCAATGTGTAGTACAACTTTTTCGTATCAAGAAGTTAAGTCCCGATTGTGTAAAACCAATAAGTATCAAAGAACCCGAACCGAAGTACGACCGGATCTAATAGTCCCAATTTGAAGTCCGATTCAGAAGTGCCCCTACGTGTTTTTCGATTTGACTTATTACCTCCGTTCTATGGAGAAATTGCAAAATCCGCGGTTTCTCCCACTGGGTGCCTCTGCTTTGATAATCGTTCTGTCAGCTTTCTCCTTTAACGTCTTTCAATTGACCTTTGTACATTTATTGTCACCTCTGATCTTGACTTTCCGTAATTTGTCGAGTTTGGAGGTTCGTATTACTCGCGGGTTTTGTGTTACTCGCGACTCCGGTCGATTGTCTTGATGTCAATTTCCCGATGTTTCGTCTTTGCTTTCGCTGATATATATAAATAAGTCGTCGCGTATGGATATGCAATTTTACATACGTGACAAATCTTAATAACTTAGTAGTATCTAATTCTTATGAAAAATATTTTTTATAAGAAATAGATACTTTTATTAGAATAATTTGACTTTCCAACATTATTTATTAATTTCAAATTTATCAATTTTATTTATTTTCATAAAATGTTTTACATTATTAATTAATAAAGATAACATAAAAATTAAATGCATATTATACAAATGAATATGTATTTATTACACTTAATTAGCACAATAATATATGTAATGATATTTGTCTACATTTTTTTTAAATGTTTAAAATCCTATTTATGGTATAAAATATAATAGGTGGTACATACTTTTTAATACAATTACATGTTTTACTTAAATATAATAAATATTTATGTATAACATTTTAACATTTTAAAAAATTTGACAAATATTTAATAATCAAGATTGTTTAAACTTCTTGCAAAATTTAAATCAATTTTCCAGATACATTGTAAATTTAATAAAATCTATACATTTAAAAAAAATTTGAACTACATTTTATTTCTTAAAATTTGTAGAAAAGTTTTGATTAACTTTTTTTAATATATTTAATAAATTTCTTTTATTATTTAATCGGATACAAAAATTATAAAGTTATTTGTTTTTGCTTTACATCCCCTGTATTCTTCTTTATTTTTAGCACTTATTAAATGCTCTGATATTGTAGTATATTTATATTTGTTAACGATGTTCGAGCTACTTTTGAAAAGTAGTTTTACATTTATTGTAGGCACTTGTAACAAATTTTCTCCCTTTTTCTATTCAATTATTTAAATACGATAACGAGTTTTTTATACAAAAAAATACATTATCATATAACAAACAAATAATAATTTTATTATTACAAGAATGTGTAATTCTTATAGTAATGAAAATGAATCCGATAAAATTTACTTACTTTTACATGATTTTGAAATATTAAACTTTTGATGTAATTATTAAGTAATAATCATGCATTATACTGCAAATACCATAATATATTCTTTTAGTATTTGTTGTTTATTTTTAAATAAATTTGTTTTATTTTATATACTTAAATTATTTCTAACAGGTAATGAATCAATTTAATATGACACATTAAATCAATCTATTATGTAAATAAATATTTTTATCTTATATTTACTTTTAAAATTATTTACATGAAGATACTCAAGAACATTTATTTTTTAAATTAAATTGTAAAATGGTAGCTTATAAATTTTTGTAAATAAAGAGCTAGTTAAGTTATTATTCCAGTAAAAAGATTCAGTTTTGTAACTATTATAAATACACATCATTTAAACCATAGTATAACTCGTCTAACAAATTCTATTAAATTAAAAATATTATTGAAAAATATATTACATAAATATTTTTTATAAAAAATACATACTACTAAGTTATTAAGTTTATTTATGTCAATAATTTTAATATATATTTATAAACATTTTGCTAAATAAAAATTACATAATTGTATATACTCAATTGAAGTTAGACGCGTACTTGCACCAATTGATACAGGTGTACCTGTATCTGCTGTGCTAATTATGATACCAGCAACCCCGACCCCCTTATTGCTGGTATCCTAATTAGCACAGCACGTAACCCCGCCCACTTATTGCTGGGTTTCTGATATTTTAAGAGGTAAAAAAAGGTGCATTTAAACAGATTTCCAAACAAAATCTTAGTAACGCAAAACTTTTCGCACGTGTTTGGTGTTTGTCATAAAAGATTATTGTTTCGTGGAAGTCTTCACACAGATGTTTGACGAAAATTTTCATTTATATGGGAAACAAATTTTACTGCAATTGTATTTTCGTTTTCGTGAACAAAATTTTTAAATATTCTTTGAGAATAAAGATAAAACATTATATTCAATGTATTGGAATTATTTCCAAAAATGAATCGAATTTTTTTGTTAAACTTTTAGTAACATAAATTTTTTTTTTTCATCAAATAATTCATTAAAATTGGTGTAATTGTTAAAAATTAACATTTTAAAAAATTCTTTATAATTTGTAAAATTAACAAATTTTTTCAAAATTTTTTTTTTCATCAAATAATTTATTAAAATTGGTGTCATTGTTAAAAATTAACAAATTTTCTCAAATTTTTTTTTTCTCAAATAATTTATTAAAATCGGTAAAATTGTCTACAAAAAACATTTTCATCTCTGTTTTTAATATTAAAAATAAGAGAAATTCTTCATGCACTAGTAAAAGTAGTAGATAATAAATTTAATGCTTTACCTGTGTCGAAGTTCAAAATCTGCAAACGGCACAGATGGAATAATATAAGTATTAATTTATACTCTCACTATTGTATGTAAATATTATCTTGTACCTTCGATATTTAAAGAACAAGAAGAAAATCTTTTCGAAGACAATTGATAGAGCAGGCGAATTTACTGTAGTTATACATCGTTTTTAAAAATTCTAAGCACATAAAAATTTATATTATTTCGTAATATTTTATATCGTATATTATATCGTATTAAAAATAATTTGTTAAAATTTTTTTTCTACTTTTATTTAACATTATTTGTCATTTGTAAGTTTCAAGTTTATTCACTGCAGATGAATTATCTTCTTGCTTTATAAAAAAAATAAATTTTTTATAAGCACTTCGAAACTCATTTAAAAAAAGGTATACATAGATATATGAACTACGAGTAAAAGAAATAGACATAATATAACTGAAAAACATTTTTATTAATAATTTTATGATTATCATTTACATTTCAATAAGAAATTGAAATCATTATAATATGTACTTTATATATCTATATGTACCTTTTTTTAAATAGGTTTCAAAGTGCTTATAAAAATTTTTTTTTAATTTTCCATGAGTCCACTGGGATCGCTAAAATCGTTTCGGAAGTGCAAGAGAGAAAAAAGATATTTTATCCACCATATTTTAGTATAATATATCCAGTATAATACTGTAAAAATTTCAATTTGACAAATTTAAATACATGCATAACGTATTTCAATGTACATATGAAAATTCTGAACAGGGGGGGAGGTCAACTGTAAATGGAAGAGCGGCGGCAAACGTAGCAGACGGGCCACAGACAGGTTGTGACGTAAAGGAAAGTGCCTGCCCCAATATAATTTGAAAATTTATATGTCCCTTTTCATGTGTCGGCACTGGTTACCCGTTACATGTGTTTATAGTATTGTATTTCAAAAGCTTGAAGTCGACAACAGATTTCAAGTTTTTAGTTCTTAAAAATTTCTTCATAGAAGAAGTTTAAAAATTCTTTTATTCGGGTGTAGTGGATATGTATAAATTTCTAATTAAATATTAATATAAAAAAATATATTATTAATTTGTGTTTTTTATAAAGTTTGTGTGTGTTATTTAGAATTAATTTTTATTTTATTCAATAAAAATGCGGAGGAGGTTCAATAAGGTTTTTCATTAATCCATATTTATAACAAAAATTTCATTGGTAAGTATTTATGTTTAATAGTAAATGTTTTTTTAAAAATAATATTATTTCAATTTTTAAAACAAGATTTTGTACAAATTTTATATAAAATAAACTTTAAAAATGAAATATTGTATTATGTTATGTATAATTTTGATTTATATATCAAACTTATCAATTATTAAACAACATTTTTAATTGAATATACTTATAAACTAATAATTATTGTAATATTAAATATGAAATTATTTTACTATTAGAATAATATATATAATTAAATGAAATAAATACAAGACTTTATTTCTTTGCATCATCCTTTTATTATTATAAAGCTGCACAAAATTAATGTTCATCCATATTAAAGAAATACAATTATCTTATATATTCTAATGATGCTTATGAGACATAAAAAATAACATAAGAAAACATACACTTACAAAATTTAACAATTAAGTAAAACCAATATCTTTCCACACAAAAGATTTGCATAAAGATGTCCTATATAATAATTTCTTAGAATGACTTGAATATTTGTATTAAAAACAATATTTTTAATAACAACACCATTTTTAACTAACACCAAACTATAAATCTTATTTTTAAAAGTAATAAGTTTATTTGCTGCTAATTTATATTTTTATTAAATTTTTTAGTTAATTAATTAAGCGAACGCGCATTCTTTTTGAAAGAACTTTTCTCACTGTTAAAATTTTTAAGAAATGAGAAGTAAAAACATGTACCAGATTATCAGTGCCGGCTCACGAAAAAAGACACATGGGGTTATGTAAAGTATAGGGTTCTGTATTTTCTTGATACTTGTTCATGGGTATTAGTTTCCAATCTTCCCATTTATAGTTGGACCCTCCTGATGGAGACATTTGTTTCTAGCCTTCTCATTTAAACCCGCCTGATCTGTAGCGTTAAGGTGAAAGGTTGATGAATTCGGCAATACCTAATCGTGGACATTAATAAGACTATTTTGCCCTTGCCCAAACTGGTTTACCACCTTCGTGCTAAACAAAAACCTTCTTTAACTCCTTTATTTCTATATCTCATCTGTTCGAAGATAATTTATTTATGTATTAGTTCGATAAGATCGAGGCTGTATTTTCCAGCATAACTCATAGTTTGCCCCACTTTTTATTTTTGTTATCTCTTCACTCCTTGACAATATAACTATCCAAAATTGTAAACAAACACCCCTATGCTCATTAGCAATCTTTCTAATAATCCTTGATATGTTAACGGTCATTGGTAAGAGGTTGTGTACAACCGTGTATTTATGAGTAATTAGGTGTTGCGAGGGGGGTATGAAATCAGCTAGTCGGCGCTAAGAAGAGCAGAGCGGGCGTAGTCGCCGCGCATAGCAGTCATTTAGTTCAGATAACTAAAGTTTGAAAAATATATAAAAGAAAAAACACTCAGCGATCTCCGGGTGCAAGAAATTGCGGCTTCAATTGGCGTTAAGACTGCAACTCATTGAACGAGTGGAAGCCACGGCACTGGGTGATCCAAAGGAGGGACAAACTCCGGTATCGACGCAAATATACGAAGATATACTTCACGGGATGTTGTTGAGGATATAAAAGCGGCGACTCCAATCTGTTAACGTATCATTTAATTTGCGAACTTATTATTTTAGGTATTGGGAATTTATCGAACTCGTTCATACAATAAAATAAAATATTACATTGGCGCCCAACTAGAGGCTATAAATTTCGATACAAAAAAAAAAAAATTATTGTTATTCTTAAACTTATTCGACAATTTCTGTTCGTTGACGAAAATGCCACCAAAGAAAAGCATCGAGGACGACTCTCAAACGGTCTTCTTACAACAGCAGCTGCGGGAGCAACAAAAGTTACTGGATGAATTAAGCCAGAGATTCGACAAAGCTACCCAGGAGCGAAGAGAAACAATGGAGGAAAATGACCGGTTACGAGAGGAGATTATAAAACTTAAAGAAGAAAATCAGCAACAAACGTAGCAACATTGTAATCGAGATGGTACGGACTGCGAGAGTGTGAGTAGAAGTAGCAGTAAAAACAGGGGTAATAAAGAAATTTTATCGTTAGACATGATCAATTTATCGGGCGAAGCGAATAATAAAATTAATTGCGGGAGTACATCGAATATTAGTAGTAATTAGTGTGTCCTTCAAATAATCAGAACAATAATATAAACACGGAGAATATTATACGTAGACTAATAAGCGAAATATCAAGTTTATAAATAAGTTTACCTTTGCCGAGTTTTGACCCTTAGTAAAGTAACCCAGTTGAATTTATTAAAGTTTTTGAGAAATATTGCGTAAGAAAGCAAGTCGCTGATAGCCAAAAATTGATTTTAATTGAAGACGCATTAAATAGTAGAGCTAAGATATGGTATAAATTCTCGATAATTCCATTTTTTACGTACAATGATTTTAAACTTAGATTTTTAGACTAATTTTACTCTTTAAAGTCACGTATGAGAGCAAATAATGTATGGGAGAATCGTTATTTTCGCGATCAGGATCGCTCTTTACAGTCATATTAACTTGAACAATTGAGACTGGCAAAAATCTGTGTACCGAAAATGGAATTACACGAAATTAATTTTACAATAATTAAACAGCTACTACAGAGAGCACGCGACATATTGGCTACAGTAAAATATGACAACAGTACATTAATTGCACAAACATTGGCGAGACTTGATTTATCGAGGTGTGAGAAAGCGAAGAAAAGTAATTCGTACATAAACAGTAATATAAACAATTTTAATCATCACGTGAGCAATAACGATGATGCAAATATTGCGAATTATAGAAACGAGTCGAGGCTACTAAACTTTCGTACACGGGGAACAACATATAATAATAATAAGCGGCAAAGTGGCTCAGATTTTCACAACGCAAGGAACAGAGAGACGCGGTCAAATTGGAGACAGAGTGAGAGGCAACTTGACGAAGGGAGAGAGGAACAATGTGTAGTTCATAATATGACTAATAATAATAATAATAATACAGACAATAATAACGCACATATTAGAACGCTTCAAGCATCTAATTGCTCCGAATTTTTAAAAACTTTATGTTGGGATATAAATAGAGATAATCGTAGGGAAAAAAATGCAAACACGCGTGATAAGTCCTCAAGTGAATGTCGCAGTCGCGAAACACAATTGTATTTTATTAATTGACTCTGGAAGTGAGGTTACGTGTTTATCTGAAAAACTCTATGCGAAATTAAAGAAAGAGGTATCGTTATTGGAACTGCCAGTCAGTAATGTATCGGTTTTCGGCGTCCTGGGTAAGAAGTTAACGACCATTACCAAGCAAATTGAACTCGCTATAAAATTATATAGACATGATGTTCGCTTCTCATTTTTAGTAGTGCCAGGATTGTCGATGGATCTTATAGTAGGAATGTATTGGATAAACCATTTTAATATGATTATTGACGTAGAAAGTAAGCGAATAAAATTCAAGGGAGATTATTTACCAGCTGAAATAGTTACATTTGATGCTGTTCAAGATAAAGAAGATAACGTGTCATGTGTCTTGATACAGCTTGCGAATATTAAGGATTATAAAGTAGCAGACGAGCTCGATTTTAAGAGTAAAACTATATGTTATAGGTAGTATGCAAAATAGTAGCCTCGGCAAGAAAGGGACTTTGGGGGATGCATCTGCAAGGGTAGACGTTTCTCAACCTCATAAAGGTAAAATAGAAAAGGAAAATCAAATAATAAATTATGTTAAAAACCTAGCTCAATTAACTGAGATACAAAAAGAAGGAGTGAAAAAATTGGTTTTTGAGTGTGCTGATGTATTTTCGGATAGGCCTGGTTATACTGCGGTATCTGAGCATTGTATAAAGCTAATTAATGAAAAACCATTCGTGCGTAAATTGTATCCGGTGCCTTTAAGTCAGCGAAATGATGTAAATCAAGAGATTCGTCGTATGTTGGATATGGGTATTATAGAACGGTCCGACAGTCCATATTGCAATCCTTTACAAGTGGTGCGAAAGAAATCAGGGGAGGTACGCTTGTGTTTGGATGCGCGACATTTAAATAATGTGAGTGTATCGGATAATGAAAGTCCCCCGCGATTAGAAGATATTCTGCATTATCATGAGGGAATTAACTTTCTGTCGACTACAGATTTGGTATGCGTATATTGGCTGTTTCCTTTAGCATCAGAATCCAAAAAGTTTACTGCTTTTCTTCATCAAGGTACACTGTATCACTTCGCGCGTATACCGTTTGGTTTGAAGACTGCTGGAAGTGGTTTTATTCGGGCATTAAGCTTAGCAATCAGTACAGAATTATCGGAGGCAGTTATTTGTTATATTGATGACGTTTTAATACAGTCAAAATCATTTGATGAACATATTATTCATCTAAAGCGTTTATTTCTACGATTAATTGCTCATGGATTTACATTAAGTTTGAAGAAATCTAATTTTTTTAAGAAGTCGGTACCATTTTTAGGATTTCCCCTGAGTACAAAAGGGGTAGAACCGGATCCAGAAAAATTAACAGTAATAAAAGATTTTCCATGTCCTAAAGATAAGCGACAGTTACAGGCTTTACTTGGAGTATGCGGATTTTATCGACGATTTAGTATTAGGTATTCCAATTATATTGAACCGTTTAGAGATCTATTACGAAGTGGCTCAATGTGGCACTGGACTGAGAAACATTCGCGGGCATTTCATAATTTAAAATCGAATTTCTTGAATACGGTGCCGCTTAATTATTACCTTTTAGACGTGCCATTTAAGTTGCAGACGGATGCTAGTGACATAGGTATTAGCGGAATCTTGTATCAAATAGATGCTGAAGGAAATGCGCGAATTATATCATTACAAAGTCGGGTACTTAGCAAGTGTGAGTCATAATATACTACGACGCAGCAGGAACTGCTTGCAATCATCTATTCAGTGATTAAATTTCGTATGTATTTGATACGAAGAAAATTTGAGATAATCACTGACCATAAAGCCCTCACCTTTCTATCAGCAACCCCTTATCATAATTCGCGACTGATGCGGTGGTCCCTCTGTTTGCAGGAATATGATTTTAAAATTAAACATTGCCGAGGTTCAGACAACGTGGCTGCTGATTTTTTTAGTCGAAATTTTGAGGTTTGATGAAGTAATAATAGGTTGAGTTTTTTAATGGCTGTTCTGGAAAAGGGTTGCCTGATTATTCGCAAACAGAAGCACAATCGAATTTTTTAATGATTGCAGAGCTTCGCGTAAGAAAGGAATTGATAGACGAGTTGAAAGAGTTAGGAATCCGCCAGAAGGGCAACAGTAGGATTCAGAATATAAGAGAGAAACCTTCGAATTCGTTAGAGTTTTATGAGAAGGATAATGTTATTTATTGTAGATACAAAAGGAGAGTTCCTGGAAGCTTGTCACTCCAGAAGCCACTGTGGGCACCTTACTTCAGTCAGTGCATGAGCAATTGTGCCATGCAGGTACATATAAAATGACATCTTATGTGACGCGTTTTTTTTATTGGAAATATAAGCGTCGAGATATTATACGTTTCGTACGTGAGTGTGATGTATGTCAAAAGGTTAAATATTTGAATTACAGAATGGAAGGAATGTACGATATGATTTCGGCGGAGAAGCCCAATTAATTAATTTCAGTGGATTATTTTGGTCCTCTTCCCGTATCCATGGCGGGGGTACAATATATATTTGTCGTGCAAAATATTTTTTCTAAATTAATTACGTTATATCCCATAAAACGCATAACCGCTCGGATAACTTTAATGAAGTTATGTAATCATTATTTCGAGAAAATCGGGTGTCCGGAAAAAATATTATTTGATAACGGCACGCAGTTTAGGTCAGTGATGTGGCGTAAAACGTTAGAGTCATATGGAATTAAAGTGTTATTTTCGTCAATACGACATCCTCAATCCAACCCAGTGGAGCGATCTATGCGTGAACTCGGTCGTTTGTTTAGAACATACTGTAAGGAGAGTAATGCTGCGTGGGCTTGTCACGTTCCTATGATTCAAGAGTGTATGAACTTATTAATACACGAAAGTACCAAGGCTGTGCCGTACGAATTACATTTCGGAGAAACAATGAAATCAATGATTTGTGAGCTTTTTCCGATGATAAAGCAAGAGCCGATTGACCGTACTATTCAAGTGTAACTCGCTAATGAAAATTTGAGACGTGCATTTGAATCGCGCTGTAAAACTCGAGGCAAAAGCAGTAAGATTGAATTGAATATCGGGGATTTAGTATTGTTAAGGGTGCCCCGTTCTTTGGATGTGTCTTAACGATTAATTTATAAATTCTTTTGGTTATATGAAGGACCTTACAGGATTGTTCGACAAAATGGAAATAATGCTTACACTCTTGCGGATCCAGAAATGAAAGCAAAGGTTCACGAAACCTTTAATCGTTTTTACTTGCGCAAATATTATGTAAATCCGTTTACGAAGGTTGGCCGATGATTTGATGTATTTTTATTTTAGATAATAAGCTTTGTAAATAATGGGACGAAATCAATGAATATGTGTGTGAACGATTCACAATTATTTTATAGTGTGTAATGTGTGATGTTTGAAACAATGCATGCGTGATTGCTTTATTTTGAGGTATTTGCGTTGTCTACAGAATCCCTCAAAAGGGGGATATGCATGTAATGGTTATTGGTAAGAGGTTGTGTACAACCGTGTGTTTATGAGTAATTAGGTGTTGCGAGGAGGGTATGAAATCAGCTAGTCGGCGCTAAGAAGAGCAGAGCGGGCGTAGTCGCCGCGCATAGCAGTCATTTAGTTCAGATAACTAAAGTTTGAAAAATATATAAAAGAAAAAACACTCAGCGATCTCCGGGTGCAAGAAATTGCGGCTTCAATTGGCGTTAAGACTGCAACTCATTGAACGAGTGGAAGCCACGGCACTGGGTGATCCAAAGGAGGGACAAACTCCGGTATCGACGCAAATATACGAAGATATACTTCACGGGATGTTGTTGAGGATATAAAAGCGGCGACTCCAATCTGTTAACGTATCATTTAATTTGCGAACTTATTATTTTAGGTATTGGGAATTTATCGAACTCGTTCATACAATAAAATAAAATATTACATTGGCGCCCAACTAGAGGCTATAAATTTCGATACAAAAAAAAAAAAATTATTGTTATTCTTAAACTTATTCGACAATTTCTGTTCGTTGACGAAAATGCCACCAAAGACAAGCATCGAGGACGACTCTCAAACGGTCTTCTTACAACAGCAGCTGCGGGAGCAACAAAAGTTACTGGATGAATTAAGCCAGAGATTCGACAAAGCTACCCAGGAGCGAAGAGAAACAATGGAGGAAAATGACCGGTTACGAGAGGAGATTATAAAACTTAAAGAAGAAAATCAGCAACAAACGTAGCAACATTGTAATCGAGATGGTACGGACTGCGAGAGTGTGAGTAGAAGTAGCAGTAAAAACAGGGGTAATAAAGAAATTTTATCGTTAGACATGATCAATTTATCGGGCGAAGCGAGTAATAAAATTAATTGCGGGAGTACATCGAATATTAGTAGTAATTAATGTGTCCTTCAAATAATCAGAACAATAATATAAACACAGAGAATATTATACGTAGATTAATAAGCGAAATATCAAGTTTATATTTATTTATTTTATTGTTCATACAATAAAATAAAATATTACAATATTGGTAACTTGTCGCCCATATTTGTTGTTGGTACTTTCATTTAGAGTTGAGCTCCTTGCATAATAGTCTCTCATAATAATAATCTTTTTTCCATGCCCTGTATTGAATGGCCCTAAATATCATTATATGTATATAAATTTATATTTATTTATTTATATATGTGTATAAATTTAAAAATTATTGCTATAACTTACAGTTATTACATAACCAATTGTGTAAATTAATATATTTACCACATGGTATAATTTATAATCTTTCAAGAATTAGTCTTATCCGTATAGCACAAACTTACATCCTTCATAAAGATTATTAATTTTATATTAAATGTAGCTTAACCTAATATAATTTGTAGTCTAGTTTGTATAAGATTATTTTAAAAAATTCAACCAAATTTATTTTGTGTCATACTGATATATAAAAAACAATATGTTACATCTTATTAAAACACAATTAAAATTTTATTCAACATATTTATTAAAAAGGTAATTTGCAATTAAACTGTTAAATATTAATTAGTAATTTTTTAATGTAATTTGTGAAATTAAATTATTTTAGAAATGTATTCATTACATCTCGTTATTATTCATATGATGGAGATGGCAAAACAACAATAACAATTTTCAATAATAATTTTGATTATGGACTCATGATTAATGGTATACATACGGTAATGGTTATTTTAAATTATAGTAAAAATGTAAATTTTAAATATTGTTTATTAAAAATTTATTTAATTCTTAGAATGGATTTATATTAAACAATGGAGTTAAAGTAATTGGGCCTATGGCAATATTTTCAAAAACTATATTAAGTTGGAATATTGCTTCATCAACAGATATGAACAAACAATCGTTTTCACTTTTTTTAAATCTTGATCCAAAATTAGATGTATTTATTATTGGATTAGATGACCATTATCCTTATAATGCTCCATTTTTGAAAGAAATAAAAAATATCTTTCAGAAATATAAAATATCAATAGAAATTCTACCAGCTCATCAAGCATGCACAACATTTAACTTTATCAACTCTGAAAACAGATATGGAGCAGCAGCACTTATTCCCCCCAAAAAAAAAAATTTAAAAACTTTATTGTTGAAAGATGCTAAAGCAGATACGTTTATAGATAATAACAGTGTCATTAAAAAGTTTTAAAAATATTGTTTGAACTCTAAAATAAAACTCTTAAAATTAAATAAATATAAGAAACTGAAAAAATTATATTGAAAAATTCACATAATCAAAAATTAAAATAAAAAAAAAGAAATTAATATTATTTTATTTAATATGTGAATTTATTTTTAAAATAATAGTAGAAAATTATAATTAAAAACGTATATATAATAACTAAATTAATATATTTAATGATAAATAATTTTTGTTTGAAATTTTATAAGTCAGATAAGATGTAAATGATATAAAAATAATAGAAAATATGTGATTACTATGATTTAGTGACAACAAGATATATAGGTACATTTAAAATCAATTACTGGAAAACTATCACAGTAAATAAAATGCTTACAAATATACTAATATATTGAAGTAAGAAATGATTTTATGAATATAAGTAAACCATTGGTATGTGTTAAATTTAAAATAAATTTTTTTTGAATTTATGAATTACACAGAAATGTAATTTATTTCCAAAACTTATATACTTTTGATAAATTTATTAAAATAATACTTTTGAGAAACAGAAAATTAGTTTTTATAAAAAATTTAAAATTATAAATTTATAATTGTCTTAATAATTTATAGTAACACTATATAATTTACATTTATCATATAATCATAAATTCTTGTGAAAAATGTTTACTGTTTCTTATGCTGTTTTGAATGATAATTGTTTAAATAATATATTATAAAAATACAATTTCTTAAAAAGTAAATAATTTAAATTAAAATTAATTATTATGACATATTACAAGTTATAAAATTCTACTTTTATAATTATATTATTCTAGTACACATGAAAATAATCTATAAGGGTTATGTATATACGAACACATGTATGAACAAATGTGTAAAACGGGGAAAGTTGTTTAGCTTAAAAATACGCATTGCAATTCCATTTTATGTTTTTATAATTAATTGTATTTTATAAAAATTTATGAAGTAAGTATATATAAAATTAAATATATTATTTTCTAACATATTTTATAAATAATATTATTCATATTGATAAAATTAATATTTACCATTATAACCTAATGTATATTTAATAGATATTAAAATTTTATTTTCCGTTTCAAGAATTCTTTTTATTTCAATATAATAAACAATATTAGATACGTATTGTTATTTGTAATTAAAATATTCATATTTTAATATTATTTTAGATGACACTCAAAAGTTTAGCTCGTGGAGGTAATAAGCCTATTACCAAAACTTCAGGCCCAGTGAGATACATCTTTTTTATTAAAATAAATAATTAATATTATTTTATTAAATCAATAATTAACAATATGCTTTTTATTTTTAGGGATTCAGTAAAATAAAAAAAGTTAAAATCAAAGAACAATGTAAATTGAAAATTACAAAAAAATCTTTATCGCATGAAGAATTAAGTATTTATAATATAATACCAATTTTAAAATATTCAATTTTACATACAGGAATGATCGTTTTAGGTAGAATATTTAAAGTTACTGATTATTATGCAATTGTATCATTACCTGGACAAATTAGTGGTAAACTACAAGCAACAGATATTTGTGAAAGTTATACAAATTTGATCAAAACTGTAATAAACAAAACAGTGAATGAAATTAAAACTTTGTCAGATATATATATGGAGGGAGATTATGTAATTTGTTATATAAAAGATTTTAATTATAATTCAAAAAAAGTTTTACTCTCTTTACAGCCACAATTAATTAACAAAAATTTAAATCCACAATATTTTGAAAAAGGTTCTAAAATTATATTGACTGTTAAGAGTATTGAAGATCATGGATATATTTTGGAAACTGGATTAAATAATTTAAGGGCATTTTTATCTTTAAAAGATATAGAAAATAAGGATAAAATGTATTCAGGAAAACAAATCATTTGTGTCGTTAAAGATATTAAAATTATAGATAGCATTTTTACTATTACAGTTACACTGAAATCAAAACATTTAGATGCTATAAGTACTAATGTTTTATCAATAGATCAATTAATTCCTGGAGTACAGTTTTTACTTATAATAAAAAAGATTATAAAAAATGGAATGCAAGTATATTATGGTGAAAAAAATATTGGTTATATTAATCAAATTTATTTACCAAATATATTAACATCATATAAAGAAGGGCAAAAACTAATTGGTACACTTCTTTACATTACATCAGTAACAAAAATTGCTTATTTTAGTGCATTATTATTACAGCAAGAGAAGAAGTCACTAAAAATAGGAGATATAATTTCACAAGCAAAAGTAATATCTCATAATAAAAAAGGAGTTCTTTTACAGTTGAAAAAGGATGAACGTGGATTTATTTCTTTAAAACGTACTAATGTAGATTTTGAAAAAATTGTTTCTGTATTTACTGCACAATCTGTTCATAAATGTAAAGTTATAGGTTATGATTTAATTGCTAAATTGTATATATGCACAATGGAAAAGAAATTATTTCCTGAGCAATACTGTATGAATAATGCTGAGTTACAACCTGGAAATATAATAGAAGTAACTGTTAGTGCTATTAATCAAAGGAATGGATATGTTGAAGTTTTTGCTGGTAATTAATTTAATTATATTTGTAAAATTGCAATATTTCAAAAAAATTATCAAATGTTCTATTTCATTGGGATATAATTTCAGGTAAAATTTCTGGAATTGTTCCTTCAGATCATGTTTCAGATCCAGGTGAAATAACAAAATTAAAAGTAGGACAACGTGTAACAGCAAGGGTTCTACAATCATCAACTAAGAGTATTTTTACACTTAAAAAATCACTTATAGAAAGCACATTACCAGTTTTATCTAAAGTAGAAGATGCTAAAATTAATTTACTTTATGATGGATCAATCGTGAAAATTACAAACCAAGGAATACTTGTTCACTTTTTTGAGAATGTAAATGGTTGGATACCAAATTATTTTCTTAAATCTCAGACACAAAATTGGAATTTTGTTATTGGACAAACAATTACAACAATTATTAAAAATGTAAATATTGGAGAAAATAAAATAACATTAGCACTAACAAACAGTAAAAAAAATGAAACTATAAAATATACCATTGGTGATATTGTTAAAGGTGTTGTAATAGATTCTTCAACATCTGGAATTCATCTTCAAATTAAAAATAAAAATCAAGAAAATGATACAATAGCATTTCTTCCTGCTGGTCACATGTCACCATGTTATGAGGTTGGTAAAATGCTTGCATCAAAAAAAGTAGCTGGAGAAATATTATCTGCTATGGTTTTTTCTACAAATCCAAGTCTAATTTTAAGTTCAACTTTTGTTCCTAAACAAACTTACTCAATTAATGATTTAAACCCTGGAGATGTTGTCTTATGTTCTGTAAAAAATATACTTGAGAAACCATTAAAAGTTTTGTTACCTGTTATAAAATATAATAAATATGGAATAATTCCTATAAATGAAGAAGGAAAACAAGAATGTTTACATGAAAATCAAATTTTATTTGGTAAAGTTTTAAAAATTGATCACAAAGAACAAAAAATTAATTTAACAACTAAGTTAAGCAAAATATGGAAAGCAACTGAAAAAAATGAAGATAAAATGATGACTGCTGTTGATGTATTAAGTTGCTATTTAAATAAAATTTCTGAATTATCTAAAAATATTTTTTATTCAATTAAATCAATATCAAAAATTAAATTAGGTGAACAAATCGAAGGAATTATAGAATCTATAGTAGATTATGGTTTGATATTAAAATTAAAGAATAATATAAAAGGAATTGTTCATAATAATAATTTTATTAGAAATTATGAAGTAGGAGATAAAGTAGAAGGTTCAGTAATCTGGATAAATTATCCTTATGAGTATGTTGTAATATCTTTGCTTGATAATATTATACGTGACATACAGATAAGCCAAAATAATTCTGTAAAGATACCGATAGGTGTTCAATTAAAAGGAGAAATATTACTAGTCACAAACTGGTTTATATTGGTTATTCTAAAAAGTAGAACTAAAGGAATTTTGGTTAGTTTACCAGTTAGAAAACATTTGAATGATACTGCTCCAGATCTATCCCCTTATCAAATTGGAAATAAGATAAGGTGTTATGGAATTTTGAACAAGGATGATGCTGACTTACTATTACCTATATGTATGCTCAAATCAGCATTTGAAATTCATTATTCTGAAATAAGAAAACCACTTAATTATAATTTAAAACGTAAAATTATGGATGAAAACAAAAATATTACTGTAACAGGAAAAATGACAAAAGTTGCAAATGAAATTTATGGGAGAACAAATCAAAAGATGATGGAAAGAGATTTTGAGAATATTGAATTATGTATTAGAGAAAAAAAAGAAAAATCTAAAAATATTATTAAAAAAGGGTTTAATAAAAAAATGAATTACAATACAGATATTTTGGTTAATATTGAAAATAAAGAAGAAACTCTAAATGTTATAAAATATATCAATTCTTTTTCTAATTTAACTATGGCAGAATGTGGATTTAAGTGGGATGATTCATCAAATTTGCAAATGTTTATAGAAAGTTCAAGTGATAGTGAAAAAGAAATTGAAACTTCTAAGCAAAATTTACAAAAAAAAAAGTTATCTGCATTTGAAAGACGAGATTTTGAACGGCAGAAAGAAAGAGAAATTCGCGATCGTGAGGAATTTTTAGCAGATTACCAAATACCTCAATCTGTTGATCAATTTGATAGATTAGTTTTATCAAATCCAGATAGTTCGCTAATTTGGGTACAGTATATGGCATACCATTTACAAGGTACTGAAATTGATAAGGCAAGAACTATAGCTCAACGTGCTTTGAAAACTATTAATTTTCGCGAAGAAAATGAAAAATTAAATATTTGGCAAGCTTGGCTGAATTTAGAATCTAGATATGGTTCCCCTGAATCATTAACAAAAATTTTTAAAGAAGCTATAAAAATGAATAATGCTTATAAAATTTATGAACATATGCTTACTATATATATCGATACATCTAGGTATTCTGAGATTGAAAAAATTGTTAATAATATGATTTTAAAATTTAAACAAAATTTGGACTCATGGGTACTTTGTGGAACTACTATGTTGAAAATAGGTATGAAAAATAAATCAAGACAAATTATGCAAAGAGCTTTACAATCACTTCCAAAAAATAAACGTAAATATATTTACAAATAATATTTCCATATAACATTTTATAATTCAAAATTTTTTTTAAAAAAATTTTTCATATATATTTTTCAAAGATGTGGATTTAATACTAAAATTTGCACAATTAGAAAACAAATTTGGTGAAATAGAGAGATCCCAAACTTTATTTGAAAACATTTTGTCATTGTGTCCAAAAAGAATAGATATTTGGTGTTCTTATATAGATTCATTGGTAAAAGTAGGTGAAATAGAAATTGCAAGGTAAGGAAATAGTATATTAAATTTGTTTTATTTTATTTTAAAGAAAAATATTTATAAAGATGTCATACATGAATAAATTGATATTGAAGATTAGTATTAGTATTATATTTATAAATTATGAATTTTTTTTATAAAAAATTAAAAATACTATTTTATAAGGTAAAGACCTTAAAAATAGTATTAGTGTAGTAGTATTAATGTTTATAAATATAAACATTAATGTAAAATATAAACTTACCATTTCCCCTTGATCTTTATAAAATAATTTATTATTCTATAAATTAAAATATTAAAATTTATTTTTTTTTAAACATTTATAAGTAACATTATTGTTTATTTATTTTTTAATTAAATTATTTTAATGTAATACAGTTTAAATGAATAACAAAAAGCATATTAATGGTTTAGATAGTTATATTATAAAAAGTTTCATTTTATAGTAGAATTAAAATTTTGAAATTATAATATTTATTATATATTAACATTTTTTAAATAAGGGTATTTAAAGAATTTTTTTTTTTTATAGAATCTAATTATATAATTTATTTATGTAATAATTTTACCTCAATATAAATTATAATACTTACGGAGGATAAAATATCAGTATTTTTAACTAATTAATTTAATATTAGTCCTTTATATTCTGTAGACATGTCATTAAATTATGCAGTATTATCTTAGTAAGTTAATAAATATAAATATTAATTGAAATTAATAAAATAAAAATTAATATTTATCAATTTCAAATTGTGTTATTCTTTTTTTAATATACACTGAAATAGTTAAATTCCATCCAAATGCATTTTTTTAACTAAATTAAATTTAATTAAAAAATTTATTTATTAATATTTTAATACGTTCCTCAAAAATGTCTATTATTAATTAGTAATTAGAGATAGTATAATAATAATAATATAAATTATCTTTTTAAATTAATATAAGTTTTGTATAATATATATTATATTATTCATGAAAATTTCGACACTTATTGTATATATAAATATTAAACGCTAAATTAATACATACTATTATTACTTATATATTAAAAAGTATTTAAAAGTTTTGTCAACGCGAATCCATAACTATAATTAGGAATTCTGAACATAGTAATTGCAATATATTGAATATCATAAAAACATTATTTAAATCATTTTGTAAAATATATAAATACAAATTATACTGATTATAGCTATACGATAAAAAACAGATCTGTATTTAAGGACAAGAAAAATGTGCAAATTAAATAAAATTGAATTTTTTAATAAATAGAAAACATAGTTGTCTTCTAATAATTACAGTTCTAATAATACAGGCAAAATAATTACAGTTTTTTGGATGATTATAATTTTTAATTATAGTTTGATCATAAGGACAAACTGATATATGGGGTTGGTTATAGAAAATTCATAGACCACTTTTGGACAATGCACAATTACGAGTTTGAAAACCACCGTACCTAATTTATTAATATCGTTATATTTATATTAATAGCTAGAAATAAAATTAGCATATTAATTAGAAAACTTTGCATAAATTGTCATTAAAAAAATAATATAACCAAAGGTAGTATAGCGCTTATTGTGAAAAGATTGTTTTTAAATATTTATATTATTTGTAGTATTTATATTTATTTTCTTTTGTATTATTTGTTAATAATATTTAATAATTTTAAAAAAATTGTCAAAAATGTCCTTTGTATTATATTATGATAATGTGAAGTACCGCGTGGATGTAAAAAACAATATTTCATTGTTTTTGCGTCGATAAAATTTCGAGAAGTACATTACTTGTTTTCATCAAATATATATTTAAACTAAATTATAATTTACGTTATGAATTATAAATATACTAAAACTAATTATCTTAGTAAAATTTTGAATATTTAACGTAAAACTGAGTTTTCTCAACGTTAATTTTAAATGTGAGGTAAAATTAGATACGATAAATAGGAAAATTATACTGATATAACTAATTTTAGCATATTTCACATTTATAACTATTGTATATTAATATTCATATTATAACAATTATGTTTAAATATAGGGTTGACGAATGCAAGAATTGTATTTGTCGTATGTGGTTGACACAAAATAAATAAATTATTGTCTTTTTACAGTCACGAAAAACCCCTACATTATTACAATAAAATATTTAGTCTTAAATATATTTTATCAATAATTAATACATAATTTTTAATTTTTTTTTCTCAATACATATTTTTATAATATTTACACTAAGCATCCAAAGATAATTAATTATTCTAAAATAATACAAATACCAGTTCGGGATTTTTCCATTACTTTGATTAAAAAAATTCGAGTTAATTAGATTTGAGTTAAAAAAAATTATATACGATATGAATAATATAAATTTAGAAATAATTCGGTATAAGCCTTTATTGATCAATATGACATAGGTGTTTAAAAATATTTTTATTACAAAAAAAGGTACAATAAATTTCATTTACAAATAATGTATGAAAAAAGTAGTTATATTTATTATATTCAAGTACTAAAAATTACAAAAAAAATTTATTACACTAAAAAAATATGTAAACTATATTAATAATGTCATTATTTTATTCCCATATCTAAAAATTTATGATAGTACAATGTTTGCCTCAGGGGCTGCTTATATTTTGGAAATTAAAATATTAAATTACTTCGAAACTAAAAGTTTTTAATGTGTAAATCAATTTACAAAATAAGATTTCCATGGAAATTATTATATAATTAAGTATAAAGATCATGTTATTGATTAGATTATAAATGTGAAATTACCTGTATTCTAAATATACATTGAAAAAAAAAAATTCACAAATACATATTAATTTTTATAATAATTTAAAATTATGAAACATAAATAAGAATATATTAAAAAAGTAAATAGTAATGAAATTGAATAAAATAAGATAAATTAATATGGATATCGTTGGCAAAGCAAAATTAATAAAAAATGCGAGGCCATTAAAATGTTCATGTTTAAGAAAAATTATAAATCAGTTTAAAATGTAAAAAAAGTGAGAAAATAGCTGGTATCAGTGTTGTATGTAAATTAAAACAAGAAGAATTGTAGAACGTTGATATGCAATTTTTTAGCGATATATTAATAAAAATATGTTAATCTGTGAAGATTAATTCACTACTATTTTTTACTAGCTTTAGATAATAATAGGTTAGAAACAAAACGTTAAAATAACTAGTAATGCTATTTTATTATTAGCTTCAAGATGAAATTCATGGGAATATAAATATATAAAGATAATGTATTTTGCGGAAAAATTGGTAGTTCAAAAATTTGTTTTTTTATTGTTCATATTATAAATAATATATTTATATCAATTTTTGTTTAAAATATCTATTACAACTGCAATTATTTAAATTGATATTAAAAAAATCGCTATGAATAATTAGCTAATTAGAGTGAATCATATTTGTGATATTAAAAAATGAGAAATTATAATAAATTTGTAATTATTGGTTCGAAAAACTATTTTTAAACAAAAGATATTTAACGCGTACAAATCAAGCTCAATGCAATAAATATGGATTAAAAGATTTGTGTAAATCATCTTTATTATTTTAAGAATAGTTAGTTTCGTAATAATTCTTTTAAAAATCGATAGTCATAGTACTTAAAAGTTCACTATTAAAATTACTATTTAATATATATTAATAAATTGTGTATCCATATTATGTAGTAAAACTATTTTGAAAATTTATATAAATTTTTTAAGATATTTGAATGGACTCATTTTACCACTATCTATTTTATGTCATAATTATTTTAAAAAATTTTTTGGAGATATATAAAAATGTAGTTGTTTTTAAGATATAAATTCAAGGTATTAAAATTCCCGTTATCAAAATTCCATTAAAGAAACAATTAATTTTTTTTATATAATTTAATTTATAATTAATATAATAATATAATTAAATAAAAAAATTTATTTTTATTAGGAAAACTTTAGATCGTGCAATTATACAACCTCTTCCTGCAAGGAAAATAAAAACCCTATTCAAAAAGTACATAAAATTTGAAGAAAAATGTGGAAAATCGGAGAATGTTACTCGAATAAAACAATTGGCATTAAAATTTATTGAAGAACAATGCAAAAAAATTTAATGAATTAGTACTCTATCTTTTATATTTTTCTTGTATTATATCAATAAAATTCATTTTATTAAAAAAAAAATACTTATGTCTTACACTACTTTTACATTTAAGTGAATTTTAAATTAAAATTAAAATTATACTTTATTATCTACATTTTAAAAGAATTGTTTAAAAATTTTACTAATTATTAAAATAATATATTAATTCAGAATTTTAATTAATATATTGTTTCTAATAATATTATTTATTTTATAACTTTTTAATTTAATCATGAAGATCAGCTGAGGAGCTTTTTAAGGAAATTTTTTAATTTAATTTTTTTGTAATAATTGTATCGAAATGATATGAAAATTAATATTGAAAACTATATTTTTATCAAGTTATTATAACTATTAATATGATATAGTTATAATAATTATTACTTGTACATAGTAAACCAGCAGTTCTTAATTTTATATTGTATGAAAAATGGAAATTTCTAAAAATTTCTGAATAATTATATGTAATATAGTATATAAATAATAATATATATATATATATATATATATATATACATTATATAATTTTCTATGAAATTCATAGTAACGATAAAAATATTAAAATTTTGTTTTAATCGAACTTGATCAACATAAATTATGTGTATATAATATATATATATAATATATATACATACATTTAAAATATAATTAAAAATGTTACAGAATCTAATTGAAAAAATTGAATAAAATAAAAACAATCTGAAAAATATGCAATGGAATATATCAATAATAAATTTTATTTTCGAATAGTGAAAACAAAAAGTTATTTTAATGTGTGTATATCTGCGCGCGCATGTTGCGGTTTATGTCTGTGATTGATTGAGAAAACGCTTAGTTCAGACTAGTTTTAACTTCAAATATATAAACTTTATGAGGGCAGCAGTAACCGTGACGCCATCTGCAATGTATAAAGGAGAGATAATCTGGTATTAGATTTAAGAAATCAATGATAAAAACATTTCCATATCTTGTTATGCTACAAGTATAGGAAATCGTAACACAAAAAAGGCAAATCTCTTGACGTAAGTGAAATTTTCACCTATCTTCAAGTTTTTCCCCACTCTCACTTTATTTTCTCTCACTCTCTCTCTCTCTCTGTCTTTCTTTTTTCATATGCGTGTGTATTATGCATAAAAGAAGAAGGTTCGAAGGAGTTAAGAAAAACAAATTTGTTTATTCACAGAAGGTAAAGAAAGTCGTTATGTGCGAGTCCAGTTTGTAGGTTATATCACTGAGCGTGAGAAAGAAGTTCCATCGATTCTATGTCTGTCTCGCAAATTGTTCTGGCTGGCCAGCATTAGAAATATAAAATTGTGACGTCAATCCGCTCAAGTTAGTCAAGTCAGTTAGTAGCTAAATAGAATTAGTAGTGGTGCAGCGACTCATCTAGTGTAATCCATTTCGCGTCCGCGTGTTTGGTAATTTTGGGCCTTTTTAAATTCGTCTGTAATTCACGTGCGATCGTCAAGTGTAACACGATGTATCCGCTCGACGTCAATTGGTGACAGATTGTTTAGACGAAAAAAGTGCAACTCCAAAAACTCACCTTTTCACATTTTTGTGCGACTTTCAATTTAAAATCTTGATTCAGGATACCCGAGTATACTCTGTATTTATAGACGTGCTGTAAATTTTCTTGAAAAATACTTTAATCACCGTGAGTATACACATTTTTCTTTTTTTTTCTGTCTCGCTTTATTGTATCTAAAATTAACATCTATTTTGACGTGTTAGTCAACTACGCAAGAAACGTATTTTAATTTCCTTGTTATTTCTATTGCACGACAAAAGTTAAAACTATATTATGAATAAAATACAAGAAATAAAAAAAAAGAGGAGTGATAAAGTGGTGGAAGAAAGGGCTGAACACCTTTTATGCCAATGGCTTTTAAATTATTTGTAAATCATATCGTATTTTTTATGAAAATAGGTTTAAAAATTTTATAAAGTAATTATATATTTTCTTTTGTGCACCATTTAATGTATTATTTAATTTATTTATTTAATGTATTTATAATTGATAATAAAAAGAGATAGATAAGTTATAGATATCTACTCTATTTACTTAGTGAATATCATTCTAATCGTAAAATGTTCTAAGGTAAAATGTAATGAAAAATAGATATATGATTGCATTTGTGTACCTTGTTCAAAAAATATTTATCAAAATTTTACAATTTTTACAAATTAGTAAATGTATATCACGCTTGCGTAATAAGTCATTTTTATAATTATAATAATGGATAAAAATAGTAATTCAATTTTTCTCAATTTAAATATATCAACCCACAAAATAACGATGTATACATTTCAAAATTAATCCCGGATACATAAAATTATCAAAATTATTAATATAATCAATTTTAAGTTAAGCAGATCTAAAAAATTTGTTTATTATTCGTTAGTTGGTTAAAAGTGACTTACTTTATCAATATTAAAAAAATTTCTTTTTCAATTGAAATATTAAATTGAGTACAATATGTAAAATTTAATTATATTATATTGGAAATTAAATTAAACGAGAATAATTAAACAAGAGATAAAAATAAATGATATAGAGAATAATGAGCATGCAATAGTAAATTTAGAAGGGGAAGTCCGTGAAATTGACATTGAAAATATTTTAAATTTAAGACAAACTGCAATTTTCTCTTAGAAATTATAATATTTTGCAATATTCAAATTTATAAATGAAATATTTTTATTGAATGTACCAACTAAATTTTAATTTTTCATTTTATAAAATTAATTTTGAAATGTTAACCAGATTTATAAATATTATTTTTTTATTCTATTTATAAGAGATCGATTATTTTTGAAGTACTAGAAATTACGTAGTTAAAAGTTTCATATTGAATACTGAATAATACATTAACATTTACAGATAATATTGTTCATTAATTATAATTTTTCATTTTTGTAAATGCACATTTACAAATCTATATACATAAATTTTATTTAAAAAGAATAAAAACAATGAGATAAATTTGAATTTGATTTAAAAATATATGAATAATTTGCGAATTCTAAAATGATGAAATTGTCCGGAAATTAGATTTTCTTAATAATCTATTTACAAATTTTTAGAATAATTAGTTATTGAAATTTTTTTATTGTATTTGTTGTTTTTTCTCATGTTATTTATCAATATCAGTTATAACTTTTTATTATAAATGAAACTTATTTTAAAATAAATTTATGCTGTAATTTTTTGCTAACAAATTTCTATTAGACAATCAAACTGAAATATACAATTATATTTGATATTAAAAATATTCATGTGTATTCGAATGTGTTTAATATTGTACGAATTGTCTAATTACAAGATAAAAAATAAAAAAAAGCTGATAAAAAATAAAAAAATATTGTTATAAAGAATATATTTTATAGTATTATTTAATAAATAAATATGTTATCTTCACAATTGTGCATTTTAAAGTCATATTAAAATGCTTATTATTGTTTTTATTTATAAAAAAATATAATCTTACTTTTAATAAATTATTATAATTATATATTATATTAATAATTTATTTTTTGTTAATAATTTCCATTAAATTTTATCTAAATAAATGATACATTTACGTAATATTTTATAATTTTTGTATTTTACATGATTCATAATTCTAAATTTGTCAGAAAATGTACAATAAAAATGTAATTATAATATATAAATCTATAATATTTCATATCTGTATTTATTTATTTTGAAAAATACAATTTTAAATTAATTTTTTGTAAACCATATATTCTATATATTTTAAATTTGAATGCAGTTTAATATCATCAATAAATATGTTAATTTTATGATAATATATCTTGTATTGTAATAAAATGTACTTGTTATTTACAATATAACAACTAACATTATTAATTAAATAAATATTTCAAAATTTAGAGTCATGAAACATATCTTATTTTATTATTTTATTAATATTAAGTTACGTTGTCATTAATTATTGTTTTGTCTTATGTTTTGTGATTTATTTAATATTTATTTCATGTAACAAATTTTTATTAGTATCTACATTTTTTATATTTTATAGCTAAATACTTGTAATTAAATACACACACATACACGCACACACATACACGCACACACATATATATATAGCATTTATCTAAGAATAGCCTTTAAAATCAGAATCTTAACGCTAATATTCGTTGTATTGAATACATTATAATAAATATCTAGATAGAAGTTTAATTATAAATATATTTATCAAGTGATCGTCATGTTATAATTTCACATATGATTTGATATTAAAATGATTCTTAAGATTTATGCTTATGATCGAAAGAAAACAATATTTAAAAGATATAAAAATATACTATGGATACATTGGTGGGCACATGCGCACTTAGGAAGATAGAGGGAGACAGAGAATGAAGTCTGTCTGACTGAGAAAGTTGTGTCTATTTATTTGTGGGCAACAAAGTTCACATATCGGATAAAAGATGACTATGAGAATGTTTAGCTTGAAAAAGTGGGTCGCGTAAGCAATTCGAAATACAATACGACAGTTAGAGTAACAAAGATATACACTGACGCGAATTTAAGTGCAAGAGGTTAAGACAAGGGTGAAACATGTGATCACTTCAAGGGAGCATAAGGCAAAAAGTTAAATCGAGAATAAGAGCTTATTACATCTTTCTTAACAGACCCTATTAATATAATTACATCAATGAAAATGCCCCTCTTAAATTATAAATTTAATTTCGAATTTATTTAATAAGTGGTAGGTTGTATTCTTCAATAACATTGTTACAAATCTTTTACCAATAGCAAAAATTTTTCAGAAATTTATTGTAATATTTATCAGTGACATGTTTATAGTACACGAGTTAAAAAGATTTTAATTTATTTTTAGATTATTTTTAATGATTTACAGTGATTTATTCAAAATTTGTCATAATTACAGTACACATATTACACTTATAATATTCATTCAATAATTTATCATAATATTTATGTTATGTTAATCTGTATTTTTAAAAAGAATGGATATAGTATTAAATTAATGTAAAAATAGGATGTTACAACTTTATGCATCTTTGATACTAAAATTATTTTGTATTTTGTGTATTGAAGTTTATATAAAGTAGTGCAGAATATTTCAAAAATATATTCAAAATAAGTTTATTAAATCGTTTAGCTTTGAATAAAAATGAAATTATCAAAAAGAATTTCAAAAAAATACTACATGTACCTACATTAAATGTTTTAACTCATTTATGAAATTATTTTGCTCAAATTTCTTATTTTATTGTTTTTTATAATAAAAGAAGATTTCTGTATGGCTTACACATGTATATTATACTTTACTAATGTATGTAAAATTTTATATTTTATTATATTATTATTTGATATGTATCGATATATATTTTTATCATCAATATCAATGTTTTAAATGTATTTAATATACAAGTTTTATCAATTGATATCTAGCCCTGCAAACATTCAACAAATTTCTTATTAATTTTAATTTCATAAAATATATATTATTCATTACTTAAATATATTAGTGAAATAAATGAAATTTATTGATTTATGAAAATAAAATAATGTAATTGATTTACAAATTATATTTTATTTATAATGGACTATTTGCAAAATTTTTTAGTAAGTAACTACATGTATTTTCTTATTTGGATAAATGTATTCAGATAAATGGAATATATAAAGAAAAGGAAAATGAAGGCACAAACAAAAAAATTATATTTTAGTTACATATACGTTTATTGTTATAAATACAGAAGAAAAGATTTTTAAACACAAAGTCAGTATAAAATGCACCTACATCAGATAAAAAAAAATATCAATAAGAAATTTTTTATTTATATTCCAAAGAAAGAAAGCAACTGTTTATATTTTCTTTTTACTCATTATTTACATAATATATTTCAATTGTCTACATTAAAATGTAATTATTAATTTAAATTTTTTTAAACTGTTTTTTACATTTATCTCATTTGATATTACATGATCTTTTTTCTTATATGTAGTTTACTCAATAATTATGATTAAATAAAAAGAACCTATCTATATGTTACCACTTATACAATGATTGCGAACTGAAATCTCATAAAAATGAGTAAAAATTCGTGAAATAGCAGACTACGGACTATACATAAACTATGTATTACGGACTAGATATCATAATCAATAGATTACTTTCGCCAACGAAACTTATTTACGTGTAAGACATTATCAAAAAATGATGTACTTTCGGAATGAGATTTAATTATAGAGTTTTCATACTAAGGCATTACGTTTGAAAATGCTGTATACAAACGTCATTGTCACATACTTTATAAACACTAAGCAAGTTAATTATCGAATAACTTTTATATCACTACACTTATATATTTTTCCTTTATTTAGTAACAATATTTTTAATGCATAATACATAATTATGAACAAATAAATAATTATATTATTTTTAATCGGAAATTTCTTTTATTAATTTTATTATTGTATATAGTATTATTATTGTATTTATTTTAAAAAATTTGAATTATATTAATTTATAATTGATTTTTTTAAAAATAAGAAATCAACAATTATTTATAATATATAAAATTTAATTTTTCTCTTATTTAATATATTATTATTGCAGATACTATTATTATAATTATTGTTGTTGTTGTATTTAAAAACTGTCAAATGCAATAATTCATAACTAATTATATTTAAATATGAATTAAAAAATGAATTAATAAATTCTTATATTGTTTTTAAATTTATTAGCCTATTATTATTATTGTTATTGTACGTATTATTTTTGATAAAAGTTATATTAAAAACTATTAATTTATAATTTATTGATGTTAAATAATTATTAAAATTAATCAAAAATAATTAATTGATGTAAATGTACATTTATTGGTATTATTTATATATATTTTTTATAAATAGGAAATGGATTTTTCATTTTTTATTTATTTCATATATTTTTTAAAAAAATTAATACATCTGAATTTTTAAATTATACATGGTTCATCCACGAATTATCGAGTTTTTTTTTTCATTTTGCGCCTATTTGTCGTAGAAATTTCGGAGGGGTCTTAAAATGTCGACAAACTCTTTTCACATTTTTCCCTTTTTCTTTTTGTTTTTTCGATAATTAGGTGCGACAGGATTTTACTTCGTGCGAAGGGTGTTTTTCAAATTTTTGACACGGTGCGCTGAAGCGATTAGTGGAAAACCACTACGCGAGAATGTTTTGTTCAAAGATTAAAAAAAAAAAAAAAATTCTTATCTTTTTTTTTGAAAGATGATTTATTGGTGGACTTATAAATAGCGTGAAATAAACATTTTAAATTCTTCAAAATAATTTCCTCCTGTATCAACACATTTTTGAAGGCGTGTTTCCCAAATTTTAAATGCATCTTCAAACTCTTTAGCTTTGATGTTTTTCAAAAATTTTAACATTTATAAATTGTTTTTGTACTATATTGTACATTGTAGATTGCGCTAAATTCAGTTTTTTCTGAATTGCTTAATCTGTTAATCTACAGTCCAAATTTTAAATTTCTATCACGCGCCGGGTATTCCTAGCCACTCGAAAGTTTTTTGGGCGCCCATATCGAGGCTCGTCGATGATTCTTTCTCGGCCCTCTTTAAAAGCTCTGTACCATTTTCACTTTGCGATTTTGACATGCAATTATATTTATACGCTCCTTGCAACATTTTATATGTTTCTACACTGTATTTTGTTAATTGCAAACAAAACTATCGCGTAACGCTGTTCGAGTAGTCGGTCCATCGCGCCGTGTCAAAAAACTGAAAAACACCCTTTGCGCGAAATAAAGTCCTCCCGCACCTAATTATCGAAAAAACAAAAAAAAAAAGGAACAAATGCGGAAAGAGTTTGTCGACATTTTAAGACCCCTCCTAAATTTCTACGACGAATAGGCGCAAAATGAAAAAAAACTCGATACTTCTTGGATGAACCATGTAAATAATGACATTTTTTGAATAAGAATTCATTAAAATAATTCAAATTGACGCTCATTTATTTGTTTATGGACACAAATATGGAATGAATTTCTGTATGTAAAAAATATTCGATAAATTTTAAAACACTAAAGATTTGAAGTTTCGAAGGAATGTAAAATAAAGAGCCATATTATATAAGTTTACGCTGGCGAATTTGATGTTTTGTCTTGTGGTGGTCCAGTATCAATTACATCACAGCGGTTCTTTCTCTGCATGGGCATTCTGATTCGAACTAAAGTACTTGCAGAACATGTTTCTGTCTCTCTTAGTTTTGTTGGGAGATCTTCAATCAAGAGTCTCTTTTTTTCTGAAAAGCGCTCTAATTAAGCGTTCAAAGATTATTGTATGTTTTTGTCTGCAAAAGTATTTTTCCATACTATTACTTTCGTCCGTATAAATTATTTTGCCTATTCGCCATTGAGTACAATATTGTAAGTCGTTTCTTGTCTAATCTCACTTCCTTTGAATTTGGACTGTTACTCGATACCCGGTAGCGATGACTGATTGTGACTGAAACTAAATCTCTTTTTTTTCCCTGTTTTAATGGTGCTGTCAGTGAATTAAGATCTTCAATACTATAACAAATTGATCTTTTGAGACAAATATTCGTCGGGTTTGCTTATGACATTTTTTTTTATATCTTATAATTATAATATATAATATTTTAATTACTTTAAGAATATTTTCAATTCCTTATAAAGTAGTAGAATAATTAACGATGAGAGTTTATTCAATATCTAGTAATAGTATTAATGTATCAATGATACGTTTTTGAAAAGTATCGAAAAAATTGGGGTTGCTAATTTAACTTTACATGTTTGGCAGAGCAAGATAATAATGCTTGATAGACACTATAATAGAAAGGAATAGTTACTGCCAAGAAAAAAAACTTAGAAAAAGATGAACATTTCATTTAAAACATGTGGCACGTTGTATCCGAACATACAATTGTTTATTCGTTTAAAACTAATGTAAATGATAGACGATATCAGTTTAAATATCATAACGTAATATCTTTTAAAATTCTTCATTTGTCTCTTTAGATGTACGTACTATCGCATATACTTTTGCTTTACTAAATTACACTTTTCCACATTCTCTGAAAAATAAGAAGGATAGACAGATTTTAAGAATGTATTTCCCAAATTATATATTAGGCTGTATCGAGTAGTTCATACTGTTCTCCTTCATCGCTCAATCTCACTTCTTCGTTAATAATCAGCGAATTTACTAGATACGGAGGTTATTTGAAATTTATTCTCATCCGACCTCTAGTTTTCTAAATCAAGTATTATCAATTGCATTTAAGGTATAGACATCTCTAAAGCCCTGGTTTTCATATAATTTTCACAGTGCACTTATGGCACAATCCACTTATCTAGCACGAATTCTAATAGAATCTAGTAGAAGTGATACTTCATAAATTCAAGTGTGCATAATTTGTAGTTTAACATTATATTGACTCTTATTGAAACGTTTTTGGGACATTGAGGATGTTATAAGTTATTGTGTCCAAATCAGATGAAAAATATGAATTCTTTTTTGTTCGTAGACGCTATCGGGATAACACAAACAATTATATTTGTAGCTCTTGTCTTCAATGGTTCTTTAATTGGGTCTTATGGTCTCTTTGTCCACAGATTATATTCCAAAAAAGGCAAATTAGTACCGAGCCCTCATTAAAAAAAGTATATGTCACTTTTATGACAATAACTATTATTATTTGAAAAATAAATTTAATAATTTTATATTTAAATAGCTAAATAAATAGCAATTTTCCTAAAGTATAAGGCTTTCCGAAAAATAATGAACTTAATACTCTATAAATATCTATCATATCAACAGTCAACAGCTCTATCCATGTCCTAACCAAAATAATATATATGCGTTTAAAAAAAAAGTAATATCAAGGTTTCTTTCAATATATTTTCTTAATATGGGTGTAGTATTTTCAACCGCATCATAGGCAAAATTCAGTTCTACCTCTACTGAAGTTATCGGGACTATAAGTATAGTTTGTTTACTGCTGTTGAAACTCACTCTTTTTAAGTGCGACTCATATTTTTCATGAAAATCTCTTTATATTCGCATAGTAACATTGCAACTCATTTTTATTGTTGGCTGGTATCATCTTAAATCTTATTTTTATTGACAACAATTATTTTTCAATATCTTATTTCTTCTTTCAATTCCTTTCTTTTTAATCAAACTAAGTACTATTCTTTCAGGTAGTATCAGCAAGATTATACATGTATTGCCTTCCTTCCTCTCATTGACAACTTAGAACAATTAATCACCTTTAAATATACTTTTACATCAAAAAATCAAGAATTAATAATAGGTTTCAATTAAACAAGAAGATTTATAATATTCCATCTATGAATATTGGGAAAATTCGGGTGTGTGTAACTAAAATTCGAATTTTATACGTTGACAACGTTTGGACAACTTATGTTGTCTTCATCAAGCCTATTTTTTATTATAAGAAAGTAAGAGATTATTACAACTATTACGTTCAAATTATAATTCAAATTGAAATACAATAAATTTATTATTACCTTGGTATATCGCAATGTTAATAGTTTCGCACAGCTTATTTTGTCGCTTCATCAAATTTAAATATATCAAAATACGATTACGTCGAGTTTATATTTCAGCTGCATGTGTCGTCATCATTGATGTTGGATGTTTATATTGTTGCTTATAATATAAAAATCTGATGTCATTACATTACAATTATTATACATATATATATTAAATGGTTACGAACAAATATCTATTTTAAAAATAATTACTTAATGTTAAGATGCAGGAATACGCAGGTATTCTACGATGTGATACTCGCAACGATACGGTTTTAAATTTAAACAATATTTACTTTACCTTATATTACTTAAATATGTAATGCTCTACTTCATGGTGTCATTCGTCATGTTATTGAGGATTATACTTTTATTGTATTTATTTTAATCTAATGAAAGTTCGACTTATTAAATTTGTTAAATGGGACGGGTGTGTGAGAAATATTGAATACTGCAATTTTATTTCGCTACATTGTTCCTCTCATCGTTTTGATGGCCAACGAATTTTATGTGCAAATTTCCTTTTAAAAAAAGGAAGTGATTTACGATGCTCGCGAAATGCTTATGCGCATATTAACAGCCGACATTTTAAAAATAGGGAATATGAGTTTAGCGGTACAGAAGTCAAAGATGATAATTTTTTTACACTCTTCTATTTTTCTAGCCAGCAATAAATTTAAGCAGCAGCGTTTGTCTTTTAGCTATTTCAAGTTATTCAAATAATAATATTTTGTCTTATACTTTACATTGTTCGCGCGTTATTCTTTCGACGACTTAGCATATCGTAATATTCTTTTTAACGTGTAGCACGTTACGTTTTTTTAAGTGTCGATCTATTTCTATTAAAAAAAAAATCTTATATGAACAATAATTCTCTTTCAAATTATATTTGCAATTAAAAATTAAACTTTTTAATTGATTTAAATATCAAATAATACTTATTAACATATATATTCATAAAAGTTGTAAGTTCTTCTTCTTGATCAATGATATAAATTTATTGTAAAAACTTTTTTAAATATGAATTAAAAAAGTTCAATTTTAAGTTTTTTTTCTATGTAAGAAGCTAAAAATCAATTTATCACAACTTTCCATATTATTTAAACCATTAATGTACAATTTACGGGATTTCAAAATTCCGTTTGGCATTATCAAAAAAAAAAGATTTTATTTTTTCAAATACTTTATAAAATTTGAATATTTTTTAAAAAAATTGTACGTACTTTCAGATTGATTCATATACTTGAATGGGAATTAAAAACCATATTATAATTTTTGTATGCGCATTTACTATTTTTATCTTCATATTTTATAATGTTAATTAAACATTCAATGAATTCATAAAATTGTCATTATATATTTATTTTATTTTTATATTTTTAATAAAACACATTTGATAAAATTCGAAATATATGAGCATATATAAAAATTCTATAAAACAATTATACAAAAGTATATAAAAAATTCGAAGTATGTATAAAAATTTTTTAATCGCTTTATAAGTTCTTAAGATAAGAATACAAAATTCATTATTATACAATGTTATTGTCAACTTTAAAGTTTTTTTTATCCAAATCGAAATCTCGATGAGAAAAAGTATTTAAAATTTAAATTGTGTGTCTGCTGATATCGGTTAATTGTATTATTGTTAATGTTGATGTGTATCATTTCGAAAATAAGTCTTTTTTTATAGTAAGTCTTTCTGTCAAGTATATCAACATTATTCTAATTTATGTTATAATTGCACTCTAGGAATGTGCCGCGAAAATAGATGTATTGTTGTTGTCTTTTATATGTTCATTTATTCTTATTCTTAAACTGCATTTAATTTCTCCAGTGTACACCGATGAACAGTTTTTACATTTAATTTTATATACAACATTAACTTTATTATATTTTTCGGTTCTATCTTTGCCTCTTATTATAACTGAGTCTAATTTATTGTTTATGTTCATTAGTAAATTTATTCCATACTTTTTAAATTTTAGTAAATATTCAGAAAAGAATTTCTTTGAATATGGTACTAAACTTATTAAATTTATGATATTAAACTATTGAATTTGTGAATATTTAAGTGTTTTTAAATGTATTTTTCTATAAAATAACGGGGTAGCCATTTCTTTTAAAGCTTGATTTGACAATCTTTAGATTATTTTTGTGAAAACATTGATTTTACAATAAATGACAATATGTGTGATTATTTAAAAAATTAGTATTATAAAAATATAGCACTTTTACTTTTTATTATATTCAGTTTTATTTTATTTAAGGATTTCTGGAATAAAAAAACCTTGCTATGACAAGGGGGTGGGGTGAATCCTTCTTATAAGGTATCATTGAGGTAACTCGGATGCGGAATCCCGGCTTCTTTTTTCAGGTAATTACTTGCGCACCTCAAGCAGATTGCTTTCTTTGCTGTCACGCGTACTTAGTTATTTGATTATTGACGGTACCATCAAGTGAGTGATTTAACCTTAAAATCTTTTTATCAATTATACAACTTTAGGGGTATATATATTTAAATCATCAAATACATCCACACAAGATTATAACACAGCCATAAAATTACAAATTAATAAAAATAATATAATAAAGGCATAACTATGTCTTGAGCATTGAACTGCTCACTCGCACAATTCATATGAATTTGTCAACATACTCACTCTTTATTTATTTCGGAGGTCAGTTGTTTGATAATATTGTGTACATTATTACGCATTATAATATTCTCTTCAAGGACAAAAAAGGACTGAACAAATACTCCAGATTTAGATAGATACTAAATAGTAAATAAATTGTGAAACAATTACGCCAGCTGAAATATTTCAGGATACTTGTCAAGCAAAGAATTATTATTTAATATTTATGTACTTAAAATTATATCTACTATCATTTTTTAATAATTTTGCAAACAACAAAAATATAGTTAAAACAAAAAATTTAATTTTGGACAAAAAATTATATTTTTTCATACAAAATTCGTAGTTATATAAATGGAATTTTAGAGAATAATACGCGAAATCGTATCAAAAAATTTTTTGTTTAATTGGAGAATTGGTTTTTGATGAAGCATGATAACGTATGTTCTAACAAAAAAACGTATAGTGGTCTAAATATGTTTGAATTATATGTATTTTTTAACGATTAAATTTTGCACGGCAAATAGATTAGAGAATGTTTGATAGACTGATAGAGATAATAGATAGAATAGAATGATTGCAGATGAGAACATACCGAAAGAACGATCTTAATTATTAAACTTTATTGTTCTCTAAAATCATGAGTTAAAGATAAGCCAAGCTTTTTAATTTGCAAACAGTGCAATGATTGATTCATTGGATTCTGATAAATTTGATTATTTAGATAGACACTTATCGATTCCAGAGAATATTAAGGAGTATTGATCAGTTATTAAGATGTACTCAAAAGATATAGAGACATAATTAGATATAATAATGATGGGACTTGATACCTTACAAACTTACATACGTGCTTTCGATTAAATATAAGCATTAACATATTAGTAAATATATAAAAACTATTAACTCGTTAAAATTCGACAGACTTTAAAATTAATAACCAAATTTACAATTAATTTATTGCCTTCATGAATTTATGATTTAGATATCCGAAAGAAAGGGAGATGTTGAAAGATAAGATATAATACAATAAGTCTAGAACCGTCAAACATTCCAAAGACTTATGGTATGTCACGTATGTAAAATTGCATACGAATACGCGACGAATTAATTTATACTCGCATCAGTAAAAACGAAGTCGAAACATTGGAAAAGTGACATTGAGGGAATCGAACGAAGTCGCGAGTAACGTGAAACCCGCGAGTAATAAGAACTTCCGAGTTCGCCAAGTTGCGAAAATTCAAGATCAGAGGTGACGATGAATATACAGAGGTTAATAGAAAGATAATATCGGAGAAAGCTGACACAATGATAATCAAGCAGAGGCACCTGAAGGGAGGATTTGCGGATTTTGCAATTTCTCCATAAATCGGAGGTAATGAGTTGAATCAGAAGAAACGTAGGGGCATTCGATTCGGTCTTGATCCGGGATTCGGTTCGATTCCTTCTAAAGTCGTACTTCGGTTCGGGTTCTTAATATTTATTACTGTTTGTTTTATGCAATCGGGACTTAGTTTCTTGGCACGAAGAATTGTATTACATATTACGTTACTATTTCTCTCTCGTTCCCTTTATTGACAACTTCCGAACCTCACAAAGGCCAAAACGCTTTGACTGTTTTGGCTAGGACAGAACGAAACCTGGAGAGAAAATTTTGCGATTTAACTATCAAAGAATAAAATATAGTCATGACCTCTTAGATACGTAACAGGTATATTGTAAGACGAGAGAATAGTATTGAAATGATATTTTAATTCCATTTTTTATTCAATAATTTCTATGTTTCCATATATTTTATTTAAACTTTTTTGATTTGTAAAACTATCAATAAATAGAAATGATACAATTTTGGGGTCTATAGATAAATTTTTATTGATTAATCAAATTTAACTTTTTGTAGGTGACTGATTGATAAAACTTGATAAAGTACTGGATAAAAACAAATATAATTTAAAAAATCACATACTTGACGATGTCTTCTCACCAAATAGCACCTATTTATAATAGCGCCATGGTACCACTTTCACCTACTATACCGCGTCGCTACTCAAATAGAGTTCCAAGCTCAACAAGTTCTAGTCTAAATACTATACATAAGTTTAGTTCGTATAGGCCTGGTGTAACTACAGTTGGTTCTTCATTATATGATCATCTCGGCTACAATCGATGGAGCGGTTTTTCCGGTGAGCGGTCATACCAATTAACAAGGTAAATTTTTTATAAATACCATTCAATTTTATGTGTATATTTGATATTTATATGTCAGTATATATACTGTTTAAAATTAAACGGCTTTTAAATCTTTGCTATGTAACATTGTCGACAAAAGTTAAGTAGTATTATGCGTTAATTTGAAATTTTTATTTCTTTAATGCCTATATATACAAGCGTATTATATATATGAAATGAGAATGATAATGGGACCTAATATAAAAATGATCTAATATAAAAATTCTATAAATAAATGTTAGTATTTAAAATATCCCTTTTAGGTTTAATTTGAAATTTGAACACATAAACATTATTATATTAAAATAAAATACAAAAATAAAATTTTTTTAATTTATTCATGATTAGAACGCTTAATTGGCTAAAAATAAATTTAATAGTATAATTATATAGTTTATTAAAATATTAGATTTAAAATAAAAAAAGAAAATATGAATGATTATCAAGACTTCATCACAAAAATGTGCCAAGCTCATTAGGTATTAAATGATCAGGACTCAATTTCAGAAGTATATCAAGCACAGCAGGTATTAAATAATCAGGTCTCAATACTAGAAATACATCAAGTTATCCAGTAGACATTAAATGATTTTATGATCAGGATCATGATCAATCACATAAATGTTTCAGAGCTTGGTTAATGTAAATGATTTATCGATAAAGTTTAATAAGTGTTCATACGTGATTTATGATTGAAAAAAGTATTTAAATTAAAAATAAAAAATTTGTTTTTCTTACTTTTTGAAGAATATAAGTATTTGTAATCAACAGTATACCTTCAGTTCGAGTTAAGACTTGGATATATATGAAGTTAGAATAAAGTATAAAATGGACAAGTATGAAGACTATACGAGACGTATGACCCTTGGTGCTGAACAGCTATTTGTTGTGAACAAGAAGTATGTGATGCGATCATAATTCTACACTTGGGACGTACAAGAATTTTCTAATTCGAATGGTCAGCATTTATAGACTTTTTCAGATAAGAATTGTTACGTCTTACAATGTAATAGGAAATATAAATAAATAATTTATATATTTTTATTATAAAAATTATAATTTATTCATAAATTAATATAAAAGTTAGTGAATATAAACAATAATCGTTAAAATTTATTATTACATTGGATTTAAATGATTTTACTAGAAATCAGTAAGAATAATTAATAAAAATAATAGTATCGCAAAATGATTTACAAATAAATAGTATAATCTCCGCCTTCTGGATGGGAGACGAACTTCGGTGTCTTACCCTTTTATTTTCTTTCTTACGCCTTTGTCTCGTACTGTTTCTTTGTCCCATATATATTTCCAAGAGGTGTGTCTAAGAACCTATCTTTTTCTTGCAGATTTTACACTTCCTTTTTTCTTTACTTGTGTAATATTTTGCTTCTATCATTATATTGCTACACTTTATTTTTGTTATTTCCTTTATTTTTTTTTCTGTTAAGGTAGATTAACGTCCCTTCTTCCATTAATTCCTTGTATTTTACATTCTACTTCGCTCCCTAAATCTTTTTGACTATTCTATGCTTTTCTCTCTCTTGCCCTTTTTTGTTTCTTTTCTTTTCTTGTTTCTTCCCAAAATGTTCTTGCTATTCTTCCTTTCTCCATATTACTTCTTTTTTTTCAAACTTTTCTACTCTTATTCTCCATATCATATATATATATGTACATACATATATATGTATATATTTATCCATCCTTCCACTATCTGTTTCCTTACAGACTATATCTTTGGATTTGCAGAAACCTAGCACCTATTTATAGTAGTCTATTTTCTATTAATCCTTTCATACTCTTCTTTTATTATCTCTCACATCTCCTCTAATTATAATCTCTTTTCATTATTATGTCATGTCTATATCCTTAATCCCTTTTCTTCTTTTTTTTCCTTTATTATTATTTTTATTAGACCTTCCTTTATTTCCGTTGATACCTTCATACTTGTGTCTCCTCAGTTCTTTCTTTTTACTATTATAAAACCTTTCAGCTTTCCTCTTTTTTCTTTGATTTTGCCTCTATGCACTTCCAATCATCTTATTATTTCGTCCATTTTTTTCTCTTCCAACCATTGAATCCATACTCCTTCGTGCAATACTTTTCGTCTTCTTAATTTTACCTAAACTCCCGTTTTGTTCATTTTTCTAATCCATCCTTGTATTTTAAATTGAGTTTTTCTCTCCTCGTAGTGTACATCGTTTTCTATAAAAATCTTCATACTACCCAGTCTGAATTTAGCTTTCATGACTTCTTTTTCCTCTCTGTTTTGCGTTTTTGCTAACAGAGTGCTCCCACTCCATCAGACATTCTTTTTGGCTCTACTTCCATCTTCAACCTCTCCTTCAACATCACCTTCATCCATTCCTGTTTTCTGTCCTTTCCACTTCCCATGTATATGCTCCTTTACTACAATATTGTTCTTTCTCTTTTCCTTCTTTTAATTTCTTTTTCATTTCCTCTCTTATGTTCTCTCATTTTCCTTTTTCTTTTTCTATCCATTCCTCCATCTTCTTCCTAGTCCTTTCCTTTTTATCCCTTTCCTTTTTTAATTTTTCCTGTAATTGCTTCATCATTTTTTAAGACCCTCTTCTGTCTCTTCCTGCTATCCTGCTTTGTTTTTGAAATTTCCTATCTTTATCAGTGCTGCTATTTTCTCTTGCTCACCTTCTTCTCTCCTCTTACTATTCTCAGTTTTTCCCCACTAATTACCTGCTTATTTGTTTTTAGTCATTTAAGCATTTTTCGCCTCCCTTTCTAGGTGGTTCACCGCTTTAGTTCGTGCCTCTATCCGACAGATGTCGTCATATATGCCACGTTTTTTCTGTGGAGTTTCCACTTTTTCCACTTATTGCGTTAATTTTGTCGCCATCATGTTTCTACTGTTTTATGTACTTGTTCACTGCCTTCTTTTAATTTTTATTTTTCCACTATTTTTTTCTTTTTTTTTATCTTTCTTTGGTCGCACTCACCACACATTGTACCCCACTCTGTTCGATCTTCTCTTTTCCTTGTTTTCTACTCTATTTTACTTCCCCATTTCTTCACTTTTTCCTGTTTCTATCTGTTTATATTTTCGACCCACTTTTATATGTGTTTCAACTATTCAATTGGAAACCAGAATCTCATGATTAACAAATATAATAATACATATATTGGTATATGTACGTTACTTGATAATTACTCTTAGGTATATTCTCGTGGTAACTCAAAAGTTTATAAGATTCCTGTAGTATTCGAAAGGACGATATGGGCAGTTAAGTTAATTTGGCAGTGTCTACTACCATTTTAAAATAGAGGCTTAGGATCTTTGGTTTCAATAGTTGTATCACGAATAATAATTTTAATTTAGCTATATAACAGTAAATATTTTAAGTGTAAAATTCTCTAATGGTAGGCTGAAATGGCAAAAGATTCTCTGTATTTTGGACCGTTTTTTATAACCTTTTTTCTCTTCTAGTATAACACACCTCATGATGAGATGGGTTAAAGAGGTAATTTTACTCCGGTTGATAAACTTTGTTTTCGTTGTATCAGGAGATTTCTTTGTTATTCTGACTTGATGGTAGTCGTAGTATTTTATTTTATATTACGATTCAAATAAAATGTGTAACTTTGTTTCTAATTTCGACTCATCTTTCTGTGGATTCGACACATTACTTGACTTTATCATTTTGTATTACAATCTGAATTTATTGAAAATAACTAAGTTTTAAAATTGTTGAAATGTTATACCATATAACATACATTTTTCACTGGAGCGTGTAAAATAGTATGTAAATGTTTAAAAATTTTTGGGATGTAGCAAAATATAATCATCTTAAGAGTATGCATTTGTTTTTATGTTGTCTACAGTGAATGTATTATTTTTAATTGTATTTTTGTGTAAGTCATTCATATTTACATTTACATTCCAAACATTTGTCAAGACATTTAATTATTTTGAAAATTAAAACTCGCAGATATAACATTCAATTATCATATTTATATTTACTGATACCATTTTTTCCATGATTTTTACATTTTAAATTTTTCGATTATTGTCAGTTGCATTCATTTGTATATTTTAAACAATTTCCTTTTTATTCATTATATTATTTTCATGTTAAGCAAATGTCGCATACAGAATTCATTTATACTTATCGATACTTTTTCATATTTCAAATTTCTTGGACTTATTTCATTGGTCACTGACATTTATGCTGTTATTAATTTTATTGTGTTATCTCAAAATTTAGTAAATGTCCTATGTAACATTTATTTATTTCAGTTAGTTTGAATTCTTTCTCATTAGATATCAGGCATTTATATTTAAAATCAATACAGTACTGATACTATTTAAAATAGACTTTTTTTCATGCAATTTATTTTAATTTAGATAATGCAAACATTAAAACCAAGTTTATTTATGTATTTTCTTTTAAAATTATTTATTAAATTTTAATATTTTTATTATTGCTTATTATTATTTTATTATTATTAATAATAATCTAAATTATTACTATTATTATTTATATATTTATTTTTTATGTATTTGATAAAATTATTGAGTTTGATAAAGCAAACTGTTACACTAATGTAGTCGTTAAAATCTTAAATATAACACAATATATGTAATTTTAAATAAACAATGACACAAGAGAATATAACGGGTAAAACTATAATACAATCTGTATTCATTGTTTAAATTCATTATAGTATTGTAAGTTGAAAAAAAATATGATGCAAATGGAAATTATAAATATAAATATATAAAAGTCTATTGTGATTTTTAGTTTACAATATAATTTACAATAATTTATATCTTATGTAATAATACATTAATAGATTATAATTTATATTCATCATTAAAACATTCGTTTTTTAAAAAGTTTTTTAATATGTCTGGTTGTTTCCTAGAGGCTTTATTGAAATTCTTACTCAATTGAGAAATTTCTTTGGGAAAATATATCCTTTGATGATTATAAATTTAATACATAGTATTTCTCATTTTACTATTAAGAAAAATTAAATTATTATCGCTTAAAACTTTAGTTAACTTCAAGATATATAGTTTGAGTTAATAATCAGTAAAATTAACTTGATTTTGAGACATTAACAATCTGACGAGATATTTAACTTCTAAAACTTCTTTTAAGCTAAAGTAAAAACTTTTAAAAATTTATGAGTATTTTTTGACGAGTTTTCATTTATCGTTTTGTAAACTAATAAACGTTTCTTGAGTAAAAATTGTAATGGGATCAATACACAAAAGAGAAAGGAATGGAATATATTCCGAGATGATGGGATCATGAGTATGAAATAATACCAAAGCAGAAATATAATTGTTTTGTTCGAGAAGATGATTCATCGGAAGTCTGTTTATATTCCTAGAATGTGACTTGCTTTTTAATTAATTTTGCCAGTATATGTACTCCAGACAATTCCAACCGAGGAATATTGAGAGTTTTCAAAGGGTCCACATTAATTTTGCTCAATTGTAAAAATAGTTGAATAACAGAGCTCAAGTCAATCTCAAATAAACGACCATAGGATAAACTGATTTCGAAGCATCAGTTTACTCATGCAATTCTATGAAAAAAATACAGTGAAAGAGGTTCAAACGAGATAGTTTTGCTTTATTTAAAAGGGAAACTTTATCAATCTAACTTTGCCATATTATGATTGTAACGGGACGTTTTGTCTGCGTAATAATTATTTTTGAAAAAAAATTAATATTATTCAGAAAAAAGAAATCGTTAATTTAAAAAAAATGTAATGCGGATAGCAGGCATTCGGGGAACTGGGTTCGGGATGTGGTTTATAGAGTAGTAAGGTTTTATAAAATAAAAAAACGAGAAAATTTCAGTTGAATTAAAAAAAATAAGCCAAAACCATTTATTCTTTGAATCTGGAAAAATTACAAGCAAAGATATCTATAAATGTTAGTTGCGTATAAAAGAACGAAATAAGCGGTGATTTTAAATTAATTATATAACGCAAGCGGGTGAACGGTTCTGGAAGGTATGTGAGTGCAAGAGAGAAAGAATGGTTCGGCTCAGACCCATGTCCAGCACAAGGTGCCTTGGTCTAGATGATTACGGAAGGAAGGATACGGAAGAACTAGGTGACTAATGCTCCTTTGCTTCGCCCTTTTATACGTTTGGCCCATAAGGCCCGTTTATAAGTGAAAGAGCACGCTGAGAATGCGCCGCCGTACGTTGCCGAACGTACAGGGTCGTTCCCGAACGGTGCATTTACAATTTTTATTCGATGTATTACAGTTGTATGTTTTATCGTGTAAATGTTCTGTGAATATGATCGGCAAATTAATGTTTAAATTTTATAATTATTGTGTGAATATAGTGTGAACACAAGTGTGTGTTTTATTTGTGTGAATGCGATTTGAATATAAGTGCGTATGACGCGTTACATGGTTTCTTTTAGATGTAAAAAGGTGTTAAAACTCAGTTTGAATAGCTATAAACTTGCATAAAAATTTGCGCAGATATTATTACAGGAGACAATCGTCCCATGGAATTGAAGAGAATAACAATTTTAGAGAGAGTGAGTCGCTTTATCTAATACTTTAGTGTTTACTAGATTCGTACCTTGCAACAAAATTAATTATCCGAGGATAGTCAATATACATCCAACTTCAGGATAATATTATTCTCTTGTAAAAACAATTTATGCTTAATAAGGTCTCTTTAGATAAAATACAAATAAAAATTTTGGGAATATTGGTTGACCATTAGTTTGAAGGTTAGTATTCCTTTTATATGATTACTGTTACTTACTCAATTTTCTCAGATACTCTTTAAAACTTTATCCACTTGAAATGGAGTCATCTATATTAGTATAAAACCTCAGTATGCCCGTACCTAAAGTAAATTATTAATTAATAATATACCAATACTAATTGATTGTTTATATTTTTGAGCTGGAGTGGAAAGAAAATGTTACAATTTTATAAATATGTTAGACATTCGGTGGTTTTCTGATTTTAATTCACAATACGAAATATCCATCAGTTCATCAGTTGATTCTAAGTTTCTCTATATTTTAACGTTTGTGTTTTAATTCGGCAATAATTACCTTCGATTGAGTTCCGATTTGAAATAAATATTTACATATTAATGGTCGATAAGTAACTTAATTCCATACTCTCATGATAAAAGAATGGATAGGTAGCTCTTTGTTTCCTATTAGAACCTCTAATTAAGTGTTTTACTTAACACCCATTGCACCTGTTATCGCTATTTACACAAATAGATCGATCCTATTTTAATGTAAGAGTAATTTCATAGCTTTACAGCGTACTTGATAAAGTATAATATTGAAGTAGTCTAATTATTTCTAAATTATATATTTTTTTAAATAAAATGTATTAATTAAAGTTTTTTTCTTGTATCTGAAGGTTGTAAAAGAAAATATATTTGATTAAAAATTAAATTAATTTATACTTAATAATTATTATTATTTAATTTAACGGATATTGCTTTTTTAATTTTATCTATACGCACAATCTTAACCTTATTTTTTCTTTGAATTCAGATAATTTGATATTTATTGATCTATTGCATAACGACCTTTATCTTATACATTAAATTTGACAGTTCGCTTTTCATTTAATAAGTGTAGCATTTTGACTTCTTAAAAAGTCTTAGTATTTAATTTTTTTTTATAATAATATTTAAAGCGGAATTTTTAATATAAAATTATTTTACTGCTAAAATTTGTAATTCACTTAATTCATTTCATCAATTCTCTAAATATTAATTATAATTTAGATATTTTTCGTGCATTAAAAAACTTGATGTTACATAAGATTTTGTACTAAAAGCAAGTTCCATATGCCTTATTCTGTACAATTATATGCACATATTCAAATCGATATTCATTTTTCGTAATTGTCTTTATTCTTTTTAAAAAAAATGCTTAAATATTCAATTACAATATAATACATGTTATCTATTCTATTGTATATATATATATATGTCTTTGTAAATTATAGATAAAAAGCTATTGTACAATATTCTTTTAAAGTCGATTTCAAAAGTCAGTGCCTGGATTCATTAGTACATTTATTGAAAGCCTAAAATAATATAAAATTTGTAATAACAATACTGGAATAAAAATACGATATTTAGTAAATAATCTTAAATTATTAAAATACATCAAAATCTTTCATTTATCCGATTTGAAGATCCACAAAAATCGATTGAAATATTATTGAATACTCTAGTAATTGTGACACTTATTATCACTGGCAATTTCATTTTAACTCTTGTAACTTAATTATATTTTGATAATATGATTGTACGATAAAGTTTGCTTGTTACATATTCTTGCTTATGTGTGAATCTTACGTAGGATTAATTTATAGTTTTATTTTATATCGAGGCTATGCTAAAATCATTTTTTTTTTTATCATCTAGCATACCAAGTAACTCTTTTATGGACTCGAAGCAACGATTTGTGCCCAGCTCACCTATGTACTTCAGTAAACATTTCCCTAGTTCTTATATGTCCAACATCCAACGTAACTCAAGTCAGCCGCAGCTTCAGACCACCGATTTTGTAGGTGGAAGTGAGCTCAATGGAAGTCTTCGAATACCACGTCGGTCACGAGTCAGCGACGACATCGTTAGCGATCGACGCAATAACAATCACACCCGAGCTTTTATGCGTTTATCCGACAACAATAACGATGATGCTGCTGGTAATCATTATCCTTATCCAACAGACGCAGATGAAATGTCAGAAAATAGGAACAAATATGATACTTCTCCACGTACTAGCTCCATGACGAAGAATACGGATTCACCTAGTAGCAAGAGTGGTGACAAGCTCAAAATACAAACACCGCTAATGACAACAATGACAACTTCGGGATCCACATCAACTAATACTACCGTGAGTGTTCTCAGAACGACCTTCTTCGATGTCGGTGACGTCGACTTCTACGCTGAGAAAGAAGAGGAAAGAGTCTCTGATTCTGTCCTTTTTCCCTCGAGTCGAGCACCGTCAAGTCGTATGAGCATCACATTGAAATATCCCGCTTGCTTTTGTGTACAAGATAATTCTGTCGTTCTTATCTAGGTCCGGTTCTGGAACCGTGAGAATTTGTGATCGATCAATAGGAGATTGTACGAAAAAGACATAAACACAATTCATTTTGAACTTTTTTTTAGGGTTAGAACCACCTATAAGATGAAAGATTTTTTATGATTTTTGTAATGATGATAAAAATTATTTGATAGTTTTTTTGAGGTTAAATAATTTTTACTGGATAACATGTATAACAAATTTAGATGTTTTTTTTAAACTTTCATGGCACAAAAAATTTTTACTGATTGTAATATAATACAATATCAGAATCAAATTAACGTAATAGAAGAGTATTTACATTTATTTGTAATTAAAAAATTCAATCTTATTTATTTTGTATATCAAATAAACAAATTTTAAAATAAGATCAATCTTGAATAATCCGAATAATATATTATATCAGGGAATTAAGAAAAAAATTGTGTAAATAATAATTAGTTAAATACGCATACACAAAACGAACTATCTAAGAAATTATAAATTTGGCAATTATCCACTGTAATTTTGCAATATCTATACCATTTTATTTTATAATTTATAAACAATAATGCAACAATACTACCTTCTTATGAAGTTTTAATTGAATTCTACTTTGTGAGTTAACTATTGATTGAAATCAGATCAACCATAATCTTTCATATCGATTGCATTTTTTTGCAAACTGAAATATATATAGAAGTGAAGTATATAAATAATAAAAAATATAAAATATAAGAGTCTCGCAGCGGAAATGAATAAATGAAGTTAAAAAGTATAACGGATTTATTAAGATTTATTTAGATATAGATTTGTTTTAATTTAACAGCTACCAAAAATGTTCTATATCACCTGAACTATTATTTTTTTTATTTCATTGATTTGTTCGGTTGTTGTTTTAACTTACATATATTTTTGATTAATAAATTTTTAACATAACATCATTTTCTAAATTCGAAAAAAATTTTTAAACGTTATAAAAGTAATGATTTAATTTTGGAAACCATTTTTTTTATTTTTAATTGATCAAGCATCAAACGATATGCAATAATTTTATTAACAAATTTGATTTCGACATTTATTGATATAATTTAATAATTAATATATCGCAGTATTTAAACTATTGTATGCTAAATAATTATATAAAATAAAATAATTATAAAAATGTAAACACTAAATGTTAAATTGTGTTTTTAAAATTAGTTTTAATAATTATGATAAGAAATTATAGTTATAATTCTTAATAGTTATGTCTAATTTGACGTATAATTACTTATTTTTGGATTATTCTTCAGAAACAGTTCAATAAGTTCTTCCTCGGTGTAAAGCAGTAACTAATCTTAATCTTGTGTATATCTTCTCCGACGATATATGCATCGCGATACCGTGAAGCTTAGGCTTTCTTTTATACGCAAAATTGAAAGAAATTATACAACAATTATATTTTTTAAAACCGTCCAAAAATCTAAAATCGTTCCGTGCATTGAGCTGGAAATAATTTTGTAAATTTTTGCATAATTTAATTAATATTAGTATCATGCAGAAAGTAATAATCCAATAAAGCTAAAATTTTTTACAAATAAAGTGATGAAAGTTTAATTTCTCTAATTAATTTTATTAGAGTTCCAAATATTAAAAAATAAAAAAATTTTCCGATTTTTGGAAAATTTCTCAGCTTCTAATTTTTCGATCGGTTTATCAAAAAATGAATTTCATGCAAAATTTTATTAGCTACAAATCACCCATTGATACTATAATGTTAAAATTAAGAGTTTTTATTTTATAACATAAAAAGTACAAAAAAAAAAAATTAGAAAAGAAAAAACTACTGAATTTTTTATAAATTATATATGCATCACTAGCTGCTTTTTTATGGCTTAAAAAGTGCTCTATTGCTTGGACTATCTATAATAATAACAAATTTAATTATTTTTGTATTTAATAAATGATAAGCACTTTAAAATTTTTAATTTTTTAAAAACTATAAAAAAATTCATGTAAATCGATGAATTTCCTGATGAGTTATATAGTCTTACTTTGTTTGCAATCTTTTGTTTGCAAATTTGTAGCGCCCAAGCAGGATTTAAAATATATTCCAAACAGTTCTCCCACCATCATTGCGAGATAATTAAGGGAACCTACAATTTTTTTTTTGCGAAACAGAAATTTTTATAATTTCCATATAAATTCTATATGCTTAGAAAACGTAAATAAAGATTGAATAAATTAAAAGGTTGATTTGATGTATGCTACTATTTAATATATTTATTCAGTTGTAAATTCATTTGGATTGCATGTATTCGCTGAAAATGTCGATATGATTCATAAGTTTATCTCTAATTTTCATCTAGATTGAATTTTGAATTTTGTTTGATATTTGAATATGGATAAAAATAAATAAAGCGTGATTTGATATACTATTGCATTAATAATTATAAGTAAATTTACAATCGGTTCATATTTTGTTTCAAACTAGTTTAGTAAATAAGAAGTCACTTCTCTAATAATTTTTAAAGCATCCTAAAATAAAAAATAATGGATATTTTTTATATTTTATAGGTTTTGGCGTTGCACCTCGATTGTAATGTTGCAATGAATTTTGTTATTACATATTATTATTAATGGTTATTTTGTATTTTTTAAAAAGCAAATAATGTCTTTTAACTTTCTATAATGATAAAATTGTAACTTTTAGTATTAAAATTATGAACAAAAATATTCATTTTAAAATATAATTATAAAATTAAAGTAATAATAGTTAATATATGTCCAATATTTTTGCAAAGAAATAAAATTCAAAAAGTAAATCTTGAACATTTTTTTTCACAAATTCTTTGTATTGTATATATATATATGTATGTATAAGTAATCATATGTCAAATTAGATAAGAATATTAAAAATTATAACTATAATTTCTTATCATAATTATTAAAACTAATTTTAAAAACACAATTTAACATTTTGTGTTTACATGTTTACAATTAATTTAGTATACAATAGTTCAAATACTGAGATAAATTAATTATTAAATTTTATTTATAAATGTTGAAATCAAATTTGTTAATAAAATTATTGCATTTCGTTTGATGCTTAATTAATTAAAAATAAATAATAAATCTGATTAGCTACTTTCAATTAATGCCTACCCAACGTGTAATATAAATTAGTTTGTAAGTAAGAGGTTACTTCTTTAAAAATTTTAAAAGCATTTTAAAATAGAAAAAATTGTAGATTTTTAATATATTATGAGTTTTGGTGTTGCAATGAATTTAGAAACAATTCGTGTAGAATTTTCAGAAAGTTTTATAGAAATTAAATATTTCCGACATTTAAATTTTCCTTAATATTATATATTATAATACATTAAATATATTGTAATATATCATATCATATATTATTTATAGTTATTTTGAGCAAATGCATTTTAAAGCAACTCACATTTTTGCAATCTTTTAACTTTCTGCATTGGAAAATTGGAATTTTTGTCAAGATCAATTTATTATTTAGAAAAATTTATAATGAAGAAAAATGTAGTAGTGAATTATCTTTACCTAATCTTTATAGATATAAGGATTTTTATAAAAAAAAATAATTTTTTTTTAACTAACATTAATTTAAATGAAGCACACTAGTTCGTATATATGATTGTAACTTTTCTTTGTTACGTAATTGCAAAATAAAAATTTCGCGTACTTCGTGAAATTTTTATTGTTAAACTAAAATGACTGGAATATTCATTCATAGGAATGTGGATCTAGTGGAAATTTCAATATAAGAAATCGATTGCAAAAAACACGAGATGATCACTGTGGTCTCAATGGTTTACGAAATATCGGAAATACAGTGAGTATATGTATAATCTAAATGTGTAACTCAAACTTTTTTTTTATGTACAATTCAAATAAAATATCAATAACAATAATAATTATACAGTTAAATAATTTTACTATTTTTCAAATGTTTAGTTTTAAGTAATTTAAAATTAGTATATATTATATAAATTAAGAATTTTATTTTTAGAATTGTGGGAATTTTAATAACAATATTGTGATTGTGATTGATATTTTAAAATAAATAAAATATATTGGTAAAGAGTTTTTTTAATAATAATTTTAATAATTTTTTCAATTGACTCATTCAATTATTGGGGAAAAAAAAATTTATGTACACTTTATACATGTTAAAATTAAGTAATTCTTTAATAAGAGTAATATGCAATTTGTTTTTATTTTTTGACAAATTTTAAAACAAAAAGCATTCTATTCGAGAGGTATTTATTTATATAATATCTTATATATAATTGTTTATCTAATATATAATATCTTTTTTAAGTGTTTTATGAACAGTGTAATTCAATGTCTGAGTAATACAAAACCACTTTTGGAATATCTATTAAACGAGCAGTATATAGCCAATATAAATACCACGACATCGAGCATGAAAGGGGCTTTGATGAAGGCCTTTAGTCAAGTTGTACAAGAACTTTGGGAGCACGATGGCGATCACGTTGTTAATACTTCGACACTTAAATCTCAAATTCAAAGATTTGCACCACGTTTTATGGGTTATAGTCAGCAGGATGCACAAGAATTTCTGCGATATCTCCTCGAAGGATTACATGAGGATGTTAACAGAGTTACTGTCAAGCCCCAGCAAATTTCTACCGATATACCCGATACTTTTTCGTAAGTCTTATGATAAAAAATTTTTTTTTAATTTTTTTACTTTAATAATGAGGCTTTTTTTTTTTGCTTTAATAATGAGGCTCATAATAATTTATGATTTTTGAAATTTTTTTAATTACATTATTAGTTTTTGACCATCACGGAAATACAATTATAAAAATAAATTATAATTCATTTTAATGTTTTTTTTTTGTACAATTAAGCATTATCAAACAAATTCATTTATGTTTAAAAAAAAAAAATAGAACTTTAATTAATTTTAAATGCATTATGAATAATATTATAATTGTCTATATATCAAACAATTCTTCTGATGTAAATAGGGAATTCCAAGTTTATGGTTTTTTCATTTTGAAAAATTCGAAACTATATCACGTTATAATACTTAAGAAATCTGAATAAAAATATTAGCAGATGCACAAATTAAATTTAAAATAACTATAAGTCGTAAATTGTTGCCAGTAAATATTGTGATAAAAATCATTAAATCAACACTATTTTTGTTACGTGTTAATTTTTTTCTGATGCAAGTAAAACTTGCATTAATATTTAACATCATCTTCGATATACATCCGGAGGTTGCATTTACTGACCTGTAAAATAAATATAATATAACTACACAAATTCGGTTTTTTTATTTATATTAATATCTTTCCAAATTATGAACTCCGGTGATGAATGGAAATGGTATTTTATAGTGATTATATCCAGGAAGCTTCCAACATTATGTAAAAAGAACTTTAAAAAATATAAGCAAAACAGCGAATTAACAGTCGGTAGTAGGGAATAAATAGTGTATCAATACATCCAATTTGCTTATTATTCTATTGAATGTAGAAGACTGAATCACGATTTCACCAATTTAAAACTCAATTCAGAATTAAAGATATAACCAGCGACGATATGATATAAGTGCATATGATAATCGTATTTGAGATCATATGGTGAAAGCATTAAATATTTTTGTATTTTATGTAAGCGCATTGTGTCAAGAAGTAGAAAAACACCTGCCACATCTAATTATCGAAAAAACAAAAACAAAAAAAAGGGACAAATGGAAAAAGATTTTTTCTACATTTTTAGAACCCTCTGAAATCATTGCGACCAATATTCGCCAAATGAAAAAAAAACTCGATACTTCAAAGATAGATCATGTACATTAAAGTAAAATAAAATTCGGAACAAAGTATTATAGGATAGTATTTTACTAACAGAAATGCAAATATTAATATATGAGAATAAAAATGGGCCTTTATTTAATATCAGTGACAGTCGCTAAATAAAATTGAGACAACGTCAATCGCACCGAGAGAGCACAAGTAACTCTGAGCGGCTTGTACCCACTCTCCAGTCGTGTGAACCCAAAAGACGCCGTCGAGAAGCCTATCCTCGGAAAAGCTCTCCTCGCGAGTAACCCGGCGAGGTTTTGCTCTTCGGGGTTTTCCCCGGAATTGTCGATACGTGGTTATCCCTTTCAGGTTCGACTTTCCGATCGGGTTTATCTACGTTAAAGTATTATATTAAGACCAAATCAGGATCGTGAGGTTTCAAATAACTGTGAAAAATGGCATTTCATTATTTTAAATAAGAAAAGAACAGAATAAAATTAATACTTGATTACAAACAAATTTGAGAGTTAAATAGTCCATGGGAATAGAATTTTCTCCTTAGTTTCAGGAACGATAAAACTTTACAAATATTATTAAGCATTCAACACTAGTTAAACTATATATAATGGACAGATATGTGTGAAAATTAATTTATATTTACTATATATATAAAACTAATTTATATAAAAATATAACGAGTAATATTTTGGTAATTTTTTTTTTTTTTTTATACAATAATAGTTCTAGTATTATAAAATTTCAGTTAATAAAACATGTGTTTCTACTTTTAATAAATTGTATGTAATTTTTTTTAAACTTATCAAACAACCTTTGTTTTGCTATACAATATTTGTTTTATTATTTTATTCGAAAGAAAAATATTATGGAATCTTATCATTCACTAATTTAAATTGATAATGATGATTATGATGATGATATTTAATTATTCTTTATAATGAAAAAAAAAAATTTAAGTTGATTCGTTATTGATCAGAAAAAATAACTCAAATCTACAAGGTTATATATATATGTATAAATATATATTTATAAATAGTTTACTGTATTGTACATTTATATTATATATTTTTATGAATTAGTGGTTCTAAAATGCTGTACAATCCATTGAAATTTTTATATCTAATTCTAATTTCAATCTTCCACATATAAAAACTTTTTAATCTTATTATTATTACAAAAATGAAGGTATATAAGAATAATAATTTTTAATTAATTCGAGTTAATATTTATTTGCAGAGACAGTAAGAAGGCAACTGAAAGTTGGAAACTTTATCTACGTAACGAAGACAGTACGATAGTTGATGTATTTGTTGGTCAACTAAGGTCATCTTTGCGTTGCACCGTTTGTGATCATGTCTCGGTTACCCTAGACCCCTTTTGGGATTTAAGTTTACCAATTCCTTCAAGAAGTGGCACTGTTAAACTCAATCAATGTTTGGAGCATTTTACCAAAGAGGAGGTACTTGATGGAGATGAAAAACCTACCTGTTCTAAATGTCAGACGAGAAGAAAATGTACCAAGAGTTTTAGTATTCAAAAATTTCCAACCATCTTGGTTATTCGTATCCTTTTCTTACATTTTAAAGTTTGAATTTTTTTATTTTTACCAAATATTAAAAATATTGAATCTGTGATATGAAATAATTTTTAAATGATCAATTGGAATTTTACAAAGATTAAATAATATGAGAATTATTGCATAATTTATTAAGAAATCTTTTGAAAATAAATATTATGATTATTTTGAATAAAATTATAAAATTCACTAAAAAAAATATACCACAAAATCATCGTCTTAAATTTCAGAATAAAATTATCGTAATTTTTCAATAAATTGATTCATAAAAAAGTTTTTTTAATAATCTCTTTTTTTGAATTGGTATTTTGCAATACATCTATTTATCAATTATTAACAATTTAATGATATATTGTTGTATGAATAGGATTATCTATAATTACATAAAATAAATATTAAAAAGCATTGCATTTAAAAAATTGTAGTCTTTAACATTTTGTATATTTATAAAATTTGATCATTCAATAATATTTTTATACAATAAAACTACTTATTAATCTTCAATTGGTTCATTAAATTTTTATTATAAAAATCTACATGTTGTATATTTATAAATAATCAAATATAATAATTAGTGATTTCATATTATAAACATTAAATGAAAATCTCAGCAATCATAATGTATTCACTTTTTATTAATTTCGTCTTTTTAATTAATAGTATATTTATATATTAATTTTTTTTTTTGTAAAAGTATAGGTAAAAAAAATAAATAAGAGAAATTAAAAAGATTCTTAAAAATTTTTCTAACTATCTAATATATCTAACATTATAAATTTAGATAGAATGATTTAATTTTTAAGTAGTTGAAAGAAAATCTTTTTAAAATTTTTATATATATTTGAAATTATTATTTTAGTGATAAAATATAATTATAAGAAAATCATTATAAAAAAATATCACAACATAAATACTTGAAAATTAAAGTGCTACTATAGATGAGATAGATTAAAAAATAATTGTATTGATAATGTCTACCTTATCGTAGAAATCGAGAGATTTTCATTAATAGAAACAAAAAATATAAAATGCATGATTAAAATAGTTATAATTAAATGTAATTTTAATATGAATTCAAATAATGCTGTATGTATTTAGTTTATTTCCTTGATTGTATCAAGTATGCATTTTGTAATTTTATAATTTCTCTTTCTATTAATAAATACATGTAGATTTCTATCGAAATGCTGAAACAATCAAAGTAGATGTATGTATTTTTCTATAACCTTCTATTTATTATAACATAATAATTGAAAATCATTAAATTTGAACTTTATATTATGTTTGTAATACAATATTTAATTATAAAAATAGATGTAATGCATTTTTTTTAATTTTAAAAAATACATTAATAAAAATTCAATCAAAGATACAATAAAATTTTATTTACGTTCATGTTTATTTATATCATTTAATCTAAAACATTTTAATACATGATTACATGTAATAAAATAAAAATAAATTATTTATAAATTTTATTTATAATTTATATAAAAAATATAATTTACATAAATAAAATTGTAAGTGTAAAATATAAGAAAATTAGAAATTGTTTATTTAATTATGACACAATTATTGATGAGTCAAAAAAAATACATTTCATGGTATTTGTAAGTCAAAGGTTAAAAAAATGAAATTATTATTATCAATATTAACAATCTTAGTTTTCATTACAATTAATTAGTTGTAAATACAATTTTGAAATAAAAATGTATCAAATTGAAAATTTTAGTTTATATTATGTATAATTTTAGCATGAGTTTTAGCACACATATTTATGTATTCTAATACATATTAAATAAATAAAACAGTTTTTATTACCTCGGTTTTTAATAAAATTTTAAAAAATTGAATAATTTATTAATCTAATCACATTATCTATTATAAATTTTAGATGATTATTATAGAAAGTACTATTGTTTTTTAAAAAATATTGAAAACTTATAGTTGCAAGCTTTGACAGATGGACATAGTCATTGCAATAAGAAAAAAGAAAGAAAAAAATTGAATCTATTGAATTTAGATATATGGTTTAAAATAAATAAATAAATTAATTAAATATCAAAGTAAGTTTCCTTAACAAAAATTGTAAATTTCGCGTAATACACAGACTTAAAAAGATTTTCACCAATGGAGCGTTTTCGAGGAAAATTAAACGTTTTAGTTGATTTTCCACTTACAAGTTTGGACCTCAGTGCCTTCGCTGCCCCCCTCGTTCAGGGCTGTACTTATAACCTGTATGGAGTAGCAAATCACTCCGGTACCACACACTCAGGCCACTACACAGCCTACTGCAAGCATCCTTACTCTGGAGAATGGCACGAATACAACGACAGTAGAGTTACAGCGATTTTGCCTCGGTCAGTTGTTTCCAGTGAGGGCTATGTCCTCTTCTATGAGCAACAACCTCATAATTCACACCTGTAACTTCTCGTCGAAAATGAGGAGCTAACTTTCTTATAATTAATTATCTATGATTTAAGCAACAAACTTGCCTCTGTCCCTTTCGTGATTATTGATAGACTCCAGTCACGCTCATTTGACAAAACTTCATCGATTTTCCGTTTCTACTTTTAACTCTTCTGTATTTATATAATGATAAATTTAAGATAAAAATTTTATAAATGTATACCACTTATTGAATGCTAATTGTGAAATTTGTATTTTTCTTAGATAAAAACATATGTTAATAGCTTGAAATTGTTCATTATTAAATTATATTGAACCAAATAGTTAATTTAAATTAGCGACGTTTAACATAATTTATTTTTAATTTATTTGTATGCCAACTTTCAAATATACATAAATTTATATTTATTTTCAAAGAATATTAATTGTTTATCATGTACATAACTATAGTTTTGAAAAAATAATGATTCTGTAATTTACATTTAACCAAAGAATACAACTGAGTCAACATTTTCGAATTATTTTAGTTAAATTTTAAATTTAATATAAGATCGAATAATAATGAGAAAAATAAATTTAAATATAAAATTCATAATTATTATAATAACTTCCTTTAGCATTATAAAATAGATAATAAAATGAATCCTTTTTTGAGAGACCAGATGTTTTCTGTTTAGAGTGGAAATATATAATAATGAACAAAAAGACTTTTTAATGTTGTTGTTCAGTACCTCTTCGATATCTTCCTCATGTCTTATTAAATTTGATTTCGAATAAGCATAAATTGTAATAAAATTTTTAAGTATTTTATATTATTTTATATTAAAATTTAAATGTATTTGCTATTTAAATATAGAGTATCTTTCTACTTGTTTAACGTATTATTATTAAATTTGATAAAAATAATTTTAAAAATTAGATATTTTTTACAATTTGTTTCAGTATTTAATATTTTTAAGCAATTAATTTTGCGATTACATATATTAAAATTGGCTAGTGCTATGAACTTGTTGTTATATAACTTTTTATGTTCATTAATTTTTCTTAGGGGTGAACGCTTAATTTCATTAACGTAAGTCGCATTACAGTTATTGTAATTAATTCCGTACGCTACATTATAAATATTTCATTTTTCTATTCTATTCTTATCCAATTTTATAATATTCTTAAGTTTTTATTTATTTGATGAATTAGATCAATACCAAATGTTGTCAGTTGATTGGAGCATTTTTTATAAAATATTATTTTTAAGAAAGAGTTTGTTCAAAAGTTTTATTGATTTATCTATAAGGTTCATAACAATATTTAGTTTTTGGTATCGTTTGAGTTAAAATTGAGAATTCCATTCGAGACTACTTTCTTTTTTTAAAAAAAAATCTTTGTTTACTATTACACATTCCACCTTTAAACAAAGACATCTACTGTCCTAAATAAGAATATTTTATTGTCTATTTTGAATACAAAATATTTAATCTCTAATTTTTTAATCTAATTATAGTAAATACTACAATTATTTATAAAAAATTTATATATTAAAACTGAAGTAACCAGTAAGTTTTAATAATTTTTAAAATAATATGTACCGTTAAAAAATGTACATATTGTTAAGATTAAAAAAAGTAATTATAAACATTTTATCGAATATTGAGGATGAGTTAAAATTTTTTTCAAATATTATTAAAAATTAATTTAATAATGTTACATGTTTTATATACAATATTAGATTAATTCTTTGAAGGAAAAAAGGTTGTTATTGATCTATGTGGAATATTCATTGAAAGGAATATTTATATTGTTTAATGAACATCAAAAACATCTTTTAATATATTATTTGAAATACATTTAAAGCGATTAAAAATAATTTAAAAAAAATTAAAAATACTAATTAAAATACAAATCATTAACTTTGAATACTTTTTTTTTTCATTTTTAATAATGGTACAGTTGTAACAAAAATTGTATATATTTTAATGCTTATATGATTAGTGATTTTACTATTAATAACAAGTTATCATACACAATAAAGTATTTATAAAAAAAAATGTTGCAGAAATGATAACAAATTTTTCAAAAATTTACAAACAAAAGTTCATTTAAAATTTATTTTGTTTATTTTGATTGCTATTATAAATACAAATATTTTATTAACGATATCATTTAAATATTTTATTTAAATATCTAAACAATTTTTGTAAAATATTTTATTTAATTATCTTATCAAGAACTATTTATTTAGTTAAGATGTACAATACAAATATATATAAATATATTCAATATTATTAATGTATATTTACATACATATACAAACAAATATATACTATCATTCTTATTGACTTGAGCATACACGCCTATATACATGATGTGTTACAAATGTATTAAGGGTGATTTTTTTTTTTTTAACGAAACTATTTGTCACAGCGATTTAGGACAGATCAAAAAATGCGCTTTTTCCTATTTTTGCATTTTCTTTTACGATCAGATTTATTTTCGCACGAAATGTGATTTTTAATCTTATACCACGACGATTTTTTATGTTAAAAAATGCCTTTATGTATAAAATTATGTGCAAATCGCAATTAGAAAAATGGTAATCAATGATACCTTGAATTTATCAACTATTACTACACTTATTCTTTAATACCTTTTTTAAAATTTAAAAGTATCCACAGTATTTTTACTATGTAGAAAAAAAAATTTTACCGTGTAAAACTATTTCAACAGTCATTCTATTGCATAAAGCTAAATCATGCTGCTTCTACTGATTGTAAAAAAAAGGAAAGAAAAGAAAAATAGAAAAACCTCTCCGTGCATTTTTTAACCTGTCTGAAATCACTGCGACAAATAATAACGTTAAAAAAAAAAAAATAATCAACCTGGATACTTTTATAACGCAACATATATGGATTAGTTAAACCAATTGTCCATAAGAAAACAAAAATGAATGAAAATAGTTTTAAAATATTAACAGCAAACTTTTTATTTTGCAGAATTATCTTAATCTAAAGCTACTGTATTTTCGTGAATTAAATTTTTTTTAATTTGTTTATTGTTCAATACATGTTAAATCACTTATTAAAATTATTAATACTCAATCATGATATTTAAAAACTTTTATCTATTTTATTTAATATAAAAAAAAGAAAAAATCAGTCTTAATTATTCTATAAAATTAATACATTATGCAACTTATTTTATTTTTGTTTGCTTCAAAATATTGTAAATTATATTAATTTTGTGTGAATATTAAATAAATAAATTTAATGAAAATACTTTCAAAAAATGAATGAATTGAGTAATGTATAACAAAAATATATATGTAATAAAAATGTGTAACAAAAAAATATTTATAGAATACATTTCATTTTAATTAATGTGCATTAATATTAATTAACACTTGATGAATCAAAAACATAATGTTACAAATTTAATTTTTTTTTTTATTTTATATATTATATATCTTTATAATTTATTTTATTTAAAAATAAATATATATAATTCTTCAGGATTTGATAATTTTATTCAAATTTGTACTTCAAATACGTTTGTGCAATATTTTAAAAATAAAAATTATTTTTTTGATTTTATATAATATACCTTAAATTGTTTATTAAATTATTTTTAAATCATTTTGGCTGCATCATGTTAACAATATTAATAATGTTTGTACCAGTTGGTATTAAAATTTTTTTAAAAATATTTATGATACTTTACTTAATACAAATAATATTAGTAATATATCGAGATATTATAATGATTAAATAATTATTGCTTTTTTTTTATTTTACATAATAATTATTTAATATTTTCAATAAATTGAAGTTATTAATCTTTTTAAAAACTTATTGTAAGTTTGAAATTTTTTCCCTTTTTAGTACGAATATATCATTATGAAGTAACTATGGAATTTTACAATATCTATATATGTAACATATTGTGACATTTAAAATAATATTATAAATATTTTTATATTATTATTATAATATAAATATTATTGCAATTTTTGTACATTAATAAATAAATTAGTTAAATTTAGTTTTAAAAATTGCATTTTTAAGAATTCTTGAAAAATGTTTAATGAATTCCTATATAATAAATTTAAATGTATATGTAATTATTTATGTTTATATGTTGATATTAATCTAGTGTTTCTTATTAAAAGTATAATAAGCCAATAAAATATTACTAAAAATAATATTAATATTTATTTGAAAGATTACATTATTATCATAAGAATTTGACATTAAAACTATTGTCAGAAATGAATTTCAGTGATTTTTATTTTTGAAATTGTTAATTTTTTTTTTAATTAAAATTAAAATATATCTGAGAAAGTAGTATATTTAAAGAATGATATTAAAATTATCATACATCATATTATTCAATAATTTTATACTTTGATTACGTTTAATAATTGTATTTTAAACAAAGTTTTTTTTTGCGTTTTTTTTAAAATAAAATCAATGAACATGTTAAAAATATCGATAATAAAAACCATAATATATTATATAAAAATTTCTACAGTATATATTTGTGGTTAAAAAAAATTAAGAATTGTGCATGGCTTTGGAATGTTTAGTAAGAAAAGAAAAAAGATTCAAAACGATCAACTGATAACTAAAGAAATTTTTTATAATAACATCAATGTCATTTCAAGATAAGATTTGAAATATTCGCAAATTATATTAATAATATTGGACAGTAGATGTCGACACTTTAATTCCGCATTAAATATCGAATGAGTGATGCGAACTGTACGAATGAAAATGGAATATATCACGTAGATTTTCATAATTTATTTTTCTCAATAAACTTGTTGTCATCGATAGTAAGCAATTTTGCAAGACTTGATTAACTCCTATAACTTACTTTTAAGCTCTCTTACTTTCTCTTTCATCTTTTCACTCAATCAGCAAGCTTAATATAAATCCAGTGTAAAAGTAAATATAAATTCTTTCTCTATATTCTCTTTATCTTTATTTTTCTGTTGAATTACACATGGACAATATGATAACAACAATGTTTAAATATAAGTATTTTAAGAGTTTTGGTCCATTATTTCTCTGGTCATTTTAACGGAGATGTGCGAATATTTGCGAGAATGTTGTGGTCTCGTACGACTATTTACGATTGGTCAAATGATCGAGCGCGTGCGCTACTCTTGTATGTGTGTGTGTACGACAATGCGTACCGTGTGCAGAAAATGTTCAGTCTCTTTTAGAAGTGTTCAAAGAGCAAGGAATTTGACAAAACAATCAATTCATACGCGAAATGTCGCCATTTTTAAACAAAAACAAACAAATAAATAAAAATAAAGGAGCAAAACACGACACTAGTGAATGGTTTCGCGTGCGTGTCACCTTTCTCGCACAAAATGTTTGTATGCGTGTTTTTATACCATACGGAGCTTGAGTATTTGTTTTCTGCTGGCCATTTTAACACGGAAATTCAAAGAAATAAATTTCAGTTTTACTTTGTTTCTACCGGAAATCACAAATACGAAATTGCAAAATAATTTTCATTCGCAATTAAACTAGTTCAGTACTCTTCAGCTCATGTGTATGTAAGTAATACTTTGTACTACGTGTCGATTGGATGAAAAAATTTTTCTCGAACTCTTGCTAGCTCTTAACTTAAATAAATATCGATTATACCTTTGGTTTTATTGAATTTTTTATCGCGTCTTTTTATAAGACCGTAATTTTATATTTTGAATTTTTATTGTTTTTTATCACTGCGACTTTCTTTTTCATTTAATGGATCTGTCGTTGAAATTATACATAAATATGAGCAATACCGAATACAAAGCAATGTAAATGTACAGTGAAGAATATAAAGAAAAAAGAAAATAGTGATAAACTAAAAATAAAACGAGAAGAAAAAGTGTTTTTATACCTGCATATCTGTGAAAAAGTTTATATTTGTTTATTTTTTTTTTATTTTTTCTTATCTCTCTGATTCTTTTCACCTTTTTAAAACATTGTGTCTATTATTTTGGATTAGATCGTCCCGTCTACAGTCATACTGAGAAAAATAAGAAAAAACAATAAAATAAGGAAATACACGTCAGAAGCCTCTTGTTGCCGAGTGAATATACTCAGCCGGAAGTGGACCAGTTCTCTCTTTTTCTCTATTTCTTTCTAATTCTTTGCTTCATTAATCGTTGTAATTGAAAACATTTGTTGATATTAATAAAATCACCCAAATTTTGACAAGTTGGTTAGTTCCAAAGTATAACAAAGAGAAGATAAAAAAGAAAGCAAAAATAAATAGGAAAGTCAATTCAATTGTGTTTCGGACTCGAAATGAAGTAAGAGAGAGGAAGGAATGGCGAAGAATGAAGGAGGAAGAGAGTAAAAAGCAACGAAGGGGTGTCGAAAAATAAAGAAGAAAAAGGAGCAGGACAAGAAAACGTAGGAGCCGGAGGACGACTACGCTTGGAGCGCGCGAGCGAGAGAGATAGAGAGAGAGAAAAGGGCAGTGATCTCTTGGGGAGCGGCGACCTGACTCGAACGCGACCGATAGCTATAGGACACAACATGATCCTTCTCGCTCTCGCCCAGCAGCCGGCGATGGAAACTCGAGCATCGGCGCTCCTCTTCCCCCCCTCTCTATCGCGCGCGCATGCATCTCAGCAGCAGACAGACGGCTTTGTATACACATCCACTTGGTTACACAGACCCTCTCTTTTTCTAAATTTGGATGGCTAATTAAATTTTACAAAAGACGATTAAACGGAGAAGGGTTCGAACGATTCCTGCCATGCGTCTGTGGTCACTCGGTGAGTTTCAACTTTTTTTTCTTTTTCGTTTGATTGTGCATATTTGCAGATGCAATCAATCATCGTTTGTTTAATTGAAAAAATTAAAATTGAGAGGGAAAGAGTATTTGTCGTACAAAAATTTGTAAACTTTTGACGGAAGATCGATGTGTGTGTAGGTATGCGCGCGCGCGCCAATAGATAAGTATACATATGTATGCAAGAGCATGTACATTGTTACGTCGCAGTAATAACGGCATAACATGAGTTTAATGAAAATTTTAATGTTATTTATTGCCTAAAGTTTTAATATTGAACGACTGTTTTATGCAATTTTTTTTACTTTTTCAACAACTACTAATACCTGCAAAGATCGTACCATTGAGATTTACTGATTATATTGATTTTAATTTATTACGACTCATTACTTATTTGTGTTTTCGAACCAAAGTTAACTGTAAATTATCCTAAATAATACACATATAATAAAACTAATTAATCATTGCTTTTGACTTTAGCTTCGAGAATTCAAAATATTTTTAATTTTAATATATTAGATAATTTAAAAAAAAAACAGTTTATAATAACTTTATAATAATTTTCTGGTTTAGAATAAATAAATTATATTTCATTAAAAATAATAACCACACATACACTAAAAAGTTTTATATACTTTTTGTTGCAGCAATATTTTTAGATATTAATACACATTAAATACAAAATAAAACTGTAAAAAATATTTAAAAATAAAAATTAAATTATTTTTGTTTAATAATATTTATATAATGTTCATAAATATTATATTAAAACAAATAGTTTAAAATAATTCCATATAATCGATTTAAAAATATGTAAGTATGCTTTTTAAATCTGAATTTGGTAAAATTTTACACTTGTTTTTTTTTAAATTGAAAAATTTGATTTTAGCAATTAACAAAAAGCCTAAATAGAAAATAGATTTTCGCTTAGTTATATAGAATATAAATATACTTCGAAAATTTAATATTATCAGTATTATTAAATAAATTTTTTATAAAAACAGTAAATCTATATTTTACTTTTGATTTTTTTTTATTACCGATTTTTAGTTTATTACCGGCACTTTTACATTACATTATACATTATAGTAGTGGTTCTATAATACATTCATATTTCTTAATTATTACTGTATTTGAATTTTTGTTTTTTTTATATGTATTTGTTAAATATATGAAATATATAATTATAATTATATTCAATTTTAATATCAATTATTAAAATATTATTTAATTTATCTTATTTAAAACTAACAAATTTTTATTAAAATGCACATTAATTATTTTCCAAAATTAATAAGAAAAATTATTGATCTTTACCCATATTTTTTAACAATAATAATAATAATAGCATAAATTTAATAATTATTATACATTGAATTAGAACAATTGCACAGCATCATTAGCTACCATGACATTAAATGTACCGTTGTCAAGAATAAATAGTGGGGCCAAGATATTTTGATATAATTTAATGCGAATATGACAAATAATATAGGTGTTAGTTTCTTCCATATGTAATGTGATACTTTATATCATAATTAATTTTTTAGTAAATTTATATATTTTTTATTAATTAATTAATTTTTTTTTTAAAACCCTTTTGTTTGAATTTACGAATACATTCATAAAAAATTTGATGTAAAATTTATTGGGTTGTTTATGAGCTAGTTAATTAAAAGAAAACGCAATTCCATTATTTACAAAACAGCCCTTGAAAAACATTGTCCTGTTATTTTCATCAGTGTAAATATAATTTATGTGAAATTATAAATATTATTTATGTACAAATATTTTTAAATTTTATATTTTTGAAATAGGAAACTTCAATTTAATTGGTTTAATCAATATTTATACATCATATATTATTTCATTATTATAATTTCTTGCATCCATGCATAATATAAATTTTTTCATTTATATTTTTCATATTTTATTATTTTTTGTACATTTTTTAATATTTTTTTTTATTGTTGTATTGATCAAAACATTGTAACGTCGCACTGTAAGACATTAAATATATAATAAAATATAAATAAACTATAAGTAGAAAAACTATAAGTTAAAGAAAAAAATAGTTTTATGTATTTAGGAATATTTCAATAAAAAATTATACGTTTATAATAAATTATAATTTAATTTCTAGTATTTAATATAATGTACAAAAAAATAAGGTATGATTAAAATTAAAGTATTTATTAAGAGACAATTATTGTTCTGTCATTTGTAGCATGTATTATTGATAAAATATATATGTTATTATTTATTATTGTTATCTATAAGAATTTATTATATAAAAGGTTTATTTGTGTAAGAGTAAAGATTTTTATACGGATAATTTAGCTGGTTACACATCTGTTCGGCAGATATTCTACTGCATAGAGTTCACAACCCTTATCTGAGAAAAATAGAGACAAGAAATTCTTTTTCTAATTGCGATTTTAGTCCGATTTCTATTGTCATAAAAATTGATTATGTGCAACTGAAGGAAATAAAGACTTTTCTTATAAAATAAATACTCATATTTAAATTATTTAATACATTTTAATCTCTAATAAGAGTTTTTTTAATATTTACTTGCTAAACTGATTAAAAAAATTTGAATAAATAAAATGTTATTATGTAATAGATAATAAACAATTAATAAATTATAAGAATATTATTAAATAATGTAATACAAAAATAAATAAATAATCATTTTAATTAATAAATTGTATGAATAGTAGTGGTATTAAATATCAGTATATGTTACTTTACTAAGTTTATTACAAGGTTAGTATAAGATATTTATTTGGGCAAAAGATCTAAAATATCAATTTTTATCTATTATTAATTTCCAACTGCAATCTTTAAATCAATTTGTTAGATCTCAAAATGGTGTAATGTAATAATAAATAATATATTGTTTTTTTTATTAATTTCCAAATTTAAATTTATTTAAATTCAAATACAAAAATATTGAAGATTTACAATATTAAATTTCTATGAAGAAACATACATAATTTGTTTATAATAGTCGAGCAATAAGAATAGTATTATGTATAATATAAGAGTAGTATAATATTTATGTAAAGTATTATTTTAAAAAATGAAATTTTATCATATATCGTAGTATAATATCGTAATTATTAATTTATTTATGTTACTTGTTTATGTAAAGATGAAATAGTTAAAAATTTTGTTATTCTATTCGAAAATATTCGATGTTTCAAAAAGGTGAGCTTGGTTTTGAAGAGTAGAGTTGGGCATTATTACTACTTTAGAAAAGTTGATAATTGAAAGACCTAAAATAAATATTCATATATAGTAGAACAATTATATTAAAATTAGATCTAAATAAATTTATTAATTTCTGAAATATAAGAAGCTCAAATATATACCAAAATTTAACAAAAAATTAGATGGCTTATTCTAAAAAAAAAATAAATAAGCAAAAATGATTCACATAACGCCAAATAAGGAAAAGTCATTAATAATCTTAATGACATTAGTTTATCAAACTATATAAAAAATGGAATTTTTCTTATATCAGAACATAATAAAAATATATTATTAACAAAGACAAATCATTATTATTAATAAAAATGCTGAGACAATATTAGTCCATCATTGTCGATAATAATGTAATAAATAAATAAATAAAAAATAACAAAGAACAATATTTATAACTATTTTTAATAAAAAAGGTCTTTTAAAACTAATCAATTTAATAAAAAATAAGATTAATAGAAGAATTTTTAAAAGAGCAGAAAATTTTTTTTTTACCAACTCTGAAAAATTGAAAATAAATATTTTTCAACAAATCTATGAATCTCTTTTTATTAATTTAAAGATACGTAGATACATGTAAAATATAAATATCACCCTTAAGCTTAACTCTTTTAAGATTAACTCTTTTTCCGCATCGGATTTTCGGTCAATCTGTGAAGCTCCGCCTTTTCTATTTCTCTAGATTTTTTCGATCTAATTGAAAATATTTTACTGTAGATTGTATTTCAGTTTTAGTCTTTATAATAAATCTTAAAGTTGATCTTCCAAACTTGTAATGTCTTCTAATGCTCCCCCTCGAATAATTAATTCCAAAGAAAATATTAAGCAACGAATATTATATCCATTCTTCTATTTTTATCGTAGTTTTGAAATACGTTATTTTTTTGCAGCCGTGATCTGTCATGACTAGTTGCTCTTGCACTAGATACTTGTACATCCTAGGTACTCATTGCAGGTAACACAGATGTAAGGGTGTTCGCCGTACCACGAGCTTGCAAGGTGCTCCTAGAGCATTACATGTCTATGACTTGGACTTCCCACAGTTCTTCATGTTGCTGCAAAAGATATAGTGTAATTATCCATTATTCTTCACATATTCCTAGAGCAGGATATGCTTGGAGCACGACATTTGGTATATATAGGACGAAATACTTTTATCAGCTCAATTCTCTCGATACTCTAATGACAATCTTAAGCTCTGACGACAATTATCAGTTTTTCATCCATTGAAATTTTTAATAATGCAGAATATAAAAAAGGATATATAAATAAAAATTAGACAAGTTAAATTTTAATCTTCAACGTGGAATTTCCCTATGCATGCTAATTGTATTGTATATGATAATGAAAATTGGATATACTATAATAATTCAAAGCTTAAAAACGTTTAACAAACTGAGATTGTATCGTTTAAAAAGATATCCATAATACAAACAGAATACTTTGAAATTGGTGAGATGAGAAGTATGTAGTATACTATGAGTTGTTGAGAGATAGTTGAAAGTACTAGGCTTTTCTACCGATCACAATGCGATATTATTGAAATGAGTATTGTTTGAAAAACAACCAAAATTGATAAACATATAGGAATAATTAAAATTTGAATAATTAATTAAATAATTGAAATTTGTATAAAAAAAACTACTTCGAAATAATAGTGAATGGAAAATTTTGCATCACCAGCTTTATAGCATAGATATTGTTTTTTTATCGTTATTTGTTTAAATCGAAGCAAAATGTTTTGATTAAAAATTAAAATACTGAAATACCCTTCAATTTTCAAGAAGATATTTAAAATTAATTCGTTACGATTTTAAGCTCAAAAAACAAGAAATTTCTTTAAAATAAAATTCATAAATTGCCTGATTCACAATATAAAAAATTATCGCTTCCAATAGACAATTAGAATTGATTATATTATATTATACAGGATCGAGGAATAGCTAAGCTGTCTCGAGTTAAGCTTAATATATTCCGATTACTTCAAACTTCATTTAGATTTATTTTTCTAGTTCAAGTAATAATAGTTGAGTTAAATTTGGAATGAAAAAAGCCTTCCTTCTTAGCCCGCACTGAGAATAGGTGAATGACAATTACCCAAATCCCATATATTAATTATTATTTGTTTACAATAGAAACCTAGTTAGTAGATTTGGAAATTATTTTGTTAATTGAATATTTTTCTTTTTATAAAACTGATGTATAGTGTCTAAGATTTTCGCTTTTACATTGATATAATTTAGGGTTAGAAACTCTCGGATTATCTGAATTATTTCTTGTAAAGGTAGTCCATTAGCGTAAAAGATGCTTGATAGTTTCATTTACTTCATGGCAATGTCTGCATTTTGTACTAATATTATTTTAAAACTTCATTAAATAGAAGCAAAGTAGCTAGAGCTCTGTGACTTAGTTCACTATAAGTCTTAATATTCTTAAATATTCTTCTTTTTAAATTTTTAATAGCAAATTTTTATTTTGTAGGAGGTGCTGTTTTTACTAATTTTTTGGATTACTTAAATTCTTTGGTTTTATTTCTACCCTCAATTATGATTTTATTAGATGGCTTTCTTAATTTCAGTCCGAGGTATTCGTTTTTCAAGTTTTTAGTGGTTAAAATATTCATTTTTCTTCTCCTTACAAGCCTTTCCGTTTTTACATTATGAAGTATCCATATGGAGATCAACTCGTTGTCTTTTTCAAAACTATATAAGATATTTTTGTATCTTTTTACTTCTTTGAAGTCAATTTTAGGATGTTTGATAGATTTTACTTATATTATATTATACTGTTTTATTGTATGTTTAGATAATTAGTATTGTTTTTTGTTTATTTATTCAATCATCACATTTTCAGAGATAGCTTTCACCTCTCCTTAAAATACCGTAAAATTGTAACTCAGGGAGCAGGTAATTTCATTCAACGTGCTCCATTTTCAGGTACTAGCTCACATTCCATGTTCATTTTTAGAGTTGTTATAAACTAAATTCAACCGTTGGTAAGTAGCTTTTGGGTATTTTTATTCCGAATTTCTCTATTTGCAATTACTAATAAAATTTATCAGTTATATATATTGAAGGAATAATATTGATTTCTATGCCATTACCTAGAATTATATTAAGATTCTTCCTCTTATGAATAGCTCGTGCACTCTGTTAAGTATCTGGCGTCCGAATTTACAAGTAGATTAATAATCAGGCCAGAAAGTTAATTATTAAAGGCTTTACTAAAAATGATCATTAACATAATATTTTAATTGTAAATTTTCAAGATTTTGCAGAAAGAATATATAATTTAAATGCCAACTATTTCATTATACATTTTGTTATTTTAGAAAATAATTTATTTAACTAAGGTATACAACTAATAGTTCAGTTATTTTAGCCAATAACCAAATTTTATACAAAGTACGTAAGACTTTTTTGTGAAATCGATCAATTACAATACGTAGAAAAGATTATAGATGTGCAGTAAGTAAACTAGGAGCGATAATTCGCATTAAACAAAGAATTTTCTATTTTATTTTTCTTTTTTGGAAAAACTGTTTACATATCGATATCATAACTTCTGACAACAAATTTTAGTAACTCATTATTGTTATTAAATTTTCTTAATAAAAAGTTAATTGGGAAAAGAAAATTTAATTTTTCTATTCCAAAAAGTTAAAAAATTACAAAAATATTTTTTTTCAAAATGCATGTTTACAAAGGAAATATTAATAATATTTAATAATATTATAATAATAAATAAATGCTCATCTGCTATAAATAAATTCGGACACCCGAAACCGGCGTGTCAAATAGATACTTCATGTTGTAATTGTTAATAAGAAATATCTAAAAATTGTAAATGTTATTTAATTTTTGTAAAACAGATCGAAAAATATCCCTGAATTTTATTTAATTTACAATATCCGTATAATTTCTTAAGCAGTGTAGTCTTAATAAATAAATCAAATTTGCTTTTAAATTATAAACTCACGAATCTGTTCAATAATTGTTGCAAAATTGAGTATGATTAAATTGAAAAATAATAGAATTATAATTTGAATAAAAATATTTATGCAGATTATATAAATTATATGTATTACATGGGTAATATTAATGTAATTTACCTATTTTTTGTTTGATTCAACAAACATAATTTTGAATTAATTGCGTTTATAAAAATTAACTAAAATAAATAGAATCGATATGTAATTAATAAAATAGTTGAATATATTTATAAAAGAAGTGATGCAATACTAAACGATAATACTAAAACCCTCACAAATTCACTTATAAATACACTTTTTATAGTTTAATTTTATTGGGTATAGTAAATCTAACGAAGATTGCATGCATAATTCACCTAATGCATGGCTCTTTTTTAGGTAAGATGTACCCAATTTTTTCATTAAATGTACATAAAATAAACATCCATCTTGCACATTATTAATTTTCATGCACTAGTCTGACTTAACTTTACATTCCGTCTAAGGGTGATAAGTAAACTTTTTGTCTACCTTCCAGAAGTATCCTCTGCAAATATCCTCTTCAGCCTTACCTTTCTAATATGATATTTTCTGAGATGAATTGTAATAATTTCTGTCATGAGTTTATTGTTGAGTGATGGTATTTTTGCACTATATTGTCAATCCACTAGGTGTTTGGTCTGTTTGGTTTGTATACAGTTTTTCCAGTAAAATTCTTTTTTTTTTTAATTTATTAAAAAGTTTATATTTAAATTTGTTTTTTATTTAATTTGAAAAATGGTTGTAGACTGATAGGTTTTGTTTCTTAGCCCTTTTGACCAATTTGTTAGTTTTGTGGCCTAACACCCAAATAAGGTTTATTTTATTGCCTATTGCCAATTGTCCCAATAGTTTTAAGCAATTTACTATTAAATTTGTTTTATAATTTTTTTACGCAAGAATTTGACCACTACCTTACTATTCATTGTTACAAACATTTTTACTCTTTTGTATTTCTTATCAATAAGAAGATAGACATGCTCTATTATAGCATATAATTCTGTTTGAAAAATAGTGAATTTATTGCCTAATAAACTATTGATTTTACTAGAAGAACCCTAGATTCCTAGGCCTGCTAATTCATTTCTTACAAATTTGTCAGTGTAAAAAATTAGTGGTCTCTTATCTCTGTTTATTAGTAGAGTGGGTTTTATCCATTCGTTGTTATCCAGAATTTATAGATTAGATTTTACATAGTAGCTGTAGATTGTTTCCATTTTACCTAAGGGATATTCTTTAGATATGGGATTAGATTAGAGTATACTAATGTGTACTAAAGTAATAGTCACATTTTATCACCTGCTCTGGGGATTTTTAGGGCTTTTTTCTCGAATGCAGTTCTTATGTAGATTTCTAGAAAGATCAGGTTAAGACTAACTCCACAGCGATGGTAGGAATTGTTTACATTGCATCCATGACGCACAAGTAATCCAATCTTTATATCTTATTTAGTATTATTTGTGCAATAGGTTGTTTATTCTCAGCCACCAAACTGAAGATGCGCATGGGATAGCCGATCTGACTATTCTTATATAGATAAAATGTGTCGTATTAGGATTTAATTACCATGTTTTAACCAAGGATTCTTTTTAAATTAAGAATTGAACTATTCAGCAAAAACTTCGCCTTAAATATGGTGTTGTCAAAGGTGCCTTGATTGGCTAAAAATGCAGTGTTTCCTAAGTTTTTTCTACTATGTGTATCTGATGGCGTGTATTGTTCCTTTGCTATTTTTTATAGGCATATAGATTTTTATGAAAGGATTCTGTTTCCCATGTTGAGGTCGATGATTTTTTTCATACTCTTGGGAAAGAAGAATAGATTAACAATTTCGACTTCACTGAATTTACTAGGCTTCGATAAAAGAACCAACATAGTTTGTCTTCATTGTTTAAAGATATAATTCATAACATACCTAGAGCTGAAGATATCGATAAGATTTTTTATTTAATATGATTAATACTTTTTTTAATTATGATGTAAACTATTATTATTTGAAGTATTCACTATAAACTTTAAGGTTATCTACAGTCTATTTTATTCTCTTCCTTGTAAAGATTTGTTTGTTCTCGGTGTTCTAGTAATACTCCTGCAATCGAGGCATTTATTTACATTTTCTTGTTTAAAATATGTGTGGTCTCCATTTTCTTTTTTCAGCAGTTCAAGGTTTAAGTTGTATTCCCTTTTTAGGACTTTCTTGATTATATTTATGATGGATAGAACATGTATGCCTTTGCATATTGTTTTTTATAAAATCCTTTTGGAATCATTAAAGGTTTTATTGTATTTTATTATAACTTTGCGTATTCTTATCTATCTTTTTTGCTTTGTTGAACAACTTTCTTTGTACTCTTGTTTGTTTTTCTAGTTCCCTGCTTTATTAGAGCATTTTTCTTTTTGTCTCTTCTAGTTTCTCTGTACTTAAAAAAAAAAAAAAAAAATATATATTAAATAAATTAAACTAGATCGTTTTGTGTAATTTTTAAAAACAGTTTTATTTTAGAATACCTTGTTCATTCATAATATTTAGACTGATGTATATTCTATGGGAAAAATGTTTTCAATCTATGATTTTTGTCATATTTACATAGTTTATAAATTATGTATTCGGAAAAATTTTTCTGGTAAATGTACACGGTTCAAATAAATCATTAGTTCTTTTTATCGTTTTCAATTTTCGCCGTTTTTTAACAATTTTTATAATGTAACAGCTAGTCTCTTCTATTTGTTAACAACATAAAGTAAAATCGACTTACATTAAGTATTTTCATCAACAATACAGGCGTATATATATGTATTTTATATCAAATGGCTGTAAACAATAAAAATAAACTTAAATATAAATGAATTTCGACCAAAAATTATGATAATAATGAACTGAATTTAAAATAAATTTAAATTGAGCCTTCTCAATGGTAAAAGAATGTAGAATTAACTTTTGTTGAAGAACTGGTATCTTCACTCTATGTGGTTTTTTAAAAATTGGTATTTTTTAGAAAACTATTCTATAAATTATATTGTATTAATTTAAAATAAAGTGATATAGAAAAAGTGTTAGTTGTTTTTTATAAGTAAGTATATAATGTATAAACATAACAAAATATTTTTTATTCTAAACAGATTGTAAAAGTCCAATTCAGTAAAATTTGAATTTAAGTTGTTTTCCTCCATAGTATTTAAAATTTCTATATATTATAAATTCTGTTTTAGGGAGAGGAAATAAATGCTATCTGTTTTATGTTTACATCTACATTAAAAAACAGAAAGCATTTACACCTACTCCCCCAAAAAAAAGGATCTACAATATATGCAACTTCAGATTGTAAAAGATTTCAATTAAAACTTCAATGTTTGCTCCTTTATATAGAAAAATGCAAGCATCAAAATATTCCATATGTTATGCAAATATCATTGAATCTAGAAACATAAAACTTGAAATGTAATGCTGAACAAAGTAATTTAATCATAATTATGCGGCAAACCTTTGTATAGACTGTTGTAATAAAGTTAAACCTATATTTATATTCCCAACGGGCACATTAAAATTTGTATCAATGACCTTGACTGTCCATACTACGACTATGTAAAGAAATGTATATAGTAGTTATCACATTTTTTTCAAAAGAAGAGTACGAATTCTAGTTATTTCAGCTCCATATAGTAAATCAATCTCTTCCTTCATCCTTCATTATAATTACTATTATTTTATTTTTGTATTTGTAAGAAATACTTTTGAAAATAAATTCATTGTACCATTTCTATTTTTTGTAAAGAAATTTTTTTTTCAACTTTTTTATTTTGTTTTGATGTTGTAGATTAACTAAAAACGAAGAAATATTTCCAATAATTCCACAAATGTTCCGGATAATGAGGATAAAATTAATATATGATGGTGAAACTGAAATGATGAGATCAACTACTTGATGACACTAACCCGTAGATCCGAACTTGTGGGCTTTTTTATATGCATACCGCAAGCTCCTATCTACTGGTACATGTAATCAGGCCAACGTAATTATCAACGAACTAATAATTTGATGGTTCAAGTTTCAATTTTGATTCAATGTCAAATAAAGTTTAAAAAATTTCTGGTAAAATATTAATTTTATTAAATAGTTTTTTTTGTGCGAAGAAAAAAATTTATAGATTAGCATTTAATGATGATTACAAGTAATTATAAATTTGAAAAAATTTATTAAAGTTGTATATTTCAAGAAACTAAGGAATATTTTTTACTCAAATTTATAATTACTTTCAAAGCAATAAAAATTTGTTAATATTTTATATTACTTTAAACTAGGATTCGATTATCATTAATTCATTCATAAATAGTGCAATATACGTAATTATAAATGTTTTCATAAATTTTTAATAAGAAATATTAAATTTAATAAATATTATCATCATCATAATTATTATAAAATAAATTTTCACGTTATAAAAAAAAAAAAAAAATTAACACTAATATTTTATTGTAAAAAAACAAATTATGAGATAGGAAATTTGTGATATAATATTATTTATCAAAACGTAGTAATTAAAATTTAATTAATTACTCACGTACATCTATTCATAATTGATTTACAATTTTCGAATGTGTATATTTTAATAATTAATAAAAATGAATATTTATTTTAATGATTTTAATTCATTTCTATACTATATATATACAAAAATTTTGTTCATCAACTAATCAATTTTTTATTAAAAATAATTCAATTTCCATTTGAATCGAAATTTACTTATTATATTTGAACAACTTATATATTTTTTAAACGAGATATTAAAAGTATTGTATTTTTAATTTAAATATTAACAGTATTAAAAAAGTAGTTTGATGTATTGTAATTCAAAATGATAAATCAAAATTTTTATATCAAAAATATTAATTTGTAATACTGTTTTAAATAACGAATATTTCATCTACAGTGTGTTAGTTACTTAAATGAAGTATATTAAATAATCAACTACATTTATATATTATTATTATTTAAAATTTACCATAGTATTATAAAAACTCTATAAACAGATAACTATAATGCAGAAGTTTATTAATAAATCAATCATTCTTATGATTAATTTTTAAATAATAGAGTATATGAATTTTTATATGTAATAAATTAATTAAAAATAAAAGATATAATATATTTTTATAAATAAATCAGAGAAATAAATAGTTTGAAATAGAGTTTTGCTTTGTAATTTAATTTTATGGTTTAATATATTGTTTACTTATATTTTTATTATAATTTTTACAAGAAAATTCATTAAAAATGAAAGATATAATGTGTATATATATATATATATATGTTTTGTAATTAAATTTTAGGGTATAATATATTATTTGCTTATTTATAATATGCCCTTTATATAATTGTTATAATACTACAATAAATTCTGAATAATTATTTAAAAATATTTTAATGAGTATTTTTAAAAAGACACAATAATAAAAATACTTTTAGTCAAACATAACATTATAAAAAATGTAGATCGTTAATTAAGATTGTGAATTTGAATAATAACGAAGCTTCGTGTATATATTACAGAGGACTCAGAGACCGAAAATATCTTCATCTGGAAACGAAACAAAATAAATAAATTATTACAAATATTTGCGGTGACGCCTGGGTGAGGTAGTAGGTTGTATTGTAGGGAAAGTATTCGCAATTGTGGAATCCACTGTACAACTTGCTAACTTGCCCAGTTGTCGGCGCCTCAGCGTTGGATATCAATCAAGAACACATAAAAATATAAAAATAAATAGAAATTAAGAAATCAAAATTGACTCACGTTAGTTTTGTACGATTGAAGAAAGTGATTTTAAATATTTTAGCTATGCATTCTTTGAAAAATTGAGAGTAAATTGATTTTTAAAATAAAAACGTATTTTTTAAATGTAATACAAATAGTATTGATTCCAATTAAATAAATAGACCATTTAAATAATTATTTAACATTTAATTAATAATTGTAATGCTTAAACCTAAAGTAATGTGTATTACTTTACATTACAATAATATATAAATTTTCATTAATATACCAGTTGTTGAATCTGCTATTTAATATTTTTTTAAAATTTAAAATTATAAAATATGTTCATCAATTGTGAAATATAAGAAAAATACTTATTAACAATTAAAATTTTTTTTTAAATTCAAATTAAGCTGTTTGATAGATTTCTTTATAAATGATAAATAATATTGAAAAGTTTTAATTTAAATAATTATTTTAAATTAATATTTAATTTACACTGATCAATATTAAAAATATATAATTTAAAAATAAAAATATTAACACTTATATTGTAAGATATTTAGGATATAAAAATACATTTATAAATAAATTACATTAAATATACAATGTGTAAATCATTTAGTAACGTTCATATCTATAAGTTTTTTTTTCATTCTCTAATTTTAAATCAAACAAATTTTTTTCATTTCAAATTAATTTAGAAATGCTTTAATATTGTTTTACAAAGCAAATTCATTGACCTCGTTAAAATTTTTTTCTTTATTAATTGAATGTAATAAAAAATTCATTTTTTTTAAAATTACTAAATTGCGATAATTTTTTTTAATAAATTTTACTTGTAGTTTAACACAAATAAATAATAAAATTTAAATAATATTACCTTCTTAATATTGTTTCTTGTTTTAAATTTTACTCAAATAATTTCATATAATTTTCTCAAATTGTAATTTTTTATAACATTAATTGAAACAAATTATTTAACAGCTATTTTAATTATAACAATATTTATCAATATCATTAGTTGAATAGTATTTGTATTAATAACGATTTGCAGTAAATTATTCCATTATAAATTAAAAATAATTATTTTTGTAGATTTGTATTTCTATAAATTTTCACTAAAAAATTATTATAACAATATGATTAAGAAAGAATAAATATATGATTGTATTAAATTTAATTTCAATGCCTAATAAAGAGAGAAATATCATTTAATTTAATAATAATAAAAAAAAATGTTAAAGGTCTCTTGAACTTATAAAATAATAACAAAATTAAATAAATTAAAAATTATAAAATTACAATTTTTCGAATATTAATATTAAGTAATATTTTATATTTTTATCCTTATAATTTGTTTGAAAATTTATAAACTTATTTATTCGATATCAATAACTCGTTATTGTTTTATATAAGAAGTGATAATTTTTATATTATAATCTTTTAATATACATTCAATTTTTTTTATAATAATTAAAAAAAATTGGATAAAGTTTTTTACATTAGTAAATTTAGTACATTTATTACATTAGTAAACATTAGTAAAAATGGTAAAAATAATCTAGTTTAATAATTAATTATATAAAATTATAATTTTTTTTAATTTATTTTTTAATAAAAAAGAAAAATTAATACTTAATAAAAACAAATATTGTCAAAAATATGTAGTCAAAAAAAAGATTTTCAGTTCAAATTAAGTTTTATTATTTAAAAATTTAAATGCAATAGTTAATTAAGCATAATCAAAAATATCTATATAAATAATAAAAAAATTCACCTGAATCTATCTCGAATTCAAGTTTATAATTTTTATATTAAACTTAGTAGAAAAACTAAGTAATTGAATTTTTAATTTGTTCTAAAAATCATTTATGATTATTTTTTACATTAAAAAAAGAAAAATTAAGTTATTAAAGTTGCAATATATTGTTTTTTGATTTTCAGTTTATGTCTCAATATAAGCAGTACAAAATACTATTATATGAAGTACACGAATAAAAGAATCAAAGTAATATAGTAAAAATAAATTTTGACAAATATAAAAGTTAATTTGCATACATAAATTGATTAATGAGTTATCAGACATTGAATTATATTAATAGTATAAAATAATACTTATGACTGATAATTATAAGAATCATTATCAAAATGACCCAACAAAGAATAGATCATTTTTTAAAAAATATTCAAATCAACCTTTCTTAAAGAATTTTTTTCAAGTATAATATCAATCAATATTAATTTCATACTAATTTTGAATTATAATTTATTAATATTTAAATAATTTTATAAAATTTGATTTTTTATTATTAAATAAAATTATGCTAAATATTTGATAACAGAAAACAGAATTGTTCATACGTATGATGTAACACCGATAATATAAATAAAATAAAAATTTTTATTTTTATGATTAGTGAATAAATATTATTAATTTTTATATATATCTACATATAAAATATATATTAAATTTCTTTTTTTTATACGTACAAAAATTATTTAAATTAGTTATGTTTTTTTATGGATCTAATTTATAAGTTGGTATCAAATTTTTGATATTAAATAATCTAAATGTGTAATATTAAAATTTATGAAAAAACTAATAAAACTTTAACGAAATTTTTATTTGCAATTTAAATAAAAATTAAACGTAATTGTATCTTTTATTAAATTTACAGTAAATTAATAAAATTTATTATTTTATTATTAATAATATTAAATTATTATTATTATTATTATTATTATATGGAGTAAAATTATAACTATAAACAAAATAATTAAATTAAATTAAAATCAAATTATCTTAAAAATTGTGTAAAAATTGAATCGTAAGTAAATGTTGATATTAATTAAATAATTGAAATATAACAGATTGAAATGATCAATGAAGAAAAACTGAGTATTTAAACATTTAGATTTTCTTACAACATAAACTTACAGAAGAAGTAATCTATTTTAGTATAAAAGGAAACTAGAGAGAGAGAGAGAGAGAGAGAGAGAGAGAGAGAGAGAGAGAGAGAAATATTTATTTTATAAAATATCGGGTAAATTTAAAACCGCCATATCACCAATTCCCTGAGACCCTAACTTGTGACGTCGCATACGATATCTCACAGGCTAGATTCTCTGGTGTTGGTGATGGGTGTTGGTTTTTTGGTTTTTGATAAGTCTAGTTATCTCTTACATCAAATATTTTCTGCGTACTTTTATATTAATTTTATTTAAAAATGTTTAATTTTTATATAGTATTATTATTTATATTGGTATAAATTTAATTGTTTATGTAAACCAATGAATTTCAGATTACCGATTTTATTTGTAATAAAAATATTTCATGAGGTATAAAAGAATAATAGAGTATTAAAAAAGGCATATAAAATTTATTATTTATAAATTAAATAACAGAAAAAAATTTTTAATATACTTTTGTATATTCGGTCTATAAACCAATTAATACAATACATTTTTTTTTCTTTTTTTTTTTTAAATAAGCGTTATTTTTGCAAAAATAGTTATAAACAGATTATTCTTTGTATTTTTCATGATGGTCCAAAATTTTTTCCATCTTTTAGACAGCATAGAAATATTTATTTGGAAGAACTAATCAATTTTATGGGAAAATTTAAAGAAAAAATTAACCAATTTTTTATATTCTTTGTAACAATTAAAACGTTTCTTAGATGAATTATGATTCATTAAATAAAATAGGTCATAATTAGATGAAACAACATGTAAAAAATGCAATTAGCGAAACAGAATTTTTATGCGATTTTTTAATGTAAATTTTCACTAATTTATTAAACAAACATTTTGTTACGAAGAAAAAAGATTCACTTGAATTTTTAATTATAATTTGGTGTAGAAATTTCTTTATTTTGTTGTTGTTCAAACCTCTAGGTGAATGTAGGTAAAAAAACGTCTTTTCAGGCCTCATGATTTTAATTCAATGGGATCAATTTATTGCATCTGATTGTAGAAATAATAGTATTTTGGTGTTTAACAAATCGCAAAAATTGTTATATCATTAATATAATTACATATCTGTCATTCTGTCTAGTGGCGGTTGAATATTTTGTACGTAGTTGTTTTTAACAGTTGTTATGTCCGCATTGTATTTGTCAATTGCCGTATTACGTTATTGACATTATTTCAATTGATTAAAAGTTTATATAAGACTACAGACATGTTTTGCTATGACGCTATAAATGTTATTAAAAACATTGGGACAGCATTAGCTGGTCTTAAGGTTGATGAATACATTAAAAAAAAAAAACGTACGTGAAATGATTGTTAGTAATATAAAATATTCTATCAAAAACTTTCACAAAAACAACAAACATAACAGTCTTATGGTAAAAATCAAACGAACTAAAAAATTTTTCAATAAAAATAAGGATATATTTTGCATAAACGCTGATAAAATCAGTGTTATTGTTTTTATTAATACGTTGGACTATAAACAAAAAATGTACAGTTTATTAGATAACAAAAAATTTTACAAAATTTTCATCAAAAATTCCATCATCAAACTACAATTGAACGTACAAAATATTGTCAAAAATCTAAATAAACATGAATATCTCTATAAAAACTATAACATTTTCGAAATATGCCAATCACACACGACCTTAGCGAAAACGTACGAACTCTCAACAAATCATAAAAAAATAACTCATTGAGACCTATCATCTGCAGTTTCAACTATTCGACGGATTTTCTTTCAAAAATATTCTTAACTACACTCAAAGAATCTATTATGCATCATCAGTCAAAAATCATTTATAGCTTTGATCTTATTAAAAAAAAATAAGGAAAATCAATGTTCCGGAGAATCGTATGTTTATTTTGGTTGATGAAAACTCTTTATTTACAAAGAGTTATTATGTATTACTTGTCTGTAATATATTGTTATAAACAAAAAATACTCGAAATTCAATAATTCAACTAATACAAAATTTAGTTTTTAGAAAACAATAAAATAAAATCCCAAGTTTCATTAAAAGAAATTTATTATAAATATCATTATTATACGAATAAACAATATAGTTCGTTTTCACAGTCCCAAAAAATAATTATTATCTTATTAATAATATTTTATAAAAACATTCGCCAACAGGTCTGAATGTTTTCTACTTTTGTAACTTATTGATAACTTATACACCAAATTTTAAGTCTTCTTCAAGACCTGAATATATTTTTTGCGATTGCTCAATGATAATTTACCCGTATGCTTGGACACGAGAGTATATAGGAGCTCTTTTAATTGTTTATAACTACTTTTGCAAAAACATTTTTCAACAGGTCTCAATGTTTTGTATATTGTTAATGATTAAAGAGATTGCAATCGATAACAATTTTTAATGAAAAAACAGTAACATAATTTTTTTTAAATTTTTAAATTTTTTAAATTTTCACCTTCGGTTTAAGTGTAGTTTTTTGGGTTGACATTAATATTTATTAATGACAGGTAAATTTCTATTGATTTTGAAAAAAAAATTTAATTGTTTAAAATTTCATTTTCTGCTACATTTATAATGGTACAAACTTCAGACATATTTATATAAGTGGATTTTTCATTAAAGGTGTGGCAGCTTTTCTCGCCCTTGAATAGTAAAAGCGATTTATTTATAGCCTTGATTTATCATTACTATATAATTTCAAAAATAGATGTAATAAACTCAAAATACTTGCAAAAGTTTGTGTATAAAAGCAAATTGGAACGTTTATATGCATATAAATATTTTTTGTAATTTTAACAAACGTTTAAAAAATTATACATTTATATGATTTTTTTTATAAATAATATTTTATAGTACGATAATAATTTAATTTTATATATGTAACAAAGTGTTACAAAGTTGTTAATGCTTCATCGTTAAACATATAGTCCAATAATTACTACCCAATTCATAATAATGTTCAGATAAAAAGAAAAAATTTGAATATTAAAAATATATTTTATTCAATTATAATTCAAGGAGTATTGAAAAAAAAATTGATGCTAAAACTTTCTTTCTTATTAATCAAATTATTGGTAAGAAAAAATTTTTTTTAAGGTAGTAAATATAGTTTTTTTTTATTATAATAAAGTAATGAAATCAAAATTTCTTTTATTTTTTTTACAAATCTACCATATAATCCAATACCCTAATTAATCCTTTTTTATGAAGTGTAAAAGAACGTTTATAAACTTGAAAAAAAAAATATTAGAATGAAATGCAGTAGATTGTATTTAATTTAGAATATTTTATTATAAAATTTAATAATCACCTGTTTTAAAAATTAATGCATCTATTTACATAATGAAAATGTCAAAATCAATAAACTAAAATTTAAAAATCTAATGTATATTAATATTATCTGTGTATCTTCAACGGTTTTTTTCCTTTTCACATTTTATTTAATAATTAGGCAAATTATTTTAGTGACTACTAAGTTCAATAACCTTGTAAAACTATAGCAAATAACAGTAATTTGTTGTAATATCTTGATAGTAAGTTTACTCTATATTATAAATTATGTTGATGAAATAAAGATAAACAAATATATTGTAACTAAATTAATATATTTTGAAATGCAGAAATGATTTGTCCATATAATAAGTATTTTTAATGATCTTTTTTTAATTTAATTATACGTATTTAATAATTACATTATAATTAAGATTTTAATGAAACACGTACGCACCTTTGCGGTTAGAAGGTTTACGTTCATTTATATTAAATATAATTCCCGCAGATGTTGCAGTTGATCTTGCAAAGATTTTGGGAGGTTTGAGGATTATAAAATGATAATAAAGAAAAAAATATTTTCATTTAATAACGTTGTTGTCAGCTTAAAAAAAAAGAAAAAAAATTATAAAATTTAATTTTTAAATAAAATTATCGAAAATTCAACTTTGAAAATGAATATATAAAATATTATTTGTAAATTAAACTATAAATTTAAATCAGTTTTAAGATTGTAAATATAATTTTAAATAATTTATAAATTTTAGATATTATAAAACAACTTAAAATTTTACATAGAATGTGATCATTATTTAATCAGACTTATAAATGTCAAAATAAATGAGATACATGATAATTAATCTTTTAATGCGTTTGTGAACATTGGTATAAAAAAAATAAATATTATTTAATTTTCTATTCATCTGGAATTTTATGTTCAAAATGAATAATTAATACGAGAAAAAAGGAATTGGTTAACTGCTGAAATAGGAGTCTTGCACGAAAAATTGATTGAGAAAATTTTCTTATGTGATGAGAAACTAAATCTGAGTAAAGGATAACACATGGTCGTAAGCATATTAATAACGAATAACAAAAACAAAGTGTATTAATAACCAACGCAATTTAAATTTAGGTTATATTTATCCGCATTTTTTAAATAATCTAAACGATCTTTACAAAATGTAAAATTATTATTTATGCTACAATTATATTTTGCAAAATAGCTGAAAACACTAAAATCATCTGGTAAAGTGAGTTGGAAATAACTTCGTAAATTGTCGTATAATTTGGTTAGCATTGGTATTATGTCAAAATTAACAATCCGACCAAGCTAAAATTTTATACAAATAAAGTGCATATTAGTCACTTTAATTGCCAAAGGCTAGAGTTCTAGATATTAAAGAATGACAAATTTATTAGCTACAATTAATTTATTAACAATATAGTGTTAAAATTACGATTTTTCATTTTATAACAAAAAAAAATAAAAAAAAAATACATTTTTTCGTTAAAATTATTTTAAAAAAACCCTTACGATTGCAATTTTAGAAAATAAGAATGTACTGATTTTTTACAATTTTTATGCATATTGTTGGCTATTTTTCGCTGGCAATCTAAAAAGTGTTCTATTGCTTGGTCTAAATATTGTTTTTGATAAATTTTATACGTATACATAAAAATTTTTAAAGCTGATGCTTTCAATTAAAAATTAATACAATTTCCGTTTAACTATAAATAATATAATAACAACAAAAATATGTATATTTGTATTAAATAAATTATTTTCATTTAAAAAATAATTCATCATATTGATATTATTATTATAAAAAAATAACTAGCTCAAACATAAATCCATACATTTTTTTAAATATATTACATTCTAAGGTAATTTTAATTGATAAAATAAAAAAATATAATTTATTTTGTTTGTCGCGAATTCGTTGTTACTGCTCTGTAGACTACCTTGGTATGTATTTGTAAATATATTGTAAATTATATAAATTAGTTATATAGATATAATACAAATAATCTTATATTATAAATTTAGATACTGTTAAATGTTACGCGAATCTGCGAATAATAAATTGTCGAATTGTTTCTAATTAGGTAAAGATGATTGCTCACGCATAAAGACGTACTCCTTTCACAAGTGAAAGTAATAAAATTATCTAAACTGATATTGTGTTTTTCACAAAATCCATTCTCACAAACAGATTAAGAATAATCGAACACTTTAATCTTACTCTATCAATAGACAAAGAAAATATAACTAATTATTATTATACGACAAAAATATTTTGGTATAGTTGTTTGAATAACACAACAAATTATTTGCTAAAACACCGACATTTCGATGACGTAGTTGTTGTCCTTGTCATTATTTATTAAATTAAGTATTTATTAAAGTGATAGCAATATTATTATATGTTTTATAAATTTCTACATTGTTTTCAATATAAATATCTGATGTTAATTTAAAGATTTAAAAAATTTGTTCTTTTATTGAAACAAGCACACTCAAAAATGATTTTTGCGTGCAGTATTTACAATGGAGGGTATTTTCACAAGAATTTATCATAATTAACTATTATTTCTTTTATTTGTTGATGTGTAAAAAAAGTATGGATAATAAATTAATCTAATTCATCTTAAAAAATCAAAAATTAAAAAGGTATATTAGAGATACAGTTATATACGATAAAAAAAAAAATTAAAGCACATTACCTGCCGTACACACTATGTATATAATACAAATCTAAATTAAACAATAAGAATTTAATAAAAAATTATATATGAAAAGTGAAAATATTTTTTAAAAATTCTTAACATTATAAATTTTCTAAATTATAACAATTGAGTATAATAGTAGAAAAATAAAATTTATAGATGAAAATGAATGTAGAATTATCAATAATCGTTGTTTTGGTAACACAGTTATTCGTTTATATCAACATTGTTATTTATTAAAAATATATTATTATACCTGAATCTATTATTTTCTGACATTCAAACAAATGTAAATATATGATTGATTTAAGTAATATTCGTATATTAAAAAAATTGCTTAATTATACAAAAACATGTATTGAAAATGAATCATATATTATTAAATTTTGAGTCTACAATACTCATTATACGGCAAACTATTAAGTATATAAGTTAACACTTTTTAATATTTTTCTTTTTTATTAATTTAGTTTAGAAAAATTAAATACATTATTTCATAGTATTAATCTTATATAATTTATCACTTTTTATACATTTATTTTATATTATAATTTAAAATAAATAAATCTTAAATTAATAAATATAAAAATTATTTATATTATCTTATTTAATATGTAATGTTATATAATTTTTCTAATTTAAAATTGTATACCTCTTATAATAGTGGATATAATAAAGATAAAAAATAATTTTGTAGATAGACATTTTATAAGTAATTAATAATTTATTTTTTTATTACATTCAGACTATTTTATTTACAATATTAATTTATTAATTTATTGTTTTTTGTTTATCTAATTTGAATGTTTAAAAGAATACTAATAGTTTAGTATATTTTATGATTATTATATTTTTTCTAATAGTAATATTGAATTCTTATTATTATTATTATTTATTACATATTATAAAATTATTTATTACATAGAATAAAATATTTAAAAATATTTTTACAAAATAAAAAAATTTTAATTTCATTTTATTTTATTTTTCAATATTTAACTTTACATTTTTAGTTATGATATTTGCACATGTAAATTTAATAATCTAATTTAAATCTGTTGTATTCACTTAAACTAAGTAAAAACTTATAAATAGATTTTACACTTGTTCATATGTAAATTTGGTAACGATACATTTGTAAGAAAGTTACAATAATATTTTAAACAAGTAAATTATTCATGATTATTTACAATTATAACTTATCTAATAGATATAGAAATCTATTAAGTCTTGGATCCAAACCCAAATTTTTTTTTAAAGAACTTATTTTAAAATTATACAAAAATACATGATATATCATTAAAAATATTGTCTACCATCATTTACTAATTTACTTAATTCTGCAGCAGAATAACCAAGTAATTGTTTTAAATCACAAACAAATTTATATACAAATCGTTTACCTTGAACTTTAGAAATCATGTCGCCATCATAATAGTAACGAAGAGCCCTACTAAGTTTTTCATAATTCATTGATGGTTTATTTTTACGTGCACCCCATAATTGAGCAACAGCTTCAGGTTGATTGAGTTTAAACTCACCTTCTGTTCCTACCCATTGAATAGCTCCTTTATGTTCCTTATCTGTTAAGAGTTCTAATAAAAATTGCCATAATTGGATTTGTCCATTATTGACCATTTTACTTGATGCTGATAAATTCAAGGATGTTGAGTCAAAATTAGTTAATGGAACATTAACTATTGTTTGTTGATTAATACTTGGTCGAGATTTATTTATTTTAAAGTTCTTGGATTTTATAGTTTTTTCTAAAATATCATTAGTTTGAACTACGATATCTTTTTGTACTACAGCTTTAAAAATAAAAATATTTTAATTGAATGAATATTGTATATTCATTAATATATTAATATTAACATTTTAATTATTTATGTGATTTACCTACAAATTTACATTTTCTTAATAATTCTAGATGGGTCCAAAATACATCTCCTGGATCAAGAGGTACTTTTGTTTGAAATTCTTCAAGCGTTAAATTACAAAGTTGATGCCCTGTTATATTCCAGTCGACTAATTTAAGTGAAACAAGATTAAATTGTCTAACTGCCCATTGAAGCCAATGTTTTACATGAGTCTGAGTCCAATCTTTTGGATCTGATGGAATTTTTAATCGTTCCTAAAAATAACCAATTTAATAATAACTCAAACATATATATATATATATATATATCTCTTATATTTTTATTATAATTATAAATTATTAATTAAATAGATATATTAAATATCAAGCATTAAAAGTTTAGTAAATATAAAAATATGATATGAACTTTTCATATTTAACTAGATTTATTAAAATATAGAATGTATTGTAATTAATAATTTGTAATTATTATACATTGATAATTATGATTATTAAATTTTGATTATTACCTGATCTTTTTTGTACTGAGCATCAACCATCCACCTAATAATATTTTTATTTTCTTCTGGATAAATTGTTGGTGCTAAACAAATACAAAATCAAATAAAAAATTAAATATAAAGTATAAAGTATAAATTATAATTATATTATTAGTTCTCTACTTATATACAATACTTACAATTTTCTTCTGAATCAATATAATCTTCTGCAGGTTTAAGTACATCTACAATGTTTATTCGTCTTTGAGGTTGTTTTATTTGTACATTAACCTGTACTAAACCTTCTCCTTGTACACATTGATCAACTAAATTTTTATGACTTTCCAACTGATCAGAAAAATTAAAGCATCAAATGAAAAATTATAACATCAAAATACTTAAATAATAATTTACCATTTGTGTATCTTGTAACCAAAAGGAATAATCAGATAACTCCACTCCTAATCTTTGTTCTAAAAGATTTTTAAGTGTCGACAAGGGTTCTCTAATATCCATGTGTTGCATTAATATCCCTTCATTATATTCATCTCCACTTATTCCATCTATTGTAAAACTTGGTTCAACTTCCAAATCTGAACTTTCCTGCTGTAATTGTGCCATTATATCTTCATCTTGTGATAATATACCATCTGGTTCCATTTTTATTCTCTTTATCATAGAAAAATCTGAATCTTCATCAGTATCATAGCTAAAAAAAATTCTTAAATAGCTTATGAGTGAGAAAAAACTTAAAATTGAAAAAAATCAAATTATTTATTTTATAAATTAGTAAGACACATTGATATATGACTTATATGAAGATATTATAGTTAAATGAAAATATAAATATAATAAATACATAATATATTATAATCAATTAGTAATACATAATGTAATAAATACATATTTATGAATTTTTTAAAAAGTTCTAGTTTTTAAATAATGGTAACGTTTATCAAAATTAATGAAAATATATTTAAGTGTAAAAATTTTAAATCTATGAATAGGTTAAAATCGTGCATAAAACTTATTTAAATTTACTTTTTTTCAGAACTTTTATATTGATGAATTTGATCCATAATTATAATGAATGAAAGTACAGATATTATAATTTTTATTACGTATAATATAATTGTAATACACAAATTAATGTTAAAAAATTTTATAGAAAAGATCTGTTAACGTGTCAAATTTTTCTTCCTTTGATAATCTCCAAAACCCTTTTATTGAAGAAACTTTATGTCGAATAATGAAGGAAATAACGAATGGCATAAGAATAATCACAGACTATACTATACATCATGAGAGGAACTAATATGCTGAATAAATTTTCTTTCTATAGCGATTATGGTTTACCGTACGCGCCTCCAGCGGACACATGTAAATACTTTTAATATTTTATATATAGGGTATAATTTTTTTTAATGCCTGAAATGCTACAAAATGTAATGTGCATTGTAAGATCTTTTTATTGTGATTTATAAAATCTGTCTTTGTGTATCGTACTTGCAATATCCCGCATATAGTTTTTCAATACATCATTGAGATTTTTTTTTATTGATAGTTCATTTATTTGTATTTATAATTTTTTTAAAATATATTTTATAGCATCAACAAATATAGAATTTACTTAAAGATCACATATGCGTTATTATGTATTATAATATATTTATAGAAATATAAATTATTTTGAAGATAATGTAGTACCCACAGAACAGTCACTAAGAGAATCACAGAACAGACACTAAGAGAATGCTAGGTCCCGTGTTAAACTGTGGCGACAAACATGGCGGCAGAAATATCTTCTCTCTCTCTCGCACACATAGAAACACCAGCGACCTCTGAAAAGGCCGTGGCCCGTACTAAAATTTTTTATAAGTGCCTTAAAACCTATTAAAAAAAAACGTTACCACTACATATAAGAAGCACGAGTATTTTACTCGTGCTTCGCATATGTACACAAGAACGCTTTTTTCAATAGATTTTAAAGCACTTACAAGCAAATTTTACTCGGGCCACAGACTCTTGAAAGGTCGTCAGAGAACCTATAAGTGCGAGAGAGAGAGAAGATATTTCTGACGCCATAAAAATAGCCTAATTGATATTGTCCCTTACAATGTACTTTAAAATTTTTAATATATTATAGTAGTACTGCTTATGCTTACATAATTAGAAATATATTTTGTAGGCTTTATTTCTACAACTTGTAAAAATAATAACTTTTTAAAATATATCTCTGATAATATAAGCATAAGCAGGAACACTGTAATAAATATAAAATTCTAAAGTACATTGGAAATGAAAAATTTCAAGGGCAATATCTGTATTATAAAATTTCTGTCTCATAAAACCATATTTAATATAAGAAATATGGTACAATAAATAATGAACCTTTCCTCTCTGCCTTTTAAATGGAACTCATAAAATGTGACTACCTGACTAATATGTGTATTAATTTAATTTTAAATATAATTTAAAAAATATTTTAAAACTTACAAATATACATTTCCTTGAAAAACTTTTAAATACTATGTCTTTTATTTTAAAAATATTACATTAATGTTATATTAGTATTTTTGATTCATTTATAATAAAAATTTAGTTAAAATAAGAAATATATTCAATTTTTATACATATTTTTCATTCGAGCACTTTTAAATACTATGTATTTTATTTTTAAAATATTACATTCATGTTACATTAGTATTTTTGATTCATTTATAATAAAAATTTAGTTAAAATAAGAAATATATTCAATTTTTATACATATTTTTCATTCGAGCACTTTTAAATACTATGTATTTTATTTTTAAAATATTACATTCATGTTACATTAGTATTTTTGATTCATTTATAATAAAAATTTAGTTAAAATAAGAAATATATTCAATTTTTATAAACATTTTTAAAAAAAAACTTTTAAATACTATGTATTTTATTTTTAAAATATTACATTCATGTTACATTAGTATTTTTGATTCATTTATAATAAAAATTTAGTTAAAATAAGAAATATATTCAATTTTTATACATATTTTTCATTATATTTTTCATTATATACATTGTATTTATTGTATTCATAAATAAAAAATTTTCCAAATATATGTTATGCGAATAAAATTTAATAGTATAAATAAACATGTAAAATGTACCATAATATTTTTGATTAGTTTAGAATTATATTATTTTTACAACAAACATTCACTATTAAATTGAATAACTTACCTATACAAATTGTGTTGTTGATATTCATTCATAAACCTCCTCATTATATTTATGATGTGCACAATTGTTAATATATCTTTATTAAAAAAATAATCACTTTTCAATTTTCTTCAATCACTTTATAATCAAATATAAATCAATAATATATTGATTTATATTCACTTATTTATATACACTTAGAAATCTAGCTTCATCTACAAAGAAATTTTGTAACTACTAAAAACTCGAAATCTTTTCTCGACTACAAGAGTTTCAAAAACATAATATAAACACATGTACCGGGTAACCAGTATCGGCACACGAAAAGGGACATATGGGGTGACTTCATTTTGCTACATTTGTCTAAATTGTTAGTAATAGTAATAATAATAAATAAAAATTAGTTTTTAAATTGAAAAAAAGAATTTTAAACAAAAGTATACGTTCTAAATATAAAATAAAAGAATTTTCAAATTATTATATCGTGGGCACTTTTTTTTTGCGTCACGACATGAAAGTGGTCTGTCTGCTACGTTTGTCGCCAGCTCGCCCATTTAGAGTTGACCCCCCCTGAAGAGAATGCTAAGGTCTATGTTAAACTTTGGCGACAAACATGGTGGCAGAAATATCTTCTTCCTCTCTCGCACATATAGAAACACTAGCGACCTCTCAAAAGTCCGTGGTCCTAACTAAAATTTTTTTTATAAGTGCTTTAAAATCTATTGAAAAAAAAACGTTACCAATACATGTACGAAGCATAAGTATATTTTCTCGTGCTTCACATATGTACAGAAGCATTTTTTTCAATAGATTTTAAAGCACTTATAAAAAAATTTAACTCGGGCCACAGACTCTTGAGAGGTCGGCAAAGAAGTCATAAGTGCGAGAGAGAAAGAGCATATTTCTCCAACCATCAAAATACCACTATTCAATTTGGCCTGTACAATGTACTTTTTATATTGCTGTCTATTCATTTATTTAATAATAGTTAATTGTAGTTTTAATAACATCTTTTCAATATTTTTTTTTTAATATTTTATTATAATTAGAAAATAAAGTTTCATTAAAAGTAAATTAGTTATTTATTTGAGTAACAACATTAATGTTTTTGAACATAATTTCTTTGTATTAAACTTATCCAGATATTATATACATATGAAATATAAATTTCATTTAATTTTATATTTTATTAAAATGTTTATTTAATGCTGATAAAAACTTGGAGCTTATTTTTATAACTATAAATAAATGAATAAGCCAACAATATTAAAATATATTTTCTATTGGGAAATCATGCAGAAAAATATTAAATTTTATTCAAAAGTATATAAATATATTGTATTAACTATATGTAAAACAAAAAATATGTATAAAATTTTTAAATATTTGATACTAAAATTAAATTTTAATTATTGATATTGTTTTATAAAATACCTCATTGTATCTCATTCGCACCATTCCTTATTTTTATTTAATAAAATAAAAATCACTTCTAAATTCACTCACAGTTACTGTATAATAAACACTAATTAATTATATATTTATTTATATTTATATTCACTTAGAAATTCATTTATATCAATTGCACGTGTATAAATGAAATTTTAAGCTTTTTCTATGAAGAAATTTTGTAACAACTAAAAACTTGAAATGTGTTCTCGCCTACAAGCGTTTGAAATATAATAATGTAAACACATGTACCGGGTTACCAGTACCGACACAAGAAAAGTGACATATGGGGCGATTTTATTTTGCTTAATTTGTCGAAATTGTTATTAATATTAAAAATAGGAAAGAAAAATTAGTTTTTCAATTGAATATTATAATTTCAACTAAAAGTATATGCTATTATTAAAAAATCAAAAAATTTTCAAATTATTATGTCGTGGGCACTTATTTTTGCGTCACAACCTGTCTGTGGCCCGTCTGCTACGTTTGTCGTTGCTCTCCCATTTAGAGTTAACCCTTCCCCCCTAGTAGTACCACATCTTAAAAAGGATAAAAGAATACAAATTGTATATAATAAAAAAACAAAAAATTAATGTACTTATTTGAAAAGATAGCTTTAAAATAGATAAAAGATGTCGAAGGGTCTACAAGTGCTTTGAAAACTTATTTTATATTTAAATAAATAAACTAATTTAATGGTATTTATTTTTAATTTTATTTAACAAGTATACTAAGTTCAATTTAATAAGTTCTGGCCCGTGCATGCACCGATTTGGTCCCTTTCCTCACATTCATTGAGCACCGAGAGGAGCATAGCTACCAGCCGAGATGGTCATTTCTACTCTTTCCCCAACAGCTCTCCAGTGTGAGGATGTTTTCTTATTAATATTAAATTAAAATTTTTATATTTCAAACAATTAAATTTGAACAATATAGTTTTATTTATAATTTTACACGGAAATATATTATTGCTTTTAAATTTTTGAATTTTTCTATAAAATCTTTTATGGTAATTAATGTTTGCAATTTGAAACGTTTTTCTTAAAATTTGTATACGTTATTGTATACAAAGAAAAAAGTTGTTATACTGAATACACGGGTCGAATGGAAATAACATAGATATATGTATCTGTTTATCAGGACTAACTAGTAAAAGGATCATATGGAACAATTTTTAAATTAAATTTTTTTATTTAATTTTTATTGAATAAAATAATTATATTTCATATATTTTCATAATGTTATAAAATTATTTTTTAAATTTATATACCAAAAATATTAAGAATTCCTAGGAAGTGTAAAAGTACAGAGCTCTTATTTTTTATCATGCATGTTATGCATATAATTCGATCATATTTTTTTCTACTTTTCTGTTTTAAAGCTTTACTAAAAGAAGAGTCTAATATTAAATAAGAGCACTGGGAACAAACATATCCACTAAGGCACGCAATACCTATCATAATAATCATCAACCTTCACCTTGATTATTTGAGAATATTTTAATTTTCTAATAATTATACACAATGGTATTCCATATATTTTTTTTTACAGAATATATATATGATATTTATTTATATTAATTTAATATCAATTATAAAATTTGTTATTAAATTTAATTTTATTATTAATATACATGATCAATAAAAATAAGTAAAAAAGTAAATGTATTGATCAATAAATAAATATTGTTAAATAATTTTAGTAATTTTAATGTAATTATAATCAAAACAAATATCTATTAACTTTTCAAAAAATGTTATGTTTTATAAAATCTGACTTTAATGTAAATAATAATAAATTCTATGTGTACATAAAAAAAAAGATGAATTGTTACTTCTGGCTGTATTAATATACAACCGTATTATATAATTGGTGATACTCAATAATTAAAAATGTGCAGATTTTATTTGGTGTAGGACAAAAATTTTCTTATATTCAGATGGATAAGCCTATATTATGTAATCCTTTCATTTTTTTTTCTTCTTAAAAAACTATTTTAAAAAGTTAATGAATTACTTGTTGATACATTGATAAATAATTTAATTTGTCGTGTTTTTCAATATATCCATATGAATCATTATTAATTTTTAATCAACGACTTGTAAGGTATATTAAATTATATTTTGCATAAAAAATATTTACCATTTAATATTAATGATACTTATTTAATACTCTCGATCAATTGAAGATTTTGATCACATAATTATTAGATTTATTATTATTATTATTATTATTGTTGTTGTTGTTGTTATTCCTATTCAGATAAATTTCGTTACTTAATATAAACATGTCTGCTTATTTTATTTTTATTATTATTTCTATAAGTTTATATGAATATTTTCAAGTGAACCTACTATTTTAATTTTGTTTATTCAATTAATTGTGTAATATTATTTAACATTTAAACTGAGAGAAACAAACTGAAAAAGCAACGTAAAGGAATTGTTTTTAGCGAATATCAATAATATTAATTAACAGATTCATAGACGAGAATATTTTGGAGTGCAAGAAAGGTAATACCATCTGAAATAGCATTGTTATTAAATTTTAATAATGCTCTTTTTAGAATTTCTGCTTTATAATTATTTACTCATAATAATAGACGAAATTACAATAGCACCATTTTTTCATTTTAAAAAAATTGTTTGTATATTATAAATCTTTTATTTGATGTATATATTAAAGAATGATTATTTTTGTGTAACAATCAAAGGATGAATACCTTTTTATTTCTTCTTTATTCGTAGGTATTTATTGAATACATACATTCATATTATTGTTACTCGAGGTGGAATTGTCTCTAGCATTTCAATCTCTCCGCATGTTTTCGAAGTACATTGACATCTCTTTTCTTTTATTACTTTTACAGCTTATCAGTACATACTTTTAGCCTTTTTAAACTAATCTTAATCCTTATTTTATTTTATGAGATAGAACAGGCTATAATACCTCCTTGTAAATCTTAAAATTGCAACTTTAGAGTTGCACTATAGAGTTCCTTTTTTTATTCTCTTTCTCGTGTGCGTGCACAATTTTGTGTTAATGTTTCTTTAAAAACCAGTTAGAATATTAAAATAGTTATTTATACGTAAATTAAAATTTCTAACGGCTGATACAGTTGTGATCGGGCATTGAAATTTAAAAAGTTGTGTTACACAATCTACTAATTCCTATGGAGCCTATGGTGATATCAACGATTTTCTTTTTATTTTAGTTTCATATGGTGGCTTGATATCTATATTTAATAGGAGTATTAAGGAGTATTTTGCACGTGTACTGCATTTTTGTTAATGGGTTTATCAAAAGCTAATGAAGATCTCACACTAGTAATTATCATGGTCCCATTACAACTTCAAATAATTATTGAATAATTTAAATAAAATAGTTTAAATGATTATAATTATTCAACAATTATTTAAAGCTAAAACAAGCTTTTTGAAGACTCTCTTATTTTTAAATTTTAATTAAATGTTCAGCAAATGTAATATTTATATTTATATAATACCAAACCAAAAAAACAATATAAATAGGCGATAGATTCACTTGTAAATATATATTATAATTCTAATATCATCTTTATTTTAAGTTTCTATAATAAAAGTTACTTAGAAAACCTAAACAATAAGTATGTACTAGCTAATATCTAAATCGGAGAGATATTAGTCAAAGTATCAGTTACATTTTTTAAATCAGATTCAATTCTAACAATTATTGATACTGTCCCAGTATTCTGTTTCATCAAATCTATCGTACCTAATCTATCTTCTGCTAAAAGTAAATCTTCAATAATTATGATTTCTGTATTTTTTTTCCTAAGCAAGGTCAAAACATTTATTGCCGCCAGCACCTTTTGTTTTTTATGTAGAATTGTTCTAAAAACAATATTTCTCTTTAGTTCTAATAGTTTTTATTCAAGAAAAAATTATCTAATTTAGAAACTAATTCTATATTTCTAATATTACATACCAAATAATCATCTTTGTACACATGCCATTTATTTTGAAACACCTTTGAACTAGCTAATTTTGCCACTACTTTTTTCACTGAAATATCGGTGTCACAACATACAATTTTTTGTTTTATTCAACTAGCTATATACAATGAAGGATCTTGTTCATATAATATTATTTTTCTTTATTTTTGTTGATGATCTAATATGCTAGAAATTTTATTAATCTATTCATGAATTAAGTATTTCTATAGCTCGAATGCCTATCAATTAAGTATAATTTATAAATTAATTAAGTATAGTCTAAGCTGTTAGGTTGGATATAATTATCCCAAAGATCTCATTTCATGACGTCATTAATAATCGATTGCGAGTGAAATTGGCATTTAAGTATATTGAGAGAAGAATTAGAATTTAAGTACATTTTAAGACGACTTCATTAATAACGAATCGTTAGAAAATTGCGCTGCATTATTTATATTAAATTTGTAGAGAGTTAATGAAGTATTCATATTTGTACTTATTAAGTGTAAAGAAAAATCTCGTTATAAAATGTAATACATGGAAAGTAAATAATTACATTACATTTAGAGAATTTTAAGCCCCATGTTAAATAAACGAAATAATAATGGCGAATGAAATATCTTTTTTGTCTTTCACACACTATACTATACTAGCAGCTACTATATATATATATGTGTGTAGGTGATACTAGCAATCCTGTTGCCAGCCATAATAAAACATATATTTTGTGCTATAAAATCTATTTAAAAGAAATGCTATACATAGATATATGAACTACGGGTAAGAGAAAAGCCATATTAAAATATTTAGAAGTTGCACTTTTGATAAACTAAATTGATAAAAATAAAATTGATAAATTAAAAAAAAATTTTAATTTTCATATGATTATAATTTTAAATTATCATACCAGCTCCACATATAGTGTACTAGCTGAGACACAAATGATGCCACTTCCTGAACGTCGCATATATTTGATGTATAAATATGCATGCAAAATTTCATCTACACCAAACAACCCGACCTTTAAACTTATTTTCGAAAATGATCAAATTACATATCAGACTAGCAACAGAATTCCAAAATCTTTCACTACAAGACTACACAACATTCTGTTAGAATATAACATATCAATTCCTGAAATAATTACTCTAGACTCTTCCCCCCCTCCACCCGTTGCCGTCATCAATCTAACAGAAACTATAACTTTACATCCTACATCTCTAGATTATCTAGACTACACGACAATCGATACTACATACATAAAAACACAACAGAACACATATTCAATAAACCCAACCTCTACACACATAAAAACAGTATCGATGTGTTGCTCACGTCCTTCCCTAAATACACACCTATTAAACCTAAAAGAAGTACTGAAATCAATTGAAAGAAATCCCACCAACAAATTCCTAATCTATATAGACGAAGAATGTCTAAAAAAAATAAACAACCCATACACTAGCAACATTTTAATAATCAACTTACAAAATCGATTATACAAATTAAAAAATAAACAGATTAAATTTGGTATAACCACCCTCTACAATAACCCCTATCAACACCCAGAACCAAAAAATCCATCTCAAAAAATTGGCTCAGAGAAAACTACAAGCGAAACACCATTAACGCTATATAAAGCAGCTAATAGGTTTAGAAAACATATGGAATCTATTTGGAATCAAAAATGGATAAATAGCCCATTTACCCATCTGAAACTAATAAGAATTGATACCTTTTCAAAAAACCCAGCAATTCAACTATCACGCAGAAACCAAATAATAATCACCAGACTACGAATTGGCCACTCCGCACTAATCACTCTCATATAATAAACAAAGAAAATCCAAAAATTTGCAACACATGCAACAAGATTCTCTCGATAAAACATATTCTTTGCGAGTATCCCAACTACAATCAAGAAAGAAGTAAATTCAAACTAAACGAGGATATCAAGATAACCTTAAATTCCTCCAAGAAACTAGATGAAGTTATAAAATATTTGAATACAATAAAAATAAGCAAATTATTATAAACACATAATAGTATATAAGATCAACAAATGTTTTTGTATATAAGTTCTTTAATATTATAATTTATACAGATGTTCATTACTTATGTCGCTAATAACCACGTAGTTGATGCGACAATAAATAAATAAATAAAAAAAAAAAAAAAAAATTTTAAATGTATTCAAAAATATTTAATCAAAAAATTTTAAAACATTACATTATAGTGATTTTTATTATTATCTATTTTTATAAAATATAAATTACAATCATATGAAAATTAAAAATGTTTTTTAGTTTACTAAATTAAGAGCAAGTACTTTAATATGGATTTTCACTAACTCGTAGTCCATATCAATTCTATACCTATTAATTTTTTAAATAGATTTTATATCACTATAAAATTTTTTATATGCTTGAAATCACCAAAAATACAATAAAAGAAAATTAATTATTTTATTCTCCATGAATTTCCAATTAACATACTCGAAATTCTTGTAACGTAGCACTTTAACATTTAATTTTAATTTTTACATGTGAACTAATACACTTCACTCAGGCTTTGGGAAAGAACTTTTTAGATTGTTATACGTATTTGGAGATCAATAACAAACACGTATACTGAATTACCAATATCGATTCTTTAAAAAGGACATTTTGTATATATTTTTTTTTTTAATTTCATAATTTTAAAGAGAAAATAAGTTTATTAATTTAATATAAACACATGTACTAAAATTACGTATAATCAATGAAAAATTAAAACATTAGCAAATATTGAAGGTACAGGGCGCTAATTCTTATAATTCGAATGTGCCAAGTCCGTTTATTGGCACTTTTCGATTTAAGCTACGACACCCCCCCCCTTGTAAATAATTATATCGACGAGATTAAAACTGTATATTTTTTAAATATATAAAGTTTATCAATAACGTGTGTATAAAATTATATAGATATATTATTAAAGAAATGTTTAATTTTCGTTATTGCAGATATAAATGATTTTTACTATTTGAAATAATATACATAGATCAAAATTTTTATTTATTTTATTATAATTATTTTCTAATTCAATAACTTTAAAAAATATGTATTAATACATAAAGAATATTCTTCATTGCATTGTTTTTTTAGTCATTCCTACTAGTAAACTAATATAATTCTATTTCAATTTTTATTTCATTAATAAATACATTTGTAAATATATTAAAAATAAATCTCAATAATCCAATCTATTTGATATTACTATTTCTATGCTTATGAAAAGTAAATATAGTTTGAATTTTTATAACTTTTAATATAACTTATGTATTATTTCATTTAATATATTTGTAATAAATTTTATGTAACCATTCTTATGCTGAATATAATATTTACTTATAGAATATATTATTTTTCGTAATTAAAATTATTTCTCAAATTCATTTAAACTTTTTATATAAAAGCAATATTTAAATGCTATTATAAATTGTTATTTAAAAGGTTCTGAAAATTAAAAATCTTTTATTACAAAAATATATGAAAGTGAAATAAGCTGATGTGCACAAATAATTATTAAAAGTTATTTAAAAATGTTATTACATTATACCAATAAAAAAAGTATAATATATTTACGTACATTAAATATTATATACAAAATTAGTATCAAAGCTTATACAATAATTATAAAAAAAAATCTACAAATTAGAAATATATTTTATATACATTTGTACATTTTTTAATATATATTTTAGATAAGTTTTATATTTCATTAAAGTGAAACGTCCTTTTAATTTAAGTTAAAATAATTTTAGAAAGTAATTTCGAATGATGCTGCTACTTTATCAGTGATAATAATTGTTGTCTGCTGCTTGTGGAACTGTCATGCTATCACTACCAGACATGAAAAATCACAAATTATCGATAGTACCATGTCATTTTAATGACAAATTCATTCCATCTTAAAACAAGAAATATTAAGTAATTGTCAGTAGGATAAATTATTAAGATTATTGTTATAAATAAAACAGATATTACTCCTCCACCCGCTACGATGTGCTCAAATGCACATATATGTTTGAAAAAAAAGAAAATTTTAAAAATGTACGCTATAGTTTAATAATAATAATTCATTGTCATATTTTTAAAATATTTATATCTTTAGTTTTTACAATATTGAATCTATAATGTAAAATCAAAAATAATGTTATTTTCATAATTTAATTTTAATACGAATAAATGCATATTTTTTAATTATTATTTTAATTCTTTTCTATGTACTATATCAATTTTAATATTTCTTAACAAATTATTTTATAAAAAATTATACAAGATATTTTTCCTCTGCCATTTTAAAACTAAAAAAATAATGTAAATGTACGTAATGATAAATTTTAGATGCAGTTATTATATCTACACCAAATCTATATTTATCAATATAATCATAATAAAATATATACAAAAAAAATATTATTTTTTAATTATTTATCCATTAAAATTTATTCAAATTTTTAAAAAATTTCTTAAATTTTTATGTACACATTTACAAGTAAAAATGAAAAACAAAATATAATATGATAAAAAAATCGAAACTTAATTTATATGTAACTGAAAACCTCAATAAATAAAATATAAAGACTAGGTGTTTATTGACAAATATACATTTTTAATATTCAAAATAATTATTAATTTTCTTATTAAAGAAATCAATTCATATTACAATTAATTATTCATAATTCCTATAAATTTTAATGCAAAACAATATTAAAATTTTTTATATTAATCTTTTTTTTTATCAATCAAGCTGTAAAACTACTGTTAAAAGCATTAATTTTAAATTAATAATTTAAAGTATTTAGGTTAAATCAATGATATTTTTAAAATATATATAGGTTTTTGTTTTTTAAATTAAAATAAACCTATTAATCACTAGCAAATATTTTTCATTATAGTATAAATTTTTATTTTTTACAAATATATGAGTTATATATTTATTGGTTAATATTACAGAATATTTTTCATATAAATCTCTCTAATATGAACTTCATATATTAATTTAAAAAAATATCTTTTAACAATATTTTATGGATTTTAGTTCTTTTTCTTATTGTATTATAATCATAAATATCTAAAAAGTGAAAAATATTAAAAAGTATTACTAGTATGATTACATAATAATTATTCTACCATCTGCATTTTAGAATTCATTGGCGTTTATTAATCTATAAATATAATACTGGTTTGTACAACAATTGATTATTTAAACCTATTATGGAGAAATGTTTTGAAATATGTCAATCTAAGTTAAATATAACGCGAGGGAATTTTTTAAAAAATACTTACAATAATTCTATATTAATAGTGTAACGTAATAATATTTTACTTAATATTTCTCTACCAATTTTAATAATAGCGCAAAATGAAATATTTAAATGAATATAACGATGAATTATGAGTAGTCTAATGATTTAAAAACAACTTCTCGATATATATAATATAATAGCTATATTTTTATTACATATTTATATTTATATTACAGATACGTAGAGCATACTATTTTATGCGTTGAGAATAATAAATTTGATATAATTTAAAATATTAAATAATTAAAAAGACATTTTATTAGTTAAAAACGCCAAAAAAAATCATTACTAATTAGTATCAAAAACCTACACAATCGACTCGTACTTTAAATTTCAAATCGAATCACACCATGCAATAAAAATAAACATTATGTATAATCTTATTGATAGAGTTACTTTATTATTAGAGAGACAATTCCATTCGGATAAGTTAAACAAAATAAAGATAATTTTATTACGAAATGACTACCCCTTATACCTTATTGACAAATACACAATAAGGAGATATAAACCATTAATACATTCGACTGACACACAAAAAAATAATAATGACATCCCATACTAATATCGTTTTACCTTTTTCAAAGATATTTACAATACACGTATGAACAGATTTAAAAAGTATGGCATACCACAGTGCCTATTATTAACAACAAATTTGACTTGATAATAAAATTAGGTAAAGATTTAACGGATAATTGGGACACGACTAACGTTGTTTATAAAATAAATTGCATCAGGTGTTCCGCTACTTAAATTGGTGAGACAAAGCGCATTCTGCTTGTTAGAATTAACGAATACCAAAATTTAAAAACAGTTCCTCGATTGTTTTATCACTTGCGCAAAAGTGTAACCATAAAATAGATTAGGGAAATGTTTCAATTCGTAACAGAGAAAGTAATTATAAAAGGTGGGTAATTTTCGAAATACTTCATATAAAAACAAATAATAATACGCTAAATAGACAAGAGGACACACAGAATTTAAATCAACAATATAATCATCTATTGCACATGATGATGTATAAGAATGTCACCTCTACGAAACATATAAACACCTGATGTAACATAGAGTTAACAGTTAAAATAAAATCTTTAACTCTGCATGGTTTACCTGCGTTAGAATAAATAATTCTATATACATTAAGGTATTTATATATTTACAAATTCTAAAGTTATACGTTATTAATTTATTGTATATAATTTAAAAAAGATGTACTAATTAATCAATTTTTAATAAAGGCCTTGACAAGGACGATAAACCACATCGTCGAAGCGTCGGAGTTACAATCAATAAGTTTTAATCGCATTTCTAACCGACACACCAAAAGGATATTTTTGATACAATAATAAATATAGAAAGTGGTTTTCTTAAAAATATATGTAATTAATCATTATTAGTTTCTATGATAAGGGATTTATTGATCTAGGAAAATTACGAGTTTCTTAAATGATATTAAACACGACTGAAGTTCAGTAATATGTATAAATATACAAGTACTCCTAACCTGTGTCGATTGAAGATTTGTCAGTAACTCAATTTGTACATCCGCAAGTGTACACGTATTTGAACGCGATTTTATACCAATTGTTATCGCTAAATATGTAAAAGAAATCAGTAAAAATAATTTAAAAATATAATAATATATATCGTGTTACATGTACGTTACTCGATAATTGCGATTTGTTAGATGCTCTTTGTAAATTATACATTAATAAGAATCGTGAAGTTTTGGAAAGGACAATGTGAGTGGTTGGAATTCTTCTATAGCATCTGTAATTACTCTAGAATAGAGTCATAGAAATTATTGATGTTGATAGTTATATTACAAATATTTATTTTAATTTAGTTATGTAGTAAATGTTTTAAATGTAAAATAAACTCATATTCGGTCAAAATGACAAAAACAACGCTTTGAGCCATTTGCGATAGTTTTTTAAGGTTATGTTTTATTGAACTAGATATGAAATATAAAATCTATTATATAAAATACAAATTATAAAGGTTATCAATTTAGAATAATAATAATGTAATAAACAGTAACTCAATATAATTATATACATTCTTCAGAACCATGTTAATAGTTTAACTTTATAAAACATGCAAATAATTAAATTTTAAATGATATTATTCTTTTCAAATTTATATAATGTAGATATAGTTATATAATTTTTATAATTTTTACAGTAGATAATGACAAGTTTTCAGAAAGAAATAAAGTAATAAAAGCTTTCACTTCCTTGATATTATCATGCATAATAAAAACAACCATATATTGACAAATTGGTACCAAAAAACGATGTGCTCCAACAGAATCATCAATTTTCATTCGTATCATTTGATAAGCCAAAAGAGAAATATTGTATATAATCTTTCACACAAGGCGATTTTATTATCTGACAAATGTTACCACAATGACAATTTAAACAAAGTGAGTAACATTCTACATAGTAAAAAATACCCTGACTACTTCTATAATAAGCATATTAAACATAAAGTGAGAAAAATTAAATATAAGAATTCTCTAGACAATAACCTTACAAAATCTTTTGACAACATAATTTCTCTTCTATACATAAACAAATTCTATGAAAAAATCAGCAACAAACTAAAAGCGTATAATATTAATATTATCCCCTAGATTAACAATAAGTTGAACTACATTTTAAAATTGGGTAAAGACAGATATGATAAATGGGAAACAGCGGGCGTCTTTTACAAAATAACCTGCAAGGATTGCAATATGACGTACATACGCAAAACCAAACTACTTTTTAAAAAAACAAATTTGCGAGCATAAAAAACAATATAATACTAATTATATAATACAAATCTACTTGCAGACAAACGAACATGCGATAGACTGGGATAATGTAAAAATTTTAGATAGAGAATAAAATTATAGAAAGAGACAAATCTTTGAAATGCTATACATTTAATTAAATCGTCACACTGTAAACAAAACAAGAAAACACCAATGTATTAAACTATCAATATAAATATCTGACAATTGTGATGACGCGAAATACAGCTGAGATATATACTCTACGTAAGTGTACCTTGGTACATTTAAATTTGACGATGCGACAATACAATTTGTACGAAATAAATTTTATAAAGTATTAGACCAAGGTAATATATATTATTGTTTTTTATTTTAATTGTCATTTGTAATTCAAATGTTTTTATAATTGTATCAATTAATATAATTATATAATAATAACAGGCCTGATGAAAGTGTAATTTATCGAAACGTCCTCGAAGTTTAAAACTATTGTTTTACTCTACACCCTTTAGGAACTAATTTTTCAATACTTATAGATATAGAAAAGTCAGATTTACGACTATTTGTTTTGTGAGGTACATTCTAGTTCTTATAATAATCAAATTAACATTCGCTTAGCTTGAGGTATAGTAAAATAATTATATAAAATTGATTGAAATTGTAAAAATAAAAATAAATTAATTCGATTAAGAAGTTTTGGATTTTATAATTTGATATGATATAAATAATTATTCAAGATTATGTCGATTCCAATATTTTGATATGAAATTTTAGAAGTCTTTAAGTTTTGTGTGATTTATTATTATATTATATACACAAATAGCATCCGAAATAGGAAGCTTCTGGTTTTAGCATATTGGTATTTGTTTCGAAAATATATTAATATTGTATTGTTTAATAATCTTGTTGACAGTGCATTATATATAGTATTTTTGATTCATATAAAAGATTGAAACTCAGATTAGTAATAGTTGAAAAAAATTTGCGTTGATTTTAATTTATGATGTAATTATGAATTTAATTTCATCTAGTATTGACTACACTGGTATAAAACCTAAAGTAGAATATTTAAAAATAAGAATGTGTACTACAAATAGTTTTTTGCGAAACGAAGAGCGGAAGAGTTTTTTTTAAAGATACGTATGTAAATAATTTAAATTAACATGAAAAATTAAAAAAAATTATATAATTTCGATGATATATCTGCAGAAATCATTTAAAACGTTCATAAATATGACTGTCTAAATGAAATAATTGTATGTTAAGGGTGAGATAGAATCTTGAAGTAAAATCAATTAAAATTTCGCAAAATATAATATATTAAACATTAATTGATCTCAAAAATAGTGTTGTAAAACATATAAAAATATTTTAATATAATATTATGAATATTATATGAATATTTTACTATAAATTATAATTATAAATGACTTTCATAAGTTATATTATAAGTTGATAAAGAAGAAAAAGATAACATCCATGACGAGTAAATTATTCGAGAATTATCAAAATAGTAGATCCTTCGTCAACTCAAGAAACTAATTTTCTAAAAACTAATTTACATGTTCTGTAGATACTACCTTTTCTATCTCTAATAATTTATAATACAGGATTATTTAGTGATTTATTATTAATATGTATATCAATAATTGTTTGTAATTGTGTGTGGTAGATGGTAACAATTTTTTTTTTCATTTCTTTAAAAGAAAGGAACTCGTGTCAACATTTTAAGTAAAGCGTCTTTTTAATTTAGTGATGGGAGTTGTTATTTATTTTATATTAGAAATTCACTTTGATAGCTGGTTCGAAAAACTAACATGTGTTTATTTAAAATTTAAATTCTCCAATAAACTCTTTGTATCGAAGAGCCACATACTAGTTAAGATTCTTTGTGGTTTTTCGATGATTTTCGAGCATCATTGGCTGTTCTTCATTTATAGTATGTTGGAAGTATTTTCTTTTAATAACAATAACATTAAAATATAATTGAATATATGACATTTCATTTCGATTATGTTCAGTTAATTATTTAAATTTTAATTTATTTAATATTTTAAATAATAAAATGAATATAATTAGTAGAGTCACGCAATGGGTAAATTGTAAATTTCATAATAGAAAAAAAATAAGATAAAAGAATATTCTAACATTTTTATAAATTTTCTATGTGTGGTCTTGATAATAAAATGAAGTGCTAATGCGAGAAGTTGACCTTTATAAAATAAATTATATTGCTATGATTTGAAAAGTAATTTTTTATTTTTCTAAATTTCTCATCATTCTTGGGTTCAATCATTTGCAAGATCTATTTTATTTATTAATGAATATTCCATCTACTACCTTACTTAAATACTATGTAATAAATTTTTTAACTAAAGTATAACTGTAAAAAATTCCCACGCATGCGTGTGCAGATAAAATAACAATAACTTTAATGAATAAGCACAGAATTATAAATATATATACATGTAATTTTTCTTTCTGATTGCAAATATACAGAGTTATATTATTTTACAACTGATATAAGACTAAAATAAAAAAGAAATATTTATCTGTTATAAAGCCAGACAAGAAAAATTGTAGCTGGATAAGTTTTAAGCTTTTAAAAAATGATGTTTTTTGTTTTTTTTTTGAAGACTAATAGTTTTTTATTATTATAGACTCTATATCTATGTAATCTGAATTATGTTCTTACTTTTATAATTTTTTTTTTAATTCCGCTAAAGCTAGTAAAAAATCGTATTACAACAAAATTTTTATCTTGCCTACAGATTCTAATTTTTACAATATTGGAATTTTATTTGTATTTCGAAAGTTATATTTATGTCTGGTAGTATAAAAATATTTCCATGAGTATAAATTATAAATATATGATTATAAGATTAATAGTGTATTTTTTATGTATAACTGTATTTTTTATTATATCAAATAGTACAAAAGTTCCATAAGATTTTCAAAAAAATTTTCGGTACATTAAAGAGAAGAATTATCTATTATTTATGAGTAATTTTGGGAAGAGTTTTTATGAAACGGTTATTATTTTATTAATCATAATTTTGATTTATTAAATTTTACAAAGCGATAAATTAAAAATATTGAGAAATATATGTTTTTCCGTTTTTTCTATTTTAATATTTGATTAATTACAACCAAATAAATTCAAAATAATTTTTTTTTTTTAGTTGAATAAATGGGTAATTATTCATTATTTATTTCATTTTATTTATTTTACTCTATAATGGATTACAAATCGAAATATCAAAAAATTTATTATTCATAAAAATAAGCATTTATGTAAAATGTAAAAATATAAATGATTATTACAAAATAAATTATATTTACGATTCTTTGTAGTATTTATTTTACATATTGTGTAAAATTAATATACATTGTAGCCTTTATATTTTTCTTTAAAAAAATGTACATAATTTAAATAATTTTTGTATAATATAAATTATTTAAGTTTTTAGTGTAGTAAGAATTATAGCTATTATAGAATTTTAAAAATAATGAAAACATAATTTTTGAAAGGTAGATTTATAACTTAGAAATTAATGTTTTGTCTAAATTCAAATAAAAAAAACTTTTTGCGTCAAATGTTTTCTAAATACATTTTATCACATATTTTTCTTATTACAAAATATTCTTTCATTTTCACATTTACAATTTCAGATCATACGATTTTAATAATTATAATATGTTTTATTAGTTTTCATTTATACATTTATATTTATATTTATATTTATACATGCTTTTTATATTTAATATTCTTGAAAATTAATTTATAATATCTGTATGAAATGTACATAAAACTATATATTATTTATAATACAAAGATTAGATTTTTTTATTTAATGATAGACAATATATAATAAATTATTTTAGAAAAAAGTATTTAAATATATTATAACTATATAGGATAAAACATAGCGTACAATCAAAAGATAATGAATTAGATTTTGTTTCAACTATTTTACCTTAGTTTTCAAATGTTATTTTATACTTTTTTTCATATATATAATTAGAGAATAAAAAAGAATAAATTAAAACATTCATTAACCTTAAAAACCAAAAGTTTTAAATTATTTTATTATTCAAAAAGATGTTTATAATAATTCAGTAATAAAAATTTTGAAGATAAAACAATATTTATATAGTATAATAGTAATTGTCCGAAAAAATAAATAACTTTAATGTGTAATAAATATTGTATTTAGAAAGTAATAATGATCAAGAAAAGTATATTAAAAATTATTCTTTTTTTTTTTATTTAATATATTAATCTCCATGATGTGCCATTTCCGTAATATGTAAACAGACCGGAAATGATATGTCCACAGATAAGACTACAGGTTTATTAATAATACAAATCATTATAATTATATAGTATAAATTATTATAATTATATAGTAAAAATTGTCTCATAAATGTAATAATTACAATGTCACATTTATGATTATACTAAATTATATTACTTTATTTTGATTTGAAAACGTTAAATAGTATTTTAATATTAATATTGAAATAAACTCTATATACACAGAAAAGTATTCCTTTTATATTGTAATTAAAAAAAAAATTCAGGCTTGTATTCAATTCTGTTGAATCGTAAGTTTGAAACCAATGAGCTTCACATATAGATTTTTTTTATCAAACAAAAACTTAAAAAATCTTTAAAAAACGGCTATAAATAAAGACAAATATTCATTTTATTAAATATAATAATTAAATTCAATCATTATTAAATAAATTTAATTAATATCAAGAAATACATTTATACACATTTTAGCTTCTTCAACAAATATATTTAAATTTAAATGATCATATAAGAAAAACTTAAATTAACGTATCTTAAAATATTTGTTTAAATGTGTAAAATATTATCTAATACGTACTATAGATAATATTATATGTTGTTTGTACATGATATTTAAATTTTAAATTAAAATAATATTGCGTGATTTAGTTATTCAATAAACATAATTTCATCATATATCAACGTATAATATTAAAATATGATATAAACTATTAATTTATTTTTAATTTTATTAAAAGTTATAAAGTTTTTATAAGATATTTTATTCTAACTTTCCCTTAATATGTTAAGTAATTATAATTAGATAAACTAAAAGAGCTCTTCTTAAGCCATGAAAAAGAGCAGCTAGTGATACATATCAAAATTCATAAAAAAATCAGTGGAATCTTATTTTTTTAAATTTCACTCATGATATTCCGGGTTTTTTAAAAACAATTTTAATGAAAAAATGCATTTTTTTATTTATTTTATTTATTGTTATAAAATGAAAAATTATAATTTTAACACTATAGTGTTAATCAGCGATTTGTAGCTAATTAAATTGTGAAGAAAATTCATTTTTATATAAATCAATCGGAAAATTAGAAGCTGACAAATTTTCATAAAACCAGGAAACTTTTAAATTAATTAAAAAATTTGTAGCTATGTCATTATTTAATATTTAGAACTCTAGTTTTAGAAAATTTAATCGATAATTATGCACTTTATTTGTACAAAATTTCGGATTATTAGTTTTCGAGTGATATTAATGTTAATTAAATTATGCAAAAATTTACGAAGTTGTTTCCAGCTCAATGTACCGGACGATTTTAGTTTTTTCAACCGTTTTAAAAAAATATAATTGTTGCATAAAAAACTCTATATCTTACATTTTATTAAAATTTTTCGTATTGCCCAAAACATGAGGATAAAGCTGATCAAAAACAGCCTAGCGCGTGCAATTTCATGAGGAGTGGGGAGAAGAATAAATGAAGGGTTAGTTCACGCGGATTTTACTTCTATTATTATTTATTACAATTCCCCGATTCCTAATCTCCCTATTTCTAGCGTGCTCGGCCTTTATAGTCATATTTATTCGCATTATTTAGATAATCAAAACGATCTTTAGAATATGTAAGATGCAGGATTATTTATTGTGCTACAACTACATTTTGGAAAATCGTTGAAAACACTAAAATCATCTAATAAATTGAGCTGGAAATAACTTCTATCTATTTTGCTATAGAGTTGTAACGATATTCATCTATTTATTATTTAAATTTGTTCATGCAGTTTAACACGTGTTGTGATTAATCACATATTTTGGCTCATCTGTTAATACCATTAAATAATATAGCCTTTATTTTTTACCATTAATCTAAGTTATTAGAAATATATCGCCTTCTCACTACATCAGTCATTTCGCCATGAATTAATTACTCGTTAACGAGATTATAGCATTCAAAGATTAGCATTTACATTAAAAAGATTGTTAGTAAAATATTTACAATAATGAATATACGAAATATAAACCTTCTTACGTTAACGAATATTTGTATTTATAATTAAAATGACAATTTTCTATTATGATCCTTGATTTAATGATTAGTATCTAGATGTTTAATATTACGTTGTGTATATCCATTGACGAGGTATACATTTTACTTTTTTTCACATATTTCCTATGTCATCTGAAAGATCTGTAAATTTTTTTTAATCTGAAAATGAGATAAATCTATTGAGTATTATTTGTTTGAGCAATAACACTTGTGAGCGTTACACGTCCTAGATATATGAATAATTGAACCACATGCAAAGAATGAGTCTGTAAACAATAACATGTACATACATGTAGATACAGTTTGTTACGTTTTTTAATGAAATTTTATTATTGAACTTATAAACAGTTTGAAATAAAAATTTTAAATTACATAAAATAATTTCCTCCTGCATCAACACATTTATGAAGACGAGGTTTCCAACTCTCAAGAACAGTCTAAAACTCCCCAGCTTTAATATTTACGTAAACATTTTGCATTTCTAAATGTTTTTGCACTGTATTGTTAAATCCAGTTTTTTCTCGATTGCTCTAATCGTTATTTTGAATATAAATTGTTAATCTGAATTTAAAATTTTTATCACTCGGCGAGTGTTTGTAATGATTAGAAAGCTTTTTGGGCGTCCAGATCGAGACTTGTTGATGATCTTGTCTTAAATTTCTTTAAAAGCTCTGTTCTATTGCTTTTTCACAGCGATTTTGACATACAATTATCTTTATAAGCCTCTTTTACCATTTTAAAAATTTCCGCATTGTTTTTTTTTTTAATTGCAAACAAAACTTTATCATGTAACGCTGTTCTACTATTCGCTCCATCCTGTCATATTAAAGAACTGAAAAACATCGCGCGACGTAAAATCCTGCTTCTTTAAATTATCGAAAAAACAAAAAAAAAGGTACAAATGGAAAAAGACTTTCTCTGCATTTTAAAACCCCTCCCAAGTCGCTACGACCAATAGTCGCAAAATAAAAAAAACCTCGATACTTTGAGGACAGGTCATGTATATTCTTAAAGATAAAAATTAATTTGTCTATAAATTTTTATTTTTTACACATATGAGCTATTGCATACGAATAAAACATCAGTGAGATTAATCTCGAGTACAGATTCCTGAAATAGTATTATATTGTTGAATTTCGTGCTTGAAAAGTTTCTTTAGTTTATTTTATGCTTGGTTAATTGGTTGGTATTATATCTCAATATATAATTTCTAAAATGTATCTGCACAAGCAAAAAGTATTATGTATTTATGTGAAATTAATTAAATAAAGTGATAATATTTTTATAGAAGCAGTTGAGTTTTTAATACAAAAATATTTAAATACATATATACTGAATACCTTGAGTTAAATTATATAATTTTACAGAATTATTTTAACAATAAGCGTTAAAACAAATAAATTTAATTAAATAAATTTAAACTAGTTACAATATTGGCAAAAAGGAGAAGTTATCAATTCGAAGTTAGTAAGGTTGAGTTTGCCTTTTTAATTGAGTGTAGGCAATTGTATCTTTAAGTGATTTTGAACGAAGAGAGAAGTGGTCAATTTCTTTATAATTTAAAAAAACATATTTACAATAATAGTATAACTTCTTGAAGAAGATTATATATTACATTTTCTGAAAAATATATATTTTCCAAATATATATTTAATAAAAATAGTTTGAAAAATAGTATGTTTAATAATACTATATATTTAATGTTTTCATTATTATCTCCTTAATTTAATATTAGATATAATTTCTAATGTTCTGAAAAATCATATGAATATTTAAATTGAAAACAATGTGCTCAATTTAATTGCTTTGGTTTTAACAAGATTCAAATTTAAAATAGATTAAATGAAAACAGTATGAATATTATTATAAACATTTTTCCTTTTAAAATGATTATAAATTTTATATTATTTTTTAAAAAAGAATATTTAATAATTGTCGCAATCTGGTAATAAAACTTCAAATTATACAATAAAATTGTAAAAAATAAGAAAATAGAAATAATTTATTTCTTCACAAATAAATTCGTAAATAATAGAAATAATCTTTATTATTATGAAATGTATGAAAAGAATATTTTGAAACATTTTATAGTAATTGAACTTTTCGTTATTATTGTTAATCAAAAAATATTATTAGTATATTAAAATAATAAATACCTAATTTTATCTATTGCATTAACTCATTTAATACACGTAATAAATAATACAAAAAAAAATATCAGAAAACTTATATGAGTAAAAAAATAATTTTTTTAAATATATAAAAAATATAGTGGTATTTAAAAAATTGGTTACACTATTTGAAGACAAAACATATCATATAAAAATCTAATATAATAATCTTTTGCTTTATTTTATATTATAGAGAATTTTTCTGATTTTGTAAAACTGAAGATTTACATAATCAATAAATACATTAAAGCATTAAAAATATATTTTTTTTTCGTAATTTAGAAAAGCTATAAGTACGCGTACTTATATTCAAGTATTATATATTAAATTAACTAATAAGATTTTTTAATAAAAAAAAATAGTATTATATAAATATATTCTTATGTATCATTTAAAATTTAAAAATTACTTTTATAAATAGCTTGATACAGAAATTAATTAGTTATTTTAAATATTAAATAATATATATATATATATGTAATTAAATTATATTAAATAAATGAAAATTATACTTAAAATTTTCATATTTATTAATATAGTACGTCATTAAATAGTTATAGAATTCAAATTTTTTTTATTATCTTAAATAATAAAAAATTTAGTTAACTGTTTATCTTATATTGTTATGTTTGTCAAACCTTAGTTGCAGTTCTTTTTGTTCACAATGAATATTTTCGTTTGCTAGTAGCTCAGGAGAGAAAAAATTGTATGTTCAATAAAGTATCAGAGGATTACAAGAGATGGAATAATGATGTAAACGCATTATACTTTTCATTTTCAAATTATTTAAGTATAATCAATTATTTATAGGGCCATTTTAGACGACAAGTGTATAAGTGAGACGAGTGCAGATAGATTATAAGTAGTATAATTTGAGCGAAAAGTCTAGCATATAGCTCGATTATATGCTATATATATAGCTATTTTTTTTAACAGATTACTTTATCATCCATATATTTAATATGTATTTAATTATACATACCCGTAAATTAACTTTAAGTACATACGAATTAATATATGTTGCAATATTTTTATTTTAAACAATAAAATTATAAATTATAATTAATTGTAATTTGTTATACTTATAAAAATTACAATTATAAAAAAATGTTTACAAAAACCTTTAAACAGATAATGGTCTCAGCTCAACTTTGAATACAGTACTTTGAATATAATAGAAGTTCTACTTCTAGATTCTATTTACAATTATCTTGAATTTAAGCTAGATATAGATTTTGTTACATTAATTTTTTCTGAATGGGTATCAAAATTTTAATCTTAGTAATAATAAAAGAAAGTAAAATAAGGATAGTATATATTATACTTGAAAAATGAAACTTGATAATTTACCGTTTTATACTGAAGTTCTACAATTTATATGAAATATGAAATAGAATATGCGAAATATTAAAATTTGATAATATATTGTTATGATTTTGATATTATCATATCGTGCTAATAAAAAAGCTAAATTATGTGAATAAATCGAAAATTTAGAATATTTTTAAATTATATCGAATAATTGTTCTAAATAATTTATATATATTAATATTACTATAATGTTTAAATCAATAAATATTAAATATTAATTTTTATAAACATGGAATTTTCAAAAATAATTATACTATTGAACTAATATTATTATTATATTATTATAATTATAATTAATTATAATTTAGCAATTTTGATCTTTTTTATCCGTGTTTTATCTTTTTTTTTATCGGATTATTATATATTTTATTACTCATTTATTTAATATATCATTAAAAATTATAATTATAAACTTATCTTGAAAAAAAATTAAACTAATATTTGAATTATGTTGAGAAAATATTGGTTTCTACAAGACAGAAAAAAAGTAATCAAGAGTAATAATTCATTAGAAAAATATAGAAATAAACATTTTTGAAATAATTTTATACTATTTTCATAATTGATTAATTGTTTTTGGAATACTACTTGCTAATTTGAATTTTCAAAAATATTTTTAAAAGTTGTTGCATAAAATTTTTTTTGTATAAAATTTTAATAATACAAAGAAAGAATTTAGAAAAGATAGTGTATAAAATATATTAATATTTCGATTTTATATAAAATATTGGTTATATATAAGTACATAAAAAATATAAAAATTTCTGCATTGTAAATTGAGATCGAAGCGCTTCATTAACAATAAATTTCGGTAAATAATACAATTTATACCCAAAATATTTTAAATTCAATAGTTAACATAATCCTTTGGTGTTTTTATATCAAATCTTAAAATAATAAAATAAGTTATTAAATACGTTTTGGAATTATAAAGTTCAGGAAGTTTGATTATCATCAATATAAGGAATTTGATAAAAAAGTAAAAGTATTAAATAAAACACGATTGAATAACTTGACAAAAATAATTATACTTCACTAGGAATATCGTAAATATTAGCTGTGAGTAATTTACTGAAAAGTTGAATCAATGACAATAGAATATCAAATAAGAGTTGAAAATAAAGAAAAAAATTCTTAATAATATTCAATAATGTTCCAAAATTTTGAAAAAATTTTATTATTATAAATGAATAAAAAGTTTACAATGAGAAATACATGAAAATTGTAATATGAAAATAATAATAAAGTAAAATATAAGATGCAAAATTTGAATAAAAAGAGAATAAATATTTTGTTTGCAATACAAAAATATTCGAAATAAAACGATTTTTCGAAAAATTTAATCATGTAATTACTGCAAAAAATTACGTTGTGAGATACCAAGAAATTCGCGACGGTCTCAATTTTTAAAGGTACGTGGATAATTTGCCAGTTAAGGCGACGTAGACATACGTGTGAGGTCAGCCAGTGGCGCACTCGCGACATCGAGCAACAAGGTTATCAGAGTGATTAAAGTACTGAACGAGACGAACAAAAAAAATGTTAATGTCTGACTATATGTGAAGAGATTTGGTAGCTCTTCAACGAATGTCGGCGCAGTTGCTTGTTTAAAAACGTAGATTACACCTCGGGGTGAAGCCGTTTATTTTTCGTTTATTAAAAGAGATTTATTTTATCATCGAATACGCTTAAACTTTTTAAAATTGATTCCTACGCCTTCATTAGAACACTGATTACTAATTTAATAAATTATAGTAATTCTCATTGATGGAAATTGAGTGATCAAAAAAAAAATCTTTTTAATAACGTGTAGTAAATATCAAATTCTATTACAAGATAAAACAAAATAAATTGAGAATATTACTGGATACAATCATTCAAATAAGTAAATTCAATTCTTTTTATAGTTAAAGGAGTAAAATATAAGAATTATATTTAGTATTTGTGGTGAGAAATTGAAACGAAACCTGTGGAAGTGAAACGATAGAATGTCAGGATCTGGTCCAGAAAAATTGAAGATGAAGGATTTAAGATGCAGTAGTACTTCACGTTCCGCCGCTACAAGACTTGGTAGTCGTAATTGGATGATATGGCTTGTGAGTTCTCTAGCAATATTTAGTTTGATTTTATTGATCCTGTCTTGGTTGACAAATTTCTTTAGTAACGTCATAATCTCAAACTTACAACTTCGGAATGGTAGTTTGAGTTTTACATGGTGGCAAAGACCCGCAGTTCGAGCTGTTTACCGCGTACGTATATTTAATTACACAAACGTCGAAGACTTTGAAATTGGTAGAGCTGAAAAATTACGAGTCCAAGAAGTTGGACCTTACGTTTATCGGGAGACTTTGACCAGAGTAAATCCTTATCTTGGTAATAATGGTACAGTAACATATCAGGAGATGCGTAGTTATCAATGGGAGGGTGGCAGTCCAGATGATGAACTCGTTACTGTTCCTAACATTCCGTTGTTTACAGCCATGGCATTTTCCAGAGATATGAGCTTTTTAGCACAAGTTTCGCTGACAGCTGTGTTATCGACAATCCGAGCTAAACCATTTATTAAAGTGTCGGCAGGTAATTTTCTCTGGGGCTATGACGACGAACTCTTTCGAATAGCTAAGCCAGTTATGTCTTGGCATCAAAATATACCTTATGAAAAATTCGGCGTACTTGCATTCGTAAGTACTAAATAATTACAGATTTAATCCAGAAAAATAATAAGATTGAATATATAATAAAATTCATAAATATAATTAAACCTTTATATTTGATAAATTTCATTTCTTTAATATATCCGTAAAAAAACAGAAGAAATATAATGTTAGAAAATTGAATCTGTAAATAATTTGTAAAAATTTTCAAATTAGTTTTATTTCACCGTTAGGAATTTAGTGATTTTTAACATTCTTTATATTTTATCTCATAAAAAAGTATGTGTTGATTAATTGAAATAATATAATTTTTTGTAGAATCATTGTAAATAATATAAATATTTAAATATGTGTAGAATAAAATAAAAATCAACTGTGGCAATTTTTATTTTATTACTATTAATACATATATTACTAACAATTTAGCTTTAATAAAAATATAAAAGTAAATTAATATGTAAAATCGTTAGAAGTTTTATAAAAAGTACCTTCTATATTAATTAACATATGAAAATTTTACATATTAATTTAATAAAAAATGGCAAAATTCTACAAAAATGAAATTTTTACAATCATTTTATATTTGAAAATATTTTCTTAATAAAATTAAAGAATATATTATAATTTTTATATTAGATATAATATAAATATACATTAAATTCAATAAAGAATTAATTAAAAGTTAACAAAATATAATAAAATAATCATAAGAGTTTCTAAAAATTATTCCGATCGAAATTAAAATGTATACATAAATTATTTTGTGAGTTCATTGATAGTAATTAATAAAAAATGAAAAACATAGATTCACAGAAATTCACGTTTTATATAAAGTTCAATAGTTAAAATTTAATCTTATAGATAATTATATATATCGTGGATAGACGGATTAAGAAATTTGATTTACGTGTTTTAGTAGTAGATTTATGTACAAACATATACACATATAGTGTTGAAGTTTCTTTTAATAATTTATTTCATCTAGTAATGAATAAGATTATAATCTAATTCAAATAATTTAAGGTATTTTAAAAGATAATATTATTAAAATTAAATTATAAATTTAAATTAAATTTTAATAAATTTTAATTGCTTAAATACCGTTTATTTAAAAAAATATTTTTCTTTATTTTATTAAATCTAAACATGTGTTTAAAAAATTTAAAAAAAAATATAATTTCACATTATTAGCCAATACTATACTAAACTAATTATTAAAAATTAGAAATTTACTATTAATTTCATATGCATTACGAGTAATACAATAGTATTTTTAATATAATCCGTTTATTGTAGAAAGAAGTATATTTTTTAAAAAATAAAAAAATATTTATGAAATTTTTGAGAAATATTTGTTAAGTTCCAAAAAAACATATAGTCCATAACAAATATTAAAATATTACAATATTTAAAAAATTAATAATGTTTAGAATTTAGTAGTAATTTAGAAATTAGAAAAATTTACATATTTTACTAATTTCATTATTTTTAATATTTGATTTTTTATTTTCAGTCAATATAATTGTACAATTCATTATAATAAATTATGAAGTAAATTATATTTGAATATTTTGTGGGGGTTAAAATTGTGAATACATGGATAGCTCATTAAATATTTTTGAATTATTAGAATATTAAAATTAATTTTTTTTATTAATATTATAATTAGAAAATTTTTTCATTAAAAATTAAAAATACAAAATTAAATTAATTAAATAAATAAATATTATAATTATAAACAAACAATAATATTGTTTATAAAAAATAATTATGTATGTTTAAACAATAAAAATACGTCAATAATATTATAATTACAATTAACTAAATAAATTATGTGTAATTTAATACATACGATTAAAATATTTAAAAAAAATTTTTTATCTATATAATTTATATATTGAAACACTCAATAATTGATTATTATATTTATTGTTTAATTATATAATATTATTATACAATACAGTATACATTTAATATAACACCATTTGGTATATTAAAAAAATAACAATTTAATATTTGAAATAAATATAATTATATATTTTTTATATATGTTAAATTAATTGCAAATAAATACAATTTAAAGTCGATGCGAATTATATTTATAAAGTAATAAAATTCAACAATTTTGGTTGTAGAAATCTGGATTATCGAAAGATCGAATGACGATAAATACTGGAACTGAAGATTTGAAAAGTTTAGGTAATACCATTGGCGTTAACGGAATGGATAGTCGTAACATTTGGCATGATAAAATTTGTGATAAAATCGAAGGTTCGGATGGAAGTATGTTTCCTCCTCAGTTAGTGTGGAACCAAAATTTCACTCTTAAAGTTTATGCCAAAGAAATGTGTAGGCCTATTCCTCTTCAGTATTATAGTAAGAGTCAGTCCAAAGGAATCCCTACTTTACGGTAAACAAAATAAAATAGTTTTTCTAATATACTATTAAGTTAATATTAATATTAACTATTATTATTTAAGATATTTTATGAGTAAAAAATTATTTCAGTTGAGAATATTAATCAATAATGTTTTCTTAATGAATTAATTATTATTAAAGTTTATATTAATTTATATTTTAGAAAAATTAAAAATAATAACAACAATAATAATAAAATAATAATAATAATAATAATAATAATAATAATAATATAATAAGCATAAATTAAATTAAAATAAACTATCTATTAAATTACCAAAACTCTGCTACTTTTTTATATTTTTAAATGATAATATAATTATGTTTTATAAATTAATTGAATTTGGAAATAATATATAAATAATATAAATGATACTAATAACAAATTGTGTAAATTAATGTGTTGCACGAATAAAATATTAATCATTAAACATTAATACCTTGTATTACTTGTATTAACTTGTACTAATAATATATACAAATTAGACAAAATATTCTTATTGAAAAATAATACAAAATAAGAACAATATTATGCAGAACATATAATAGAGATTAAAAGTGTAAAGTATATAATTAAAAACATTCAAATTATAAGTTTTTTAGCGAGACTATTTGAATATTTATATTTTTATTTTATTTTCAATAAGTATATTGTATTATATTAAATATTATATTACATTATATTATATTATATTATGAGTAAATGTATTATACGTGCATATAAATTTGAAAGAAAACAGTCTAATTTATATTGCTTTTATACATTTATATTATCTTTATGCATACACACCAATTTCACACGTATACTCATATGTGTGTATGTGTGTATATATATATTGACAGTTATAAACTTCCTGAAGATGTTTTCACGACAAGTTCAACTCATAATTCCTGCTTTTGTCAAAAAAATATTGATGATTTTGGAAATACGACTCATATTTGTGCACCTAAAGGATTATTCAATACTTCAGCTTGTAATTTTGGAGCTCCTATGCTTTCTTCGTTCCCACACTTTTATCAAGCTGATAAATCATTACTAGAATATGTCGATGGTATGGAACCCAAAAAAGAACTCCATGATTCTTACATTGATTTACATCCTGTAAGTTAAACAATGTATATTTTATATAATAATTTATTAAATATTATGCATGGTCTATCTAAAAAGTAAGGAGGGTTATTTTTTTCGAAGCCTATATTTATTGTAGCGATTTTTGAGAGGTAGGAAAATGCCCGGAGACTTTTTTTTTATTTGTTCCCTTTTTTCATTTTAATCATTAGAAACGGCAGGATGTTACTTCGCGTGAAAATTGAAAATATTCAATCTCGTAACACAGCGCGATGGACATACTGGTAGAATATTGCTATGAAATACAATTTTGGTTTACGGCTTGGTAAAAATCCTGTAGAGATTTTAAAATATTTAAAAAAGTTTTTAAGGGTAACTGTATTAAAATACTGATGAATTCAAAGTATCATCGATTATCCAGATATTTAAATAATGGTTTGAACTGAAAATTTTGTGTACACAAATTGTAAGCATTAAAATCGATTCGGGTTGATTTTGGGCGCTGAGAATGGAGACATTCTCAAAAGCCTTATGTCATTTTTCTAATTTTATCCTTAAAGACTTTTTTAACATTTAAAAATTTCTATAGCATTTTATTAAGCCGTAAATAAATTTTTACCATGTAAATCTATTTCGAAAGTTGCTCCCTAAAACCATGTTATAAATCTAAAAAACATGGATCGTGCGAAGTAAAATCCTCCCAATTTTAATAATCGAAAAAAAAGGAAGACAAATAGAAAAAACTCCCCCGCGCATTTTCCAATCTTTTCGAAATCACAACGATAAATAACAGCTTAAAAAAAAAAAAGTAACCTTACTTTTCAGATGGGCCATGTATATTAAAATGATTATCATTAGTATATTATTAAATTATACTATTATTAAACATTATTATAATATATTTATATCAATACATTTTTTATCAGTGGTATAAATTTTTTTGTGCTGTAAATAAAAAATTTTTATAGTAAAAAATTTATACCACTGATTAAATGTATATTAATTTAATTTACTTATTTTTTTTCTATTTATATATTATTGTATGTATAATTGTTATTATTCCAATATATAATTTTTATTTAGAATTCGTTTTTAATTTTACGAAGAAAGTAAAATTTGTTTATTTTTGTATTTTTTTCTTTTTTATTATTAGTTATACATTATTATTATTATTATTATTATTATTAATTGTACTTTATTATTTATATAAAAATATTAGCACACAAGTAGAAAGAAATTATTTTATTATATTTTTAAAAACTTTTTTAAATAAATTAAATTTTTTAATAAAAATACATTTATTTGATGGAAATTATAAAATTTAAAAATTTTTAATAAAATAAATACATTTTTTTAGATCACATAATAGAGCACTTTTAAAGTCGCTAATAAAAATCGGATAACCATATATTTGAAAAATTATAAAAAAAAGGTAGATTTATTACCCATCTCAATGAAAATATTTTTTTTTACTTTTTTTGTTATTAAATAAAAAGTTGTAATTTTAACACTATAGAGTTCAATAGTGTGGATAAATTTTAGATAATAAAATTGTAAATAAAAGTCATTTTTATATAAAGTAATTGATAAATTAGGATAGAAATTTTCAATAAATCGGAAAATTTTTTTAATTAATTGAAAACTTTTTAACTTTATAATTTTTCAATATTGAATCTTAATTTGAAAAAATTAAAATGATTATTATATACTTTTTTTGTACACAATTTCAGCTCAACCTTATTATTAGTTTAGGCAAAATATGTTTTTTAATTAAATTATACAAAAAATTTCTAGACTTAAATTAGCTTAATGCGTTAAATGATTTTAGTTTTTTCAAAAGTTTAAAAAAATACAATTATATTAAATCTTGTATTTGACATTTTGTTAATATCTTTCGGATTGTCCAAAATATGAGGACAAAGTTGATCAAAAATGACTGGCGGCATTGGTGTCACTTGTATTACTATATATACCAATGCGCGGTTTTTGCTTTTCTCCACTTCTCATCTACTTTTGTGCGCATGGCCGTTTTTGATTATTCATATGTATATAAGCATTTGTGAGATATTTAAACGACTTTTACAAAATGTGATTTATAATATTTTTTTTTAATTTTTAACATTGAGCATTTATGCTTTATTATTATTTTTTTGTATTCGGTGAGACAAGTTAACTTTTTTCTTTTAATAACAATGTATAATTTTTCTTATTTGTTATAAACGTTCTTTATTAAAAATTAAAAGCTTTTTTTAATGTTTTATTTTTATATTATTCGTAACATTTTTCTATAAAAATTTAGTTTTCACTTTTTACAATTGCAGAGTTGAATCGGTTTGTAAAATTCATCCTTATGAAACATTTAATAAAAAAATCAATTATTTGTGCTGTAAAATAAAAATATATATTTTTAATTTTTTAGTGTGTATCAAATTTTAATGAGTTTATTCAAAATCTAAAGGAAAATAAATTAAAATATCATAAATTTCTAAGACATAATTATAAATGTATTCAGAAATCGTAATTTGAATCTGATAATACAATTATCGATAAATTAAGAAATATTAAAAAAATATTATGTACCTTATAAACAACGTCAACACAATAAAATTCTGCATTTAACAGAGATTTTTTATAAAGATTCAATGTTTATATAACTTTAAATTTTGCAACAGTTTAAAGAGTTATTTCTGTATCTTCACTTAATTGTACAAAGCTTATTTAATAAGATAAAACCATAAAATAATTATATTATAAAATTTTGTACTTTTTCAACGAAATTTTATTACACTTTCATCTAGCACAACACTATATTAAATATAAATATAATCAATGTTTTTCCGATATAATATTAACAGTTCGTAAATTTCAAAAAATTCATGTTACGCAGAATTTCTGGTAATTCTAAATATAAATTTAATAAATTGAAACTTTCGGATCCTATTTTCCTTTTCATATCTCGGAAATATGAAGTAAGTATCACGTTTTATTATTTTCTTGTTCTCGTTAAATTTACAAAAATACAAGAAGACATTGAAAAATAAGTTTTATAAAATTTTTGTGGTTGTGATTTTTTTTAACAATAATCTCTGAATTATTAAGGTCAATTTATTATTGTAATTCATTTATTATTAAAAATTACGTTCAGAAATATTTAGAATAAGTATTAAAATAATTTTATAATTTATATAATAGCATAAAATAATGTTTATTTAAAACTCATATTTTTATTTTTTATTATTTACATTTAACAATTAAATACTTTGAAAATAAAATTAATAATTTATTTATAAATATTAATCAACATTCTGTTTCTAACAATATTGAATATTTTATAAATTATTTCTGTAGGTTTGAAATACAAAATTTTTTCATAGTATCTTAATCACATATCTAAAATTAATTCTTATCAATTAAAAATATATATACATTATTTATTGTAATGTTTTGTTATGATATTTTTTCAAATTATATTTTCTTTTTAGAATTTAATGTGAGAACAATATATATTTCATGTGAAAATGAATCTATCCAATGCTTTAAAAAAATAACGCTTACCACATGTATTAAATATATTTTATTTATTATTTTCTGCCTTTCGGTTAGCAGATGATTATATTTTTTTTTTATTTACAATATCTTAATTTCGTTATTTTATAAATCTACTTTTATGTCAATTTACCTATCTATTTACATACAATTACAAATTGTCCTTTTCTTTTGTCTTTCGTTTCGCTTAACTTATTCCATTTTTTCTTTTCTTTTATTCAATTTATTAATTTGACGTATGTTATTTTCTACTCCTAATAACCTTATTTAAAAAAAAAAAAAAAAAACAAAAATTATTTATTATTTATTATTACAGCGACTTGGAGTTCCGATTGGTGGTTGGTCTCGAGTTCAGATAAACATGGAAGCTCGTAAAGCTGATGCTGTGCCATTTATGGGACATTTGCAAGATGGAAGCATCCTTCCTATTTTGTGGGTGGAAATTGGCATAGATGAAATACCTGAATCAGTTATGAATATCCTTTATCATGCTTACTATACAGCCAATGCCATTGAAGCATGTTTGCATTGGGGAAGTTTGATTGGGTTAATTATGTCTGTTATTACCTTAGGATTCATTTTTAAGGCACGTAAAACTAAACATACTGTGCTTCATAGAAATGTATCCGGTCAAGATCCACTTATTGAGATTGTAGCTTAAAAGAAAGTATAGTAATTTCTTCAATTTCGCTTCTCATTTCTTCAATTTTAAAGATGTGGGATGTTTTAGTTATTATTGAATCTTTTCATGGAATCTCCATGGAATATTAACTTATTTTTATTAAATATTGTTTTAAATTTTGTATGTATTTGTGAAATGATAAAGACACATGTATTTTTAATTACGTTTTAGTAATTAAAACTGTACTAAAATGTTAAAAATTTGCTGATTGAGTGGAATTATTAAATTATTAAATTTTTATTTGACTGATAATTTATATTTTTTGTTAGCAATTTAAATAAATATATAATGTATATACTTCCACTACTGTAAAATGTAAGAAATTGTTGTCTGTATGATAAATTTAGAATTTCTTATCGATAATTACATTATATAGTTTAACAAGAATCGTAAAAATATATTTAATATTAAATTGCTTTAAGCTAAGATGTTTATAAATGAATACAAATAATTTTAATTCTTTATAAAATTCCCAAGTAAATATTGCTGTATTAAAAAAAAATTAAATTGCTTCATGTTATTAACTTATTTTTTTTAAATTTATATACAATTATTATTATTATAATTTATCTTATAATATAAGTATCAGTTTATTATAGAAATTAAAATTTATTATTCATGAGTAATTTTTTTTTTTTTTTTTAATACAAACTGTGGACTTTTTACAATTATCATTAAACTTATTTTTTTTTGTTACAATATATTATTTTTAATTTTTAAAAAATTCATTTAATATTTTGTATACATAAAATTAGTACAGAGTTTAAAATTTTCTAATAATTATTAAAAGTTTCATTTTGAAAAAATTTTACATTATAAATTCATTAATTATCAAAATTATATGAAAGTAAAAAAAATTATAAATTGTTTATATTTACCAATATTTATCTTTTGTATATTTCATCTTTAAAATAAACATTAGATAATTAATTTAATAACTTATTTTCATTATATGTTGTCATTTTAATAAACAAATTAATCACATACTATACTTCTTTTTATAAGTAAATTTGTACAAATGAGTTGTTAATATATTGTTTAAATAATTAAAAAAAATAAGATAAATAAAGTATTTATTTTTTTTCGTTTTTTATAATTTATTTATTATTATTTATTATATGAAAATATGTTATAAACTAAAATATATTTATATATACAATCAATACAAATATATATATAATCAATGAAATTATGTTAAAAAACAAAAAAATAAATTTTAAAATTAATGTTACATACTTGATAATAAGTTAAGTTCTTTTTTTTGAAAAGTAACGATGTAAAACAATTATATTAAATGCAGATTTTAAATAAGTTAAAGACGGGGGAAATATTAGAAGTACGCAAATAAATTTGGTGCGACGGAAATTAATAATTTTCGGATACTAATAATCCATTAAGACATCAGATCAGTGTATCAGGTTAATAAAAAATTCTCATATAGACCTGATGAGTTTTGAGCGCTTACATACTCTATCGAAACATCAGGCTTAATATGCGAAGTTAAAGTAACGTATGTGAAAAATCTAGTAAGGTTCAATTTCTTCATATACTTTATCAGATTGATTATGCAATTAAAAGAGGAAAAACCTTGTATACGACACTTGTCTCACGATAGGAGGAAAATATGCGATTACATGATTCTAAATAGCTTTACACAATATAAAGCCTAATGGAATCTCTCTTGTACTCTAGACAGAAAATGACTATTTACTAATAATGTATCCAGTCTATTGACTGCTAGGTTAGCTATTTGATACCAACATATAGTAAAGATGTCATTTCTATCAAATTTTTAGAGCGTATAACATTACTTATCCAAGGATTATAAACCTATCTGCCTAACGCTATTTATTTTGAGAATAATGAAGAGATTGCTTAACAGATATATCAGAAACAAAATATTGAGTTGCAAACCGTTGAGTTGTAAACAATATGATTATTAATTTGTAACAAACTGGAGAGGGAAGAGTTGGGACGCTTATGCAAGTAATATACATTTTTCTTTGCTGTATCCTCTTCGCGATTTATGAAAATGCCACTGAATAGTAACACAAGTGAACGAGAATATGAAAACTCACCACTATTTCTTAATTAGTTCTTTCAGAATAGTGTTATCTGTCATGGATACAGAAGTTGTCTACACAGGTGGAGTTTATTCTGCAATTTGGCAATGGGATTCAATTAAACAAATATAACTAAGGATGCATACACTACTATTATACAACAATTGACTAATTATTTGCATATGTATGATAAATATGGAGAAGCTAAGCAAAAGCCGCTGAGTCCCCCAAAACTATTCTACCCTATTCCAATTTATAAAAATAATTAAAACTGAATGACACAAAGGTTTCTTATTCTGAGTGTAATCGGAATCGAGTTAGATATTCAAAAAAAGCAGCATTTTTATCTAAATTCTATCTGTTTGCCATAGTAAAATAAACATTTTCAAAGCTCATCCGTCGCTGTGGAGCAAAAAAAATGATTTTTTTAATGAAGCTTATCCACATATAATATATGGTGATTATGATGTAAAAAATAAGGAGTGTTCTAATAAATAAAAAATCCACAAATATGGAATTGTAGACGTTATCAAATATAGACCGAATTTAAGCAAAAAAAAATTTTTTTAAGATATCAAATAAATCCTAGAAATCAAGTAGGCAATATTTAAAAACTAAGAAAATTTTTTAAATTGAAATATATGAATATGAATTATATAAATACCATTTAAACTGCCTTATAAGAAGATGGAAAATCAAAAAATACTTGGAAGGATAGTATAAAAATTGAATAGAAAGTTACTTTTGCCTCGAATGGTAAAAAAAACGAAAAAATTGATCTTTTTTTAAAATCCGAATTGAAACTATTGTTATAATTGCCTGCTGAAGCTGGTTCATCAACTCTAAAAAAAAGACAATACTGAATATACGATAAAATCATAATATGACTATCTGATATGAGCTGCTAAAACTTTGCAAAACATTAAATAATGAGTAGTACCGGTAAAAGATGATAAATTTAAATCATGTATTTATGAAAAATGACTGTTAAGATGATTCAGAAAAGTAATTTTACATACGATAAAACATTGTTTTATAAAACTACCTTAGTGAAAGAAAAAAAAAACTATGGCGTTCAATCATCATCTATTTGTATTGATAGGACATACATGGTGCATCCACGAAGTATCGAGTTTTTTTTTTTCATTTTGCGCCTATTCATCGTAATAATTCGGGAGAGGTCTTAAAATATCGACAAACTCTTTCAGCATTTGTCCTTTTTTTTTTGTTTTTCGATAATTAGGCGCGGCAGGATTTAACTTCGCGTGAAGGGTGTTTTTCAAATTTCTGACAAGGCGCGCTGAAGCGATTAGCGGAAAACCACGACGCAAGAATGTTTTGTTCAAAGATTATAAAAAAAAAAATTCTTACCTTTCTTTTTTGAAAAATGATTTATTGGTAGAGTTATAAACAGTGTGAAATAAAAATTTTAAATTCTTCAAAATAATTTCCTTCCTTTGAATAATTCTTCAAAATAATAAATTCCTGTATCAACACATTTTTGAAGGCGTGTTTTCCAAATTTTAAATGCATCTTCAAACTCTTTAGCTTTGATGTTTTTCAAAAATTTTAACATTCATAAATTTTTTGCACTACATTGTACACTGTAGATCGCTTTAAATTCAGTTTTTCCACGATTACTCTAATCATTAAAACTGTCTGAATTTTAAATTTTTAATACACACCGGGTGTTCCTAGCCATTCGAAAGCTTTTTGGGCGGCCAGATCGAGGCTCGTCGATGATTCTTTCTCGGCCCTCTTTAAAAGCTCTGTTCCATTTTTCACTTTATGATTTTGACATACATTTATGTCCATATACTTCTTGCAATATTTTATAAGTTTCCACACTGTTTTTTTAATTGCAAACAAAACTTTATCGCGTAATGCTGTTCGAGTAGTCGCTCCATCGCGCCGTGTCAAAAAATTGAAAAACACTCTTCGCGCGAAGTAAAATCCTGCCGCACCTAATCATCGAAAAAACAAAAAAAAAGGGGGACAAATGTGGAAAGAGTTTGTCGACATTTTAAGACCCTTCCCAAATTTCTACGACGAATAGGAGCAAAATGAAAAAAAAAGTTGATACTTCGTGGATGCACCATGTATACTTACAGGGCAATACTTTGTCAATTTCGAAGAAGTAAAGATAGAATGACTAGATGAATCGTTTTCTTTTAAAGACAAAAAGTTTTTTTGCCATTGAATTCATTGATAATTTGATAGATAGGAAAAATATTAAAATTTATAACTATTAAATAATTATTTATGTACAATAGTTACATAAATCTTAACATACATAACATTTAATATCTTGATTACAACATATTATCCATTTATTTTTTAAGACATGTTACATTGTACGTAAATTCACTTTTTCTTATCATTGTATTAAAAATTTACAAAATATATATTATAGTATTGATTTAATTCACAATTTTGAAATTTTTTCAAAAAGTAAAATTATAAGTTTAAAAATTGACTTTTAATAAAACAGTTCAGATTATATTTATTTTTAAAGTACTATAAACTATTTATAAATCAGAAGACTAGGCATAAAATATACATTTTTTATAGTTTTCAAATTCTCACCATACAGTAATACATTTTATGGGTAATTCATTTTATGTGCTGCTTAAATGCATCTTTAAATCATTAATCAAACGTTATACATTTTAATTGTAATAATTACGACGAAAAAAAGATTTAAATCAAATATAAATTAAAATAAATTTGAATAAAGATTTTCAAAATTTATATTTATTACATTCATTTTTCACATATTGATAAGTTTCTTTAAACAAAACATTTGGTTTGACTTTCATGCATTCATGTTTTTTTAATATAAATTATATTCTCATATTGTTTAGAGTATTTAAATTTTTATGTAGTATTTTAACCGTATTCATCATTAATATTACGCATTAAAATATATATTTAAGAGGGTTCATTTTTTTTATTGAAAAGAAAAGAAAGTATCTTTTACTTAAAAAAATATAAATAAATAAATTTAGTAAAATGAATATAAAAGCTGTATTGATTAAAAAAATTTTTAGATTTTAAAAGATCTTTTTTCAGCCTTTTCATTTCATTAAAATAATTATTAATAAAAATTCTTGATATAATATTTAAAAAAAATTAAGCAATGTTATAATACAAAAAATAAGTTGTAAATACATTATGAGAAATGATAATATTGTAAAATTACTCGTAGCATTTTTAAAATTGAATTAATATATTTCTATAAAATTGTTTGTTTCAAATTATTAATAAAATTATATAAAATTTAATAATTAATTGATTGATTATTTACTATTAAAATATTTTTAATTTTAATTTTAAGTGTACTTCAAAATTATATTAACATTATATTAGAATTGTTATCGAAGTATTAAATATTTTAGAACAAAACCATATAAAATTAATACAAAAACAATGATTTTTTAATTAAAGCAAATGATATCGATCTAGTTAGGTACAAATAAATAAAAATGGTTTACATTTTTGAAGCCATATGTGTTGTCAAAAATTTTAAGCAATCGTGTGTTTTATAATGTTTTATTAAATAGACAAGGGATTATTGAAGCATCGGAAAAAATTAAATTATAAACCATTTTTTTTATTTCTTCACATTTCAATGGATCAATATCAGCCCTTTTAATTCAACAAAATGGAAGTGTCTTCGAATAAAAAATTACAAAGTTTTTTTTTAAATATTCTATTATCAATAAGTATTAAATTTATTAAATTATAATTACAAATTATATAAGAAATATATTATAAAAAAATTAAAAATTATATCAATATAAATCAATATATTAATATTAATACATAATCAACCATTTAATTATTTATAATATTAAAATTTCAATTAATTTTACATTTTAATATCGGAACATTGATACTATTTTACATTAAAGAAAACAATATATAAAAGAGGTAATAATAATAATAGTAGTAATAATAATAATAATAATAATAATAATAATAATAATAATAATAATAATAATAATAATAATATCAGTAATATTAATAACGCACCAAACCGTAACATATCTATTTTTAAGTACAGTATAATTTATATTAACTCGTCAAATCATAAAAATTCAATCGAGCAATTATGCCGATTATACATTTTATTTTATTATATTAACAGGGAATGAAAACCTGATCGATAACAATATAACTATAATAAATTTTTTACGATGAACATATTGAATTATTATTGAAATCAAATAAAAATAAAATAAAATGTATCCAACAAAAATATTGATCAACCAGTTTATCCGTGGTATTATTTATGGATACGAGGAACATTAATGATTGCTAATTGTTAGAAAAATATTTCGTTATAAAATTCTAAGTAGCCCTTGAAATAAACATCCACTTTCTATAAAATAGAAATTTTTGCAAATTGTCTTGTCATAATTTGTATTGCTGTCGATAATATAAAAAAATATTAATAACAAGGAAATAAATAACACGTTAATAAATTACAAGCATACGTATATTCCATGAAAATAAACAAATATAAAATAACATTATTGGTAAGAACTGAGCATTAATCTGCGTAAATATAGAACTCTTATCATGTAACTTATGATAGAATTATAGGAAAAGGGAAGAGAATAAAGAAATTATTACAACCAATTGCTCAACTATAAAGTATTCATTACCGTATTGAAAATTATTTTTTTATAAGTATTTACATATTTATCTTATATTCACAGGATATAAGAAAAAAATCATAAGAAAAGATAAACAAATAAAAGATGGGTATTTCTATTCCGTTTTTTACTATTCTGTTTTAATACATCTTATTTGATTACCCTATTATTTTCATCATTTGCATTTATTTTCTATTATTAAAATATCTTAACAACTATAGTTTTCAAGTTATGAACATAGGGAAAGAAATTACTAAGACTACACTTTTATAAATCGATTTAAGAAAAAAGAACACGTAATTTTGATTTTACTCATAAACGAAAAAATCCAATTGTAATTATTTGACACTTGTAATATTTTTGGAAGCTTGATTTTGCATAACCTGTGATAAACTATTGCCACTTTTGGCATTAGATGGTAACGGTGTACTTAGATGAAGTTTTTCCTGTCGATTTGCAGCTCGAGCTAAACATATGAGCGCTCCGATAAGAACGATGAAGCCTACGACTGCAAGAGCACCTGATATGGCGACATGAACTACAGGAGGTAGCTCAACAGCTATTTTTAATAATGAAATTACCTCGTTTGGCAGTTGATCTATTCCCTGAAAAAATATGTGTTTTTATTTTTTATTACGATTTTTATTAAATAAATTAAATCTATATTAAAATATTTATTTTAATATAATAAATACTTTAATATAATAAAATTTTATATTAAAACATAAAAATGTGTATAATAATCTATGATATTATTCAATAATTACTAACTCCTATCCCATGTCGTAGAGGGAAAACTAGTATCTAGAAGACAGGTCTAGAAAAATTATTTGAGAATTCTTGAAATTGATCTAACTTCTCGAGGAACCACAAAAGCTCTTAATTAATGAATTCTATATAAAAGAGCTTTTATAAAAATTAAAATATCAAACAAATACATGTAGACATTTCATCAGTAAGAATATCATCTATATCGACATTTATGTTTAATATGTCTGCTAGGTGGTGACGGGTCTTAAGCAAAGATATATTAAGAACACAAGTTACCTTTTTTTTCGATCTAGTGACGGAAGTTCAAGGAAGCTGTCGGACGTTTTATTGAGAAATCATTTTCAAGATCGTTTACGAGAATTTTATAAACAATTGATTCATATTTTAGTGACTATCTTTCTTTTTTTATCAATGCAATAAATTATTTTTTTTTTACATATTTAAATGTTACTACACAAACGATTTACATTATAATAATTATTAGTATAAATAACTTATGCATACGGTTTATTGATTAAATAACAAGTCATATTAAATATTCTAATAATATTAATTTTGAACTACAAAATATATATATGTATATATATATTTTATGTCATTCTTTCTACAAAAATCATTTTTTAAACCAATATATTACAGTAAATAATTATTATATTATTAAATTTGAAAAAATATATACATATAGGAAAGAAGGTTTGCAAGGTAACAATTATATTTTTTAGGTTTACTGGTAAATAAAACAAACTTTATTTTGCACCAATTACTCGCTCATGTTTTCGTCTATTCATGCATAACCATTGTGCCTGATGTCACTACGACAAGAATTTTCCGTCGCTTGTATCTGCGGAATGTTTACCCTCGCTTATTCCATTTTAGTTTTCTCATCAATGCTTAAAAAATGAATTTAGTTAGTCTTTGCATTAACTTTCAACCTTGTAGTCGTGCTTGTACTTCATAAACTAAATAAACGTGAATCCATGGATTAAATTAATAATTATCAAGTCTTCTTTAATCATCCTTTCCTTATATGTAGTCATATATTACATATATGGATAAAAATAAGTATAATGGTATAGAGTAACTTTTATATAAAGAAATTGTATGCAAAAGATATGTATATTAATTATTATTATGATATAAATCATCTTAACTCAGTGTATTAATTATATTGTATTAAGTACTATTTAAGGAACGATTTTATTCTATAATTTTGTTCTGTGAGGAAAATGCCTATTTCCCTCACGAAAATGGGGCTGCGGCGCCCCGAAAAGCGCGCCGCAGTCCAACACCGCCGCCACAATCCCGCACCAACACCGTAACCCCACCAGCACCACATCCCCACCCAGGCAACTGTCCCACCAGCTCTCACCCGCGCAGCCACGAGGATGCTCCGCGCACCTTCCGAGCGCCCCACCATCACCAGCACTCGGCGCTCGACGGAGACCGCCGTTCCGTCGAGCAACACATAAATTCGACCGCACGAGACACAAGGTCGTACTCGACTGACGTGTCGCCTTCCGATGTCCCTCCAGGATCTCTGAAGGGTGACTGCTGAGGAAGAGACAGGACGCCGACTGCCCCGCCGAAGGAAACCGGTATCGACGCCCCGACGGACTCCCAGGATCACTGGGGGACGGCGTGGCCTCGGCTGCAGGTACACTCCGGCATCATCCACCTCGATGTGGTTCCCCAGGTTCGCTAGAGGCCCGTCGCTGCGGATGAAACCAGTTGTCACCTCCGGGTATCCCCAGGATCACTGGAGGCTCGCCGCCGTCGACGGCTGTCGAACGCTTTGAAAGGTCCGGCTCGGACGACCACCACCGTCGAACTGACAGAGCACCAGCGCGGGAACGGCGAAACTACGCCCCCAAGCGGACAAATATCCAGGCTCGCTGGACCGTCCGGCAGAGGGGCGAAAAATTGCGACCGGCCGCGCGGAGCTCCACCGGCCGACTGAAGCCCAGCCCGAGCAGGCCCCGGCAACCGCACCGCCCCCTGGCGCCCGCCGGCCGAAATTTTTACCGTGTAAATTTACGAAGCGAAATTTTCACCGCGTAAATTTACGAAACCGAATTTTTTATCGCGTAAATTTGCGAAACGAAATTTTCGTCGCGTAAATTTACGAAACCGAATTTTTTTTACCGCGTAACTAATACAATCAAAGATTTTTACCGCGTAACTATTATAATCGAAATTTTTACCGCGTAACTAATACAATCGAAGATTTTACCGCGTAACTAATACAATCGAAGAGTTTTACCGCGTAACTATTATAATCGAAATTTCTTACCGCACAAATGTACAAAGCGAAATTCTTACCGCGGAACCACTGTAATCGAAATTTTTAACTGCGAAACGCACTATTTTGTTAAGCGAGGAATTTTTTTCTACCGAGAACTTCTTTTTTTTTGTAACCCCGATTAATCCTGGAAAGGGAAAACACCGCCGATATATTTTATCTTTTGTATTCACCTAGATTAAATTTACGAAATGTTTTATGTATTTTTTTTTTTTATTTTTTATTGATTAAATTCGTTTGTGATTTAAGTCCCTCTGTAATTTCTTTGAACCCCGTCACTTCACCAAAAACCTCGAACCCCGATTCCCCCCTGAGTTATTCCCGGCAAAAATAACACACCGTTACAGTTCTAATAATGTTATTTGTATAAAATAATAACATTACTATTATAGGATATTACTATATAGTCATTATTATAGTTACATATGTTTATAATGTAATATTACTTTTGTGATTATTACTGTTTTATTTTTTGTAATATAGAAATTAATTGACTTACATCTTCAAACCACATAATAGGAAAAACGATATCAGGAAACGAAGCGACTTGTTTTATATCTCGAACTTGACTAACTGCAAGATTAATTTGAATTCTGGCCCTCGCTCTTAGTGCTGTACCCATTGTCGGTTGAACATCTATATAGAGTTGGTGCTTTTCAGGTTCTGGTGGTGAAATACCATGAACTGCTTCTCTTAATGTAGGATCAGCTATCAATTGTAAAATATATTTTTTAAAACATATAATAAGAATTACTAAAAAAAAAAAAATACATTTTTATATTGTATATTATAATACGATAAATATAGCATTCATAAGTGATTTCTTTTAAGAATTACATACAATAATTTTCGTGTCATATTTGGTACTGGTATGGTTTGCTTTTCAAATAAACAAGTTTAAAAAATGTCAGCATTTTCAAATAATTATAAGGAATTTTTAAAATTAAATAATGTAGAAATGGCCATAATGAGAGCATATTTACTACTTTGATAATAAAACATAAGATATTTTCCATGGCATACAGTTGCTTAAAGACATAAAAAAGGTAGAATGAGAGAAAATATTCTTCAAAGATACAATATTATAATACGGAAAAATATTTTTCTGTCATAATTTTTTGTCAGGTTGAGATATTTAACAAGGTACATTTAATAAAAATAATTCGTATACCGAAACAAGAATAAAGACATAAAAGTCATTTTTATATTGATAAAATACTGTAGAAGTAAGAGAATAAAAAATTAAAAAAGATGGCAAAAACAAAAATTAAAAAAGAATTGTCAACAAATAAAAATGATTAAAAGTAAACTTAGGGTATTATCAATACGACCGATATTAAAATGTTGCAACGTTATTTATATTTTTAGAATCAAAACTTTTTGAAGTTGGAAAATATTTTACATAATCTTTTAACGATAGTTATTTATTGCATTGACTTATAAAGGAAAAAAAATAATTTATGATTATTGCAAAATATACTACTGCAAAAAAAAAAAAAATACATGGAGATAGAAGAAAAAGTTGAATAATAGAAATCATATTTTACTAGTCCTAGGTCCCAAAACTAATAGAATTTATAGATAAAAAATCTGTACTATGTACTGGAGTTTTTCAATCAACTTAAATTGGTAAAAAAAATTCATAATAAAGCGTATTCTCTTTACCTGAAAAATATATTCTCTTATAGAGATGAATTATAAATAGAAAAAAATATTTTGTTAAATGTATTAATAAATAATTGTGTCAAATAATTATGAATAAACACGACAACATTACTTTTTAATTTTGGTTATAGTCATACAGTCTGCTACCTTTTCGCATTATGTTTCGTATGTTCACTATACAAATTTATTTATTCATTATTTATATGTTAATATTTTTATTTGTATTATTTTTAAATTGAATGTTGCATTAATAATTTTATTATTATTGTTATTTTGTGAAATTTGTTAAGAATCACCTTTCATATTGTTTATTAAAATAAAGTTATAAATCCAACGAGATGCGGGGTGAATAAAACTAATTATTCTTAATTTTGAATGTAAACAATATTTATTTTGTATCAATTTATATAATTTATTTGTTATTCATTAAATATCATATGATCCTCAATAACATAATGAATAACAACGTCGTGACGTAAAGCATGATGTATTCGAATCATATAAATTGAGGCATTGTTTACATTAAAAATTATCACGTTACGATTAACACGTCGTAGAATATCCACATATTCCTGCGCCTTAATATTAGGTAATTATATTTAAAATAAATAATCTTGTATTCATTGAACATATGTATGTAATAATTCTAACAATTGTTTAATAAATAGTTTTGACAAGAATAAGAGATACCTTGTCGAAACATGAACAAAAAATTTAGGAATAACTAGTTTTATTCATACTACACCTCATTGGATCCATAACTTTATTTAAATAAATATTATTGTTATAATTTTAATTTTTTGTAATTTTTATATATTTAAAGTATTAATCCAACTTTTTTATAACTATGAAATAGTTTTTTTTTGTTTATTTCATATTTTTTTTATTTTAAATTAATACTTTCGAATATTTTAAATTGTTACTTATTAATTTTTGACCATTTTAATAATAATTTTTCATAAATAATAATTCATGCAAATAATTGAATTTAATTGATTTTTCTATGTTCATATACAGAAGTTTCTACCCTATGAAAACACACATATATATATATATATATATATATATGTATATAAATTGGCAGGTAAAGTCGCTATGTTTAACAATTCATACGCTAAAGTACTAAAAAGAGTTACGCTAAGTACTAAAAAGAGTTTAATTTTTCATTAATAACTTTTATAAAAAACAGAATAAAAATTAAAAATTTTGAACATATATTTTTGAAATATTTTTTATAATTATATTAATTTATATATTATTCATAATTTATTTATATATTTTTCTTGATCTTCAATGTTTTAAAGTTTCTTTCAAGCATCTAAATATGTTTTTTAATTCGTTTATTTTATTCGACTCCAAATTTTGAAGAAAACGTCATTAATTTAAATGTCAAGAAGTAAATTATATACATTATTTTTATATTTATCAATATTACGGTATATTAACAAATTTATTATCTAAAATATTACAGTTGTTATTAAAAATATTTCTAGTGAAAGGATAAATAAAGCAACGATATTTTTACATTGATAATATAAACTTAGTAAAAATTATTAGTTCAAAAAATTACTAGCTTTTACGGTTTAAAAAAATTTATTTAAATACATTAAAGAAATTAAAACATGTTAAATATAATACTGATTTTTGAATAAATAAAAAATTTTAATAAAACATACTCTATTCTACATACTATACTATTAGGCAATGTAAAACTTAATCAAATTATTGATCCGGACCAAGATCAAACTGCAAAATTTAATAAAAATAGTCTAATTTGCAAAATTTGTCTTTCATAATCACTACCTTGATTATTTAATCGTTTTATTCTCGGCAGTTGATGACGCAACACTTAATTCTGCTTATCAACAGCTCTGCTTTATTGGTATACCCAGGTAATTAGTACAAGTGAACATTTTCGGCGTACTAATAAATAACATTCATTACTTAAAAATAGGTAAATAATTGTAAGTCTGTAGTTTGTATTAAATTAATTTTATTTATTTCTGTTTTTTTAATATTCAATTTTTATTTATTTTACAAAAAAATCTATAATAAAAATTGTAAAATAAATTTGGTTAAAAATCTAAAATTTAGTCTACAATAAAGATTTGGCAAGTATGCAAAACTAATCCTATAAAAATATTGCATTAAAAAATATCTTTATGTTTTATTACTATCCTTGACGGATTTTTTCAATCAACATTTGTTACAATGAAAGATAGATGCATAAATTTTATACGGTTCTATTTTTAAAACTAAAATTTTGTTCATTTATGTATATTATAATCATTGTAATATTATGTATTTTTAGTTCATAAGAAAAATAAAATTTGAAATATTATACAGAGAGAGAGAGAGAGAAAGAGAGAGAGCAATATAAACAAGTGTAACGAGCCGAAAGGGAATTTAATTCACGCATAGACACACACACAAATATAAACAAAAAAATAATTATAGTCACTGTTAATTTTGGAATGGAGGATTGGTTGATTTTGGAAGATAATTGAAGAAAGAGGCACTTATTTGGTAAGCCACAAAGAATCACTTTATTCACCAAGCTGATCACAATATTTCACAATTGCATTATCGCATAGTGCCATGGTGTCAGCACAACTGAGCTTACAATAATTTCTTGCGCGTAATTAAGCTGCCGAACTTGGCGGCGCCCCTCGCGACTCGATTTTTATCTATTATTTCCCCGAATCAAGGGGCGGTTGATCTTATTGTTTTCAACCGTTACGACGTCTTGAATTTCCGATCAAACATATTTTCCGACCCCGCGGCCGCGTACATTCATACCTCAAACATTTCCTTAGGCATAAAAAACTCCCGGCTTGCTGGCGGGAGAAAAAGTTGAACAATCTAAACGCACATCCTCATGAATTTACACAATGTTGGAATGCAAAAATGATGGTACGTCTTCATCTCCAGAACTTTTAGAAAGAGCGAGAAAGGGTAACGGGTCATGCAACGCGAATGAGAGAGAGAGAGAGAGAGACAGAGAGAGATAGTGAGATTTTAGGGCTCGGCCGAGTCATGCTCGCGAGGAAGAGAGAGAGAAGATGGAGACGTCCACGAGTACATCTTTCCGAACACACACACTTTCCAACGCATCTGTACACATTTACAAAACGCAACTCTTCCCATTTCACACAAACGGCGGTGCTATACGTACGTCCAATGAGCCACTTCGCTCCACACATACACACGTCCAGCGCACAAAACAAAACTACTCATTTTATAGGCCCTTTTTAATATTTCTTCAATTTGCGAGCGTTCCCGCATCCAGGATGTACGCCTATTGGGACCAATGCTCCATTCCGTCCCTAACAGTCACATTACTATATATAAACGAGATCGTTAATGCCGTGGGCCTGTATATGTTTCGTATGTAATATAATCATTGTTATAAATATTAACAATTACATACGCAACGAAATCCAAAATTATCGTTATTAATGCTAACAACCACATGCGCGGAAAAATTCGAAATGGAGGGGGGGAAGTAGTACTTACATCGACAAAGAAAGTTAATGAGTCAGATTGATAAAATAAATGACGAGGGAATTGAATTGAGCAACGGGTAATATGAAACTGGTGAGTAATAGAAACCGAAACCGTCATTTCATGCAATTTCCACGCTAAAGTCGACAATGAATACGCGAGGGATCAATTGAAAGATAATTGTGGAGATAGCTGACAGGACGCTAATGAAGACACTGCGGACCCTGAAGAGAGAACTTGCGGATTTAGTAATTCTCTATCTTCTATTCAGTAATGAGTAAAATTGAAAAAAGCGAATTGGCACTTCTTTTTCTTTATATGGTCACGTTTTGAACCACGGTTTATTTAATTGATTGTATATATCTTAAACGTAACTAACATTCTCTCTTTTGCTATTTTATGGGAATAAATAATATTTTGTCTGCTTAATTATCCATGTTCTATTTATTTTATTAACCGATCCATAAAAAAAGTCGAAGCGTTTTTACCACTTTGACTAGGGCAGAAATAAATATGTATAGCACGATAAATTAAATGCGTAATAATATTATTACTCAAAACTTTAAATACGTTTCACTAAAAATTACATTTTCAAAAATATCTGAAACTGTAGTTTAAACAAAAATTATCCGATTAATTTTGATAATAATTTAATTTAATAATGAGAAAATGTATATAAAGGAATTTTTTTATACTGTGAATCTGCACTTTTTTGATATTTCAAAAATTGAAAATTTGGCATGTAAAAACAAGCAATTTTTTGCAGAAATCAAAAATTATTTTTTAAAACATTGTCATTTTATCAGTTTTTGGAATTTGAAAGACTGGAGGTTCACTTAAAATTTTATCTACTTTAATTCTAAAAATAAATTTTTCTTTGACAGGTAACCATCGAACCTCTACGATATCAGCGGATTTACAATTTTTTTTACTTCCATGATTTCTTATATACCTTGAGATGGAAAAATATTTTTATTTAAAATTTGTGAAATAACTAGATATAAAAATATATAAACATATTTATAAAGTTTCAAAACAATTATTTCATTAGTTCTTTATTATAATTTATCAGCGCTTCATATTATGTCACCTTCTGAATAGTTCGTTTTTGATTAATACATAATCACGTATTTTTTGTATTTACACAAAAAAATGAGATTCAAATTAAAAAATATATATAAATATATATAATTTAATTTACTCTATGCTCCGGTTGCTATCGTCACCTTATCACCCCAAACTCTTGTCTCCTATCTAAATTTCTTCGCTCTACGTCTGCGCTTACCACTCAAATAAAACTTTAAGGTCTCTTTTATGTTTTGTTTCCTCTTTCTCTTTTATACTTTTTTATCACTAATTTATCTATTTCGCCTTCAATTGTATACTCTTTTTACATTCTTCTCTTTCTGTCAAATTACTTTTTGCACTCCTACCGCACTTTTTTTCTTTGTTTTACACTAATATTTTTTTTCACGCCAGCCAGTATTTACTCTCATGGTACGAAAACGGAAGTCCCATGTCTGGTTTTATATAATTCATTTCTTTTATTATAGAAGAAAAAAATAAATATTTATCACTTACACTTGAGCTATAATGCTTCGTCTGTAATTGAATACTAACGATTTAAAATTTTAAGATCATTTTTGAGTTTTTATTTAGAATTTATCACTGTGAAATAATTTTTAATCTTTTTTTAACTGTGTATAATAAAAATTTTGAACTTCTATCTCTTTTTATTTTATTAGTTTGGTAATTTACAAGTTAGTATTTGAAATTTTATATACTTTATAATATTACGACATTCAATTACAATATCAATAAGCTTTCAAATATAATCAGTACGAATTACATTAGAAAACAGGATAAATTTAATAAAAATATATGACTTACCTAAATAAAAGTGTGGAAAACTCAAAAGTATAGGAGAATCGTACTGACATAAGGAGGCATTGAAAGTACCCTCAGGTGCGCAAGGTGGTCCAGAAGGACAAAAACATTGTTGAGAAGGTACTCTATCAGGTGATGAAAACACATCTGCTGGCGGTACAAATCTGAAGCCAGGAACTCCGCCGGCTGTTATTACATCTTGCTATATTTATTATAATTATGATGTAGTTTTTCTACTTCAAAAAATATTTATCTAATTAATTTAGAAGTATATGTAGCAATAATGTTATTTAATTTACATTTCATTATCCCCTTCGAAGGGTTGTCACCTTGACTGCATGACTGCGAGGGAACAAGCTTGAGACCGGCTTCAACGGGCGAATGAAAGGATGTGTGAATACTAATCTAGGCAATCCATTTATGAATGAATATGGGTAAACAAAAAAATCAAGCGAACCTCCTAAAAAGATCACTTGCTATAAATGAAGAGATTCCCTTAAAAAGGCTATCCCGTGTTCTTAGTATGACTGTAATGGTTGCAGGAGTGAGGCAAATGATTTTGGTAGTCTTGTGCCAGACTTCCAAGCTGAGGTATCGCGGATATCTCTTTCTCTTTTGTGGGGGCTATACGAAAATATCTCGAACAGTTCAGTCTAGACAGTAAGAATAACCCCCCAGTGTGGCGAATATGGTAGAGCCATTATGCGAGTGCGATATCTCTTACACGCATATACTCACAAATACACTGCAACGGAGGTTTAAATGATCTGTGCATTCCGGTCGAGGATGGGACGAGGAACGGGATAACTGTACACTCTAGAAGGTACAACTGAAAAACTAATGGTAGCGTATTCAGGTCGCCAGATAGCGCAGAGGACTGGGGCGGGTAACCATCCAGTCTTAGCTACTTCACCAGCTGGCGCATAATCTCCATTGACTATCACTGTGAGTTTGATCCATGAAAACCATTTGGGGAGAGGAGGCTCTTGTGTGACTACTAAAGTCGAGCGGACTCGGTATCCTCGATCTTTGTTTCTCGATTATCTACCACTGAGTACTTGGGATCTTCAGCGATCTAAACTTCACCATCCGCTTTCTATAAACCTAACTTAATGGAAAAGTTTATAGAAAGAATCACATCTAATACGCTTACAAATGCGGACTCCTAGGTCCCAAAACAAGCTAAAGGTAAAGTAAATCCTCAAGGATTCCTCGAGTAGTACCCCTGCAAATAATGCCGAGGAAGCAAAATAGGAAAGTCGAGAAAATAATTACTCATTATTATTATTATTATTATTATGAAATAAGTACTCTCCGTTCTGACGCTGAGACTTTTTGGCAAATGAGGTCTACTCTCCTTGTGGTCAAGGTCATAAAGAGAGTATCAGAAGGAAAAGGAAGGGGCAAGCACCAAAGATGACGGGACCTAACGGATCTCTTGAAGTTACAAAGGAATCGTTGTTTGAGGACTCAATCCCTAAAGTCATGAAAAGAAGACCGATTGCAAGCGAGATAAACTACACTTAAGCAGTTACCTCTCACTTAAGGGTGGTGATCGTTCACGTGGACTACCCTAAGACCACGGTTGTGGCTAAACACGTAGAGAAAATTAAGGTTGTAATCAAGAAGAGCATACTTCTGAATTATCAAAACTTTTTTAACTTTCATGATAGTTGGCTATAGTATAACATCTACGCCATGGAATGTTACCGTCAGCAGAATAAGGAATGGATAACTAGCAAAATGGGAAATTAGAGTGCTTTGGTAGGCATCAGTCTCAAATGTATCGGAATGGAGTAATTAGGTAGGTACAAGAGGATTCTTATCTACTGGAGAAAGCTTCTGGAAAAAGCTTGTTGTGGTAACCCTGAAGGCGATGGAGATCCTAAACCTAGCAAATCTACTTCAGGCGTTCTTCCCAGACACATTGATATGGCGCACACAGAGATTTTTATAATCGAAGAATTCTGGATAAACAGCAACAGAATTATGGGAATCAATAATTAAAGTACATAGTTTTCGAATAATATTGGCTTCGACAGGTCATTCTTAGTCACCAAGGGTCTTTTAAGGAGTCTCAACCCAACCACTACAGCTAAGATTTGGCTACTACACTCATCCATTATATGAACGAGACAGAGGTAAAGAAAACGTGAATGGTAGTGTGGGCATATTACCCATATAACAAAGATAACTGCCTTCCAACGGAAACAATAGCCATGATAAATTACCATCAAAGCAATAATGTGGATCTACTGCTGGATTGTGATGCAAATTCCGATCATAAGATCTGGGGTGGTCCAAACACTAACTCAAGAGGAATCAAACTAATGTACTATCTTTTAATAATTAAACTACTAATACTAAATGTGGTCAATAAATCAACTTTAAAATTTTTATAAGGAAACTACTATAAAGAAACTTTTATAAGGAAAGAAATTATTGACCTAACTGTCGTATCAATACCGATAAGCAAAAGGTGTTTAGAAGGAAAGTCTCCGATGAGATTTTAATGTCCGACCACAAATATCTTCATTATTTATGATAAAAAAGAAGAAAAGGCAACAATCAAAAATCGGAAAAGGACTAATTGGGATAAATTTCAAGAAGACCTTAATAGGCAATTCAATAGTTTTATCTCTTCATATATTAATATGGCCATGATTTACCACAGAAATGACACTCTTACTTTTTTTATCAAAGAGACGTATGAGTCAAATTGTTTCGAACATAAGGGACCTCAAAGGAGGGTTATCCCTTCGTAGAACCCAGAACTCGAGTCTCTACATAGGAAAATAAGAAAATTGTACAACGGGTCACGCCAAACGAAACATATATCAAACCGGAACAACTTCAATAGGATAAGAAATGAATACAAAAAAGCTGTCTATAAAATAAACGTCAAAGGCAGGACAACTCTCTGCGATAAATCTCTGATACGGTCAAACTTTGTCGGGTTATACAAAGTTCTTCAACAATGGGATAATTTAGAATAGTGGACAAAGAGTAGACTGAAAACATTGAGGAGGCTTGTAGCGTACCAATATACATACAGCTTCACAACTTCAGTTTTTAAACAAGCATCAATAATCAACAAACTGGAACAAAGTGCCTGATTTGAAATTATCAAAATAAATAATAGGCCTTAAGAAGGTGAAATGGGCCCTAAACAAGTTTAAATCCTTCAAAGCTGCAGAGGTGGACAAAATCGTATCAGCGTTTCTGAAAACGGGAGGATATCCTTAGTATTTTATCTGGACTTTTCAAGGCCAGACTTGCAACTGACTACATACTACAGTCCTAGAAAGGTGGTGTTTCTACCAACAATGGGCAGAATACAATACAATTAACCAAAAGACTACAGATCTATCAGTTTCACATCAAATATCCATAAAACAAATAAGAGATTCATAAACAGGTACATTAGGTATGAAATACTCAAAAAACAATTCTTGCATAAAAGATAACATGCCTATCAGGATGAAAAGTTTTGGATACTGTCCTCTTGGAAGTATCAGAATTCATACATAAAGGAATGGTAAACAAATGTTTCGTTATTGCAGCAATGCTGGACGTGGAGGAAGTCTTCTATCGTACAACTAAGAAACTCATAGTTAGAGCTGCTACAATAAAAAGATTTACACCACAGTACCAAATTTGCGGTGGAATTTGCTTAGCGTCAGGGAGATCCAAGCTCGAAAAATACGTTGAATATTACGAGACGCTTAAAAAAAAGGATGACCTCAGAGAGGAGCCCTCTTCTATACTGTGGTAACTGGTAATTGACAGGTTTCTTACTATAATGGAAAACAATAGATTTTAGGTACAGATATATGTAGATGACGTATTAATAATAATAAGAGATGATGACTATAGTGTGGTGACGGGTTTTCTGAAACATATATTGGACCTAGTGGAGGCCTAAATTTAGATGTTGGGTTTTTTAATTAAACCAAATAAAACCAAAGTAATACTATTTATAGTTAGATACAAGATCAACACAGTAAATGGACAGAAGCTTATTGGCTGCCTGATCCAAGCTATTGCCGAGGCAAAGTATCTGCAAGTAATTTGACACAATAATTTGAGATGGAATGCTCACATTAATATGGAGTATCATAAGGCCATTAATATATACCATATATATAGGAAAGCCTTTGGTAATACATGGGAACTTTAGCCAGATAAATTAAAATGAATATATGATGTGATTATTCAATCTAGACTTCTACATAGAACTATAGTTTGAAGTCACAGAATGGAACTCAGGATGAACTCTAATCTTGTAAACAAAATACAAAGACAAATCCTGAGATGCCTGATACCGACTAAACATCACCACCGATTTCAATACAAACTCCATTTGGAATCGCTTTCCTGGATAGAATAATCATGAATAACATTTGTTTATTATAGATATCTGCAAATAAAGTACGACCTGAAAAAAACTAAAAGGAGAAAAAAAGACTTCTGTGATCAAGATTCTTCTAAGTCTAAACATAACACAGAATATCAGCTTATACGAAATGTCTAGGACACATCAATATAAAAAAGTTCAAGATCCTTATTCAGGAAAGAGAGAATTGAATTAACAAAATAAATGTCAATTATAGGCATGATCTGGTATACGATATATATAAATCAAATAATGAACATGGAATGGGCACGGGAGATTGAGAGTTGTGAATCTTCTATATGTTTGCTTTCATCCTTAAAAACCACATCTCTGCGTTTCAAGCGGTATAGGGTAATTACTGAAAGCCTTAAGGCGATGATTAATAAGAAAACCAATCAGTCTGTCATCATCGTATGCTATAATAGTTAGACAACGCTGCTTGCCCTAGAAAATATCAAAATCAGTTTGAAGGAGATTGTATGCTGCAGGAAACACTTGAATATATTAGTAGAGAACAGAAATGTAACCTTGAGAAGGCTATAAGTCCAGTGGAGGTATATAAAAAATAAATAGGCGGATAGACTGGCTATGAGAGACACTGAGGCATCAGGGCGAACAGAGGTTACAGCGAACATACCAAAGTAAATAAATAAAAAGTAAATCAGTACGGAATCAATAATAGATACACCCAATAGATAAACCCATAAGATAGTCAAAGAGACTGATCGGTGTCGGTCTTCCCTTAAATGGAAGTGAAGACTTGCGAGGTTGAAAAGACATGAGATAAGATGATAGGTTAGTTTACGGATCATTGACATATCGGATACCACATGAACTTCATGGATAGAAAAATAAATAGGATTTATAGATTTAGACACAAACATAAGGTCATAGAATATCTTCTATGGCTTGACCAGCTTTATAAAAATAAGACGGAAGATATTAGGATAATCAGTCCTTTCTGAAATCTAAACTCCTCAAATAAACGGAAATCGACATCATATTAAAAACAATCATACAGCTAGATCAACTACAGAGAACTAAGAAGCATATTCTATAGGGAGCAACCCAAAGCCGATCCGGAGACTTGGTTGTACCGAAATATGCTGAAAGCAGCCGAAGCTGGGTAGACGTGGCGAGGCCATGAACGTTATATTGACTTATGAAGCTCAGCTATGTTTCGCCAACACAACAGCTAAAACTGGTGGAGAAAAACTACGACAGTGCCTATGTTATGGGAAATATAGGAACAGGAAAATAAAAACAATCGATGAGTAGTAACTCGAACTAGACTAAAAACTATGCGATATGCTATGAACCAATTTTCCAATCTGATGTTGTATCAAAAGACACGGAGGGTGGTTGATACTGGAATTATAGGGCAGGGCTTGAGCTCCGATATGTAATGGTGCAAAGTTTGCACTGCTTCACGTAGCTCGATACTCGTTCGGTATCGGGTGAAGGCCGCATCGGGGGCTGCTAACTTTAGGTACGAAACATTTAGGAGAACGTTGGACAAAAGGTTCAGTTCGAGCGGACGAGGTGACTAACCCTCTCTTGTACGTAACTTAAGTACGTAACTATATCTAGTTATTATTAAAATTATTACAAAATGAATCAAGTCAATTAGATTAAATTAATTTATGTACTACAAATAAAATTCTAATTCAAGAACTATTTGTCTATTTGAATATTATCCTATGACTTACAATTGTATTTTTCGCTCTTCATATTTTAATGTTCTTAGTTAATTACTAACTTACTTTATTTCTCTTCTCCTCTTATTTATTTTTTATTTTTATACTTTATAAGTCGTTTTTTATAAGAATTATAAATCTACAACTTTTTATACAAAATATGACATTTAATATAAATAAAAATTAAAATTTAATTTTAAGATCAAATTAAAACTTCTTAAAATCTTACAAAATTAGATGTTTGCGTTACAAGACATTCTAATGGAATCTTCATGTCAAAATCTTGACACTATAGAAAAAATTGTAAACGTACATAATATGGAGAAACAGAAATGCTTTATGTTACGAATATTCAAAAATATAAAATGAAATTTAGGGAAGAGATAATCAGAAAAAGATTATAATTTAATATATGACTGAATAATTATACTAAAATTGCTTGAAATAATTTAACTAACTTATTTTTTCTTTACAGCACCAACATTTTTATAAATATCAAATTATTTAAATTCATAAACAACAGAATGATGATAAATTCGTTTAATAATAATTTAATAATAGTTCAGTGAATGACCATAATATATAGAAAATACAAATCAGTATAGCAACCATATTATTTATAAATCTGATATAAATATAAAATCCGGTGATCAATAAAATTTTTTGTAAAAAAAGGAATGAACAAATATTTATATAATTATGTTCGTGCAATTTATACTTTGTATTTAAAATACACCAAACTGACACTTTCCAATAGTACTTATTATAAACACTAGATGGCGAGTGCCTTCATTGTGTAGATACCTTTTCTGTAAGTTTATAAGTTTATAAAGCGCTCATTCTCGAGCAAGTTTTACATTATTCTAATTGCACTCTACATTCGAGAATTTTTAAATAATTTTACCTCTATTTTGTAATAATAATAGTGATTATTTAATTTCGGATTAATTTTTCTTTGTGCTCTTATAAATAGTTCATGTTATGTGAAATTATATGTCCACTTATATAACATTAAATAGCAAATTAATATTTCTACCATCTAGTTATCACTCGTATTTTAATCAATTTTCTAAAAAACAATTCAGGCCTTCTTACACAAATTTATTAGCAAATGTATAATCTCTGAAGATTAGTATTTATGCTAATAATTATAATTACGTGTTTTATCAATATTTTTATATATTCCTACTGTTAATTAATTACTGTTACAAATAACATAATTTAAAAATTAAATTATAAGTGCAGTAACTTACAATATAAAGGAATGAGTGAAAAAATAATTAATTAAATATTTTCAATTAACGATACTTGTCATTAAAAATTATACGTAAAATAAAAAAATTTTATTATAAATTAGTAGTATTTGATATTGCATTGTTATATACATATAAATAATTAGTTAAAATCCCGAGTGGACTTTAAATAACCGAGTCGCTACAACAGATGGAGTTATTTCTAACTCCGTACCGAAAGTTAAAAGAAAGTACGCAGGAATAAAAACACTTTCGTATACAGAGATCGAATTGATGTTTATTAAATAGTTCGAAAGGAAGACATGGCACATGGAGTGTAGTCGCAGTGAATTATTTTGTTTACTAGGCCGATAAACGCGTCACACGTAGATGATGTTAAGCACAGCATGAATTTAATGTTACTTATTCTTCCGTTGTCGGTAGTCAATAGCACGGCATTTCTGGCCTGTGCGCAGTTAAAAAATGCTTATACAGCATTTAGGCGGATGCTGCAACATAGTTTATGTAACAGAATTATTACTGTATTTAAAAGGAACATAAGCATGGATGTAATGTATCGATGTCTCGTAATGAACGTAACTTTCAGCGCAAAGTAATGTAATGTTCTTGTCACAATATATTTACATAGATTACACGTGAAATTTGCTCAAGTAGTATAAATAAATTTCATATATTATAAAACTTTTTCACAAGTGATATAGATTCAATTCGCAAGTAAAGTAGAGAGTCGACTAGAACTACTATCGAAACTATTTTTCAGAATATCTTCATTTTATAACAAAGTTTTTAGCTTCGGAAATATTAACCAAAACTACAGACTAGCAAAATAGATAATAAATTCGACAAAGATGATGTTATCGCTGTAAATCTTTAAACCATATATATTTGCAGAAACTGATGGCGTATTTTTGCTACTTCTAGAAAAAGAAAATGATGAGTTAATAATATCATTATCTGATTTACTTATATTAGTTTTCAATCAGATATATAACAGAATTCTGGGAATTAACAAGAATAACGTTTATCCCAAAATCTGTAGAATTGATATTTACTCATATACTAAAGACTATTAAAAAGATATTAGACAGATATATCAGAAAAAATGTATTAAATAGCTGATCTTTTTATGTTAATTTACTTATCACTAGTCTAAATAATAGAATTCAAGCAAAATTGTTTAAACTATTAGATAGTTAAAGTTGTCACACGCAAGCCCATGCAGCCGGTGTGCTAATTATATTAAAAGAATATTATTACAGTATAATTACTGGCATCGTACTAAATTCTCTAGTGATGTAGGCTGAAATGGTGAGCCTGTAAATTAATCCGGACAAAATTGAAAATCATTTAGTTCACAACGAAGTATAAAACTAAACATATTCAAGGTTTGCTAATGATTAGATAATCTATTTGTAAAATAAAAGAGAATCGGTGGTATAATTTTTTTTAGTACTATTTGCACTTATAATAATAGCATCAACTGAATCACCATACTAATGATCCATGCAACTGAAGCTACATACCCGGTACATCTTGCATAGTTTACATGTTGGACTACATCTCCAACTTATTAATTGCAATATGTAACATCTCTAAAGTTTTTGAGTCCGCTCTTCTGAAGGAAAACTGTTTAGCATTTTATTGAATTTACCTATCCCCTTTATTTAAGCAACATCCACTGTATTTGTAAATTATTTTTACAAAGGCATATAATATTATTACTCAGACTTGCCAGAATATTTTTTTTTTAATTTTTATAACATCTTGAGTATAATTGATAAATTTTATTAAATGTATTATTGAGGGTTAATATTGACTTACACAAATGCTAACTAATATTTATATATGTTAACTGATACAAATTATGATAGTAATAGAATAATCCATAAACAGCCATAATAAAAATAAAAGAAAGAAAATAAATAATAAATGATTGAATCTTAATAATTGAAGTAAGGCATGGCAAAAATCTAATGTTTTTTTGTATAATTTTCTGATATAAAATATATATTTAAAATATCATTGTTTACTATTATTCATTAAAGTATTTATTTGAAAAACAAAATTTTTTTACGCATATATCATATCTTCTGATAATTTTATAATACATTTCAGAATTAATTGACATAAAAACTACCTGATAAATAAGTGGTAGAGCTCTACAAAGATCTTTATCAAAGACTTTCAATACTGTTTGCTTAGTAATTTGTGGTGGGAAAATGCTTCCATCACTGCCCATAATACTATCGCATTGTGGGGTCGTCCAATGACCTAAGCCAGATTTACCATTCCATTTATCCATCAGTCCATATTTTGTAATGTCAAAACTTCCCGTAAATATTGTAAAATTATCTTTTCCTGTACCGTTTTTACCATAAAGTAATCCAAATTGTTCGTATGGTAATTTTTGATCTGTAGGTACAACATCTTTGGCAAGTTTAAGAAGAGGATCCTCATAGCCCCACAGTAATTGGCCAACTGATACTTCAACAAATGGCTTAATTTTTAAAATGTCCATTATAGAGGCCATAGCTAATCTAAGAAATCGAGCAGCATGTTTCGATTGACTCGTTGCTGAGAGCATTGGTACATTAGGAACAACAACTAAATCTTCTTCCGATCCATTCGATAGATCCTGTAATTAAAATTTTTTTAATTATCTATAAAAAAAGATCTTCTATTACGAGTTTAATTATATAATTTTATATATATCATTTTTAAAATCAACCTTTTTTATAATTTGTTTTCAGATATAGTATTTTTATGCTTTTCTAATCTATTATATGTAATATATTGGAGTATAATAAAACTATACAAACATAAGCGTTTAGATTTACCAATATAACTCGTACCACACTGATTAAAACAATTTTTTGATCGTTAACCTAATAAACTATAATATTTTAATCCTTTAAAAATATTTATTAAATCAATAACACATCACAAGAGATTATTGAGATTCTTATATTATCTTTATACAGCAAACTAGATGAAACATATTTTCTTAATATATAATATCTCAAAAGGATAAATCAGTTGGTTTTTATAAGTATACAAATTCAAATCCATGCAGTGTACTTTTTGTAGCTTAAAATTTGATATTGAAGAGAACTTGAAGCTCATAAAGTATGTACCATTAAAAAAATAAATTATCTGTGGATAAAATAATTCATTATGAAGTCGAAGAAACAGAAATTAATTAGTTTTGTTCATACGTTTAAAAATAATTTTAAATTGAATGAATTATACTAATAAATAATAATTTTAATTTTGTATATTTCATAAAATAAAATAAAATAACTAAAAGGCATTGAAAATGTGATTTAAAGTTTACTCTCAATTATTTACACTTTACTACATGTACTCATAATAGTGCACAAAATAAAAAGTCAAATATATAAATGTGTAAATTTCAGATGTAAATATTCTTTGTTACAAAATGGATAACTGGGATTCATTTAAATATAATAATATTCAATACTATTTTTACGTTTTTATTATTTATTTATTATTAATTTTTGTCTAACGTTTTTGATAATTTATTTAGTGGAGTAATGATGTTTTATCTCTTTTCTTGGCTTTTGATTTTATAGAACAATTTAATGATAACATGTATCAGATCATGATGACTTTCATTGTTTCTTACAAAAATTCATAATTAATTTAATGTAAATGAGTGTGATTAAACTCATGGAGTATAAAAACATAAACGTAAGTAAATTGTACATAAAGAGAGTTAAAATGTGTTAAATAATTTTTCTTTATTTATTAGATCATAAATTCATTGTTTTCTGTTGTACGTACAACGGTATAACTCATTACATAAAAAGTGTCGTCTAGAATACAGAACTAGTGGGAATTAATCTATCGCGATGTAAAATACAAATAGTCTGACTTATTAGGTTTACAGATTGCTCTAATATATATAAATGCAAATCTATAGTAAAAGAAAGAGAAGTAAAATCCTCAAAAATATTGCTAAATTAGGAAGGGCATCGGTTTTGGCAAGGGAGAAGCAGACTATTATGTCAGACGAATTTCCCATGATACAAGAATACAAGCCTATTAAACTAAAGGAATTGATTGTATTTATAAATTTGATCACTTCTCCTTATAAGAGATATGATACGTTATTTTGACGCTGAAGAAATATGATGCTTAAGTAAAAAAAACGTTAAACGCGTCATTGATATTGTGCCTCGGAGGAATTCATTACAATCATTAATGAATTGGACATTGAAACAAAGGAACTCAATTAATTATGCAATTGGTTTCAGCATGGAGTTCTTATTATCGATTTGTGTCGGCAAGAAGACAAGAATTTGTTCCTGAAGCAAACCGACTACTCAATTAAAAACACAATAATCGAAATGAAGGTAAATGACATGTTGGATCTTATTAGACACAGAAAAGTGCTGGTGTACTTGTCGGGGCCCATGGATTATTTCAAGACTGTGGCAAAGTTTGCATACCAAAACAAAAAATTCCATTGTAAGAAGAGGAAATTGACCAATTTAAAACCGGTTACTAATAAAGACAGCCGTAATTTTAACTAGCATAACTTAATAAATATATTTTATCTTATAATTAATATCAAAATCAACAAGAAAACTAAATCAAACTCCGCGAAATTCCAAAAACGGTGATTATGAATAAAAAAATAAAAAAAATAATAAAAAAATAAAAAAAATAATAAAAAAAATAAAAAATAACCAAACGTATGCTAACTCAAAGTCACATAAACTAATCTAACGCATGCTCACGCGTAATTCAATAAAACACGAAAACAATAAACGACCCGATCTTATTAGTCTAAGGTCAACGAGAGGAACCCCGAGAGATATCAAATGATTGTAATACGAGGAGATTATTGCTTTAATTCAGGATTGTGCAGCTAGAGAATTGAAACTGATATTGGCTTTTTACTAATACTCACCATATTGTTTGAGATAACTCTGATACAAATCAAAGAGAAAAATGAATCTGGATAACCAAAAATTTAGATCTACTAAATTAAGTAAAAAACTTCATCTTTTAAAATAAAATTAGAAGGAATCTAAATTTTACCTTAACCACTACTATAATCAGTAGTTGCTGTAGATAGTATAGTAGTAGGATTAGACTGATGAAGTTTCAATGTCTGATGACAACTACATAATATTCTACATATATACATGTATATCTTATGGCATCCATAAATTTTTGTTGCATTGCATATTTTCTATTATTATTATACGTTTTAAAAGTTGCCAAGTATATTTTAAATAATAATTCGAATAATGATTAATTTAGAAATACTGTGTAATATTTTAATTTAAGATTTAGTAGTTTTCTGATTTAATTATTTAGTTTTACTCTATGGTTTTTATAGGTAGTACTATTTTTATTTAGGTTATGCTAATAAATATATATTGCTTAACATTATAATTATAATAAATTTCTAATTTTATAATTATAATAACATGGCATCAGATTCATCGTGTGTGTATCAAACAGTAAACATCACAAAAACATGTAGCTTGAGATTTGATACAGTGTTAAGAGAATAGAAAGAGAAAGGTGATTAAAAGTAACAGAGTGAGAAGAAGAAATTGTGAAGTGCTGGTGAAAGTGTAGATGAAAGCATGGGTGTGGAAAAACAGAGAGAGAAGGTGGTAAAGAGAAGACTAACCGGTGAGGTTAGGAAAAGACGCGCTCAAAGATGAATGAGTGTGGCGAGCGTGTGCGAAAGAAAGGAGGTGTCGCCGCTTTTGGACCGGATACTCCAACCAACGTGGTACCCACAGAGGCGAAGAAGGGCGGAATGGCTACGACAAGAGGTAGAGGAGTAAAAACCGGACAGGGACAGAGAACCTTGGAGGAATTACAAAAACAGGGGAAAAAGGTGACATTCGTAGAGGAGGAAGAGTGGAAAAATATAATTAAAGAATTTATGAAAGAGAGAAAAAATGAAAAATCTAAGAAAGAAAAAATGAATGGAGTACAGGAAAGAAAGACAGGAGATGAAAGAATGGCTACAGGGAGAAAATGAAAAAATAAAAAAGACTTTTAGAAAAATGGAAAAGAGATTAAGGGAGCTGGAGAACAGATGGGGGCAAGAAGTGGAATGCCATAGAGGAAGAGCTGAAAAAGATAATGGATGTGAGAGAAAACGAAACCGAGTGGAGGATGAACATGTAGGTGAGGATGAGTTACGGGGAGAGATATTTTCAGGAGGATGAGGTTGGTGATGGGGGCAGTAAAAGTGAAAGATTATGTATGCTTAGCGGAAACATGGGTGGAAAAGAAGGATATAGAGAGATATAAGAAGATAATATCGAAAAGCATGGAATGTAAGATAGTAGGAGCGAAATGAGAAAAAAGAAAGAAAGAACTATGGGGGTATTCATTACTGGGATCAAGAGAAACTAGGAAATATTGGTAAGAGAAGAAGATGAAGCGAGGGAAGAGGGACTGATAAAGACAAGAATAAGCACACAAAATAATGAGATAGATATCACAACTTGAACAGTATATAATAAAAAGGAATTGGAGAGAAAATTGGAAATAATAGAAGAAGAAGACCACAATATAAGGAAAGAAATGCTGATAATGGGGAATTTCAACACGAGAATTGGACAACTAGGAAAATATACTAAAAACGCAGAAACTCGGAAGCTGAGGAAAAGAAAAAGTAAAGACCAAAACTAGAAAAGAAAAAAGAGGAACTGATAAGAGTAGAAGGAAATGGATGGTATGTAATGAATGGAGTTACAGAAGGAGACAAAAAAGGCGAAATCACATACATGGAAGCAGAAAAAGCTCGGTGATATATTTGGCGATAGGAGATGAAAGGCTATGAAACAGGCTTAGAGAATTGAAAGTAGAAAGCAGAGTGGAATCAGATCACCATCCGCTATGAATTAGGATAAGAGAGGACGAAGTAAAAAGAGGGAAACAAACGAGAAGAGAGGAAACGAAAGAGAGAAAAAGATGGATAGAAAAATGAGACGAAGAAAATATACAGGAGTACATTGAAAAGACAAAAGAGAAATACAAAGCGTCAGAAAATGCAACAGAAACGGAAGCATTATGGACAGAACTAAAGGAAAGAACAGAGGTAGCAATACAAAGGAAAAAGGCGAATGTGAAGATATGGAAAATAGGGATGAATAGATGGTGGGAGAAAGACTGCAGTAAAGAGTAAAGAAGTACTAAGAAGACGCTGAAACTATAGAAAGAAGGTAAGGGCGCGATGGAAAAATATTTGAAACAGAAGGAATCACGGAGGACAATCTGTAAATTCAAAATGGTACAGTGGAAGGAGAAAGAAGAAGCAACTATGAGGAAATTAAGAAAAGAAGGAGAGATCTGAAAAATACTGAATAAAGGAAAGAAAAGAAGAGAGTGGAAGAAGAGATTAAGATGAAAGAATGGATGAGACATTTCATAAAATTACTAGGAGGAACCAAAGAGGGTGAGAAGCTCAAAAGAGAGGAAAATAGGAGAGAAGAGAATTACGCCCAAATAGAGGATAGAGAAATAGGTAAATCATGTGAAAAACTGAAGAAGAAAAAGCAAGAGAGATAGATGGTATAGGAAATGAAGCGTGGATCTATGGAGGGATAATTCAGAACCAGATTAAGTGAAATAATTAAGAAGATGTGGAGAGGATAGGAGATACCAGAAGAATGAAGGACGGCTCAAATCATATTGATACAAAAGAAGGGCAATAGAATGGAGACAAGAAACTATTAGGGCCTATTCATGCTATCGACCGCGTTCAAGATCTACGTGAATGTGGTGAAAGAGAGACTGACTCAATCGAAATATTTTTAAGTGCATATATAAGAAAAAATAATTTAAATTTCAGGAGAAAAAATTATAATAAATTATTTACAGAATTATTACGTAATTTTCAAAATAAGAATAAGTATTCGCGAATTATAGAGAAATTTATTATTCAGATTAATGGAATCGTTAAGACAAAGATTTACAAGAGCTACGGTAAATGCGTTAATAAAAGCATTATGAGACAGTCAGATAAAATTTTTTATTGATGGCCTGACAGAATAAGCCGGATATAGCAAGTAAGGGATAGAATACGGGAGATCATAATCACTGGTGAAAACTATACATTTTAGCACAGATACAGAATAGATATTATAAAATACAGATAAAATTTAATAGCGCAGGAAAATTCAATAAAGATTAAAACAGAAACTTCTAAAAAAATAAGAATAATGAATCAAATTACACTGGATCTAATTCATATGAAAAAAGAAACATCAAATACTAACAATACAAAACAGTTATAGACAGTTATAAACAGAAACATTAAATAATTTTTTTTAATTTTTAGAATGAAGGATATCTATAACGTAATTGTAGGTAAAGTGTATATACGCGCTATATAATAAAAAGTAGAAATAAACGACTGATAAATAGTAATGAAAATTTAAATGAAAATTTAAAGACGTCAAAATATAAATTTTGATTTAAACTTCAAAGGCGTTTTATTAACCGGGGCGAAGTCGAACATGATAGAAATCCGCTCAATGTTACTCATATGAGGATAGCAATAATATTTTAACTTCTGTACATGCCTTGGAGCATATATACACAATAATTAATACAATTAAGATTTAATTAGCTAAAAAATAAAAAAGTGGATATAAGTTTATTTTGCATTATTAATATATAATTTTCCACATGTTAATATATATCTCATGTTAAACCGTATAATGAATAAATATTCATTATTAAAAATATAAATTTTTCTTGTATTATGCACTAACCTAGAAATAAAAATATTTATGTAGTAGTAATAATTATTTTATAATTATGTATTTATGCAATAAATGAATTGATTAATTGTAAAATAAATCGTTGAAGCTCACTGAATATTATTGAATTTATTGGATGATGATGAAACTTCGATATTAATTTTCCTTAACTTAATGTTGATAAACTGTCAACATGTGTTTCACCGGCTCTATATCACTTTTACATAAACGGATGTCTTGATGATATAGGAGGTGCTGACATCCATGAATTAGACAGAGACAACGATAGGCGGGAAAATGTATTGTATATACATTTATACAATTAATGCACATGGGAGGTAGTGTAAGTGATAGAAAATTCAAGTAATGTACCGCCATGAAATGGCCAATAATTACAGTTTATATAGGATTCCGTTAAGGGCAGCAGAGTAGAACACATAGTGTACACGAAGCACAGTTAATAAGTATAGTTATTGAGTAAAGTAAGATACACAGAGGGAAGAAAAATACAGAGAAAAGTGCAGTGAAAAAAGGAGATACATAGAAAAAGAAAAGTGAAAGAAACAGAAGCAGCGCAGTGAGTGAAAAAGTGTCGAGAAAAAAGAAAAAGTGTACAGGTTAGGAAAAGGCAGGATACCGGCGGCACGTGACAGAGGTAAAGGAACGTCAATAGATATCGCAATACCACAAAAGCATGGAGCCCGCCGAGAGCCCCAGATAAAATTGAACGGGCACAATAAAAACCAACAGCGATTGAGGGGAGGTAAGGATCCACACAGAACAATAGAGAAATATAAGATAAGAAGAAACAACACAAAACCAACAAAAACAGGTAACAGCAAATATAAAAAGAAATAGATACAATCAGAAACCAGATAAATATCAAATAAATAAGGAGATAACAATAAATAGAGATAAAAATAAAAATAAAATAAATAAATAACCATTTCAAAGATAAGCACAAAAAATATAACATAGAACAAAAAAAAATGAAACAACAAATTGACACAAAAGAAATATAAAAACTGGTTACGAAGAGATACACAACAAAAATAAAAAATATATACAAAAAATTTAAAAATATTAACAGATAACAAATAAATAGATATAAACAGAAAACGAAACAAATAATAAAATAAAAATAAAAATAATTTTGTTACACTTAAAGATAAAAATAAATTTTATTATTATAAATAAATATGTTTTTTCACCCTCAATATCAAGCAACACTTAACAGAAAAACAAAATAAATAGATTGGAAATAAGCAAAAGAGACAAATAAAATAATAAATAAAAACGAAAGGTAAAAATAAAAAATAGAGAAAAGGACAATAAGCAAGAGAAAAACAGAAAAATAAAACAATAGAAACTAGAAAAGTGGATCTAAACCTGCTGGAAAAAAACCCACGAACGCACACAAACATCAGCACCAAACAGGAGAAAGGCAAGGCAACAAGAAGTAAAACAAGGAAAAAAGAGGGAACACAGCTGACGATTGAAGGCTGTACAAAGAGAGTGATGTATGAGGAGGAGGATTTATAGAAGAACAACAAAGGATAATAGAGGAAGAGAGAAAAAGCAGGGAAATGGAGAGGGTAGAGAGAGAAAAATACAACAGAGAAATAATGGAGAGATTTGACAAGTTAGAAAAATTGTATGCGAAGGAAATGAAAGGAGCAAAATAAGGGAGAGAGAGGATGGAAAAGTTATATGAAAAAATAATAGAGAAAGTGAAGGAAGAGCAAGAGAGTGTGAGATCGTGGACGAGAAAGATGGAGGAGAGAATGACGAAAATGGAAGAAAGGATGAAGGAAATACAGGAATTAGGAAGTGAGGTGGGCGAAGGACAGAGAGAAAAGGGGAAAACACAGAGACATGGAAACACACATAGAGGAGAGAGACAGAGATACTAACACATAGAGTAGCAAGAGCCCGCGCAACTCAAGACCGCAGAGGAAGTGGAGGCACAAGTACTTCAAGGTGGAGCACCGGAAGTGGGGGAAGCAGAGGCGTAATATCGGGCAGAGAGATAGAAGGATTACGAAGAATGATGCGGGAAAGAGAACGAAAGGACAGGAAAGAAAACGTGGTAATCAGAGGAGTAGACAGGGGAGATGTGGAAAAAATGAGAATACAAAGATGGGCGGAGCACTTCATAGGAACGAGACTCGGATGTTTGTTAATGCAATCAACGGCCTACAAAATCTACGCGGGAGTGCTAAAGAACAAACTGAAAAAAGAAACAGAGGGAAAAAGGTACTACCGGAAGGGCAAGCGGGATTTAGGAAAGGCAGAGGGACCATGGACAATATGTACATATTGGATTGGATAATAAGAAAAACACAAAGTGAAAAGAAGAAACTATACATATTGTTCGTAGACCTAAAAGCAGCATTTGACACGATCAACAGAGGCAAGCTATAGCAGATAATGAAAGAGAAAGGATACAGTGAAGAGGTAAAACACAGAATCACAGGAATATATAGGGAAACTAAATGCAGAGTAAGGACGAAACAAGGATATACAGAGGAGTTTTGGACAAACAAAGGGCTAAGACAAGATTGTAGTCTGAGCCCGATTTTGTTCAATACATCATAGCAGGAATAGAAGAAACTATGAAGGAAAGAAACATAGAAGGGACAAGAGTACAAAATAAAAGGGTGTGGACGTTGGCGTATGCTGACGACCTAGCACTAATAAGCGAAAACAGAGAAGCGATGCAGGACATGATGGAGACTGAAGAAATTTTTGAAAGAAAGAGAGATGACATTAAATGCTGAAAAAACAAAAATCATGGTGGTGAAAAAGAGCAGGAAGAAGGAAACAGAGAGATGAAGTTGGAGTGGCAAATGAGTAGAGGCAGTGACGAGTTTCAACTATCTCGGATTTATATTCAGAAGCGACGGGAAATATGACAGTCATATCAGAGAAAGGATACACAAGGGCAGAGTGTGGCAAAAAAATATGGAGCTTAGCAGAGAGACGCTACGCAGGGGATTTTAAGCGCAGAAAAATGTTGTTCAACTACCTGGTTAGAGGTGTAATGAAGTACGGAGTCGAAATATGGGGAAAGAATGAAGTAAAAGAAATGGAAAAAATTAAAACGGATTATTACAGATGGACCCTGTTACTCAACTTCTATACTCCAAGATACCTTGTATACGAGAAAACAGTCTAAAATAGGATGGATACGGAATGGAAAATCAAAACATTGAAATTTGAGGATAAGATAGAGCAGATGGATGAGGAGAGACTAACAAAGAAATGTTTAGAAGAGAGCAGAAAGAAGAAAGAGGAAAGGGATATAAAACAGACAAATAAATGGATGAATAAGCTGGGGCTGAGCAAAGCACAAATCGAGATATGGAAAGCAGAGGGAAGAAAAATATACAGCGAACTGAGTAGAAGAGACAAGGACATACAAAGACAAGACAGGACTAGTAGAATGACAAAATCAAACTACAACAGAACATACATAGACATCAGAGAAATGGGACTACCTAGATATCTTAGGAAAACTGAAAACGCAAAAGACATGAAAATAATCGCTAGAGTAAGACGTGGTAATATAACCACCACCAATAGATATTGGCTGAATATAGAAGAAAGGAGATGCCCTCTATGCAGATAGGGAGAAGGAGATTGGGGACATTGGATAAAGAAATGCGAGAATACGAGAGACATTTTTGAGGATTTCAGGAAAAGCAGCAAAGAAACAAACACTGACTATGACTATGACATAAAAATAAGAATCAGCGACAAGACAGAAAAAAAGATATAATTAAAGCAATAAAAGAGGTGGAAAAGAGAGAAAGAAAAAAGAGCAGAAAAACGAAAAATACAGAGGGAAAGAAACAATAATTAAAGAAGTAAGAGACAAAGAAGCACAAAAGAATGAAAAGTGTAAATAAGAGTGAAAGACACGAACAAACATTGAAAAAATGTAAAAATGGTGTATATACAAGTGTAAATGTGAGATGTAAGATATAAATGTAAAATATAATTTGTAAATACTGTAAAACTATGTAAAAACGGAACTTGTCCCCGGACCAAATGGCTGGGACGTATGCAATTAATAATACAGTTTATATAATTATCGGCAGAGAAATAGTTTTCTTATTTTTATTTTTAATTTAATATTGTGATTGATTAACCAAATACAATAGAGGATTTTAAAATCGAAAAAGTAGATGAACTATCTACATGAAATAACCGATTATGAATTTTCAATTTGGCGTAAAGTCATAAAAGAAAGTTTATAATTGGTAAATAAATAAAGTAGTGAGATGGAAAAGTAGGATTTTTGTAATAATGAAAATTCTATGATCATTATTAGATTGTCTATCATAGTATAAAGATCAAATCTTATTACAGTTGATTATTTCTATCATTATAAATATATTAAATTGTTGAATTGTTAATTATTATAAATATTATAATTATAATATTATTATTTAGTAGTGCTGGGATATATTTGATAATATTATATAATCATAATATATATATATAAAATTATTGTAGTGGTGAAAATTTATTTATAATAATTATAAATAATTTGAATATTGATTTATCGTAATTATTTATGATTTTATATTGTTGGTACAATTTATTGAAGTGAAGTAAGTAATACTAATAAGGATTTATATAAATATATTTGAAAAAAAAATTTTAAGAGAAAGAATTAGTAAATAAATAAAATAAATTATATATATTTATATCTTTCTCACTAATCAACTAATAATAGGTAAGATTTTATAAAATCTTTATATATTATTTTTAATTCAATTATTATAATCTAATATTGATTTATACATATATATATATTTAATAATTTTGTTATTGATTCATTTTGTTTGTAACCTTTGAGATTTTTTTTTATTATTTAAATTTAACGTAATTCCCCCTGTATTCTTAGATAGTGAAAAAAGAATATCTTTGTAGTGATAGGTTTTAATATTTATTTATTTAAATAAACTAATTGATTTCCATCGTTACAACGGTTGCTAAAAAGTTTCTTTTTCATTAAAATCTTTTATAATAAATAGTGTATTTTTCTAACACATTGAAATTTAAAATATAAAAAAAGGATTATTTACAAGTTCTTCGCATTGGTGGAAATATATTGCAAATAATGAAATATTACCTCTGAATAGATAAATTTCTTTTTAACATTATAAGTAAGAGTGCCATTAAGATTAAATTTAATGTTAACTTTTTCCCAGGTTTCGAGATAAATGTATGGTCCAAGTTCCTGCAAGATAGGTTTTTCACCATTATTAAGAAATTCATCCGCATTGGTAACATTGTAAATATAAATAGACATTTGTGGTGTGACAGGAGGTCGTTTCCACCAATGAAAAGTGCGACTACCATCCTCCAAAGCAATTTCCTTGTTTATAACTAGATTAATGATTCGAGGAAACAATGCAGCCAGAATACCAGCAATAATTATCATGACAGCGCCTATCGCTACGGCAGCCCCTAAAAAATGTAATTTTTATAAAATTAATGACTTAATAATGTTTTTTAAACTTAAATTTAAATATTAAAATTTTTCATAATTAAATACATAAAATAAGTAAATAATAATAAAAATGTATGGAATTGAATTTTGTGATCTCAATTTTATATTAATTTATAAATTATAATAAAAATAAAGTATGTTCGTGCAATAAATACAGCAACGAGAATCTAAAATCATACATTAATATTGAATTCCTAAAGAAATTAATAAAACCAATAAAATTTCAGTTCAAATAAGGAAGAACCAAATTAGTCTATTATCATTTAAAAATAAATGTACATTAATAAATACAAAATTCATAAAATCACCAAATGCAAAAATAAACTAAATAATTATAATTTAGTAACATTTGAATTTGTAGTATCTTCCTCTATAGTATTTTTAAAGCTTAAAAATGTGTTCTTTTTATGAGGGGTTTTTGTTGCTTTTTCTCACAGAAAAACAAATTTTCTATGGGTTTAAAATTTAACAGTAAATTTTAAAACGAAACTGACCAACAAACTCGCAACTTTAATGACTATGTTCCTACACTCTCTCATGAAAACTTGAAGATAAGAATTTCTGATATTATGGAAACTTTTTATTCCCGTACAATATTCAAACTATTAATAATACTTTAGATTCAACTAAATCGCTATATTTGCGCTTTTCGTAATATGAGAAAATAATGATCCACCAAACTAAAATTGGATTTGTTGTTATTTTTTTATCTCTATCATTACTTTCGCAATATTGGTGTTGAGTCCGAGTTGTCAAACTCTAATATTGCCAGTAGATGTTTAATCCAGTCATATATTAAATACCTAGCGATATCTATAATAAATTAATAGTATATCTTTTACATAAGTATATATAATGTATACTTTGATATGCTTTCGTCTGTTTATTTTATTAAAAACTATTAATGTACTGATTACACGTTCTTAATATGGAGTTTGATTTAAAATACCAAATTTATGTCCTTATTGTATGAATTAATTTTCAAAATTTATGATTGATGGTAACTCTAACCAACAGTTAATGTATACATTATTATGTTTAATTTATTGCTACAATAATATTGTAAATTATGCTTTAAAAAGTATCTGGTCCAACATTTTACACGTTCAATATTGACCAAGATTCTGACTACATCATACGTTGTCGTTAGACTTTGTAAACAAATCTTGACTCTGGCGAATTATTTCTACGTAATTTGTGCATAACTGTTAATGAACAGGTAATTATTGCACAATATTTAAACACTTGGGTTTATGTCTTTATGTTTTGTATTTGTATTTTAATTTGTAAAAAATTTTTGTGAACAAAATAAGTTTTTCTGTTTTATTTATTTAAACAAAAAGCACTGACTCTCCATAAAAAGGATGTACACATGAACAAGCTTGAAATACTATGAAAGTATATAATATAAAACTAAATGTTATTGAATTATCTAGTCCACATTCATATTGTTAATATAGCGAATTCCAACTACACATGTACACGCCATCAAATGCGTTAGGAAGTACAAGAAAATAAATTTATGTCCTTGTTCGTCGACACAACACCGAAAAATAAGGTACAATCTTATATTAACTTATTACCAGTTTTTGGAGAATAATTTTAATTGTATCAATGCTGTAAGGATATAAAAAACATACTTTTGTAATATATCTGTCTAAATTTTTAATGTGTTAAATAAAACATGTAATCATTTCGTTTAATAAATACTAAAGAATTAAATTTGACTATAATATTAATTATGTATAAAAAATTATTTAATATTAAATTTGAATGGAACATTTATTTTCTACATTTTTAATAAAATATTTTAGAACTCGTGGTTTTAAATTCTAATTTTTGTATAAATGATACAAAAATTTGGATTAATATACGATTTAATATTTTATATTATAAATACTAAAGAATATAATAATATAAGATTATTTAAAACAACAACAATAATAACAACTATATATAATATCTCTAAAACCAAATTTCGCAAGTATAAAATTTTTTAAAAGAAATTTTTATTAAAAATATTTTATTATATAAATAAAACTATTTTCTTCAAACCAAAAATAGCATTAAAATAAATTCCACGCAATAGTATACTTTTAAAGCTTATCTAGAACATTTTTTTTGTTTGGTTCTTTCTTCAAAATGTAATGTTATTCCTAATATATATTATAACTATTTTTGTATTATAATTATAATTATGATTTAAATTTATAATTTTCGATTATTTTATATATTCTAAAAATGTTATTAAAAAAAATAGTCTATTTAAAATTTATAATTGCATACAAATATAATATTTTAATAAATAGACATGTTTTTTCAACAATGCTACATATATTCCGTACTGGTAAATTTAGTATGTATGGATTCTAAAATTACTATATTTTTTTTCTTCGGAAATGAAGTTAAAGCATCATATTTCGATTTTAATAGATTTATTATTATGCTGCATGTGTGTTTACAATAACATAAACATTTAATGCAATAAAGCTTTATTTAAAATATCAGAATTCCTTGAAAAAATGGAAATAGTACGCACAAAAAATTCAGAACATGTTTTATTATTACATAGTCATGATGATTACGTAGTCACAATAGAATTTTATGTACTGAATTTGAAAATTTTTCTGTTTGTATCTCGAAAATTTCAATCATTACTTATCTCAATATTGGAACTTTACATACTGCATGAATTAATATAATTATTTTGAAGACTTGTACATATACTTTTACTTATTATTAATATAATATACGATACTTTCATTATTACAAAACAAGTAAATATTTTAATTTTTTCAGTACGTACATACATTATGTGTGTTTTTATATGCGCCGATGCATATGCACATGAATATATTTACAAGTTTTAAAACTTGCTTATCAAAAATAATGTTCAAAAGTATAAAAATCTATATTTATGACAACTTTATAATGACTTATAAAAAGCTGTAATACTATTGAATTGATTTTTTCATTATCATTTTTTAAAGAATTTTTTATAAAAAGAAAACATATTATTACTTATGTGGAAGTTTAATCAATTGATATTTGATAATTGAAACATTATTTGTGAAAATATTTATTATTTTTATGATATATTAAAATATATTATAAATTATATATTACCGTTATTCGTGTATATTTTATTATTTAGATTTACTTAATTTTTAATTTTATTAAAATTAAATATATTTTAATTCAATCAATGTAATGACAACATTCTAACAAAAATAAAAAAATATTAATATAAAGCCATAATTTATTGTTTTAAAATATTTATTTACTAATTATTTTGTCAAATATATAATTCAATTTAGATTTCATTCAATATATATTTTTATAATTTCTTTTTTATGAAAAAAAATAATTTTAACATTATAAATAATTAAATATAGTTAAAATACATAATACATTTTTAATGCTATATTTATGCTTCAGCATAATTAAAACACAATTTATGTTGCATTATTTAACTATTATTTTATTTATAAAAGAAATAGAAATATATAAAATATATAAAAGTTATCTGTGAAAAGTACACATGAATAGTATTTTGAAAATTTAAAACTCATATATGGCTAATGGTGCGAATAAAATATTATTCAAAGTATCATTAATTCATAAGATTTAATATTTAAATTAAAATATTTTAATTAAAATACTTATAATTGAACGTAGTAGACAAAGTAACAAAGCACTTTTTAGGTTATAAAAAAAGCAGCTAGTAATACATATCAAAATTCGTTAAAAAATCAGTATTTTTATTTTCTAAAATGCCATTCATAATATTCAGGGACTTATATTTATTAATAGTTTTAACGAAAAAATGTAATTTTTTTACTTTATTTGTTATAAAATATAAAATTTTAATTTTAATACTATAGTATGGAAGATTTGTTGTTAATAATATTGTGAATAAAATTCTTTTTTATATAAATTGATAAGAAAATTGGAAGCGAAGGAATTTTCCAAATTTCTTTTGTAAATTTATAATTTAATTCAAAAATTTACAACGTTTTTATTTTTTAATATTTATAACTCTAGTTTCGGGAAATTAGAGTAATTAATATGCACTTTATTTGTATAAAATTTTAGCTTAATTGGATTATTCGTTTGTGAATAATACTAATATTAATTAAATTATGCAAAAATTTATGAAGTTATTTCCAGCTTAATTCACTTGACGATTTTAATTTTTTCAACGGTTTTAAAAAATATAATTGTTGCACAACAAATCCATTATCTTAAATTTTGTAAAAATCGTTTAAATTATCTAATAAATATGCATACAGATGACTAAAAACGACCAAGCACGCACAAATTGATGAGGAGTTGGGGAGAGGAATAATTGAGGGGTTAATTAGCGCGGATTTCACTTCTATTACTATATATTACAATTCTCCGATTCTTACTATTCTCATTCCTCTGGTGCTTGGCAGTTTTTGGTCATCTTTGTGCATATTTTTGAGATAATTTAAACTATTTTTACAAAATTTAAGTTACACGATTTATTGTACAATAATTATATTTTTTTAAACTGTTGAAAAAACTGAAATTGTCAGGTGCATTGAGTTGTAAATAACTTTATAAATTTTTGCATAATTTAATTAACATTAGTATTATTAAAAAACGAATAATCCGATCAAGCTAAAATTTTGTACAAATAAAGTGCATATTAATTACTTTCATGTCCCAAAAATATAGCTCTAAATATTAAAAAAATAAAAAAGTTACATATTTTTTAATTAATTTAAATATTTTCCGGTTATTGAAAAATTTCTCAGTTTCTAATCTTCTAGATTTATAAAAAATGAATTTTATTCACAATTAGTGATTTTTTTACGAATTTTGATATGTATCACTAACTGCTTTTTTCATGATCTAAAAAGCGCTTTATTACTTGATCTAGTATATTTTAATAATAATGAAATTATTACAGGTCATCATAGATTATTAGTTAAGAAAAAACGAAGTTCTTTTTTTGCAAGATGAATAAACTATTGATAATATAAATTTTTATTTATTAAAATGGTTACATCCATGAAAATGTTCATAAAGTGTTCATTCATAATGAATAATACTTGTTATAATTAACTGCAGTAATATTATAATGATAACTTTTAGGTACTTCTACGATTATAAATGAGCTGAATATCAAATTCCGTCGCTATTGTCATGAAATTACTTGATTTATTAGGTAATTTAGATAGTATTTTTAATTTAAAAAGATTTAGCAAAATTCATCTTAATTCTTATAGAGATTGCTCTTTCAGACAAGAATGTCCTTTTATTACTTTTTTTCCCTTGCATACTTCAATATTATCGTTTGTCTTCGTATCACATCGATCAAGTAACATTTTCTACGATTATGAAGAAGTACAGAGTCATCAGTGCACGTATAGATACTAAAAATTCTTGTCATAATTATCCACGATATCGTCGAGTATTGAATATATGTATGAAATACATCTAAACTAATTATAACAAATATTTGTGGTAAATATTCTCGGAATAAAAATTTTCATCATCTGTTTCTTGATAATTATATAAAATAGTTATGCTTCATACTCATTGTAACATTTTCCAAAATATCACCATAATTTTTACATCATTACTAGTATGCAGAATTTATGAAAACTAAACGAAAATCAATACATAACGATTAAATTTTTAGGACTACAAGAAATTTATTTCAAAATTAAATTCTTTTATTTTTTTAATTTGATTTATTTATTTTTTAAAATTCATATTTTTATGGATAATTAAATTTAAATGTATAATTGTTTTAGAACCATACTTTTAAAAATATTTTTTTAAGATTTTATGTTGATTTTTTAAAATACTTGAACAGATGTGAAATATTTATTTATGGATCTAATATATTTATTTATATTATATTTAAAAGTTATTTTTAAATATTAATTAAGAATTAAAAAAAAAAAATTAACAGGTAAAAAAATACATGCTTCTAATTATATTGTAAATGAATAATTTTCTAACAAATTAATAATAATAATCTAAATATAATTTATATAATACGTTAAAAATTAATTTGAATTTTTTTATACAATTTATTGTAAATGATTGTTTAATTAGATGAATGTTTTTTTATAAAGTATATTGTAAATATTAATTTATGGATATTAGGAGAGTTAATGGTTCTTGATTAAAACAAATGTTTTTTAATAATTAGGATTTCTTATCAAGATGAAGATCCTTATTTTTTGAGAAAAATTCAAAAAAAATTCATATATAAATGAACTAAAATAAATTGTTAAATAATTATAAAACAAATAAATTACTGTTTATGCATACAATAGATTTTTATTTTATCATTAAAGAGATAAATTTTAACAAATAATTTAATTTGGAAACGTATCTACTTTCTTACGATTTTCAAATATAAATGTTTGTCGAAATGCTTAACAACTGTATATATTGATATTTTAGATACGTCATATTTTAGTAAATCTCAATTGGTCAGTAAATATCAATTAAGAGTATTATTAAATTTTTATGCTCATCATTTCTGATGTGCTTCTTTTAAATCGATTTTTTCTCAAAAAAAGAACAATACTTCAATATTTCTTATGTATATACATTGTAATAATTAAATAAATGTTATTAGAAAAATTATGATATTACATATATTACTTTTTAATTATAAGAAAGTAAATAGAGAGGTACGTATAATTTTAATACATGTTAAAAATAAGATCATATTTTTGATAAAAATTTACTTAAAGTTCTGTCGTATCTGGTTTATGGATCAATAAATAATTGGATATAGAATTTTTTTGTAAATTTGAAAGGTAATAAATTACAACCAATGATGGATTAACGAGTATTTTAACTTGTTACAACATTTGTTTAAGCTTATTACATTTAAAAATTTTGAAAAATACCCAGTAGTATTATTTTCTTCAAGTTTATTCAGATAAAATTTTATATTATTTTCAATAACTTTTTTTACACAAATGTTTGATATTCAATGCATAGTTTATAATAAGTGATTTATAATTTTTTATTTTAGTATTAATTTAATAAATTTACTGATAGATAAACATTTTTAATACGTTAGTTACAATATAATTTCCCATCGGATGGTTGTCACCTTGACGTAGTGGAGGGGCTTGGCTGAATGAGTTTGCGAAGTAGCATGCTTGAGACCGGCTAGAATAGTTGAACGAATGGTTGAGCGAATGAAGAATCTACTAAGTTGAGCAGTCTACATTAAAATGAATATGGATGCATGAACAAATAGATCGAACCCCCTAAAATGAGCACTCGCAGTGAATGAAGGGATTCTCCTCAAAAGGGTTCTCCTGTAAATGTAGCATGGCTGTGATGATTACAAAAGCGAGACAAACGATTCTTGGTTGTCTTGCATTTGACTCCTTGATTAAAGCATGTCACGCATCTCCTCTAGCAAACCCCGCATCCTCGGCCCTCGTTCTCTACCACCCCGGTTCTCACCGAGCACATGGGATTTCCAGCCACTTAAACTTAAACAACCGCTTCTTAATTTCTCAATTTAGGTAGGTTCATTGAAAAAATCACGCACTAATAAACACAGGATCCCAGATCAAAAAACAGATTTAAAAGGTGTCGTAGGTCCCCGAATTTTATATTTAAATAAATAATACAACTGCTTATTTTAATTTTATTTGTCTTCACATTTACTTGTGCTTTGAATTCTTCAGAATATGCGGTAAAAATGAATTTTTCTACCCTATTATTTATTTTGTAACGTTCTCAATTAAGAGCACTTTTATATGTATATGATGTGCTTTCAAAGAATTATAAATTTTCTATATTAAATTCCCGGTTTAGGTCATATATTATATGGTGTTCTTTTTACACCTTACTTTAGCAGTTTATGTTCAGTATACTATAAATAATTCCCAATATCCACTGCCTCTCCACAAAAAATTATTTCAAGACCTTTTGATGCAACATACCTAGACATATTAAGCAGGGATCTTTTTTTCTTTTTGCAGCTCTATTGAAAACAGAATTATGCAATACTCTTGCACTATATATAAAGATACTAAGAACCGTTGATAACTAACGCGTGATTAACGTATTATGGTTTTAACAGCTTTGATGTATACTAATTACAGGATAGAGTACCCATACAATATAAATGATAAATATATATCTGGCTTCAAAAGGCAATAATAACTTTTACCATCCATTACTCATAATTTCTAAGAGGTTTTTCTTGTAAAGCCTTTAAAGGTCACGTTTGTAGATAACACTTTTTGCATATGCACTTACAATAAAATGTTAATTCTAAATGATTTAAAAAGCTTAATTTTTTACGATGAGTAGGGTGCTGTATATTCTATACGAACAAAACTTTAAGATCTATATTAACATATTCGCTTTCTTTATCAACTTTAGTTATTTTTTATATTTTTCCGAACTGTATGTTTATCGTTTACGCAAAATTCTTAATAATATTAATTATTTCTTTTTTTATGTTTTATTAAATATATATATGTATAATTATTTGAAAAATCATTGATAATTGTCACAAAATATATATTTTTACCGGAGTTGTTGTTTGCATTGGACTACAAAGATCAGAATGCAAAAGATCCAATATATCCTTTGTTTCTCATGTTAATATTTTTTAATAAGGTGCACGAATTATTTTTCACATATTCGATACATTTTGCATATACCAAATTTTTAGAACAACCTATTACTTATACTATTTTGTTTTCATACAATTCTTGAATGTCATGAGTAGATCGATACCCAAAATGTCAATGCATCATACGCTTACATTCTTCACTGTGTTTCTTTTTTACTACTTTTTCTGTAAAATATATATTTTCAGTAATTTAAACCTCATACACATTCATAATTAAGTCTATTTTATATAAAATTTTTATAATTACTCAGAATTATGATCGGAAATGACTTTGTATCCATTATCGGTCAATTTTTTCATTGCCAATAAACTTTTACACAGATCAGGCAAATAAAGTATGTTATTTAATTTTATTTGACAAGATTCACCTGTTTTTAATACCTGCAAATTTAGTACTTTCAACTTTTATGCGATTTTTATTACCTGCAAGATACACGTAGTTGTTTTTTGTTAAATCAAATGTTGAAAATTTTCTTTATTTTATAACATGTGACTCTTGCTCCTGAATTGATAATTCAGTTATTTTTTATATTTACAGCATTAACGTAAATATTTTCGGTTATTATACAACAATCATCATTTTCATTTTCTTCATAGACTTCATACACACTTTTTATAGTTACTTCTTTACCTTTTAATTTTTACGATGCATATATTTGTCAATTAAATTTATTTTTACGAATTCTACTGTTAACTCAGTTTTCAGTCAACTCTCTAAAACTATAATCAAAATGTTGTATAATTTTGGTAAACTTGTTCATATTATGCTTATGATTAATTTATCCAGCATATACCATTCTAAATCGGATAATTGTTTTAATATATTTTTATATTACTGCAATATAGTTTAATATGCTTTCATTTTCATTCAGCAATTTATTAAAAAGTCTTTTTTATCATATATTTATTTTAATAGAGCGTGTTGAATTTTTATAATAATCTTTCAATTTTGCCCACTGTTCTTTTGTAATGCTTGCTGTTTTTATAAATTTTAATTGTCTGTCTTCAGCAACAAAATTCTTCCCACCATACTTAAATAATCTTTGCTTAAAAAAATTTATTTACTTCTATGCATAATCCCCTGGGTCCATAACTTGTTAAAAATTAAGTTATATTTTACCATGAATGCCCAATGCAAAACTTGAAAGTAATCGTTATTACTCAACACATGAATAATGCAATATGGTACCTCTAATATCAACAAAGTACAAAAAATAGTTTTTACAGAAAATAAAAAATACATTTTTAAATTTTTATATAACTTTTATATCAATCAAAGTCTCTAGCCCTTATTTTTTCCTATATTTATGATCTTGAGATGGAGTAACCTTAAAAAGTTGCAGCATATCCTTTATCAACCGGGTCGAGAGTTACTATTCAATAATTATATTCAATAATTCCATTATAGAGAATAATAGTATTAATTCGAATAGTCAATTCAATGATTGCACAAATTTAATAAAATTAAATAAATATTACAAGTAAATATGGTAAATTATGTAAATATAAATAATATTCACTCGTGTGACCTAAAATATATTATTGTATAAAATAATAATTAAATTTATAACTTATTATTGTTTGTTTAACGTTTTCTCTTTCCCTTGATGCACCGAGGATAAGATAGAGTAACCGCGGGCGGAGGAAACAATTGGGAAAGGCATTTTTCGATTTTATTGCACTCAAAGGAACGCGGGAGGAACTGTTTCCTTTCGGACGCATCACTCTTTTGGAATTTTACGTAAAGTAGATTTCTAGTAGTATCGTTGCTTGCTGATCTACTTCGTGCATTTAATTATGTTTACTGTCAAATTCTGTGATTGCGTATGCGTACGTGTGTGTAAATGTGCAAGCGTGTGCTGCATGCAAGATGCACCTAGATGAGCACTCGGCTTGTGCTCCCGCTGCATCTTGGAAGCAACGCCGGCTTCAGTAACCGCGATCACCAGCTGATCTATCCACCGAGCCCTGAGCGGCATCACACGATATGGAGGACGTCGACCGAGTGTCGAGGTCGCACCCATCATATCCTCTTCGCATCTTGCAGCGATACGATAAGTAGTTTTAAGCTCCCGATTGCTTTTACCTCCATGAGGGGTTTTTATGCCTTATTTTTACGCGTCCAGCCAATAAACTGTTGATTATTATGACTCAAAATTTTGTTTATTAATTGAAGCCCATCGTTTATCTCTCCCTATTCCTTTACTTTAATATATATTCATTTATTATGAAACATTGGTGTTAACTATACGAAAAATAAATGAACAATGCGGGGAATAAGCGTGCGTGTATAATAAATAATTACCATAATTATATTTCATTATTGATCTTCCTTTCGTTTCTCCCCTTGAAACAAATCCTTAATAATCCTCGTTCCGTAATCCATCCACTACAGTGATTAATGGCATATATAGTTATAATTATATTTGTATTGTAATACGAATACGTAAATCCACGTTTGTTTTATATATTGCACATAAATGCTTGTTACTGCATACACACAATGTACACAGTGTATACACAGCATACACATCATTTACACATTGCGTAAAATATAACCTGCACATGTATGCTTACATGCTGACTAATTGTAAACACAACACGCACGCCACTTAACGCCGTTCGAGAGTCTTCCTAAATGTTCTCGCAACTTCATGAATGTTCATGAATGATCGAGAATCAGAAAGCTATTGTCCTGCCCAAACTTCTCCGATTTCAATGCAGACCTGCTCACCAATAGTGAGGAGGCCAAATTTATTGGCACTCTCATCGAAGAGCACTGTCTTGTCTCAGTTTCCTATGGCACAACACATCATAAATATAATGCCAGTACGTGGTTAGACCTACGCCTAATAAATAGAAATAATATTCTCCTAGACTACTGGAAGACTGATGTACCATTCGTTAACTGTTACGACCTCATAAAAGTCACACTGGATGTACTGATGCCGATAATCATACCAAACACTTTTACGTACCATAACTATGACATTATTGATGCTGCCGAGCTTGTAAACTTTATTATTAATAAATTCTTATCATCTCTACCCTTTACAACAATGGAGACCTGTATTATAACGCTATCATTATATATTACTGAATCTATCTATAAGTTTACTCCACTAAAGGTTGTAACTTCTGGACTGAAACGATATCCGTGAGTTACTGAGGACTTACTGAAGGAACGAAATATATTGTACAAAGGTTTTTGCCGTTCTCATGTACCTTTAGACTTACATCTATATTGATCCGCACGCAATCTAGCACATTCCAAGATTGAGGAGGCGAAACAGAAATATTATTTTACTTGCCTTTCATCTCTTACAGATTCTAATGACATATGGAAGGAGTTACGTAGCTTGGACCTTACATCTTCAAAATGATAATATTTCTTCTCTCATCTCTCCACTCTTCATAGGTGATGAGCTCAATAAGCCCTTTAGTAGTGTTTTTCATGACCCTGGCATCCCTAATATTACTGAGTCTTTTGATTCTAGATAATAATCATTATCTTGAGCTCTTTAATTTTACCGAAGTGTCTGAGTTGGACATCAGGAAGGCCGTCATACACTTCCTCACCCAGACACGTGGCACTGATGAGATCTTAAAAGTAGTAATAAAAAAGCCTGCTCTTGGGCCCATCATCCAGAGAATCTCCAACTTATCTCTCTTCGATTCGATTCTCTTCACTTTGGAAAAGGTCAATTGTATGTGCTTTGAACAAGGTAAACATGCTAACTGGTTTCAAGGACTATCGTCTTATCTCCATCCTCTGCTTTTTATCCGAAGCCTTGAAGTGGCTAATACATGAACTGTCATACTACCTTGAATCTTGGATGTTTTTAGACCCTTTCCAAACGAGTTTCTGTACTGGAAACTCCATACAGATTCCTGTTCTTAAATTGACTTACGTCATTAGGCGTGCCATCGATCAGAGGATAGTCACTCTCCTCACATTATTCAATTTTTGTAAGATGTTTAACATGGTTGATCATGCTAATCTTCTTCAAAAGCTCCCGTCTTTCTACCTCTCCAGGGAGATCAGTCGCTAGACACCATCTTATCTTACTGATAGAAAGCAGGCTGTTATTTGTATAGATAGTACATTATGTTCTTTTATTGATCTTAACTATGGTGTATCGCAATGCTCGGTCCTTAGATCTATACTATTTTCCATCTACATCAACGACATCAGCGTGTACCTGACCATACAAACATCATATCAGATATATGCTAAGGACCTCCAGATCTGCTGTTAATACCCCTATAAAAAGCTCGACGCACGTTTTGCCATAATGACTGAAAATGCTGGTAGATTTATATACTGGGTTGAGGAATAACCATCTCAAATTAAACATAACTAAGACCAAAGTTATTGTTGTCAATTCTGTATATTACATAAATAATTTGGAAAGTAAAGCTAAGCGATACTTGATGGTAGAAAATACTAGGGTTGATTTTTATTCATCTCCGCAAAGCCTTAGAATCATGCTTAACTCCAAGCTCAATTGGAGAGAGCACGTCTCTCAAATGTACAAGAAAACACACTCCTTATTGTATCAGCTATATTTTTTGAAGAGAAGAGCTGATCTCAGGCTTTGCAAATATCTTATTCTCACTTTATTATTCCCTAGTTTACTACGACATCTTTGATAAACTTGACCAAAAACTACAACGCATAATCAACACAGGAGTACAGTACATCTATGGTGTAAAAAGGGATGAATACATTTCACCTTGAGTTATAGTGGCTCATTTCAACTGAATATAGGCGGTACTTTGCTATCACCTGCCCATGGAAACTTATAAATCTCAGTACTCCTGCTACCTCTTAGTGATTTTCCATTTTAAAGTATACGTTCGCCTTGTATAAGGGGATATGATACCTCTGGGTACTTTCTTCTTTTCAAACGCAAACTTAGAGGAGGTCCTTTTACATCAACACTGCTTACCTTTGAAACACCTTACCTCCTAGCTTAAAAGGCTTCAACAATATTAACGCCTTCAAATCTACAGCATGTGCACATCTGCTTGTCCAAGAGAGGACAATGATTAGATGTTACCTATTCTCATAAATATTAGTGCTATGACACTCTGTTATATTATACAAATCTTTATGCTGCTTATTTTTTGTATTAATATTATAGTTTATTTTATATGTGTTATCCTATAGTTCTTAGTTTATAGCCTACGTAATATATTTGATATGTTTATAAATATTTATTCGTTACCTAATTTGTAATTTTAGTACAACACAATGTACAATAAATACTATTTCATTTTATAAAGTACACACAAATATAATAATTAATATACATATTTAATATTAACCTTTTACTTAGAAATATATAAAATAATAAAATTAAAAAATGAATGAGGAAGAAAATGCATTATTGTATAATTTTATTTTTAAAGTTGATGAATACAAAAAATTAATAGCATTCAATTTTTTCAAAAATTATAATTTAATGTAATTATATTAATTTGTAACTGATGAGATAAATTTATTTATTAATGAAAAGTAAGAATAATTTAGAAAAATATTTGCAATTTTTTTTACCAAGGTACGTAATTACTTATGACTGAAAACTATATTACTACTAGTGAAGTGAAATATACCCAATATTTAATAATAATAAAGATTTATGAAAATTAATTATTTTTATCGTAATTAATAAAAATACAATTAATAAAATGTGTATTAATAGTAGATAACGAAGTATAAATATAAATATTTTTTTAAGGAGATAATAATAATATTATATCAAACATAGATTACAACTTTTTCTTTTTATTAAACTTTAATTTCTTTTGTTTCACAAACTTTTATTGCAAGTAATAATAAAAAAATATATTTTTAAGAATTCAGCTTGCTAAAATGTGGTGAATAAATTTCCATAATACTTATTATGATTGTGAATTTATTTGTTTTTCACATATAATCGAATAATATTATACTTAAAAAATTGATAAGATAAATATTTTTTTTCTTTAATACATGAAAAATGTTTGGTCTAATTTAATTGAACTATTCATATTTATAATTTTACTCTTATAAAAAATCATCAAAAAGCAAAGGATCATAATATTAATAAATTTTCGTAAAATAAATAATATAACATCAAATACTTTTTATAAGTATGTATTTATGTATAAAATATCGTTATTAAATATTCTGAAAACATGAATATTATTTAAAGTAAAAAACCCCTTGAAATAAAGACGAAAACATATATCCAAGCTCGTGTGCTTAGAATTATTAATTGTCAATTGCGCCATTTCCAAGGTCACATTTATAATATTCTTTTGCTCATCACCACTATCGTCACCGAACTTAACGACATTGAGTAATACAGCCTTCTCAGGCACGTTTTCTTCGTTTATGCATGGCTCCACAATTATTCATCGTTATATAGCATTTCAGTCTCTTGAGTTACGCCAATCGATTGTCTTTAAGCCATACGATCTACACATAAATATACATGCACACATGCACATCTTTTCAAAGACTTTACTGTATGATTTTTAAAATCTCAATATACTCATCAATGCAAACAATTTCTCAATTCATATATCTAAGAATGGCTAAGCAAGTCTATAAATTAACTAATATTAACTAAAAATATATTGCAGTTGATTGAAAAATATATATTATATTACGTATGATTTATATTTTATAATTAAACAAATAAAGTTAAGTGAATAAACACTTTTTATTAACTAGTAATATATAAATTTTTAATACAAATGAAATATTAATGTTATTTGAATATAAAATATTATAATGAATTTTAATAATGGTTAGTAAGTACTATATTTTGAATATTATGACATAAGAATATGTTGTTTATATATAATTATATTTTGAATCAATTTATCAATTTATGTATTGCATAGTACAAAAATATTTTAAAATCATGGTATTGTGACAATTATTATAATCAAATTTTTAAATAGCCATCAAAATAAAATTTTTTTCATTTCATTTATTTTATTTATTTCCTTTCAATAATTTTGATTTGAAATATTATTTTTAATGGTTTATTTGAAATACTTTTAATCATATACTTACTTTTAATATTTGTATATAAACATATATAATATAGTTTTTTTTTATTAAAATATAATTCTGGTAAAAAATTAAATTGATAATTATAAACAATATTTTTAAATATTGTAAAATTGATATAGTTTTCTTTAAAAATTAACATTGGTGCATAAATTAATTGTATTTACTATTAAAGAAAAATGTTATACTATTTGAGTATATAATTTGTGAAAAGATTTGTTGTGTAACCATGACTACTACAATTGCAAACATTAAAAATATATGTGGTCAAGAAAAACTTTAGATTTTAATTTACTTTTTTTATTTAAGTATCATATTTAAAAATTCGTTGAATTAAAAAAACTTAAATATATTATTTTTATTCTTAATTGTTTTCTTTATATAAAAATATTTGTTTTTAATTTTTGTATTAAATTAATATTACAAAAAAAATATGCAACTATGTAATATTATTGTCTTAGTAACTATTAAATTGTATTTTAATTCATATTTTTTTATTTTTGTTTGTATTTATATTTTTAATTATACATATTTTGATTCAATAATTATCTATTATGATAATAAAATATATAATACCGCTAAATAGATTTTTATAGAAGCAAAGAAAACATTGAAATACAATTGTTAAAGAATAATATTATTAGGAATATATCTTAAAATTTTAATATCTGAATTAATACAAACTACAATTATATAGTTTTATTATTTTGAAAAGTTTTTTAATAAAAAATCATATTTACAAACAATTTACTTAAAAAATATTTAAATTACTAAAATAAAAAAAACTGAAAATTAAAATTTTCGGTCTAATTTATTTATTATAGAGACTAAGCTTTCGCTTGTTAAAAATAAAATTAATAAATTATATTCACGAAATTTAACATAGTATATATTTGGTATTTTTTAGATTATATTAATATGTGATCTTTAAATTATTCCAAGGACAATTTTTCAACAAGGAATAATTATATGACTAAACAAACTCGTACTTACTATAAACAATATTTTTTCTGTATATTTACAGAATAATAAGTTTTTCTATATTTAATTAAACAGATGAAATGAGTAAATTTAGTGATTTTATAAGAGAATACAACAAATTATACTTTATTAGAACTATAAAAGAAAATGTATAAATAAAAAAATTGATAAAAATAATAATGATCACTATTCAAAACCAATATGTTTAAACAAAAAAAAATCAAACAATCCATCTCTTAGTTACTTATTCATTTCATATAAATATAATATTTTATTTATGAAAATTGTTTTAACACTAAAATAGATTTATTTTAGGATTAAATATTAGTTCCCTTTAAATATTATTATTACGTGAACATTAAATACATATATGAGAAAACTTCATTACCCTTTTGAATAATTTGTAAGAACCGTTAATTTATTAATAAATGGAGAAAAAAAGTGAATATTATAAAAGATCAAAAAATCAAAAAAAGAAAAGAGAGAACGAAGAAAATATGTGAGAAATGACCTTAATATTTTAAAATATCATTATTATTCAATCAAATAAAATCGCTTTCAGTTATTTAAATTAGTAGGCAGTCGAATTATATGATTATATGTAAATTTAATTATAATTTAATTTCATCAATGAAATTAAAAACTTATATTTTTATAATGTGTTTTAAAAAAATTTTTCTTCAAAAAATTAAATGATTAAAATCATCTTATCAAATAATTTTGAGTAAATATATATATTATATCACATTTATAATATATTTTACATATTTAAACATATTATGAATATCTTTTAAATACTTTAATATCATGTTCATTTTCAAAAAATAATTAGAATGATTATATAATTATATAAAATGGAGATAAATAATATTAACGTAACCGAGAGACAAAGTAGAAGTACATAAGAAGGAGAGATACAAATTCAACTAGTGAACAGTATTAGAGAAAGAAGTGTACAAATAATCTCATCAGTATATGTAAAGAACACGTGCCTAAAAAATTGTTAACGTTACAAATCACTAACTATAAGTGTAGAATGTATATTTTATGAAAGCAGTAAAGAATAATGGAAAAGTATTATGCCAATAAAAATGAATGGATAAGTAAGATATCTAATAGTATTTTAAGGAATATAATCTTCGAGGATTGAATAAGAAATCCGACCATGAATCAAAAAGGACTAAAGACGATCTTTTAAAAATATGTAAACATGTATAAATAGGGCATACGAGAATACTACAATTTATGTATCATTCCATCATATTCTCTCATATAGTTATATAGAGTAATTAGCATATACATGTTTATAACATTAATGTACATAAACTATGTATCGGCATAAACATTTATGTATTTTTTTTGTAATATATTAGTTAACTTGCAACTACAATAAAATTGATTCATATTGATTACAAGTTCTTACTAAAATTTCAAAGAGAAAATATTTCGGAAGATATTAGTGAATACAAATCAATTTTTACTTAGCAAAATAAGTAAAATCGTACTAAATTATTTTAGTATTAAAACACAATTACGCATCTCCATTTCTGGAACAACCGTTGATCTAGAATACAGTTTGAGGCCAAAACAAAAGACGATGCATCTTGATATAGAAGTTTTAACAATAAATGAAGTATTCCTTCAATCGAGAAAAAATATTTTTTACAACAAAATAAATAAAAATTATTAAAATTACGCAAGAAGTTAAAAAATTTAAGATTAAATGCAGGCGTTGGTAGCTAAAATTATGTAAATATTTCAGTAGTTTAAAAAAAAAAAAATAATTGTGTTAAAAAAATAGCTCAAAATTAAGTATTGCTAGCAGTTTAAAAAGAGACAAAAAATAATTTTAAAGCTCCTAAGCACACAGAATAGTGATAAAGAAAATTTGAATTATAAAGTTAAAGTATACTTATTATTATTATTATTTATTATTATTATTAAATTTTAGATGACTCGGATATATCTACATTTATGCTCAGAATGCATCGGAACAGAAAAGAAGAACGCAGGTCAAATCCAAGGTTGCACCATCATAATAGATATCACGACTGATTATACCCACTGATATATTTTTGTTAACATCGTTAGTTATAGCATTTATGCTGTTATAGATTGAAGAGATACATTATCGTTTGTTGGCCTAATCGACTTATAGATTGCAATTGAATAGAATCATCTCATGCACCAATATTTTAAGATAACTGCTAAATTGATAAATAATTTGATGGATAAAATTTTAGAAACTGAAGAAATACGAATGCGACATTATTCAAAAACTTTTATGGTAATTTGATACGTTCCTATGTTCTCAATAAATTTTTTTGAGACTAGGAAGCTCCTACCGTACCACTCAAAATACACATGGTATGCCTGTAAAGTACCGATGTTTTTTGTTTTTTTTTTTTTTTTAACCACTCTTTTTTTATCATTAAGACCGGCAGGATTTTTCTTCTCGCGTGTTTTTTAGCTTCATAACATGATGCAAGGGAGCGAGTGTTGTAATAGTAATGAAACTTTTAAATGTTAAAAATGTTTTTAAGGATAAAATTCAAAAAATCATATAAAGCTTTCGAGAATGTCTCCGTTCTCAACGCCTAAAAACAAGCCGAATCGATATTAACGTCTACAATTTGTGTACACAAAATTTTAAGTTCGAACTATCATTTAAATATCAAGGTAATCAATGATATCCTTAATGTATCAGCATTTGCATACATTGACTTTTAAAGACCTTTTTTAACGTTTAAAAATTTCTACAGAGTAATTACCAACCCTTAAACAAAATTTTACCGTATAAAGCTGTTCTACTAGTGGATCCATTGTATTACAAAATTTGAAAATTTGCTTCGAACGAAGAATAATCCTAATGATCGAAAAAAAAGGAAGAAATAAGAAAAACTCCACTGCATATTTTCCGACCTTCCCCAAATCGATATAACAAATAGTGATTTCAATAAAAAAAGAAGAAAACATTGATACTTTACAGATATATCACGAATGCTGTCTTCTAAATTGAATAAATTCAGGCGAATTCAAAAATATAATAAAAAAAAATATTGAAAATAGTAGATCTAATCTCTTCTCTTCCAGAAAGACATAATGAAGTTACTATGTACGATTAATAACGTTATAAAATACTAACTTTTGCTTGTATTACTATAATTAATATTTATTAAAATATATTTGTTATTTTTATTAATATATTTTAGAATTAAAAAATATTTATTTATGCATTGCAAATAACACAATTATTTGTACATAAAATAATTTTCTAATATTAATTTAATAATTTTGTATCAAAAGTTATTTATTTAAACAAATTAATATTTATTAGATCAATGTTAATTATATTATAATATATAATACTTAATTATATATTAATAACAATTATTTAAAATAGGTTTTAATATAAAAATAAATGTATATATTTATCAATATAATTTTTTGAGATGATATACCTTAATCTACAATAGAAAAAATAATATTAATAAGAAAAAAAAGAAACCTAAATTAAAAACAAAATTAAATATATATATATATATATTTAACAATCATAAAATCATAAAGTATACAAAAGTATACAAAAAGATTATTTATCAAAGATAGCAAAAAAATATGACGACTACGTTGAATGTAAAACATACTTTTACGCAAATATAAGTAATCAGGTCAAATGCAAGCTGGACAAGAATGCAAAGGCAGCACAAAACATTTTAAACAACTGCCATTTTTATTACCTTCAATACGTATTACTCAATTCAAACTAGATAATACGAAAAATAAATTTAAAAAATTGTTATATCACAATTACTGAATCTTCAAGTTTTAGAACTAAGCTATAATTATAAATATAATACAAAATTAATTTGTTGTTGTTAAATTTGCAATAAGTATTAACATTGCAATGACTTAAAAAATTGAAATAAAATTAACAATGCCGATATATATTAAAAATTCACAAAATAAGAAAAAATAGTATTAAAAAATAAAAATATTCTCAACTAATTTGTTTTCTATTGCAGTAATGCAAATGACTTAATTTATTCATTTTCGAATTTTTGAAGTTATCTCATGACCTTTTTTTGAACATACATAATATATTTTTTTGATAAAAATAAAAATGTATGTCATATATAATAATTTCAAATATTTTAAATAAATTATGATTTTAGCTTATTTTATTAATTTGTATTTTAATTTAATAATAAATAATGAAATTATAGTTTTCAAAATCCCAAAATAAATTATCAGAATGACTAATATTAATATGAAATTAAAATTGCTATTATTAGAGAATAATATAAGTGTAAATGTACCAAAATTTGTTTATGAATTATTTCATATAATTCTGATTTTAATATACTATTCTTAATATTGCTAATTCAAATATACTAATTAGTATGTATACAAATTATGTGTGCGCATATATGTACATTATAAAAAAAAGTTTAATTAAAAAAATGAGTATTTAATGTAGAGTTTATTGTTAGATTTGTTTTTTTTTATATATTCAACTTTTCTTGTATAATATATAATATATTTTATATAATAATAATGATTATAAAAATTTAATAAATAACTACCTTGATCATATATATATAATCCATTAATAACTTAATAAAAATAAATATTTTTTTTTATTAAAAATATTATTATTTATTAATAATCGCTAATTAAAATATTTGATTCCGTTTAATGACTCATATTATTAATAATACTAAAAATCTGTCATATAAAAATGATATATTCATTTGTAGTAATAAATAAACCTTGAACAATCCTACAAAATTCAATAACATTAAAAATTTATTTTTTTACGAAAAAAAAAATTCGTTTAAGTTGAGTACCAATAAAATTCAATTAAGCGTAAATAAAGTACTAGTTACATCTCTCCAAGATTTTAGTGGTAGTAAAAGAATGCAGCCAAATAGGAATTCTGAATTATCGGGCTAAAGTATAATGCAGATTTATCACATAATACGATGAGTTATACCGAACCTGGGAAAATCAGTAAAAGTAATTTATTTGCAAGGAAACTTGCTTACGATTCATCGTACATGTTAAATAGATTATTGCTTTGCCTACTTTCTCTTTTTTTATAACTTTTAAATAAAATTTAAATATAAATATTGGAAATTTAATGAAATTATTATTTTTGTTGTTATCATTATCATTATTATTATTAGTTTTCAATTATTATTATTATTATGCAGTACTACTAGTAATAGTATTATTATTATTACTAAAAAGGATTCACAATCATGCAAAAGAAAAAATTTACTTTAAATTAAAAATATTATAAATTTATTTATTATTTTATTATGAACGTTTAGTACATGCATTTTAATAATAAGTGCATTAAAAACAAAACTAAAACGAGCAGTGGGTATAAAAAAAAAACTGTAAAAATAAACAATATTTTTATTTGATATATCATCTTCATTAGAATTGAAAATTATGGTATTTTGAATTTTTCTTTTCTTATATTTTTTAAACATTCAATTTTAAATAATAGTAATATTTTTAATTGAATATATATATAAAAATCATTCATATAAAAAAAGATTTCTTCACTTAGTTTCTGTAATAAAACATGATTTGTTTTACAAGAAAAAATTCTAAATATTTTAATAATAATTTTTCTAAAAAATTATTTCTTACAGTTTCAAATAAATTGTGATGTATTAAATACAGTTTTTTGATATTTATTATATATTTGTTATCACCTTTTAACAATTTTTATCTTTTAAACAACTTATTTTTCGAAATGCACATTAGATTAATCAAAATAAATGGATAAAATTGAAAATATTTTAATTATTTAAATGAAAATTTTTAAATACCATGCTTAATTTTTACTTAGAAATATCAAATATGGAAAAAATTATTATTTTTGATCTAATAGAAAATTGATATCAGTTAATACATATATCGGTAAATTGTATATGTATAACTCTGAAATTTATTATAATTCATACCAATACGATATTAAAGAAAAACTGGCCTTTTGCATGTGACTATTTCATGTTGAAAAAAGACAATTAAAGATTGATAAAAAGATAAAAACCATGCAAAATGTGATCTATAATATTTAATGATTATTACATATAAATATAAAAAAGATTTTTTCTTACTTAATAATAATCTGATGTTAAATTTAATTTTAGTTGATTAAATTAATTACTAAAAATTTATTGAAAAAAAGAGAAAAATGCAATGATACAAAAATTATTAGCTGATATTATATTCTGATATATTACTAATTTATTATTTTAAAAAATTATAGTAATTAAGTAATTTTTTTTTTATTATTTAAATTTACTGACTAAGGTTTTTATTTAAACAATTTCCTTTTTTATAAACAATAAATAAAAACTTATATAATCATAAATTTCATTTTTCAATAAATATCTAAGCAATATGATCAGATAATAATAATGTATGTGACCTTTCGTACCGTATAGTAAATATACTTTATTTATTTTATACATTTATATAGAATAGTTAATTGAATAAAAATTAATAAAATTTTCCTTTTAATTAACATTATTTCTATTGATATAGATTATTATATATTTTTTCAATTTTAAATCAATATAAACAATTGATTTATGTAACTTTGATTTAGAATAAAAATTTTGAACAAGTACTCAACAAATAAAATAAAATATTTTTATTAAAAACTTTTCAAATCATATGTTTTAAAAAAATTTATTTTATTTCAATTTTAATGAAGAGCAAATATCTTTCAATAATTCTCAAAATTCTAATTAATAAATTTATTAAAGTATTTAAGAAGGTAAATTACAAAAATTTACATTATTATTATATCCATTCTCTAATAAATAATTAAAAATAGTAGATATATATTCTTAAAAAGATTATATACAATTTTTTCTATTAAAATACATCTTACAGTACTTTTATAAATTTATGTTAAGGAGATTTATCTGTATTTTTCTTTCAAAACTTTTAAGCAAATTAAGACTATATTTTAGAGAATTTATGAATTGATAAAATTTATGATTCTTAAATTAAATATATTATAGCAATATTTAAAATTATAACAAATATTTAAGAATTACTTAAAAATTTATTTTCAATCTTTTTATTATCTATCAAATTAAATTAAATTATTAAGAAAATTTTAAATTAAATAAATTATTTTTTCAATTACATTAAATCAAGTACTTTGATCTAAAAATTTCTTATTTTCCTATAAGTAAAATGATTTTATTAATAATATATTTTGTTAATATTCTAGTAGTATTATTAAATTTGCATAATTTTTTAAATTTTATATTATTATCGTTTAGAATAACTTACTTATTCTAATGATTTTAAATTTACTTTTAAAAAGTTCTCATAAAATTTAGAAAATCAATGAACAATAGATCAATTATTTAAATTCTATTTTAAATATAATATAATTTAAAATTTAATTTTATTAAAGAAATAGTTATATTTTTCAACATAATTTTTATGAGAAATTTTTTTATGAACTTGTATTATTTACTTGGAGAACAGATTTACATTCTTATATATTAATAGATAAAAATATATATATGTTATATTTTTTATATAAGTTCATTTATAAAATATAAAAAATTAAAATATATTATATTAACTACTAAAGATTACTTGCATTAAAATTATATAATAAATAATTATTTTCTTCTGATTTTGCTAAAACTGATTTTTTTTATTAACCTGAGGAATATTTTCATATAAATAAAAAATTTAATAAAAAAAAAAACAATTTTTGTAATTATGATTTTAACAATTAAAAAACTTATTTTTTATACTAATAAAACGTACAAAATATCAATAATTTTTTTTTAATAATTAATATTTATACAACTCTACGTAATATACATATCGGTTATTTCAAACTTCTGTATATTATTAAAAATAATATAATTGTTCTTTATTAAAAAATTTTTAAGATATTATTTTGAACGCTAATAATAATATGTCATTATTTAAATACTCATGAATTATTATTATTATTAAATTATTATGTTTTTTAAATTCATTTAATTTGTATGTATTAATTATTTTTAGAAGATGTTTAATATTTATATTTATATCTTAAATAATCACTATTGTTTATTATTTAATTCATATAAATTAATTAAATGTAAATATAAATATATTTATTGATATATATTAATATAATTATTGAAAATATATTAATATAAGAATAGTTAATCATACTTAAAACAAGATTAAATATTCACAATATAATTTATAATATTTTAATGATGAATAAAATCTTTTATACTTCATTAAAGATATAGCAAGTAAAATAGTATTTATTACATATTTATTATATTACATTTGTTTTAATAAACAAATATTTATGTATAAATATTTTTATGATATATGATATTATTATTTTATAAATGTGCTAATATTTTTTATACAAATTATAATATAATAATTATAATTATATACAATTAAACATTTATTATTAAATACTTTAGAGTTAAAAATAATACTTAAAAATAAATGTTTATATCTTTTAATCATTTGCTTATGTTTCAATGGTTTTTCATATATTATTTGAAAATAATTATTTATTTATTTAATTTATAACATTTTTTGTAATATAGATTTTATGTCTACATTTAAAAAATAATTCAATATCATATTCATAAAAAATATTTAGTGTAACTTAAATTGAGTCAATTATATTTTAAACATTTAATTATTTATATAAAGATTTCTAACGATCCAAAATTATATTTTATGAATGTTTTTAAAGTAGCTTTAAAATATCAATGTTATTTTTTTTATTTTAATAAAATTTTTATTATTCTCAATATTATAAAAGTAATTATTTTCAAAAAAAATTTAATATATAAGAAAAACAAATTTTACAGAAAAAATTTCTTTCTTTTTTTTACTTATACTAGAAAATAAAATTATTTTTAAATCTACTATATTTTATAATTATTAATTCCTTCATTAATATTGCAATAGATGTCATTTAATTTACATAAATTATAATACTTGTAATTTTATATTATTAAAAAAGTATTTCTGATTAAAATACTTTTAGTGTTAAATATAATATAAAAATTCTCCTTACATTTATTTAGAAAAAAAAAAAAAAATTAATCATTTGTTTAAATTTTATATAAAAATTACGTTACTATAATATAGTATATACTTATGTAAATGCTAATAATTTTACATTTATTGAACATATTTGAATATTAAATATAATTTATTCAATAAAGTATGGAACTTGATAAAAATTTTCAATGTATAATATATTTAATATAACAATTCATAATTTACGCTATACCATTAATTACTATTACACAAATTAAAATTATAGATATACTAACATTAAAGATAAACATTAAAGAAATTATTTATTATTGTCAATTTTAATACATGATTCAAAATTTTAATTTACTTTGATAAAAAAATTTTTTTTTAATGAATTTCTATTTATAGAAAAGTAATATTGACTATAAAAATTATGTGATAATGTAAAATTTTTAAAAATTATAATTTTTATACATTTATAATGTCAATATTAATTTGAATAGCTAATTTTCTTATGTATGACATTTATTAATTCATTTTTTTAAGGCTTTTTTTAAAATGATAGATAAATTACGTTATTATAAAGTTAATACGTAAGTAAAGTAGTTTTCAGTAATAAATAGTTTTCAAAGTTACAGTTTATTAAATTTTAACATCGTATAAAATATAAAAAATAAAATAAACTGATATTCATAAATTCAATGCTTTAATTTTTAACAATAAACTACAAACCTACTCGCATTATTATTATTCTCGCATTGTTATTGAGCTTATCCAATATTATGGAATATAAGATTTGAGAGTCTTGTAAAAGACATGTAATTTAATACATTAAAATTTTTTCACAAAAACTATTAATTTATAATATTATATTGAAAAAGCATTAAAAAAGATATTTAAAGTTGTAAAAATAATTGTGTTTTAAGAGAAAGTGAACAACAAATACTTATAGATGAAAACAAAGTAGAAAGTCAACTCAATTTGAGTAAAACGTAAGTCTTAGTCTTGGCTAACGTTATTTCGACAGATGCCAACATTTACAAAATTTCCATCACATTTGTAATAAAGTAAAAAGTATAAATTGGTTAAAATATACCGAATAATTTATTTTTACAAACATTTCATGTAAACGAAGTATAAAAAAAATCTTAATATAAAATATATTTAATATAATTTATTTTATTTAAGGTCTAGGATGTGTATATATTTTGTTTAAAAATTAACGAATTATTGTATAGCAGAAAAGTATTTTTTTATTATTTTTGGGAACAATTTAAATAACAACAACGGAAAAAAGTAAAATTATAATATAAACTTTAAAAGAAAAACATAAATTAAAATGATTAGTTATTGGTTTATATTACTCACATCATGTTATAATATACAAGAGATTATCAAAGGAAAAAAAAGGAAAAAAGAAACTTACACCATCGTCTGAGAAATCCTCCTTGGAGTTTTGCACAAATACCACGATGCACCCTCATTCTTTTATTACTTAATTTTTCTAAGTAAAAAGGAACAAACGTCTTTCGATTCGAGAGTAAATCTGATTGAGTAAATAAACTCTCGATATAAAATCGTTAAGTATTCAGAACCGGTTTAGTGGTATTTATTCGACGATTTTTATATTTTTCTTCGATTCTTAACGATTCTTACCAACATGTAAGTCTTCATACGCATGTGAACACTCAAGCTAAACAGAGATATAAAATGTTTGCGGATTTCAGAAGGAAACAGAAGCTCTAGTTTATCAAAATCTTTTCATTTTCACGTCTCCAGGTAAAAATCGACAACTCAAGTACACCTGTTCATCCAAATTTATATGTTTCTCTGTTTATGTATACAAGTTAAGTTTGAGCGCTCACGAATTGCGACCGTCTCAAAGGTGGCCGAAACACTAATCATCGGTAATAATCGCACTTGCTTTCGTGTCTGCCGCTACTACCTATGGCGCTGAACCGTGGGGAAACGAAAGGCCAGCACCTCTCCTAGACCAAACCAGGGCGACCTACCAGTCAGTGTGACCAACAGGCTGTAGATCTGTGAGCGCGAGAGCGAGAGTTTCAGGTGAACAATTTAATATTCCCCCACCAGCAGAAATACGTCTAGCACTCAAATTGTTATTACTACTCTCTCTCTCTCTCTTTCTCTCTCTCTCTCTCTCTCTCTCTTTCTCTCTCTCTCTTTCTCTCCCCTCTTTCTGTCTTCCTCTCTATCTCTTTTTTCTTCATTTTTCATTTGTGCCACTCTGTGGATTCTTGTCTGAATAGTAATTATGCAAAACAGTGATTCGATATCATTACAAATACGAATTATTCATCTTGACTATGTCTTATATACTCAAAATTTTTTGTTATTTCTTTGGTAAATAATGATAGAATCGTTATAAAATACACATTATATAATTTATTAAATTAAAAATTTGAGCTAATGTTAGGTATAAATATGATTTTGAAAATTCTAGATAAATTTCTACATTTGTATTAAAATTGTTTTTTAATTTCCGATTGAAATTTATATATTATATAAAAATGTAAATAGTTTTAACAATAACAATTACGGTAAAAATTAAAAATGATTTCTACTGAATTTAAACCATATTTCAAATATTTTTTTATGATTAATTATACAAATTTTTATATTTTATGTTTATGAAATGTCGTTAAAACAAAAAACTATTTATAAAAATTAGTTGATTTTAATATTAATTGAATTTATAATTAAAATAAAACATTTATCAACTTATATTTTAAAATTAAATTTTAGAGTATCTATGAGTTTTTATAGATTTGTACAAATGATCGAAAATCAATAATATTACTAAAATTATTATGGATTTCCAAGAGTAGAATGTAAATTATTATGTAAAAAAGTAATTTTAATTTTTTAATTAAAACTGTTTTTGTACTTAACTTTAATGTAAGAAAATTTTATTAATTATTCATTCCAATTTTTTGATTAATTAGTTAATCATTGATTAATTATTCAATTGATTGTTGGAGTTTAAGAAAATAAATATATGTACAATTACTTATATTTTACTATGTATGTTTTTATTTTTATATTATTGAAAAAAACAAATATATATAATTTTCATTATTGAGAAATCAATATAAACGAACATTTATGATAATTTATTAATAAATCATAAAATTACTCCAATTACACAAATCAAAAACATATTAAACAATATTACATTAAATTGTCATAATTATAATATAATATTATATAATTGTATATAAGAGTTATAATTGTCAAATTTTAAGTAAATTTTCCTTTCAAAATATAAATTTTCATAGAAACTTAAAAATTAAATGTTCAAACAATGCATTTTAAAATAAAAATAAAGTAAACATAAATTTCGAAATTTTTATGTTATATTTTCAAATTCAAATGAATATATTTAAATTGAAATTGTAAAATAATGCATATTTTAGAATTAAATATACATAAAAAATTATCATAAGATAAAAATTATTATCTTATAATAGTTGGCATTTAATATTATTAAACCCATGTATTGGTAGAATTGATCATTCGAATTAAATAATTATACTAGTTAGTCTTTTATGTTGTAAAATTGTTATATTTATTAAGCTATTATAAAAATAATAATCTATTTTCTTATACTAAAATGAAAAATTTTTTTAAAAATGTTTATTACAAATAATTTTACTAATTAATAATTTTATAAACAAATAATTTTTTAAAATGTATTAAGTGTATTAAATTTTGTGTTTAAAAATGCACTTGCGTTTTTCGTTTAGATGTATTTGTAGTTTTTATGAAGACTAAAATTATGCTTATGATATATCATGTGTACACATATATTGTATGAATGTATAAAATAATTTCTTAATACATAAAATCAAACATTAGTGTACCATCTTGTTTAAACTCTGTTCATTATTAAAGATATAATACATATATATAATGTAATTACACATATTTTTTATTACAGAACTTTAAATACTTAAAATGAATTTATATCTTTTTTTTTTTTTAAAAAAAAATAACTGTAATTTTACATAACATTCAATTGTAATTAATCAAAGAAGTCTATATTAATAAACTCAAAATATTTTTAATAAAATAGTACAAAAAGTAATTATTGACAAAATCATTAACAAAAAAAGAAAAAAAAAATTTTATCAGCTATACTTTAGGGTTTATTTTACTGTTTATTCAGTAAAATGAAAAGAATTATCAAATAATAAGAAGTCAATATTGGTTTTAATTTTAGATCAAAATATAGATCATTTTTATCTTGATAGTTTTGTTTAATGTTAAAATTGTTATATTTGAGATTCGGAGAACTCACAAAAAACAAATGCATCTTTATGTTTATATGAATTTTTATCAGAAGCATTAGTAGACCATACTTTTTTTTTACAAAAATGGTTGATGAATCAGACACTGTTATGACTATTTGATATGGCAACATGATAACCAAATTTTTATTGCCTAAATTTATTGATATTGATGTGGACGATATTTGGTTTCGATTAGAAAGTATGATATAATATTTAACCTGTAAAACCGTCTAATTAATAAGGCATATTTATTAGATATTTATTATATATTAATATATTCTATGATCGTGTTCTTTGGTAACGAGCATTAAGCAATTATAGATTATATGGGTTAAAAATTTTGTATTTTTTTCTACAGCTCAATTTGAAGTGAAATATCCATGGGAATTAGGTCACATTCATCCATATGTAGACTAAGCAACCAGCACTTTTTAAATCGTTAACAAAATATAGTAAATTAAATATACAAAAAACCGTAAATAAATTCATAGTTTATTACTTTATAAGTAAGTAGCCTACTCGAAATATTTATAGGTTAATTTTTTTAAAACTATTTTAACGAAAACAATCATATTTTTTTAATATTTTTGTTTGTTATAAAATTGCTGATATTGGACTGAATAGTGAAAGACCGCTCAAAGTTTGGTGTAATAAAATCGGGGTCTTGGCCAATGCTCCCTTCAATGCATCGAATGCTTGAAGGGAGCATTGACCAAGACCATGTTCACTGCTAATCTTTCCTCAGAAACTTAACCAAAGGGATCTTCAATTCAGATTCATGTGATATAAACCAGGAATACCACCTGATCATGTCCAAAAAACATTTCAACTGCTTTATATTTTAGGGACAGAATATTCTACTATCGGAGTTACTTTTGATTCATCTGATCAAAATCTATCCTTATCGAATATAAATCTTAAATAAGTGACTGAAGTACTCCCAAATTCACACTTATCTCTATTTACTAGCGAACTTGTACTCACTATTTTCTTTAGCATTACTTCGAACCATTCCATATGATCCTCAAACGTCTCTGCTGCGATGATGGTATCATCCACATACACAAAGATATATGTCTCGAATTCCAGTCCAAATAATGCGTTAATCAGGCATCGGAATGTCATTGCAGCATTTGTCTGGCCAAATGGCATCTGACGAAACTGCCGCAATTCTGAGCTGGGAATTACAAATACCGTATACTTCTTACTATTACTATCTAAAGGAACTTGAAAAAAGGCCTGCTTTAGATCTGCTTTGGACAGAAATTTTGCTTTTCAATGTTTATCCAAAATTTCTTTCATTGATAGTAGTGGATAAGTATCCCTTCTCGTTACCTTATTTACATCACAATAGTCTACGCAAAATGTATAACTACCGTCAGATTTTTTAACCGTTGCAGGTGCACTATTCCACTCGCTAGCAGATATTTTTATAACCCTATCTGCTAAAATCTTCGTTATTTCTTCATGTGTTACCTATAACATAATCGGTGACATTCTCCCAAATTTGTGTCGTATTGGTTCTGCTTTCTGTATATCAATACTGTTCTCTATCAGTGTTGTACTTTCAGGTTTACCTCACTCCTTTGGAAGAATAGATCTTACCAAATCATCGATTTTTTTTCCTTTTCATTGCTACTCAGATATGAAATTCCTCACTGCGATTTTTGGAGAATTCTTTCCATTTGTTCTCGCTAACGCGCCACAGAACTCTGCCAAGGCAAATATTAAAATCAAATAACCGGCAAAAGTTAATACCAAGAATGATATTTTGATCCAATTCTTTCACTGCCTTTATTGGAAAAATAGAATTATATCCGTCTACTTTCCAATTCAATGACAATATTCCGAGAGACCTGCTCATGGTACCTGTTGCATATTACTTCAGTTATCGTAGAAATTAATCTATTCTTCGAGTGTTTTGCTATCTTGTATCCCATTAATAATACCGTTGCTTCGGGATCTAATAAAGCTTTGTATATCATTCTCACAATGTTTACACTTAGAAAATTACGATTTTCCAATGTCAAACTTGCGAGGCTATGTGATTTACTCCCTATATACCCTTATTATTTCTACTTACCTTCTGGCCAATACTACCTTCATTAACTTTGCAATGAAACGTAATCATTATTAAAAGTTCCAATGCGACCACGTGCGCCGTCCGAGATTTCCGTCACGTAGAAACTGCTACATTTACTGGAGTGCCAGCATCCATTCAAGCACACAACGGATCCAACGTGGGATTTCGATCAATCCGGTCATGCATAATGGCTGTCCACCGAAGTAGTCTGCGTAATAACACGTTCATACCACGCGGACTCTGGATGCGCACCCAATCCTAGTTCCTAATTCCTTGAAGTCACCAATTGTAGTACTTGGAAACGAACACGCCAGCTATAGCGCACCATATAAGCTGACGAACCGAAGCTGTATAGCACACCGAGTGCTGTAGTCTCGAGAGAAGAACTCTTCAGGCTTCTTTTCGAATTACCTCGTTTCCTTACCTCTCTTTCCTTGCTGTTCAAGATTACGTATCAGCAAACCTTTCATCCACCTCCGCTGTTCACGTTTACATATCAACAATCCCTGGACCGTTTATGTTTTGTGTCGATCCAATCTTTCAGAGTTCGATCGCTTGCGATTGAACTTTTCTCGATTCTATGTTTAGAGTATTCTGTTGCAAGTGGAAAAAATTGTATCCGTAGCAATTTTGCATCTATATCCGGCATCCGCTACCTTGGCTCGTGTTAAACCTCCCCGCTCAAAGGATGTTTTTCTAAACACCCTTAGAGCACCGCTCCCGTCATCACCGTCGAAATAGTCACCTCTTGAACCATTGCTGTGTTCTCGTTTTCAGTACATCATCTTTCTCTTACGTTTATTTTTTTATTATCTGCCCTCAGTTATCGTTATAAATTTCTGTCATATTTATAAAAATTAAAATACGAATAATAAATATTTAAAATCTTATAGCGTATAAATATTGTAAAGTAATTATTTCAAAATAATTACTCGAAATTCAGATAGTAATTGGACTTTCCGCCGCATTTTATTGCTATTGTCCGTTACCCGCCTCTTATTCACTCTATTATTATTATTATATTTATTATTATTATTATATTTATTATTATTATTATTATTCACTCGATTTGTCGATTCAGGATTTAAAAATTTAACTTAAATTGATGTTATAATGTATTCATATTAACCTGTATGGTGTGTATTTTCTGTTAAAGAAAGTTGAATAACATTAAAGGGCACCTCTCGGTGATATTTATCAATAACAAAAATCTTGTTTTATCATTGACTACACCCTGTAAGCAAAGTTTCAAATCCCTGGTAGATCGACTTCAGCTTCTCCAATACAATATTTATCTTTTTTCTTCAAGGAGTGCTTGACTCCTGCCCTCACCCATGGAGGAGAAACAGAGCGTGTCGTTATAACCTCCAAATCAATAATACCCTTATTAACCTTTTGGTCAGTACTATTTGTATTAACTTTTGGATCACTATTATCCTTCTCAATTACCTCTTTCACAATTTTATTTTCTCTCTCGCTATTATTATCCACTACTACAGATGGGCCTGAATGAGAACATACTTCCTGTTGCCGTATCTTATCTTTATTCATCGAACTCACCAAATTTTAACTTCTTCCGATGTTTCTTCTTAAAAAAGTATTTCCCTTTCCTTTTCATGATTAATATTTGTTCAACTAGAATTATTTTCCGTCACTAGGCCTTTGTATTCTACTTTAGAATCAACTTCCAAATGATTCTTTCCTTTCGAAGAATTTTCTGCCTCTATTTGAAAGTCTTTGTCTTCACTATCAATGTTTTTCCTGAAAAGTACGCCTCTCTCTCCTATACAATTTGCAACACTTAACATTTTTTCTTTTTCACCCCTTCACTTGCAAATTAGGAGGACATGGGATGATTCGGCCCCCCGTCTACTCGTTTCCCCAATTCAGCATGAATTTTAAACATGCGAGATATGAATGATTTAAACTCACAATTTGGAGTACTACATACCTTTAATTAATCTTAATCTCCTGTGGATTTTCATTGTATTTAGACTACTGTTTGCTGTTGCCCTATAATACTATTTGAAGCATTTTTAGGTCCACGATCAGCCTGAGTATTAAAATTTTCCCTAGAAGGTCCCTTACTCCAGTTTTGGTCAAGTACTGTAGTAGATATTACCACAGAATAACCGCTGACTCTTGATTTGCTTCCACTTTAACTTATCTATTAGCTTAGCTATCAGATTTTTGAATCAATTTTGAATATTTGAATCAGATGAATCTGATGATGAATTAATTTGCATCATTACATTGTAATTAATTTTTAAAGAATTCCGTTTGATATGATCATTTGTTCTTTAAGCCTCTTGTTTTACTTTTCTAATATCCTTATTTACTACTTATTCATCTACTTCTCCTCTAAAGGCTGCATATAAGGTTTCAAACCTGGTTATCATTAAATCTTATATAGGATCTTTTACCAGAATCATCCTACCATTTGTGGACACCTTACTTTTACTACATTAATAACCAATACTATTACTCGTTATAGGAATAATATTTGATTTTGCATCTGTTATTACATCTATTAATCTTCTTTTCACTTTATCCCCATCATAATAACTATCTATCGAACAATTACTATCCGAGCTCAAAAGATCATTACCACCCACAAATACGCTTGGACCCAGCTCGCTTCTCAAGGTATCCTACTTCATGGTAAAAACTTCTTTAGCTTAAATTTTAATAATCGATTTCACAATACACTCAAGTCATCACTGCTCTATAATTTATTATATTCATAACCACGATGATCCCGTCGTGACTGAGAGTTTCGATTTCTACTATTATCCTTCTCACTCTTCATGATCTCTCAAACAATCAAGTTAATATTTTATTAAAATCCTCTATTTTTTCCATTTTTTTAAAATCGAATTTTTTTTAAATCATACTAAAAAAACAACGATACACTTACCCCCAAAAAATAATTAAATTGGAGCACTTATTGGTTGTTAAACTATTTCATAACTATTATAATCACAGAAATGAGATATTAAAATAAATTAAAATAATCAAATATATATATATAAGCAAATCAATGTCTATAATAGATATGAACAATAAGAAATATATATATATATAAAGAATAAAAATCAATAAATATAAATCTGGCGATTATCTTATAATCTGAAACAATATGGAATATAATAATCAAATTAAATTTAAACATTAACAAAAACTATTATCTTAATACAAAAATAAATATCAATATAAATACAACATTAATATTATTAATAGCAATAATATTAAATATAATGAAATTAATTATAAATTATAATTATCAATAATCTTAAATACTATCAATATAATAATAAAAAAAATTAATAATAATTCAATAAAAAAAATATAAATATTGAATATAATTTATTAAAAAAAAAGAAATTAAAATGATAAAATATATGCATTAATAATAATAATTGCCATTAATAATTTATATAAAGAATATTAAATTCTAACAATTTTCTTTATTTTAAAATAATATTGACCAATATTCACTAATATACTCCAATTATCCACACTACTAGAATAAAATATATAATAATGCTAATAAATTATCTAAATTGATCATATATACATGTATATATCAACTATCATCAATAAAAATTTTTTATATATAATAATCTCCTTCACTACAATAATTATAAATAAATTAATTTCAATAATTAAATTTACAATACCCAAATAAAAATAATAATAATTTACTAATAATAAATTATCATAAAATATCTACTCAAGAATAAAATATTTGATTAAAAAAATAAATTTAATAACCTTTAAATCACCCTTAACCTAAACTAATACTAATATAATCATAAAAATATTACGAGATATTCGAAATTTAATTCCACATAATATTTAAATATTAATTATTATTATTCTTTAAAATCCCTTGATCTTTAAATCATCTCTAAATATTAATATATAATCGAAGGAAAATAAATATTCATGTATATATGCAATCAACAATAATATTATCATAAAATATACTAGAGTGATTTCAAGGTTGATTGTAATTAAAAAGCTACAAGAAAGGGCGTAAATTTAGATTTATTTATACTTGAATATCCAATATATTTAATAAATAATTAATCACGCCGAAAACAAAAAATGCGAATTCGAAGCTACAGACTTGAAGGACAGTGATCCTCTCTCCCGTTGATTCGGAGGGGAAAATTATTTACTCTCGCGCAATTAAGGTAGGACAAAAATCTACTCGAATGTAAAGTTTTACGCTATACTGCTTCACCTAGGAAATGATACCACAAAAGCTCTCTTGGGATGGTGCTACAATCTAAGGAGTCCTAGAGGTCCACTTCTGAACAGCTAGTCTTCCAACGGGTGTTAGTATTGATGCAGCGATCAAGATACTCAAGAAAGGCGACTCCACGGTTGATCTCGTAAAATTCGTGTGCCGTGGATTGAGGCACCCTCAGAGGATCCTAGTCGTTGTTATCGCATACCCACATATACTTCACTAGCTTTTCTAAGTGAGAATAGCTAAAGGTTACGTACAGAGACGCTGGTGCAACAAACACAAGGATGTTATTCGCGAAGCGAGCTTGTTGCAATGTAAGTACATGAGAAGTCAGCTAACCACGAAGTCCTTCTTGAAATTTTTTCAACAAACTACACAATTTTATAACTCCCCCTCTCCCTCCTACTCGACGGGCTAAAGATCCCATCCTCAATGCATTACATATCATCGAATGTCACAATACAAAAAAATAAATTATAATAATATTAAAATAAATTAAATGAACAATAATAAAGAAAATTATATAAATATAAATAACAATAATTGTATTTAAAATGATAAATAAATATAAAAGAACAATATGTAGAAATAAATACATATCTAGTAAAAAAAAATTATTTTATATCTTATAATCAATAATAAAAAATTCATATAAGTATCCTTAACATTCAATTATGAAATAAATTAATTAACAATAAAAATCATTAATAAAATTAAATTCAGAATTTAAATTCAATTTAAACTTATGTTGAATTAAAAATTATTAATTCATTAATAAGACAACACTACTTAATAAAATCTAATAAAATTCTAATAAATAAAATTTTATATTTCTTCAAACTAATTTAACCTTGAACGTTTATTTAAGGAACAATATAGTTAATATTTTCCGTGTTCAGGAATTATTAATCACGTTGGAAATCCCTCCATTGGACATCAATTAATATTTAAAATTACTAATTTACAAAAAAATTTCACTATCACACTGTAAATCACTTTTACCTTAAACAATCTTATAAATACAAATTTCGCTGGTCCTCTCGCTGAAGATCTAGTTTACTGACCGCACTATCTTAGGGATACGGTAATAATTTTCAATACTAACACCACGAATTTATTTATTTATTTATTAAAATACATCCCAACTACATGTCCGGGGACGGGTTCCGCTATTTACATTTACATATGTTTTCCATAAAATTTTACATTGCGTGACTATTTACATTATTTATATCAACTTATATACTATTTACATAGTCTTTAATCTTTTTTAACTGTTATTTATTTTACATTTGTTCACTTCACTATTGTTTTTGTCTTGTGTGCTTTGTCCCTATGCACTGTCATGTGTTTCTTGTTTCTTGTCTCCTTCTTTCTTTCCTTAATACCTTCTGATCTATTTCTTCTCTGCTATTTCCATTCTTTCCTCTAATAGTTTTATCCCCTTCAGAATGGTTTTGTTTGTACGTCCGTTTTTAAATTCTGTTATTATGTATTTGTTCGTCCATGTTTTATTGTCCGTTCTTCTACAGTCGCAAAAAATATCCTTCGTTTTTTCACATTTTCTAATATAATGCTCCCAATATCCCTTCTCCTTTGAACATAGCTGGCATCTTCTTTCCTCTTCTTTAATCCAATATTTTTTATGAGTCGTGATGTTGCCGCACCTTATCCTTGCAATTGTTTTAATCGTCTTTGCCCCTTGTATATTTCTGAGGTATGTTGGGAGTCCCTTCTCTTGTATATCCTTGTATATTTGGTTATATTTGGCCTCTGAGATTCTACTCTGTCTGTCTTGTTGTTGTATGTCTTTGTCTCTTTGTCTTATCTCACTGTGTATGTCTTTTTTCTCCATTGTGTTCCAGTATTTTAACTGTTCCCTACTCAGTCCTAGACTACCTAACCTTATGCCCATTTCGTCTGTTTTTTGGTCTAAATGCTCTTCTTCGCTTTCTTCAAAGCATTTTCTTACTAGTCTATGTTTCTCCATGTCTTGTATTTTTTGTTCGTATTTTATCGTTCTAATGATCCAGTCTGTTTCCATTCTGTTCACATCTGTTTCTTCATAGACTATGTATCTGGGAGTACAGAAGTCCAAATTTAGGGTCCACCGCAATTAATCCGTTTTTATCTTCTCCATTTGTTTTTGTGCTTGTGCCCCCCAAATTTCAACCCCATACACCAGTACACCCTTTACCAGATAATTGAAGAGCATTTTTCTTAGACTAAAGTCTCCTGGACACTTTCTTTCTGCCAGACCCCATGTTCTTTTTGCTGCAATGATGCCTTTCTGAGTTCTTTCCTTTATATGGTCCTGCAATTTCCCATCTTTTCTGAAAATGAAACCTAAATAGCTAAACTTATCTACCATCTCAATTCTTTTGCCTTGCCATCCCCATGTCTCTGACATCTTCCTTTTGCCTTTCTCTACTCTCATGATTTTTGTTTTCTCCGTGTTTAGCTTCAGGTTTCTCTGTTTCAGAAAAATCCTTAGTGTTGCCATCATGTCTTGCATGGCATTTCTGTTTTCCCCAATTAGTGCCAGATCGTCCGCGTAAGCCAGTGTCCAGAGTCTCTCCTCCATAATTTTCGTGCCTCCAATGTTTCTCCTCTTCATCTCTCCTTCTACGTCTGCAATATATATGTTAAACAATATGGAGCTGAGGCAGCATCCCTGTCTCAATCCTTTCTTCGTCCAAAATTCCTCTGAGGTGCCCTCCGTTGCTCTCACTCTGCATATAGTTTCCTCATATATCATCTTTATATTCTCCCTCAGGTCTTTGCTGTATTTTTTCTTCTCCATTATGTTCCATAAAGTTTCTCTGTTTATTGTATCGAAGGCCGCTTTTAGGTCCACGAAAAATATATATAGTTCCTTCTTTTCTTTGATCGTCCTCTTTATTATATGGTTTATAATATATATATTGTCCGTGGTTGACCTCTTTTTCCTGAAACCAGCTTGACCTTCAGGTAGGTTATTTCTCTCTTCCGTTTCTTTCTCTAGTCTGTTCTTCAGAATTATTGTAAAGATCTTATATGCAGACGAGAGCATGGATAGCCCTCTGTAGCTTTCCGGGTTCTTTGGGTTGCCTTTTTTATATATGGGGACAATTACTGCCGTTTTCCAATCTCTTGGTATTTTGCCTTGCTCTATAATTCTCTTGATTAGCTCTTTGTATCTCATTCTTATTTCATTGCCCCCATATATCCAAGACTCATTTGGAATTTCATCTATCCCACTTGCTTTCTTCCTTTTTAGGCTTCCCCAAGCTTCCCATATTTCTCTGTCTTCAATTTTTATCGTGTCTTTCCTATGCTCCTGTGTGTTAGTCGTACTTGTATCCTATCTATGTGTGTCTGTCCCGTCTAGTAAGTTTTTAAAATGGGTGGTCCATTCCTCCATGGTTATGCTTTCTTCCTCTTTTCTTCTTTTCTTCCCCTTGCTTAGATATTCCCAAATCTGTCCTTCGTTTTTAGTCTTTTTTAATTCTATTTCCTGTTTGTTTCCCCATTCTTTTTTCTTCTTTTCACATATACTTTTCCAATTCCTCCTTTGAATCACATATTCTTCTTTTGTTGTTGTTCTTTTCTTCCAATTTTTCAGTGCCTTCTTTGCTTTGTTCTTTTCTTTTCTGCATTCCATGTCGTACCACGATTTTTTCCCAATTTTCCAACTCTTTGTCTTAACCCTTGTATATTCCACGTTCCCTCTAATTGTCTCTTTTATTCCTGTCCATAGTCTTTCTATTTCGGTTTCGTTCGTTAGTTCTTTGTATTCCCTGTTCGTCCTGTCTTCGTACCTTTTTGCTTCTTCTTTACCCCATAACATTCTCATTCTTTTCTCTCTTTTTTCGGCTCTTCTTCTTAATTTATATTATCCTTCGTTATTATCGTGATGACCAATGGTAAGTGATCTGATTCTATTCTTTTCTCTATGTTTAAGCATTCTACCCTATCTCTCACTTCTCTGTCAGCAATTGCCAGGTCAATCACAGTATTCCCTCTAGGGCCTATAAATGTGAAGTCACTTTTTTCGTCTCCTTTTATTGTACCGTTCAGTATGCTGTATCCGTTGGCTTCTATCCTCTCTACTAATGTTTTCCCCTCCTTGTCATGTTTCTTGTCTCTGCTTTTCCTTTTTACCATCCTATACATCTCTTCTTCTATCATATAACTTCCTTTCTCCCCTGTTCTTACGTTGAAGTCGCCCATTATGATTGTCTCTATGTTTGCGTTATAGCTCTCCTCCTCTATGACTTTCCATTTTCCTTCCATGTCCCTGTTGTTGCAGTATATTCCCCATATGTATAATTTTATTTTGCTTTCATCTATCTCCATCCTTGTGCTGATGATGTCTTCACCTTTATTTTTGGCTAGCTCTTTGACATGGGTTATCCACTTTTTGTTCATTCCTATGATGAAGCCACCTTTCGCTCTACCTTTCTTTTTTTCTCTTATACCCCTATAATCTCCTAATTTGTTTTGGCAATTTTCCTCTACACTTATCAGCATCTTTCTCCTCTACCCATGTCTCTGACATACATACGTAATCCATCTTTGTTACATATTTCCAAAAATCCTCATCCTTTGCCCATATTCCTGCCACATTCCAGTATATCAGCTTTAGTTTTCCAGTTTCTTCATTTCCCTCTGTTTCCTTGATTTTGTGTTCATTCTTATTACCTTTCGCTTTGCCCTTGGTCTGTCTCTGTTGTCTATTGCTTGCATACTTGCTGTCTGTCCTTTTTTCAGTTTTGTTCATGTGTTTTTTATGTTCTTTTTCGTTCTTGCCTGTTCTTTCTTTAGCTTTTGTTTTGTCTGTCTTCTCTCTTCTCTTCTCTCCTTTCCTGTGTCTTTGTCTGTTTTTTGTGTTCTTTTCCAGCTCCCTCTTTATACTAAATTTTCTTCACTTTCACCCTTCTCTGTTTATCCATTCCCTTCTGTTATTTCTCTGTCTCTTTTTCCTTTGTCTTCTCGTTTTTGTTGTATTTTTCTACCCTATTCCTTTCTTCGATTGTTCCCTCTTCCTTTTCTTTATTTTCTCTATCGTCTTTATTTCTTTTTGTTTCCTCCCTCTCTTTTCGTTTCATTTTCTCTTTTATTTCTGTCTATCTTCTTTCCATCCTTTCTATCCCTATCCACCTTTCCCAGCTCCCCTCTATGTAAACTTTCTTTAACCCTACCTTTGTAAATATCCCTTTTATCTTTGCTCTCCGTACCCATTCCCTGATTTCATTCTGCACAGCCCTTTCGTCATATATCAGATCAAAATCCATATATATCTGTGTCCCAATCAACTTTTTTCTTGCCTCCTACACCCTGTTTCTCGTTTCTCTGTCTTTCATTTTTATTATTATCATTCGATTACTCCACCAAGCGGTTCTTGTTTCTTCTTGGAGCCCTAACCTTTTCCCCACGAACTATTCTACCCATTTTTAACTCCCATTTTCTGTGCCTCTTCCCTGTCCATGCCCTTTACTACCACGTTCTCCTCTCTGTCCTTTCTTTCTCTTTCCCACATGAGTTTTCTTATCCCTTTTATATCTTTACTTGAGATTCTCGAGCTCGTGGAGTTGCTTCCTGTTCCACTGCTACTCCATCTCGTGTTCCCCGATCTCCCACTTTCTCTGCTGCTCGATCTTGAGGACTTGCTTCTTTCTTCTTCCCTATCGTCTTTCTCCCCTTTGCTTTTTCTTTCGTACTCCTACTTATCCTTTCTTATTTACCTTATTATCTCCCCACTTTCTTTGCTCCTATCACTTTCATACATGTCGTTCAGCTTCGCCATTTTTTCTTCTATCTTTGTCATTCTCTCCTCCATTTTTCTCGCCCATGTTCTTATTGCCTCTTCTTTTTCCATTGCCTGTTCCTTAACTTATTCATAAAGCTTTTCCATCCTTGTCATTTTTTCTTTTGTCTCTTTCCTATCCTTTTATATTATTTTCTCTATTTTTTCCATTCTTTCCGCTATCTCCTTCATATATTTTTCTATTTTTTTTCTCCCTTCCTCCTTGTTCTTTTTTTTGCTTCCGTTCTAACCTTCCTTGTCTCTTCTGTTAGCTCCTCCTCCTCTGCTGAACCTTTCCATTTGAAGTTATCCAGTGTTAGTTGGGTTCCCTCCCTCTTATTCGCCTTTCCTCTGGTAATCATGGTTTTGTCCGTTTTTTGACTCATTATTATTATTTGTTTATTATTTGTTTATTTTTATATTTGATTCTATCGTTTTATTGTTGTTTGTTTTTTGCTGTTTTTTTTATTTTACCTATATGATTGTTTTATTCTATATATTTAAAAAATTTTTTTTTTTTATTAACCAGTTTATATTATTCTATTATTTATTATGTTTGTTGAATATTATTCTTTATATATTTATTCTTTATTTCTTTTGTTATTATTTCTGTTATTTCTGCGTTATAATTGAATATTTTCAAATATTTATTTTGATTAATTTAGATCCGGACAAAATTTGTATGATTTTTACCTCCCCTCAATCGCTTCTTCTTGTCTTAGGGGTTTTTCACAATCGGCGGGCTCTCTGCGCGGTCCGCGCTTTTTCTGTATTTTGACGTCTGCTGACGTCCGTAACTCTCGTCACTTTTGATGTTCTGTGTCCTGCTCTCCCGCTTTCTTCCCTAACCTCTACCTTTTATCCAAAACTTTTTCACCGCACTTTCACCTTTCACCTCCTTCTCGCACTGTTTTTCCACCTTTTACTTGCCTCTGATACTTTCCTCTACTGTTCTATCAAAATTTTTTCTCTTCTGTATGTTATTTCACTTTGTATTTTTCGTAACTTTATCTATGCCTTGTGTGTGCGATGCGTACAACACAACGTTCGATAACGGAATCCTAACACCACGAATTTATTTAATATAATACTTAGTAATCATCTTAAGTAATTTATTATTAGTCAAAGAATAAATTATTACTATATTTAAACAAATCAACATTATCTCAATATTCACTTATATTAATCACTTAATCACTTCAGTATATAAATTTCTATATAAATATATACCCATATTAAAATTATAATAAATAATTTCCCACCGAATATTTTACGTCAATCACTATTAAATTAAAAAAATTATTCAAATGGGTAACACTATTTTTTATTAAAATTCAAAATATTAGATATATATAAATATTATTTAATAAATTAATTATTAAGTAATAAAATTTCTTACCTTCTTTTAAAGAAGAACTGAAATATATATATATTATTGTATAAATATCTACAATTATTCCTTTATTATATTATTTAACTTTTGAATTATTAATATATATATTATGGTTTGTGAATAAACTCAAATGGATCTAGTTATCTCTATCAATTGGAAATAATTTCCTCAAATACTACAACTTTTTTCCACTTTAATAATACTTGCAAAACTCACCTTTTACTACTTTTTGAATTATTTTGAAGTAACATAAGAGTTTCAAAGGCATATATACCAGTGGAGTGACTCGGTTTATCACATACTAGTGGAATGAAGTTCAGAATCTTCAGCTGTTAGTTCCAAAGGGTGTAGATAAAGGAAACTAGACTTCCAACCCTCCTGCTCACAAATTTTTCCGAGGAGAAGGAAAGCATTTCATGCGACGATAAATGAAGCTTCTGTACATCTCGTAGAATAAATTCTGTTATTTAGAAGTATGGAGAGATAAGATACTGTTTCTTTGTTAATTCATACGGGCCCTAATGCGAGCTTTATGTGAGTGTAATGAAGAAAGCAGTTTACCAGAATAAATGCATGGTTTCTGTATGTAATAGTTCATTGAATCATTAATTTATACGTCCTCTTACTTTTGCTCTAATTCCTATCGTGCACTATTTCGCGACATTTTCAGAATCCCAATCATCCGAACTCCACCACCTCCCCCTAGCAAGAGCGGTTTGCAACCTAAGTAATCGGTACAGGTAAGCCTGTACCTGTTTTCCGGAGTTATATGGTAGATATTGAATTTTATTTATCAGGTTTTATTTATTTTAACAGGTTCATGTGAGATTAACTTTATTTATTATATTATTTTTTTAATTGTATTTCATGTTATATCTTTTGTTCCAAAAAGAGGTTCATAAGTTGTTAATATAGGAGACGTTAAAAGAAAAAAATAATTAATTAAACCCGTAGTATGTGATATCAATATTTTAAATTTTATAAATTTTTTTATTACATAATTTTTTCAATCTAAAAGAACTCAATATATTTCTTTATCCATATGCTTAGTAACATTTTAGTGAAACAAAAAATAATCAGTGCATTTAAAAACTGCTGAAAATGATCAAAGAGCTTCTTTCTCATGTTTCATAACGCCTATTATTGTCTCTGAAGAACATTTTATGGAGAATAAAAATGATGTATTAAAATTTTTCTAGAGAAACTTTAAATGTAGTTGTAAGCTTATCGTATATTTTTTCTTATTCATACTGATTACGAGCCAATTGATTGTCTTATCGTAGTTTCATAAATTTGGAAGTGACTCCCTCAAATATTTAATTTATATAATACATGCGAGTCTTAATTATTTAAGAAACTCATTATGACTAAATGACATTTATGTAAAATAAAGAGATTTATCATTATTTATTATTTATTTAATATACATTCCGGCCTCTTGGCCCAGGAACAGGTTCCTCGTATTTACAATTATTTTTACATTTTTATTTATATTTACATTTAACATTTACGTTTTGTCACTTTAGCATTCTTTTACACATGTACACCTTCATCCACTCTTTCTTTTTTTCTCTGTTCTTGTTTCCTTTCTGCCTTTATTACTGCTTTTATTAGTCGTTCATCTTTTCTCTTTCCTTTGAATTTCTGTTGCATTTCTGTATTTGTTATTTACGCGTTTTCTTTTTCCCTGTATTTTTTGAATATCTTCTCTGTTTTCCTGCATTCCACTATCCTGTGGTTTCAGTCATCTTTTTTTTCTCCACACAGTTTGCATCTCCTATCCTGTTACTCTAACCAATATTTGTTGTCCTCAACTATATTTCCACATCTTATTCTTGCTATGATTTTTATTCTTTCTACTCTTTTAACCTGTTTTATATAAGTCAATAGGTCTCTTTCCTATATTGTCTTATATGCACTGTTGTATCTAGCCTTCTCCATCTTGTTTGCTCTGTTTTGTCCTTGTATCTCTTCATGTCTCTTTTTAATCTCATTGTATTTATCTTTTCCAAGATTTTCTCATATCATTAATTGTTCTCTGCTTAATTCTAAACTGTTTAACCTTCTCTCCGCTTTATCTTTTCCATTTTGTCCTCTGTAACACCGCGAAAATTCACTTTACGTGAATTCTCCCGAACGGCTTTACAAATTTTATTATGTATTCTTTTCACTAAGAAAGAAAATCCCGCACTCACTACTCGCACAAATAATAATATTTTCGCACTTCTTTTTATTATCTATCGGGACGAGTCCCGTTACTAAAATTATTTGCCGTCGGGCCGACAAACCCGCGGGGTCAACACTACTCAACCGATTTATTTCGCCGATATATTAATCACTCGAATAAATATATAAGAATATAAATAATAATAATAAATCAATGTAAATATATATATAATAGTAAGGAAAGATCTTACCAAATATCCGGGGATAATATTAATTTAAAATATATTTTATTTGAATTATTTATCCAATGTCATTTGGCTTCCTCGTAAATTTCCAAGACGATTGATTGTATTTATTTTATTAGATTGAAATATTATATATAAATTCCTCTCGGCTCTCTCACTCTTCTCTCCAATGATTCCTCACTCCCACGATAATAATAATTTATATTGAATTTGATTCACTTACTTTCAGTTAATTTTAATTTTCACACGAGGATAAGGCTCACACACTATGTATTACTCCAAGGCAATAATTAAACTGAAAATGGCTTTCCTTTGTTCTCGAAGGAAAGCCAAAATTTCATAACACACACTACCGAAAATTATTTGAAATTTCATATATTTACACCTGAGCTTGCGTGTGTAACCCTTTCCCTTATTGGTTACACACCGTCAAGCTCCCCCCTGGTCCTGTGCTTTCGAAATCGTGCAATCTCATTGGTCGATTGAAAAATCGACAAGAAATTGCACGATTTTATACAAAATTTATTATTACTGTAAAATGCCGATAATTCCGGGATTGGCATTATCGGCAACATCGTGGAGGCGATGATTTAATTTAATTAACACCACTACACTCGAATTCCCATGCACCGAGATATATACGTATTTTACAGTAATACAACCCGATATATCTTTCTCTCTCACTCTTACTCACACTACACGATCATTCTCTCTCACTCTAATCGTAACTCACACTACAAGAATAGGGAGCGCATCGTTCGCCTCGAATTCCGGTTATTTTCAAAATGTCCGGCCTCGTGACAGTTTGTAAACAGTGGAATTCTTAACAGCATAAAAGAAAAAAGACTACATCCCAGGCTGCTGCTGCCTTCGCTGAGGATTCGTATATTTATTTATTCTTCTCTATTATTATTTTATTAATCCCTGCTTTCACCCATCTCCCATAACTAATTAATATATATATTTTCATTACAGGTTAGTGCTAACAAAACAATAATGTTTTACATCACAAACTCCCCCCCTAAATCGTGACTTCCCCCGAAGTCACGCATTTACGAAACCTACTTACTTTTATTAGTTTCAGCTAGATTCTGGGGTTGGTCCACACTACTTTCATTCTTGGGAATTCACACACTACTTTTCTGTAATTTAGGATGGTCAACACTACCTTAATGATTTGGGAAGGATTAGGGAAAAGGATAGGGATAGGAATAAAGGTGTTGGTGACCCCGGGAGCCCAGGGGAACATCTACATGGGTAGGGATCTTCCCCCGAACACTCCCCCGATCACCATGGTCCGGAGGTCTGGAGGCATTTCACGTACATGGTCAAGGAGCCGGAGGACGGTGTCTAGGCCCACTCCAAGCCTCCGGTCGGAGACTATCCGGGGTATTCCCCCAGACAGTTCCCGACCCTCGGCCCGGGGGGCCCCCGACCCAGCCCTCCGATCCACACTACTATTAGGGACCCCGTCCCTTCTGGCCACCCTTGCCCAGTATTCCCTGCTACATCTAGGGCAGTCCGAAAGATCCACCCCCCTCCGTCCGCAATTATAGCAAAATACGTGGGCTGCCGGTTGGGGACAATCCCTCCTCCGGTGCCCACGCCTCCAACATATAAAGCACACCCCCGCGGGGGGATCTACCTCAGGATTCGTGGGAATCCTCACTAGTCCTCCAAACATGGTACCCGTCTCCCTTACGGGAAGGTGCGTATTCTCGCACCAATCCCTAAAGGGAGCCGGCCTCTCCAGGCGCTTCACCTTTTTATTTCTTTGTTGGGCTAGTTTGGTTGATGGGCGCCAAATATTTCCCCCCGTCTTCCTGACAAGGGCAGAGACTGGGATGGGCTGCGCCTCCTGCGTCTTCGGCGTTACCACCGTCGAAAAGACATCTCCCATTTCGAGATGCCTATTCGGGTTGGCTCGCCGCGCCCTTCGCCGTCTCCTCCTCAACGTGGAAGCGGAGGGTTTTGGGGGAACCGCCCTCACCCACACGTCCTCATCTCCCTCCCCATTTACGTCCATCCCCTCGGATTGGCGGAGTGGGGGATCGATGGCCAGGGCCATCATCCCCTCCGTCATATCGCAGGGACGGGTGAGGTCCGGCACCACTACCGCCTCTGCCACTTCCGGGGCCTCCACTACTTCGATGGCCTGCGTAGATTCGGGTCGGTCCTCCTCCGGTATCCTCTCCAATACCGGTAGGAAGGGCACCGTCCCGAATTGGATTTTGGCGCTACTGGATTCCATCTGAAACAAAAAGAGAAATTAATTTGGCCCCCCCCAGTCATCACTACTTCCGAACCATTGGAGAGAGACACACTACTCTAGGAGGTACAAATTTCTTGAGTTCGGTAATATGAACCTTCGAGATTCGTCGGCCCTGATCGGCAATCACGTAAACGACCGGCGATAACACCTGTAGTATCTCATACGGACCTGAGTACTTTGGTGCCAACTTCGCGGAGAACTTGTTTATCGCGCGCGACAGTTCGTGATTCCTCCTCATCACTAACTCACCGACTTGAAACGTCGCGTTCACTCGTCCCTCATCGTAACGTTTCTTTTGTCGTTCTCTTTCTCTCTCAATGAACGTCACTACTAAGTCCCTCAATGCATCCAGCCTCTTTACCCGATCTATCCAAAGGGCTGGATCCATTTTGGTCAACACTACCTCTCCTTCCACTTCTCTTCTCAGACTCTTCACCGGTCTGGGATGTCTTCCGAAATTCAAAAATGCCGGAGATACCTGCGTCGTTGCCTGTACCGCAGTATTCAAAGCATGTCTAAACTCGTGGATATGTTTATCCCAATCTCGATGATCCTCTTTGATGAACGTAGCAATCATGGTTTTCAACGTCCGATTACTCCGCTCCACCGGATTGGCTTGAGGATGATATGGCGGAGTCGTCACATGTTTCACTCCATACTCATCCAGGGTCTCCTTCAGCCACTTATTAATGAACTCCTTACCATTATCAGTCAACAAGTAACTGGGCGTCTCCCATCGGAAGAGTATGAGCTCCTCAAAAGCCCTCGCCACTGCTTTCCCTTCTGCGGACCTCAATGGTTGCACCTCGATCCATCTTGTAAACAAATCTTGGAAAACCAACAAGTATTTAAATCTGTTTTTACTTGGAGGGAATTCCATCAAGTCCGCAGCCACTACTGCCCATGGTTTCTCCACTACCCTGTTTCCAAACAATCCTTTCGGCCCTGCTTGTGAGACTTTAAATTTCTGGCACTCTACGCATCCCTGTACGAACCTATGTACGTCATACCAGATACCAGGCCAGTAATATTCCCGGGCTATTCGGTCGTACGTCTTGTCCACTCCCAAATGTCCGGAACTTGCCTCACAATGTGCCTCGGTCATCACTCTTGTTCTTAACTCTTGCGGCACTACCAATCTCCACTGCTCTTCCCGGAACAAGATAGGATCTAGCAATGCATCCTTACGGTAGCAGTAAATCCTACCCTGCTCGACCTTCCACTTCGGATACTTATTTGGAGCTTCCCCAATCTCCTTCATTCGTTGCAGATACCACTTATCCTGAATATCCGTGAAGGATGAAACCTCCTCATCCTCAAACATTCTGGACAGGGCGTCTGGAACGTGGTGATTCGCTCCCCTACGGTGCTCTATTTCGAACTCCCACTGCTGCATTTCCAAAGCCCAACGAGCCAATCTTCCCGTCGGATCCTTTAGGTTTCTCAGCCATCTTAGAGCACTGTGGTCCGTCACTGCCTTAAACTTGTATCCCTCGATGTACGGTCGGAATTTCTTTATCGCCCACAGCAATGCCAAACACTCTCTCTCGCTCGTGGTGTAATTTCTTTCCGCCGCGGTCAACACTCTACTTATATATAAAATTGGGTGTTCCCCATCCTCAAGTTCTTGAGTTAGGACCGCCCCAATCGCAAATCCACTTGCATCGCACTGCACTACAAAAGGCTTACTGAAATCCGGTCTACTCAGAACTGGTGCTTCTGTCAGTGCCTGTTTCAGTTTTTCGAACGAGTCTTGTTGTTCTTCCGTCCATATCCAGGGTTGACCCTTCCTTAACAGCTTGACCAATGGAATTTTCAACTCTGAATCCTGCGGGATGAACCTTGAATACCACCCTATCATCCCCAAAAATCTTCTCAATTGTTTTACGTTATTTGGGGCCGGGTACTCCACTACTGGTGCTACCTTTGATTCATCCGGTCTTAATCCATTTTTGTCCAAGATAAACCCTAAATACGTTACTGAAGTGCATCCGAACTCGCATTTCTTCTTGTTGATCGTTAAACCGGCCTTCACTACCTTCTCCAACACTACTTTCAGCCATTTCATGTGTTCCTCGAACGTTTCGGTCGCGATCAAAATGTCGTCCAAATACGCGAATATATAGGGTTCAAACTCAGGTCCAAACAGGGCATCGATTAATCTTTGGAATGTCATTGGGGCATTCGTGAGTCCGAATGGCATTCTTCGAAATTGCCACAGTCCTGAACCTGGGATGGCGAACGCAGTATACTTCTTGCTCGCCTCATCTAACGGCACTTGGAAATATGCCTGTTTTAAATCTATCTTCGACAAGTATTGAGCCTTTCTCAACTTGTCGAGGATTCCGTCCATCGATGGCAATGGATAGGCATCTTTCTTCGTCACCTTATTCAAATCCCTATAGTCAACACAAAAGCGATAACTACCATCGGATTTCTTCACCATCACCGGTGCACTACTCCAATCGCTGGCTGATTTTTCTATGATGCCTTCTTTCAGCATCTCACTCACTTCCTCATGAGCCACTTCCAACATTTTAGGCGACATCCTCCTAAATTTATGTTTTACAGGGCTGGCTCCTTGCACATCAATAAAATGTTCAGTTAGGGTCGTTCCGCCGGGCCTTCCCGTGGCCTCAGACAAGATTGACTCCACTAACTTACTTATTTTCTTCTTTTCAACACTACTCAATTCCGAGATACCCGCACATTCAACCTGAATGACGGTATCTCCCGAATTATTATTTCTGGAGAATTCTCTCCATTCCCCCTCCCTAACGCGCCACATCCCTCTCCCTAAGCGCGTATCAAGGTCGAAGGTCTCACAAAAGTCCATGCCCAAAATGATGTCTTGGTCCAGTTGCTTCACTGCCTTTACTTTGATGATGGCTCGTTCTCCGTCTACGTTCATGTTAAGGGACAGGATTCCCAAGGCTCTGCTTATCGTTCCTGTCGCACATTTCACTCCCGTCGACGTTGGAGTCAACTTATCCTTAAGTTGTTCAGCGATTCTGCTTCCGACCAGAGATATCATGGCTCCTGGATCACACAACGCTTTATAGCGAACCCCTGCGATGTCCACGTCAAAGAAATTACGATTTTCCCATGATGAACTTTCCACTCCTCGGGGTTCCTTCACTACTAGAGAATCCTTTGTTTTATGATTATTATCGTCTTTTGATAATATTTTATCAATATCCAATGGATTTTCTTTATTTCTACACGACACTTCACTACGGTCTACACTACCTGGATCTTTACTACCAATACAAGTAGTTTTCCCCATCTTCACTTCTTTAATATCATCACCACACTTCACAACACTACCATTTTTGTTCAGAGTTAACTTCTTGTCAGGATCTAACTTCTCCGCCGTTATTTCCGTCCTTGAAGATGGCTCTGTATTGATCCGCTCGTTTTTCATCATTTCTGGATGTCCGGCTTCCTTCCCTTTATCCAAAGTTTCCGATGTTACGGGTAGATCCTTACACACTTCTTTTTCTGCAGAAATGTTATTTCCTACAGAAATTGCTAACTTCTCAAGCTCCCGATTATAAATTTCGGAACCCTGAGAAGGTACGCCACTACACTCACTTCTCACTACATTTAATAATTTATTTGTCCCTGAAATCACTACTGAGGGGGTGCGGGACAATTCAGCCCCCCCTTCAACCCATTTCCCAACTGGGATACCAAATTTTGACAATTTGGGCAGGTCCTCACCTCGCAATTGGGCCTGCCACATAATTGACACTTTGGCCCCGTATCTAAAGCGTTATTGGGGCATTCTCTTGCCATGTGTCCTGGTTTTCGACACCTAAAACAAATCCTATTAGGGCAATCCCTTGCCTTGTGTCCTACAGCTTGGCAAATGGCACACGCCCCATAAAACACCTCAGCCACGGGTGGATTATGACTAACACTTACTGTTGCATCATTATCACCTGGTTGCCCTTTACTGATCCAACCACTACCTGAAAACTGTGGGTTTTGCGCTCCCACCTGAAATCCATAGGGCTTCTTCTTCTTAAACGCCTTATTGAAGAAGAAGTTCGGTTGGCCGATCGTCGCTGGAATGATAGGTTGAGGAATACCTATCGTCGCCGGAACCACCTGTTGTGCAACAGCAGCCACATCACTACCTTTATCTTTCTTTTTGCTCTTTGACTTCTTTTCGACTACCTTTTCTGTCACCTCTTCCACTTCATCCACCTTCACTACTTTCTTCGCCTTTGATAATATCTCTTTTGGTGCTGCTTTCCTCGCTGTCATTTGTTCTGGTGGAAGTGGAGGTGCATATTTCTCACGAAGTCCTTTAAGTTTCTCGAACCTCTGCCCATAATATTTGATATCTTCAAAGGTCTCCACGTTTCGGTCCCAAAGATATTCGCGATATTCGGGCAAAAGGTTCCTGATCGCCATTGCCACTTGATCCTCCATCAAGGGCGGACGATCTATTAACGAAACTATATATTTAAAGCATTTCACAAACTCACCAATACTTTCCCCTTTTTGTTGTGTACGACGCCTCATGTCGTCCAACAAATCTTGGCGATCATATTTCTGTCCAAATTCGTCTCGAAATGCTTTTTGAAATTGTTTCCAATTTTTAACTTCTCTATAACACGATCGGAACCAACTACTGGCTTCCGATCGAAATATGCAGGGCAAGGCTCGTAACAATACCCGATCCGATATATCACTGGTTCTTCGGCACTCACTTAACCTTTCCAAGAAGTCGTCCGGATCTTGTTTCTTTTCTCCCGAGAATTCTAATTTCCACCAATGTAAATACCGGATGGCTCGAGCTTCTTCGTCCTCTCCCCTTCTAGGTTTGTTCTTGTGCCTTGTCCTGCGGTCAACACTGCACTCACTGTCATCCTCACTACTATATTTTCTTTCATATGGTTTCTTATTTGATTTAGTTTCCTTCGGCTTAACACGAGAAGGTTCCCTACCACGACTCCTTCTTGAATCGTCGGATAATCCTATGGACTCCCTAAAACGTTCGCATGTGTCACTCAGATTATCCGACTCCGAATCATCATCATCACTACTGTATTTTGGTTTAGGTTTCTTTAGGCGATGGATTCTTTTCATTTTCTCCTCGGTCTTCACTACCTCATGTTGTTCACTCTTTAATTCTTTCTTATATTTTTCGAACATCTGTTCGATAATACCAATCGGCATCGTGATCAAGTTACCTGACACCGGATCCGTAAACTTAATATTGTCGTCTCCGTCCCCATTTTCGGAAGTCTTTTTATGACTCTCCTTATTGGCCTTCTTCATTGGAGCAGACACATCCAATATTGTTTTGGTTCCTATGGTCTCATATTGTACCTCACTTTTGCGGTCGGTGTCGCTACCAGTATGCTCGGTAATTTCGGTTTCTTTGAATGCACCATCGATCTTATCATCCCAAGGAATTTTACTCGTTGGCAATGATTTCCTAAGTCGATACCTCATCCATCGATTCCTAAGTACCTGATTGTCTCCACTACTTTTCAAATTGGATGATTCGATTAATTGGGCGATTGATAAATCGTCCAACCCATTAACTTCTCTCGTTATTCTTTGCGCACGCGACGATCTCACTACTAACTTCCGTAATAGGTCTTCAAAATCTTCCATTATAAATTAATTAATGGTTAACCCGCACACAGTAAAAATAAAGAAAAACGCACACACAATAAATTGATTAAACAAATCTACACGATTTATTTTTGGGGAAGAACGTCGGATTATTTTAAACTATTTCTTTGGTCGCCACTACTAAAACTATCTCTATAATATATGGTATCGCACACAATAATCAAAAATATAAATCAAAGATCATACATAAATATAAATATATATAGATAATAATCAATAACAATAATAATAAATAAAAAAATTAATATCAATATCAATAATAGGTGTACATATTATAAAATAAATGAAATTGCCATTAAAAAAAAATTAATGTATATAAATGTAAATATGTAAATATAAAATCTAAAAGATAATCCAAGAGAAAGAAAAAAAAACACAACAAATTTTTAATATAAGTGGGTATGAATAGATTATTTAAAAAAAAAAAATTCCTTATAAATGAATATGGGTTTTAATAAAAATAATAAAAAAAAATATGTATATATGTAAATATGGAAATTATAACTATTACTATTACTAATAAAATATATGAATAAAAAAAATTTAATAATTACATTAAGAATAATAAAAAAATTAAATAAGAAAGAAATAGAAGAAAGAAAAAAAAATTATTGATATATATAATAAATATTTAATTTAAAAAAAAAATTTTTTTCTTTTTATAGTCGAAGGGAAAGAGAAAAAAAAAAAACAATAATAATAACTATTATTTTATAAATAACGTAATTATGTGTAATTAAAAAAAAATAAAAAAAATTATTATTTTAACTTGTAAATAAGTCAAATAAAAAAAAATTTTTGTAAGAAAATTCACATTTGATTAAAGATATATATATATATATAGAAAATAAAATAAAATGCCATTAATGAATAAATATATATAATAAATATAGTAACGATAAGATAAAATACAATTAATCAATAAATACATACATAATAAATATGATAAATGATATAATATTATAAAAGTTAATTTGGCGATTACCTTATAAGAAAGATCTAAATGAGGGAAAGAGAAAAAAAAATTATAGTTATCAGCATGTAAATATATAATCGATTAAAATTTTAAAAGCTTCTTCCTTTAAATCACAACAACCTATTCTATCTAGACGATTAACTTTCCGACGTTCTTCCCGAAGGTCGTCACTACTCAAAACAAATTTGATAATTCTGATCACTGTTATAAATCCTTGAAATCGACACAAACTCAAAAATTATTAATATTATAATATATGTAATTATGATCATATATCATTAATTAAATTATTCACCACTAATCACATCACTTATTCCATCAACACTACTAATAATTACTAATAATGAAAATTTCGTATCACGAATAAATTCAAAATTAAAATTCAAAATTAAAATTACCACGCGGTTTAGTAACAGAGTCCCTGTTCGGGCGCCATTTTGTAACACCGCGAAAATTCACTTTACGTGAATTCTCCCGAACGGCTTTACAAATTTTATTATGTATTCTTTTCACTAAGAAAGAAAATCCCGCACTCACTACTCGCACAAATAATAATATTTTCGCACTTCTTTTTATTATCTATCGGGACGAGTCCCGTTACTAAAATTATTTGCCGTCGGGCCGACAAACCCGCGGGGTCAACACTACTCAACCGATTTATTTCGCCGATATATTAATCACTCGAATAAATATATAAGAATATAAATAATAATAATAAATCAATGTAAATATATATATAATAGTAAGGAAAGATCTTACCAAATATCCGGGGATAATATTAATTTAAAATATATTTTATTTGAATTATTTATCCAATGTCATTTGGCTTCCTCGTACAATTTCCAAGACGATTGATTGTATTTATTTTATTAGATTGAAATATTATATATAAATTCCTCTCGGCTCTCTCACTCTCCTCTCCAATGATTCCTCACTCCCACGATAATAATAATTTATATTGAATTTGATTCACTTACTTTCAGTTAATTTTAATTTTCACACGAGGATAAGGCTCACACACTATGTATTACTCCAAGGCAATAATCAAACTGAAAATGGCTTTCCTTTGTTCTCGAAGGAAAGCCAAAATTTCATAACACACACTACCGAAAATTATTTGAAATTTTATATATTTACACCTGAGCTTGCGTGTGTAACCCTTTCCCTTATTGGTTACACACCGTCAAGCTCCCCCCTGGTCCTGTGCTTTCGAAATCGTGCAATCTCATTGGTCGATTGAAAAATCGACAAGAAATTGCACGATTTTATACAAAATTTATTATTACTGTAAAATGCCGATAATTCCGGGATTGGCATTATCGGCAACATCGTGGAGGCGATGATTTAATTTAATTAACACCACTACATTAGAATTCCCATGCACCGAAATATATATGTATTTCACAGCAATACACACAACACATCTCTCTCTCACTCTTACTCACACTACGCTATCATACTTTCTCACTCTAATCGTAACTCACACTACAAGAATAGGGAGCGCATCGTTCGCCTCGAATTCCGGTTAGATTCAAAATGTCCGGCCTCGTGACAGTTTGTAAACAGTGTGATCAAGAATAGAATAATAAGAAAAAAAAACTACATTTCAAGCTGCAGTGGCCTTCGTCGAGGATTCGTATATCTTTATTCATTTTATTATTATTCCATTAATCCCTGCTTTTACCCATCTCCCATAATTAATTAATTTATACATTTTCTTTACAGGTTAGTGATAGAAAACAATGAAATATTTTACATCACACCTCTTAATTTGTATTTTTCTTCACAGCATTCCATTACCCATCTTTTTTCTGTCATCTGTTTGATTTTATCCTCATATTTCATTGCTCTCGTCTTTCATTCTTCTTTCATATCACTTTCATTTATTTCCTCGTATACGATGTATTTTGGGGTTCAATAAACCAATCTCAGGATCCTCCTATAGTAGTTCAACTTTACCCTGTCCAGTCCACTTGTCTCCTCCAATCCCTATATTTCTACGCCATATACCATCACACCTTTGACTAATTAGTTAAACATGGTTCTCCTGAGGAGGAAACCCCGCATATCTCCTTTCACCGTGTCCCCATATACTTCTGACTGTCATCCGGCCTCTGCTTTCTCTTTCCCTGATTTATTCCTTTAGCTTACCACCTCTCATCAGTGTGAACCCCAGGTAGTTAAATCTGTCTACTACCACTATCCTCTTTTTCTTCCATATCCAGCTCTCATCTTTCTGCCTTTTCCTTTTTTTCACCACCATCATTTTGGTTTTTTCCATATTTAATCTTAGTTTTCTGTTGTCTAAAAATTTCCTTAGCGTCCCATAATGTCCTGCATATGGCTCTCTGTTCTCCCCTATCACTGCTATATCGTCTGCGTATGCCAGAGTCCATATCCTTGTCTCCGCTATCTTCGTGTCTCATACATTTTTTTTTTTCATTTCCTCTTCTAGCTCTGCCGTGTATATACTGAACAGTGTGGGGCTGAGATAGCAACCCTGTTCTAATCCTTTCTTTACCCAAAATTCCTCTGTCAGTTCTTCACTTGTTCTCATACAATACTTGTTTTCTTCTGATCCTGTCCGTTATTCCCTTGCTGTATCCTTTCCTCTCCATTATTTCCCATAGCATTTCCCTATTCATCGTAACAAATGCTGTCTTGAGGTCAACAAATAGTACATACATCCTTTTTCTTCTCTCATCGTCTTTTGTATTATGTTGTATTTAGCATATATATATATTGTCCATTGTTGATCTTCCTTTTCTGAACCCCGCTTGGCCTTCGGATAGTATGTTTTTTTCCTCTGTCTTGTTGTCCATTCTGCTTTTTAATATTCCTGTGTACATTTTATATACCGCTGGGAGCATCACCAGTCCCTGGTAATTTGTCGTTTGGTTTTGTCCCCTTTTTTGAATATTGGTGTTATTATTGCTGTTCTCCAATTTTTTGGTATGTTATGTTCCTGCCAGCTCTTTCCTATTATGGTATTTACTCTATCTTTTACTTCCTCTCCTATATATATCAGGTCTTCGTTGGGTATTCCATCTTTCCTTGCAGCCTTTCTCTTTTTCAGTGTCTTTCACTCTTTCGTTATTTCTTCGTTCGTCAACTCTTCTTCTTCCTCGTTTCTGGTAGCCTGCGTCTATGTTTCCCTTATACCTCTCATTCATTCTTTGTTTCTCCCCAGCAGATTGCTGAAGTATATATTCCATCCCGGCTTTTCAATCCCTGGGTGTGTGTTTTGTCTTATTTTCCTGCCTTTGTTAATGAAGCTCCAAATTTCTTTTTCGTTTTCAGTCCTTTGATTTCTTCCAACTCTTTCACCTTCCATTTCTGTTTGTCCCTCGCATAGTCTCCTTCATTTCTTCCTCTGTTCTATGTACTGTTCTTTTTTGTTATCTCCTTCTCTCCATTTCTTCATCTTGAAGAGATTCATTATAAAAAATTACTTTTCTTACACAAAAAATCATATCGTGTATATTTAAATATAAGAAATTATTCCTTATATATTGCAATGAAAATAAAATTTAACTAAGTTTAATATGTGAAAAATTATACTAAAATAATCGAAATTACAATATGCCTTAAAAATTAGATAACGATAATAGATAGATAATAGATATATTGTGCAAATACTACAACATGAGTTAAAGGATATCTTTCATTCTAATACGAATATATTGTCGGTAACTACTACTATAAAATTATTAACCATACACGAGATGTATTATGTAAAATTCAAATATTATAACAATAGAGGTTAATATGTGAAATGATGCGTATACACCGATTTTATTTAATATACGGTTATCTTGAATAGAATAGATGCAGGTTGATGATTTTTTGAAAAGTAGCTGGACATTGCTTATTCAATCAATTCAATGCATGAAAATTTGGATATTTCAAAGTTACAAAAATTACGCTATCAAAGGTCATATTTATGTGGAGAAACATTTTCTGTAGTAAGTGCTTTAGAAATATTAAGTAATTAGAAGTCTCGTTATAATATGTGTGATAACACACATTGTATGTTAAAAATTCATAAAACTCGAAATTAAAAAACAGATGGAAAAAATTATAGCACTAAAGATTTATTGAAACTGTTTGAATCTCAGGATCAAGTTACGGGCTATTATTAGAATTCTTATAAATAGTATGGAAAGAAACATAATTTATTGTAGCATTAAAAAATGACTAAAATTAATCAAGAGTATAGAGATTACAAAAGAGTATAACGGGATGACTGCGAGTCTACTATAGTTGTTAACCACAATCGATTAAAGTTAACAGGTATGAAAACACGTTTACTGTAAGAATGTTGTTTTATTGCGGTTCTAACTATCATTTTATATCCAAAAAAAATCGTAAAATTATTGCAATTACCAATTTAGGATGGAAATTTTTCTGACACGGAACTAAATGATATAAAAATACGAGAAAACCACCGATTACCACAATACTTAAATTATAAAAAACCAAATTTTTTCATATTATCGTAAATTAGTACGTACATAGCAAAAGAATTTTTTATTTTAATTTTTTATTCTAAGTGCAGAATGGCGTTAGAATGGGTTATTTCTTAAAAAATATATCTGTTAAGGTAAAGTACAATCTAATACCAAAAAATATTTTTGTTAAATCCATTATAAAACAAAATTAAGAAATTTTAACAAATCGTAGACCTTTCTAATGTCAGATTTTTTTGTCAGAAAAATAATATACAATAGAACAGAATTTTCGCGAAACCATTAAAACAGGTAAGGTAATTGGTCACAATGAAGGTCGATAAACGTTTAATGACAAATCAATTAATATGAGCTTCGCATGAAATTGCGAAAAACAATTCTTATTGCTCTAAAGAAATCTTGGAACAAATAAAAACCTAAAATTAGAATGTATACGTAATATATAAGAGACAGCTTAATTAAAATATATGCTTCTAATTACTGACAAACAAATAAGCCAGAAATATTGTTTTTAACCACTCCTCAAAGAGTCAAGTAATACAACAAACTTGTAAGTCTTTTATAATACGTCTATTGAAACGTTGACTGCAATTTTTCTAAATAAATATTTAATGTTGGTCTCGTTATATAAAATATGAATTTTTAAATTCTAGCTAACTCTTATGTTCTTTGAAGCGCGATGATAATTGAAATTGAAAAAATGTATAAACAAATAAAATTGTTAATATCGCTTTTAATGTGTTATGAAATTTAACACAGCCATATCAATTTAATAAAGTCGCAGAAATTTTGAGTCTAACTAATGACGTAGAGTGGAAATACATCGAGAATCCATCAGAGGATAATATGAATACACTATTACGGGGTCAGGTACCAGAATAATTTATCCAGAAAAAGTATCCTATTCTTTTACCAATGACAATTCCAAATTATAGAAATTATAATTAAAAAAGCACATATTATTAACATAAATAGGGATACTCAAGTATCACTTAAAATAACACAATAAACCTTATGGCTGTTAAATACCAAAAACTACAAAAAAATGTTATCCGTAATCATATTGTATATTTCGCGTTAAATCCATAATTTATTCAAACTCAAAGGCAGATATTTCTAATCATTTATTTTAATCAGTATTTTTAATTAACATATGAATCGATTTCAATAATCTATTGCTTATAAAGGAGAAGAAATATTTAAATCGCGGAAAAATTAAGTTGTACGTATGAATTTTTATATGTTTTACTACAGAAGCTATACACATAAAATTAGTGTCCAATTTTAGAACTAAAGCATTTTTAACTGACTTACGACAATTTTTTGCGTGAAAAAAAGAAGTAAATAATAATTTATAGCTGTAATGGAAGTAATTTTAATAGTATGAGAAATGCGCTGCAATGTCATATATTACCAGAAAAAATGTTGAAAAATACTTTAAGAATATTTGATTAATAAAAACATTGAGTAACACTTGTGAGCATTAAGCCTACTATATTTTGATTTAACAGACGCTACTGTGAAAGCCTTTAAGTATTATTTTTATAAAATGATACATGACTTATTACTTAGCTTTCAGGAAGCACAAATTTATACTCTAGAAATAGAAGCTATCCTTAAGTCAAACCCCTTACTCCTTTGTCGAATGATCCTAATGATTTTCAAGCTTTAACTTTTGGTCATTTCCTTATTGAAGCACCTTACTTCATTTTTGTTTAATTTTTATAATTTCTATAAAAATCCCTATTATTTCAGCATGACAGACTAGTTTACCTACTTAAGAGTAAATCAAAAGAAAGCTATAAAATATATGTTACTAAAAGGTAATTTATATAATATCAACTTATCGTTATTACGTCCCCATATATTTTAGGAATATAAATGAATATTTAGTAGATTTTCTAAATAAAATTTTCTATATAATTTATTCATTTAATATTAGAATATATATCGTACAATTAAGAAATTATAAATTATACATTTATTTAAAGAAAACTAGTAAGAATATATTAAAAATATAATTAACAGAAAATGAAATTACAGTTATATATCATTGAATATAATTAACTTTAATCGATTTATGATTGCTGTAGTGATTGTAAACTTAGAGAATCCTCAATTTATTTTATATAATATCTTAGTTTAAAATATACTTCAAAATATACTTATATATATGTTTAAAAATATTTGTGGTAAAAGCAAGAGCGACCTTTTTGTATTTTTCTTCGATTTTTATATCATCTTTGCTTTATTCCCTTTATATTATTTTATAATTATTAGGATTATTTAATTGGTATCATGAATTTAATCAAGTGATTGATTTACTCAATTTCCTTATTGACCTTATATTTTGTTCTAATTGATTTATAATAATTTATTAATATTATAATGTTTTCTTATTCAACGTGACTTTAATCATTCATCTTAATTCACTAATTAATTTCATTAATAAGTGTTTTAAGTTCATTTATATTATTTGATGTAGTTCCTGCTTACAATTCGTTGTCATATTTATTTAAAGTTTTTATTTTGCAACATCATTAAAATTTACTAAGAAATACTATGTAAAATATTGATGTATTGCATCACATACATTTAAAATTACCTATTGACACAAAAGTAATCAAATCCTTACATATATTTATATTATATTTATACGACATATTAAAAAAAATATTTAAATTTTTAAATTTTAATTTCATCTAAAGTAACTGGAATATTAATATTCGCAACAATCAAAGGTTTAGTTTGCCCTTCATAACAAAGCAATAACTGTATTTTATTTAGAAGAATACAATTTACTTTAACAGATAAAATTATTGGTGTACTTATAACAGTAGTTAAGCAAGGCAAATTTATAATCTTTGGTTTCATTAATAAATGATCACATCGATAAATAAGAAACATTTTGCCGTTTAAAAAAGTTTCCAACATAGAAATAATATAAATCTTAATTACATAATTTGGCCCAAAACCAAATATAGTAGAATGTAAAGTAATTGGTGCCATGCCACATGGAAATTTCATGGTTTGCAATTTTTTTATTTTAGTACTTATATTTAAGCGCAATCTTAAAAAGCCTTGTTGAAATATTTTATGAATTTTTGTAAATTTTAATTTTTCTCTCATACTTTGTTCAATGAAAAGTTTATTTTTTTTTGGTATTATAAATTTATTAATATTGTTAAATAAATTAAAATTTGGTTCTAGACATGAATTTTGAGTAAATTCTGCTGTGCGTTTTAAAATTTTTATATTCAGTCCACCGCTACATGTGATCATTACCATAGTACACTCTTCTTGTCCCAACCGACCATACTGAAATTAATATATAATAAATATTTTATTACACTAATATATATTCATTTTTTATTTATGTATATATTATTTTTATTTATTTTATACTTTACTTTATATTGTTTATTTTTTAATTATTTTTAATTTTTCTTTTACCAATGCATCCTTTTGATTAAGTAACTTATGGGATAAATTAATAAATAAATAAATTTTATAAAAATTAAAATAAAATGTGTTATGTCTCAGAAGTAATAAATAAATAAATGAATAATTAAGATATTTGTTAATTTAATAATTATTTGTTTATTTAATATATTGGTTAGTTTATAAATTTAATATTTTATGGTTAATATTTTCAGTAAGAATAATATTATAAATTAGAGTTGTTACAAAATTATTATAATGATTAATCGATAATTTCTTAATATTACTTGCGTGTTAATTATTCGCAGCGAGTGTAGCTTAGAAATATTTAGTCCGAAAGAACGATGTGGGCAGTTTCTTAGAGACAGTAGTCTGTTACAACTCCAGATTTTCAAGATTGGAAGTCCTTAATACTTGAATTAAAATATACTAGTTCCAGAAGTAAAAAGTACTTTCTTCTTATTTTCTCTGTCTTTTATATCATTAGCAATTATATCCCTTCCATGTTACTTCTCAATTATTAACCTCGGTTCATAGGTGTATGGGCTAATCCAATCATAGAATTTTGTTTATGATTATGCTTTTTCATAATCTTCCATGTTATCTTATGATGAAATAGAATTATTTATTTCCTATTTTATTTCTAAGTTATGTTTTGTACACACGTACTATTGCTATACTTGACCTTTTCAACAATCGCTTGTTTTGGATAATAATGAAACAGTGTTTCATCTATATTATATTGATAGTTTCCGGTTACAATTCGAGGTCAAGAACTTAAATAATTTCATAACGCATAATACTTGGACATAGACGAGGAAGCGCAGTTAAATTATCGGGATGTTATATATGTTTATTTAATGTACAAGAGTACCATAATTTGTATTTACCATTAAGAGTTATTTTGATATTTCTGTGTTTAGCATTTCTCAGTTAAGAATTGTAAGCATTGATAGATTGGAAATTCTAGAACGGTATTCATCTCCTCCCGTAACCCTATCGTAATTTGCATGTAATATCAAAATGTAAATTTCGTAAGTGTAAGCGAGCAGATATGGGTAACATTTCGAACTGTTAACATACATAAAATTAACGTACAGTAATTTTTATATAGAATCTTTGTGTTTTATTTTCTTATTTCAAAGGTTCAATCATGGGTCGTTTCAGTCAGATTTTGCAGCAAACTAAAACGCAAGTAACTAAATATTCTTGAATATTGTAATCGATATTTTGTAATATTATTAATTTTTCTGTATCCAAAAAACATAACAAGATAATTTATCTTTTTAAACATTGTAAGCTTTTGTATAATAAAATAAACACATAGTCCCATAATTTCTTTTTCAATACAGATAAAAACATTTACTACCCATAGAAATGTCTCATTAATTAATAAAATCTTAGATTCCTTCTGGATATTTTTTTAAAAATAAAAGTTCCTCTTCTCAGATAACCACCTTTTTATATTGGAGGAACATATTAATGTGCGGTGTAACATGCTTTTAGGTTAATTTTCATATGTATATGAATTTAAATCCTTATTTAGGCTGTAAATAAGTATGAATAAGCAAATGTTTAAAATTACTCCCCTACACGGAATCTCATTCGAATAATACTGAATGAGATTAATATAGAATGATGATTTTTGATATATCTAACTTAATTTCTGAATCTAATATGTGTCGTACAGGACTTCGTTTTTCATTGATATTAAGTCCTTATTATTAGTATTAATAATAATAATCATTATTTCCGAATAATAAATAAGAACTCCCGAATTCGCTTAACATGTCAGTTCCACACTGAAGCACATTACATAATACATTCACACACCGCATGTATTATATTATGTATATTAAACTATGAGAAAGTCTCTGAGGCCCAAACGATTTAGGTAGATCCTAGGAAGTAACCAGACTTCAGAAGCCTTTGAAATATCTAAGGTTAGCGGAGTTAGTAACTGGAGTCACCGAATAGATAAGGTCTCAAAATGGTCCAATTGTTTAAGTGTTAACTGTATATCAACTGATGCTTGATTCGAATCTATATTATTGAATAGTCATAATGGTAGAATATGCGATTCAATACAGGTAACTCCTCCATTGCCACTAGGGTTAATGAAACTTCATCACTTCCTAACCAACTCTTGCTCATTAAACTTGAGCAGACGAGCATTTCAGTCGCATCACACCACTTACTCGTAATCCAAAATAACATTCATAAGAAAATTATGGAGAAAACGGTAACCGTACTAGATCTAAACGTTCTCGGAAGCACCTAAAGTCTGACACAGGTGAACACTAGATAGTTCTCGGAGTCGTATTCATGAACTGACTATTATAAAATCCAAGAAATTATGGAATCTAGCTCCAAGGCTTACCTTGAAAAACTTTTAAACTCACTAAGACTTTTAATAATAATAGTCAAAAGAAAATTTATTCAGGCAGAATTAAAAAATCATCTGCATAGCAGCCGTAAATAGTATTTCCCTTCTGAAAAAACGACTTCTAATGAAGTAAAAACCTCTAGAAACGGTATCTCCTATATTATAATGAACCTATAGGTGATAATAGTGTTTTAATAATATTTTAATAATTTATAATAATTTAATTTAATAGAATAATTTAATGCGTGACGACTAGATAAATGAAAGAACTCAGCCATAAAGTGAAACAGAAATTTCTTCCTTTAATTGGTCCAATTCAGTTAGAACAGCCAGTATCCAAAATTATGAACATCTTATTCTAGAAAAGATCTTTGATAATCCAGTATTACATAGACAAGAAATGGATATTGAACCAGATTCCCTACAAAATATAATGGGTATCGGTGAGGTAAAGTGCTTGAACATAGCAAGTCGAATGAAGACAATGTGGACAAAGATGAATCATGTCTTATCAGCAAAGTTCTACAGATTTTAACTTTACTATAACACTTTAGCAGAGATTTTGACATCACAATCATTGTTTTAAGGACGCACAAGGTAGAGATACATAAATAATTGTTACTGATAATTGTTTCCCAATATGTTTATTATTCCCTACTGAAGAATTTACCTACTCTCAGTGAAAAATATGATAATAATTTTTTGTTCAAACATCACAATTTTTTTTATTTGTACAATATTATATTTTCATTAAAAATGTTAATCCCTAAAAACATTCACAAAAATCTAAAATACGTCAGAAAAAAGCATTTTTACTAAATTCTCTTGAATTTTATGCAGTTACACTAAAGTAATTCTGAAAAATTTAATATTCCTTAGAGAATGTTTAAAAAATATAAAAAAAATTATAATAATAAACATTTATTAATCATTGGAGTTATCTTAATAAATAATTGTTGTAATATAATATATATTTCATACTTTTAAAGAAGATACTGATTCAAAAATATTCATTGTATCTATGTGATGCTTTTGATCATAAATTCGAACTCCAAATCCTACGATGCTTATTGCCAAAAAAGATGAACCACTTTTTAGTAAAGGAAAATGGACCATATCTAAAGGGATGCCAGGTAAATAAATTTTCCATAATTTTACTCCCTGTAATAAAATTTTAATGTAGTTTTATAAAATAATAAAATGTAATTAATCCTAATTTAATCAAACAGTATTTAAAATAATTAAACATACTCATCATATAAATATTAAATTTTTGTTCTCTTCAATCTAAAATAAAACAATCTGTAATATAAAATTTATTTTAAACCCATGAAATTTGATTGGAAAAATAAGGAATTAAGAAAATATAACCGCCAAGTTCAGTAATATTCAAATTTTTAACCATTTCATGAAATATATCTTATAGATATAATGTAATTCGTTATATTTGGCTCCATAGTTCAAACATCTTTAAGACTCACTAACATACTTTGATACAAAAATGAATAACAAAGTTTATGTAGATTTTTTAACTTCCTGATAAGGCTCTAATAGCTTTTTTTAAATGGTTACAGCGTGATGAAGAAAATCAATTATTTAAAGTTTTAAAGTGTCGTTTTTACTTAGGGTTAGAAAAATTTCATATATTCAGAATAAAATTTGCATATTTACCATTGAATTAGGATCATAATGAATCCCATTGGCTTTGTGCTTCTCTCAAATATACTTTACAATATTTTAGAAATCTTTTAAATATAAGAAAAATAATTAAGCGTTTGAAAAAATACATATAAATATTTAAAAATAGAAAACCTATATATAGAATGAATAAAATACTAAAATAAATGATAAGTTAAAACTGAAAATACCGTTATATAATTTTTTTTGATATATAAAATTGTAACAGAAAAGCCATTACTAAAGAATCAGTGCCCCGACAATATACCGCACTAGGGGATAGCTCTACTAGGTCCACTCAACCCAGTCCTACTTCCACACCATCATAACTATCTAATGTTCCCAGGTGTATCCGAGTAGCAATCTGTAATGAAAGACTCACGATGCTCAAACAGCATCCCACCTCATAGTTAGAAGATAAATCTAGATATACGGCCCTACTAATATGAGTCGGTGCTCATCCTCTGACTCGACTTGGCAAGCTGCTGTGATGACATTAAGCATAAATATCGTTGATGAGCAGCTAATAAGCCGAAGCCTATTAGCTGTATTTTTGGATACTCTTCGTTCTAATCATATATTTTCATGTTACAAATTAGCACAGTGTGCAAGCAGGAACTCTTGACACTGATTCCTTGTGATAGACATATGGAAACTGATCTTTCACGAGTATTAACACCTGTTGGCCTCGCGTACACTTAGTGTAATAGAAAATGATCCTTTATGGGCAAAGGTTATCCTATTGTCTCTCCCTACTTGTCAGATATATGGAAGCTAATCTGGTATTAGGGTCAGACCTCTCATCCACGATTAACACAGCTTGTTTACGTGTGACTGGATGGATGCATGGATAATCCGTATGTATTAACAATGTATAAAAAATCCGAATGAACGTTTCATTAAATATAGTTTTTCTTACGAAAATATGTAAATATACGCAAATCATTAAATAATGTCGCGTCTCAAAAGCCGCGAATCCTTTACATGACTCCTTTTCCTCCGTGTTCTTTGTTGTGTATAAATTTCATGTAACATTAGCGTTATTTTTTTTATTGCATAGTCTCGTTTGTTTTCTATTTAGACCAGTATCATGTATTCTTCATGAACTACATCGTTTTACCTTATATTTTTTGTAAATTTTTCTTTATTTATGTCTAATTAAAATATATATTTAATTATCTAGCGTTAATTAATGACTTATAATTTTCCTCTCTCTCTAACCATTCCTTCGCGAAGTTTGAAATCGGTGGGTAAATCCAGTCAAGGTATAAATTGTTATAAGATAATTTTACTACTTTTAGTTACTCATAAGTAAATATATATTTAATGTAAAAAACATCAGTTTCATTCTATACCACATATTTTGATGTCTAAAACTCACCCAAAAAGTACATATAATAATTATAAATACATATTACCTGATTAGAGTATAAATGAAACCAGCAATTCATTGTTATAATAGCAATTTCTTCTGAACATAAAGAGGTAATTGTAACAGCTGGAGCTGATAAATTTTCCCACATTTCAAAAATGTTACCTCTTTTAGCAGTTCCTATTTTACCGTCTCGACCTACTAAAACAATTTGGCCATCGCTTGCCCAAACTCCAAAACTAGCAATAGCAACTGGAGGCCAACCAATTATATATTTTTGAATAATAAAGAAAGATCTGTAAAAATAATTTGAATAAAATAGTTTACGTAATGCTACGTCTCAGAATGTAATAAGTAAATAAATGAATATTTAAGATATTTCCTTATTTAAATATTATTTATTTATTAAGTATTATGGTTAGTTTATAATGTTGATATATAATAGTTAATATTTCCAGTAAGAATAATATTGTAAAATACAGATATAGAATTTAGTTTGACACCCTCCATGTAAATATCTTGAAAATGTAAAGTTCCATACGGGTGTGGATAAGATTGAAAACACTTTTTTATGATGTTTTAAGGCAACATTTCGATCAACTTTCGTTGTCTTCTTCAGGCCTCTGTTTATTAGTAAATTTACACAATTATAAACATAATATATTACATTATTTATAAATTATAAAAGTTTGTCCATACCTTAGTATATTCGAATGTAGAATTATAGCACGATTTGTCTCGTCGATATGTCAAATTCGAATATACTAAGTTTACAATTTGTCGAGGATTATGTCCCAGCTGAGTGTCGCGTCGTCAACGACGTCAGGTGTTTATAGAGATCGTTTAGCATTTTTGTATTTTTATGTTTGTTTACAGTGTTGATATTTAACTGTATATGCAGCATTTCCGAAATTTGTCTTTTTCTGTAATTATTTTCTCTGTCCAAAATTATAACATTGTCCCAATAAATGGCATGTTCATTATTTTTCGAGTGCAATTGTATCATTGAGTTGGTGTTTTGAACTTTTTTGTGCTCGCAAATCCGTTTTTTTAAATTACGTTTGGTTTCGCCTATGTAGGTAGCTTTACAGTCTTTGCACTTTATTTTATAAACGACGCCGGATGTTTCCCATTTTGTTTGTTTATCTTTACCTAATTTTATAATGTTATTCAATTTGTTGTTAATTATGGGCACCGTATTAATGTTATAGGTTTTTAATGCATTGAAAATTTTTTCATAAAATGTATTTATACATGGAATAGAAATTATATTGTCAAGAATTTTTTTTGGGTTGTTATTTAGAGAATTATTATACTTAATTTTTCTCAGTCTATTTTTTATATGTTTGTCATAAAAGTAAACAGGGTAGTCGTTGTTATAAAGGAGGTTACGCACTTTCTTTAAATTGTCCCTGTGGTAACTTATGTCAGATAATAACACTGCCCTGTCTATAAGGTTATATACAATATTTCTCGTTTGGCTAGTAGCATGATGTGATAAGAAATTAATTATTCTATTAGAGCACTTCGGCTTTTGATACCAATTTATTAGAATTTTGTTGTTGGTTTTTTGTATGGTAATATCAAGAAAGTTTAGAAGGTTTAATCTTTCTATTTCATGTGTGAACTGCAGATGAGGATCGTAATCGTTAAATATTTTTAAAATCAGGTCAACTTTACTGTTTTCTATGCAAAAAACAGTATCATCTACATATCTATAGTAGAAAACAGGAGAATAATTATGTTGGTTTTTTAAAATGTTAAGACACTCTTTCTCAAGATCTTCCATTACCATGTCTGCGAAAATAGGCGAGATCGGAGAGCCCATTGGTTTACCAAAAATCACATCACGCTACTAGCCAAACGAGAAATATTGTATATAACCTTATAGACAGGGCAGTGTTATTATCTGACATAAGTTACCACAGGGACAATTTAAAGAAAGTGCGTAACCTCCTTTATAACAACGACTACCCTGTTTACTTTTATGACAAACATATAAAAAATAGACTAAGAAAAATTAAGTATAATAATTCTCTAAATAACAACCCAAAAAAAATTCTTGACAATGTAATTTCAATTCCATGTATAAATACATTTTATGAAAAAATTTTCAATGCATTAAAAACCTATAACATTAATACGGTGCCCCTAATTAATAACAAATTGAATAACATTGTTATGTCAGAAAATTTTTGTTATTTTTTTATTTAAATATTAAATATCGCATTGCATGCGACATATCGATTGTAAATAAAGATTCAATTACGAACGAATCTTTATCACGAAAATGAATATAACTAACTTTTATGCATACGAAATCAAACTAAAATTACAAAGATAAAGGTCGTTGTTTCTGTCTATGGTCGATAACTGATAAATTTCTGGACAGGCTATTGTAAAATTATCAATTCAAAGATCACCCTCTTTCGAATCTCATTTCTAAAGGTGTTATGGTGGGGAAAGATTTAAAAGGCTATAAAAGCCACACTTAACTATCTTTATGCACTCTTTGCCAATTCTTAATTCAGTTGATCTATAAGCAATTAAAACTTAAACTGTATTCGATATTCGACTCTGCACTTGTCGTTCAAGAAACTCTCAAAACTCTTATCATAATTGAGAACTCCGGACCTACAACTACAACGGAGTGATGACAGCAAGCTACACAGGAAGAAATTCAAAACTCACAACGGCCTCCTGGACTACTCAAACTACACTCGCAAGGACGTCTAAACAGCCGATCGAGATCAACGTATAAAACAAGTAACGCTACACGTTAAACGAACGATAAATTCTTTTTAATATACGCGGTGTCCGCATTTTATTGTAATATTATTTTAAAGCTTATTCTTACTTGAAGTCTTCTTTTTATATTATATATTCGTAAAATAAAACAAAAATTGTAATAAATATTATCATTTGAACAAATTTAAATTTTAAAATTTTAAAGAAATGAAATTTATTTTAAAATAAACTTAAATTTAACCTAAAACATAACACATTATAAAATTAGGTAAAGATAAACAAACAAAATGGGAAACATCCGGCGTCGTTTATAAAATAAAGTGCAAAGACTGTAAAGCTACCTACATAGGCGAAACCAAACGTAATTTAAAAAAACGGATTTGCGAGCACAAAAAAGTTCAAAACACCAACTCAATGATACAATTGCACTCGCAAAATAATGAACATGCCATTTATTGGGACAATGTTATAATTTTGGACAGAGAAAATAATTACAGAAAAAGACAAATTTCGGAAATGCTGCATATACAGTTAAATATCAACACTGTAAACAAACATAAAAATACAAAAATGCTAAACGATCTCTATAAACACCTGACGTCGTTGATGACGCGACACTCAGCTGGGACATAATCCTCGACAAATTGTAAACTTAGTATATTCGAATTTGACATATCGACGAGACAAGTCGTGCTATAATTCTACATTCGAATATACTAAGGTATGGACAAACTTTTATAATTTATAAATAATGTAATATATTATGTTTATAATTGTGTAAATTTACTAATAAACAGAGGCCTGAAGAAGACAACGAAAGTTGATCGAAACGTTGCCTTAAAACATCATAAAAAAGTGTTTTCAATCTTATCCACACCCGTAAGGAACTTTACATTTTCAAGATTGTAATATAGAGTTATTACAAAATGATTACAATAGTTTATCAATAATTTCTTAATATTATTTGCGTGATAATTATTCGCAGCGAATGTAGCTTAGGAATCAGTAGTTCCAAAGAACGATATGGGCAGTTATATAATATAATATTTATATCATCACCTCTCCAGATTTTCAGGATTAGAGAGTCTTTAATACTGGAGTTTAAAATACACTAGTTCCAAGAGTAAAAAGCACTTTCTTCATATTTTTTCTGTCTTTCATATTGTTTGTAATTTTATTCCTTCCATGTACATCTCAATTATTAACATCGGTTCATAGATGTATGACCTGAGCCGATCATACGATTTTAGTTATGATCGTGCTCTTTCGTAGTCTTCCATGTTACTTCATGATTATTTAGAATATTTATTTCCTATTATTTTGTCTAAATTATGGTTTGTACCCACGTACCATTTTTACAAATGATGTTTTAGCAGAGATTAGACTTGCATCTTGATGAAGTAGTGTTTCATCTTTATTATCTTAATTAATTTTTGTTTATAATTTGTGGGCATGAATTTAAATAATTTTATAATGCAAAGAACTTGAAATTAGACAAGGAAGTGTTATTTAAAATATTGGAACGTTAAAGTAATATTAAAAAAATTGATCATTTTGCTTATTTAAGAATTTCTTCAATAATAAACAAATTGCGATTATAGATTATTCTTATTAATTATTAACATAATTTTCGAACTGATAAATAAATGTGGTCGGAATTTTTGCATAAATAATCTTTTTTTTAGCAACATGTGATTAAATTACATAATTTATAAGGAGTAATTGCGAATGAAGGTTAGAAACAGAAAGTATTTTTTAATTCAATATTTTTAATTCCACTATTTATGAAACTCTAAATTAATATTTAATAAATCCTATTGGTTTCCAAAGTTTTTAAATTTTCTAATAGGTTCTTGTTCCTACTAATTTCAGTATGCAACAGCATCAATCAAATATATTTACAATTTTAATTTCTTCCCCCAATTTAATATTAAGGAATTACTGCTAGAAGGTACTAAAGACATATTAAGGAATTATAACATTAACTGCAAACTTGTTAAGAGCTGTTAGATATACAATAAAGTATAAGGTATTGATATACACTAAAAATTATTAAATGGCACACTATACATTAATTGGTTACTCTATTGGATTAGCTCATTGCAGGTCGCAATTGTTCTATTAAATAATAAAGGCGACGCGACACAGTAAGATAAATCTCTTCGCAAATAAAAATGATGCATGTGGGAAATAATGAGTTTCTTTTTTTTCTTCTTAAACTAACTATTTGTTATAGCTATTTTGAAGAAGTCAAAAAATATGGGCTTTTATCTATTTATCCTCTTTTTGATTATTAGAAGCGGCAAGATTGATCTTTATGCAGTGGGTATTTTTCAGTTTTATAATACAATGCGATGGAGCAATCAGTGTAACAGTGTTACGCAAGAAAGTTTGGTTGAGGATTCAAAAAAAAGCAAGCAATTAACTTTTTTCTGTGAAAGATGTTTTATTAGAAGGATTTATATATATTGTAAAATAAAAATTTGAAGATTTTTCAAAATAATTTCATTCTGCATTAATACATTTGCCAAACAGGTTTTCCAGGCTTAAAAGCAACCGAAAATTTCTCAACTTTAATGTCTTTCAAAAATTTTGACACATGTTCTTGGATATTTTATACCGAATTCCAGTATTTTCATTCAGCATTTTCTTTATTTAGGGAAATAAAAAAAAATGACATGGAGCCAAATAGGAACAGTAAGGAGATTGGGGCACCACGGTGATCTTGAAACATACCAAATACTTGATAATGATGAAAGCGTGGTGAATCTTTAAATTGTTTTAATGTTAGGCCTTATGCGCGGAACACGAAGTTTCAGTCTTTTAAGCACTTTGACGTAAAAGTTTAAATTCACATACTGTCGTTGTCGTATAAGTTCGAAATGAACAATTCTACATAAACTCTCTCAAAGAAAACAATTAGTATTATTTTAATACTCGACTTGTTCGCCCGCGCTTTTTAGGTCATGGTAATAATTATTTGTGACACTCAGAACAGTGCTTCTTCGTTTCTGAGTCATACTCGAAGATCCACGATTCTTCTTCGGCAATACAAAAATTTAAAAAACCTGCATCATTTTTAAATAATTATAACAATTCTGTTGAGCAGATAATTCAAACTTATTTATGTCATTCCATTAAGATTTTCGACATAAGTTTCTCACAAACTTTTCTCATTTTTAAATTTTCTAATACTATTTTATGCACCCGATATTATGATCAATTTAACATTTTCACAATTACTTTGATTGTTAAGCAACGATCCCAATTCAAAATTTTTACTATGCACTGAGCATTTATATCGGTTTGAAGTATTTTTAGGCGTCCAGGTTAGAATACTTCGGTAAAGTTTTCTGGGCGTTTCTTGAAAATTTTGAATCATTTTCCACAATCCAATTTAGACATATACTTATCTTTTAAGCTTTTAAATAAATAAAAGCCTCTTTTAACATCTGTAATGTTTCTATGGTGTTTCATTCATGTCGCAAACAAAACTTTCTCAAGAATCACTGTTACTCTAGTTGCTTTATCATGCCGAGTTATAAAAATGAATACACATTTTACACGAAGACATATCCTATCACTTCTAATGATTGAAAGACAATGACAAATATATTCCAACCTCTCTGAAATCGTAACAACAAATAGTGAATTAAAAAAAAAACTCATTACTTTTTAGACCTACTATGCAGGATACAACAAAGATACTATCATAATTAATAAATTTTGTTAAAAAGTAAAAAAGTTTTTGTATTAAAAATTTTTATTTACAAAATTGTTTTCTAAATTAAATGTTATAAAAAATTAAACAAACAATTAACAATATTTGAAAAATTTATTGGGGTAAAATAGAAACAATTTTTTAAGAACCTTTTATGACAATATTTTGTATTTAAATATTTAAAAATAATTTTCTTCGTTCAAAAATATATTTGAAATTATTAAAATAATATTATAATAAAATATACTTAAGTATTATTTTTAACATAAAATTTCATTATAATGTGTATTACATTAAATGTGTATTACATATTAAAAAAAATTAATATACCAACCTGGGATCTAATATTAAAAGTTCTCCAAATTCAGTTCCAACTATCAAATTACTACTTGAAATTTCAGACAACGAGTCTTTGCGTATAATACCTATGATTGTAACAATATTTGCTTTGATAACAGGAAATTTTCTGAATTCTTTAACAAAATTATTTTGAAATTCTTTTTCCAAAGATAAAAAATTAAGAGTTCGTGGTGTAATAGAAGATATTCCATTTTCTTTTAATAATTGTTTTAAATCTTGGATAATATTAAGCGTATTTAATTCTAAATTTATGCTTGCTTTGTTCCAAATCTAATCAATAAAATTATTAATAAATTTAAAATTTGTGTTAATTAAAATATTTAAAATAATCCTTCTATCTTTCTTTTATATTAAAATTATTGTTTATCAAACATTCTTTAAATTTTCAGATAGTTTACATTTAATATTTAACTTAAAATAAATAATATGAAATATAATCATTTTAGAAATTTAAACCAACACTTAAAAAAGGATTTAATAATAATTAGTATTTATTTGAAGGTTGACTAAAACTTTAGTCAATAAATTAGTTTATGTATATCAAAAGTTTCAGAATCTTGCATATTTAACAATTTATCAATGACATAATAATTTATTTTTATTTCATAAAAATATAAAATTAAAAATCATTTAAAAATAAAATGTAATTCTTATAAATTTATGTCATGAATGCTGCTGCTCTCCTTATATTGGTATTTTTCTTAATACCATTTTTTAATAAAGATTATGTAATATTTTAATAGTTGAATGAAATATATTTGTAATAAATCCACTACTGATGAAAAAAAGTATTGAATGTTTACTATCTCTAAAGTGTTGTTTTTCAAACAGAAAATAAGCGGAGTGGTGATCGAACATATGTTTTTGAAATTAATGAACTAGAAATCTTTTTGAATAAAACTCAAGTAAAATTGTAGGTCTATTAGCAAAATTATTGATTATAAAGAAATAAACAATTTAAAAATATTTCAAAAACTATCAAAAACAAAGGTGACACATGTTATAAATCCAATTGACCATACTTTGATATAATCTATATAATAACCATACCATGTATAATATGAGTTTATTCGGTGTCGGTGTAAAAATTAAATTAATATTATTTTAATTTACTAAAATTATGTTTGTTATTCTATCAACGTAAAATCTTAATAGTAGTTAAAGGCTAAAAATTTATGAAAAAATTTTTTCTGAATATGTAACAAAGATTAAAAAATTTTGACTAAATTTAATACCCAACATAAATAATAAATTGAATTCAGTTATTATTGCTCCGTTCGTCCTTCGCAGGTGAAGGGCAGAGTCAACCTATCGTGGGAAAACTAGAAAGAGATTTTCGTTGGGATAAAGCGGCAGTCGGTCTATCCATGATTTGGATCGGTGGCAGGTAGGAATAGTAAAAAAAAACTCAGAAAATTTAGGTAACAAAATTTATTACCGGAGCAGGCGAATCCTTTTATTCAATTTTTCCAAACAAAAAAAATACAAAGAAATAATATTAGTTAAGATTCGTATCACCTTAATTAAAGTTATTACTATGCTAACGCGACACTGGAATGTTCGAAATTTTATTTATAAAATTTTGTTTCTCCGGGCGAATTTCGATATGAATGTTAATTTCCCGGCAATATTTACCTCTTTAAACCTCTACTCAGTGCGCGACCGTTGTTTAATTTCCCGAGTAATGATTGAAAATAATTACTTTACAATAAATTTTTCATAACATTTGTACGCCATATATTTCGATCAATTTAATTTATAAAATTTTATAGAAATATTACGCGCGACTTATACCTATATATTACTTATGGATAATAAACGAATAATAACGTGACACGAATGACGAGAATAACCGAATCTGGAGGATTTTTTAAATTTTTGACTGACAACTAAGTTTTGACGGTAACGAAAAAAAAGGAAGGGAAACAGATGAGAATAACGGATGGTGTATCAAGGATAGTTAAAGCCCTTGGTACGCATGGAACCTCCCGCGGAGCTAAGGTTCGGAACTTGGTATCTCCTGGTAATTACAGCGGACGCAATTCCCAGAAACCACAGACTTTCTGACGCAAAAGAGGAAGAATTGAAATCGTAAGCGATTTTCAATTTTTATTGAAATCGTGTCAGTTTCGCATTTTTGTGTTAGTACGGAATCGTGTCTAACGGAGTTGAAGAAAAATCGAGTGTTGTACAACAGGATAATTGGAAGGGAAGATTAGATTGGGAACGAGGCCAGAAAGAGTCTACCCTAAGACTAGCGCTCTCGGGTACTACATAGCCTTGGTTCAGCGGAACAAAATGGGCGCGTGAGTGAAAATAGCCATCTGATTGGCCGTTCGAGATCACGAGGGGGGGGGGGTCGAGCGTGTGCCGGTAACGCGCTAGCGAAGGGCTCGACTGCGGAGTTTGGAGCGTATAGGTCGCCACGTCACGATTTTAGCAATGAGCACGTCTCGTTGCATTATAAAAAGAAAAGACATAACCGAAAAATGAGACAAAACTGATGTTTATAAAATTTGCAAATATTTTTCATCGGTGTACATTGGTGAGACTACACGTATTTTAAGAATAAGAGTAAAAGAACATATTAAAGATAACAATAATACATCTATGGTTTCTGCATACTCTTATAAATGCAATCACAGTATAAATTGGGATAAGTCGAGATTCTTGATAAGGGGAGTAATTATGAGAAAAGACTAATTTCTGAAACTGTAAACATTAGAATAAATAATAATACGATTAACCAGCAAGAGGACACTCAAAATTTAAGCTTTAAATATAATATTATCCTCAATAATATAATGAATACCAACATGATGACGTTGTCGAACCATATAAATTGAACCACATTGGATATTATTTAAATTTAAATTGTGAGGTTACGACCGATGCGTAGTAGATATCTGCGTATTTTTATGCAAAAAAAATTAGGTAATTATAATTAAAATTAATATTTTGTAATTTTTTCCAAACATATGTATAATTTAATTATATTATTTTAATAAACAGTCTTAACAAGAACAAGGGATATTTTTTCGAAACATCGGCATGATATATATAATATATAATATATAAATAACTTGTGTTATTCAACCTGCACTTCTTTAGAAGATTTTTATTTTAAATATCTATTTTTTTCTTAAATTACTGCTTTTTATATGATAATAAATGATATATTTATATAAAATAAAAATCTGAATATTAATTTACAAAATTTTACGTTACGTAATTTAAATTTATACTATATGTATGTATTTTTTCTAACATCTTCTTCCTTTGCAGTAATTGTTAATTGCGGTAAACAAAACTGGAAATGTGCTCTTAGATATTTAAAAATGAATATGCAAGAACTCATTGCAACAGCAAATATTGCTGATTTTTTTTTGGTATTTTCCGTATAAAATCCAACAATTGAACATGGAGTATTTACTACTATAAGTTCTCTCATTTGATCTGCTCCTTTAAAAATCTTCAACTATAAAAGTATATATTATTTTTATAATTTTGTAAGAATATATCTAAATAAATATCAAATGAAATTAAAACCAATGAATTTTAATTTTAAATAAGTGTAAGTAAAGGAATGATTAAAGTAAAATACAAATGAAAATAATTATATTAAGATCTTAATAATTACAAACATACTTTTACATCGTCTATAGCCTCATTTCCTAAATCTATAATAATAAGTTTATCATCATCATCTCCTGTTAAATCTAACATATCTATTCCATTTGGCAATGTATTAATTTGAGCATTTGGTTTCCAAATAGCATCTAACCATCGAGATGTATTTAGTCCACATTGGTTCATCATTTATAAAAAATGATTTTAAAAATCTAAAAGTTAATTTTATTATAATTTAATTAATTTTTTATCATTGAATCATAAAAAGTTGTTTAAAATTTTTTATTTTATTTAATGTGTACTCTATCTTAAAGCATAACTTTTTAAATCATTTTTAAAGCTAAAATTTGATATAACGAATTTATTTCATAAAAAATCATTCAGTTCTTATAATAATTCTTAAATCTACGAAATTTTAACTAATTAAATAATTAAAGAGATTTCAATTAATTAAAACGTTCCTGCTTTTATTCAATTAAATTTATTTGCTAAACGTCTAAGGAGAGCTTTTACATTTTCGAAAAATCGATTTTCACTCTACTTCTACTTGCATGAGAATCTTTTACATTGTGATAATAACACATCTCCTCCAATATGAACTTAGTAATCTGGTACAAGTTATTTAAGGTTAAAAACGACTATTTGATTTTATATGTATCAACTCTAAAAAGAACCTTTACATATTGCGTAACCTTTCGTAGTATGCTTCAGTTGTGCTCAGCATTTACTCTACCGTTTTTATGCTTAGCCATATTGTTTGGGACTTATCAATCTTGCCGTCGGCAAGAGAAACTGCGTTCCAAGTAAACTTTGACGAGGGCGGGCCCTAATTTTATGAGGGTCCGAATCTTCCGGAAACCGGAAGATTCCTGACCTTCGCGCGCGGCTTGGGCAGTTGACTCCGGTCGCCTTTCCTCGCTAGAGCTATTCGTCACGCTTCGGTTTTCTCTCAAAAATCAAATCACCCGACAGCATCTTCCGACGACGCGCGAATCGAGATAATTCGCGTGCGCTCACAGTGAACGTGTTGTATGGATTTTCACCCTGAAAGGACTCAGCGGAACTTCGCCCGCAGTGGCGATTCTCGCCCATAGGGGCGACTTCTGCACATTTCGGCGATTCATCTACGCTGAGGCCGAGGCGGCCGATATCCATCTGTCTAAGCGGCTACGCGTTTACGCCCTGCGTGGCGTCACCCGAAGCGGAGGACGCCGTGCGAACAGGATTGTCTCCTGTGATCCTCCATCATTGTACATTTCTTCATCCAAGTAAAGTTTGTATTGCGGTTTATCATTGGCTTTTTCCCTTGCTTCGAGAGGATTTTTTGCCGTTGTCACGCGGAGCAAATTAAATTCTTTTGTTATTCTTCTGCTCAATTATTTTGTTTTATTTTTCCGTATCATTCCATCCCAGATCACCCCTTTCTTTATAATTACATGCAAGAACACATATGTATAAACATTAATAGTACTCAATATTGGATATCAAAGATTTCATAACTTCCTTACTACTATCATTTGTTAATTTACTTATGCGGTTTATATATCGAACTACAAATTACTGTAACAAGATAATTTGAATAAATTTGCAATCAAGCATTGTATTAATTTATTATTTTATTGATTACATTATTTTATATTAATGCTGTATGTAAAAATAATGTAAAGACTTCGACAAGTAATGTAATAAACCTAACTTTTTGTAATGTTTCACAAATTCATGAAAGAAGTGATACTGTTACATTTGTAAGAAGACAGCAGTCATATCTCTACATGGTATAGCTTTTTTAGTATGATGATAATTAGTACGTATAACAATATATTATTTTATAAATCTGAAAAAATTTATATGTACGCTTTGCTTTTGACTTATGAATTAAAAATTTGTAATATTCCAAGCGCTCATGTTTTGAAAATAAAAATTATAATTCATATTCTGTAGATTATATGCTTTGTAATAATAATATTATAATAATATATAATATATAATAATAATAATATATAATAACATAATAATATAGATAAACAGTAACTCTAATACAATTTTTTCTAAGATACTTATTAACTATCCTTAACCTAATAAGTGTTCCTGATACATAGTCAACGTATACACACAATAACAGAATTTCTTCCCATTATAATAAAGAATTATTTAAACTTTATTCAAAACCTTGACAGATCCAAACATCCCCGGAATAAAGAGGTGGCCTAAGGCATCTTTTGGTCACTCCCGTATATAAGGGGAGTGATCCATAGGCTGCAAATAATATTATTAATTCGTTCAATTCTAGTTTCTTATGTATTTGTGAAACGTCACTTGTTACTTCGTTTATTTTTTTGCGCAAATAGTTCAGTTTTCTGTCATTGTATTGCAATTTGGTTTCTATTATTTCAGTCTGATTAGCCAAAAGTTGGCTTAATTCGCCTGTTTTTGTCTTTATATTGTCAATTATGTTTTTTAATTCTGTTTCGGTGGTTTCGTCAAGTGTCCCAAATAGGAATTTACTGATTGTGCCTATGAATGGCAATATTGCCCTTTTTCCCCTTGTTCTTTCTATTATTTTTTCTATTTCCCGAATTTTCATTAATTTTTCCTTCTCGAGATGTTTCAGCCCATTAAATTGATTTTCACACGTTTCTGATTTTATTTCATTTCGACATTTAGTAGATAGTTTATCTATGGCAGCAATTAGATGTTTGCTATGTAAGAGATTATCGTTAGTGTCTAAGTATTGAATGATTTCCCAAGTGCTCCTTGATTCATGTAATGTTGCCACTCCCTCCATAAATATTCCGGGATTATTCTTGATAGGCATTATAAAGTCATCTGTTTTCGTTTGGTCCAACGTCCTGTAATATCCACATATTTTTTTTTTATTCATTAATGTATTTTTCCTATACGATTAACAAAAGGATTGGGGTAATAAGGATAGGTGAGGTGGGAGGAGTTTCCTTCATATATTATACATTTTCTCATATTATATATATATGCTCCAATACAGCTCTTGCTGGTCAGTTTGATACCTGCACTTTCATGTCCTTTTATTCCTGGGTCGTGCCTCTTGTCAGTGACTCTTGGAGGTTTATTTGTTTATTTATTCATTATGATGAAGAAATTCATTGTTCCTTCCCTTTCTTTTTTTTTTATTTAAGGCAAGTGATGCATGTTAATCGTATTTTCTAGTGATTCTAAATATTATTTGATTTTAATAATTTCATTTATTTGTTAGTTTATTTATTTAATTACAGGTATTTTCTGTTTGTCGTATCTATTGTCTTTGTTTGATTTGATTACTAACTTGTCTTTTTTGTATTGACTTTATAATCCCAAAATTATTATGGAAGGTTATATGTGTCGTTTGGCTGATGCGTTAAGGTTGCTGCCTGCCGCTCCGGCCGCACGAGTCGAATCCAGATGACTCAAATTTTTTTTTCTGTCAATATTATATTTGCCGTTCACAATTAATGAATTCATTGTTAATTAATATTATTAAAACAATAAAATTTGAAAAAATAAAAAAATTAAAATTTTTTTTTTGAAATTTTGAATTCCATTTTTTTGATGAAATTTGGGGCTTAATATCATCAGAATTGAGGAAAATTTTAATTTTGTTGTTTTTCAAAATAAAATTTCATGTGAATTAGTAAGAAAATGAATTTTTAAGAGAAAATAAAGAATCCTATACTTCATTTACCGATTTTATTCCCGAAAATATCTTCTTTGATGTGTATTTTCGTTGATTTTAGTGGACTGTGGAGTTTAAGTTTTGTACTGTATTTACTCCTATGTCGATTGCTCGGATGGTATGTAAATGTGTGTGGGGGAGGGTCACTCCTTGTTTATTATTTTTCGCCAATTATATGCATTTGATTTTTTATGTGGGAGGTGTTCTATTTATATGAACTGAGTACCGTATTAATGGCGTTGTCACGTATGTAAAATTGCATATCCATATGCGACGATTTATTTATATATATCAGCGAAAGCAAAGACGAAACATTGGGAAATTGACATCGAGACAATCGACCGGAGTCGCGAGTAACGCGAAACCCGCGAGTAATACGAACTTCCGAACTCGACAAATTACGGAAAGTCAAGATCAGAGGTGACAATAAATGTACAGAGGTCAATTGAAAGACGTTAACGAGGAAAGCTGACAGAACGATTATCAAGCAGAGGCACCCAGTGGGAGAAATCGCGGATTTTGCAATTTCTCCATACAACGGAGGTAATAAGTCAAATCGAAAAACACGTAGGGGCACTTCTGAATTGGACTTCAAATTGGGACTATTAGATTCGGTCGTACTTCGCTTCGGGTTCTTTAATACTTATTCGTTTTACACAATCGGGACTTAGTTTCGTGACACAAAAGCAAGTTGTATTACACATTGCGATACTCATCTCTCTCGATCGTAAAGAGAAATATAATAAAAACAAAAGAATTATATTAATTATCTCGCGTTTTATTAATTGACGATTTCCGAACCTCACAAAGCCAAAGCGCTTCGACCGATTTACCTAGGGCAGAACGATACCTGAATAGAGAATATTGTCGCGATTCAATCATTAAAAAAAAAATAAACATAGTCGTGACCTCTTAGATACGTAACAGAAATTTTGATGCCGTGACCAGGATTTTTCTGTCGAGGTATCGGAAATTTTTTGCGAGTGATTTATCGGGAGAGACAGTTCGAAAACAAGGTTTATCAAGAAAGCTAATACAACGCAAGGAAGGCCATGACGAGCTGTGGAGTCGCAACAATCATAGCTGTCGTCTTAATGTAAGTACAAATAAAAATATATATATATCTTGTTTTTCATATTTCTTTTGCATCATTTATAAAATTATATGCATGCTGCGTACTTCGTCTAAGGAAAATATTGATTGATTGATTTGTGAAATTTGTGACCCGAACCGAAGGTTAGAACTCGATCCAACGGAATTAATGAAATTTTTATTTTTTTTCAGAATTATTAAAATCAAATAAATAATTTTTTTTGGTAATATTGAAAGGATTTAAGTTATTTACACGTAGTAAGTCATACGAACGTGAGCATAAACCGCGTCTAATATTGTTTAATTTAACAGCGTCCGGTGAGTGGAATTCCGCGAACGAAAAAGAGATAACGTTCGAATTTGCTCATCGCCTCCTCGTCAAAGTAGAAACTCCGAAAGAACACTACGAGTCTGTGGAGATAATATCCAGAAATTAAAATCAGTAGGAACCGTGGAGTTAGATAAGCGAGATTCCGAAAAAACAAGTCTAAAGATGGCCAACGAACAAAACATCATCGACCTAGGCGGATGGCCGAGCGTAGATACCGTGTCTCCCGATACCAATATTGACGAAAGGGACCGCCGGTTTGAGGAGCTGATGGCCGAAATGAAAGCCATGAGAGAAGAAATAGATCGGCTTCGAAAAGAAAAAGAAAGGTCGCCATGCGAATCGCGGACAACAGCTGTCAATACGCCTAGAATGAATGCGGCCGGACCAACACCCTCGCCTCAAACCACGACCTTGCTACCTCGCGAGTATCATGCCCCTGTCGAAGTTGTTCGACAATCTGAATATATGCCGGAATTCTATATAAGGTCGAGTATGCCACCCTACAAACTAGCAGATCACATGCCGAAATGTTCATGCGAACCGGACGAAATATTGAATTTAATAAACTGGATAAATAAAACTCTAGACGACGAAGGACCTCAAGTGAAGCGATTCATCTTACGTGCTTTAAATAATAAGATGATCGGGAAAGCAAAGAGATTTATGGGATCTAAATTAAGCAATTATGATTCGATTGAGCATTTCATCGCTGATTTGGGAGCAGTTTTCGGAGCTCCTGGATTCCGTCTACATCAATCGGTAGGTCCTCGAGAACTACATGGAATTCACATTTGACGTCATGTATCGCGATCGGTAAGCTTCCCACCGTCAGGCATTTTCCTGACGCGAAGCCGTTTACCATTATCATGACGTTCTTATCGATTAACTCGCTCATTTTCATTTTTTTCCTTTAATTATCGATACCTCCGCTCACGAATCTACGTAAAAAGACGCTTTATTGTTTAAAAATTCTATCTCATGGATTTCTATGACGGGCAATTTACTTCCGCCTTCCGTATAATTAATTTTGGCTATCCTTATGTCAGGGAAATGTTTTTCTTTTGTTTCTATATGCTCCTGCTCAACAATGAGGGGTTTTGTTGAACAAGTTCCTAATTTAAATGTTGGTCATTATTATCGATAGTAGTAATATTCTCTCTTGGATTATCACGAATCAGATTGACTCTCGCATCTTGCGAGCGTTGTCGGCGATCCGGATGACGACCGATATGTCTAGTAAGGCAGTCCAATTCCGTTGCCGCGTTTAATTCCTCACGTAGGACTCTCATGCGATTCCCGAACTCAAAAACAGGTTCTCCGTCCCTTTGCACGGATCTTTTGATTTTGTCTACTGCGTCTTCCACGGCCCCAGGAGCTCCGAAAACTGCTCCCAAATCAGCGATGAAATGCTCAATCGAATCATAATTGCTTAATTTAGATCCCATAAATCTCTTTGCTTTCCCGATCATCTTATTACTTAAAGCACGTAAGATGAATCGCTTCACTTGAGGTCCTTCGTCGTCTAGAGTTTTATTTACCCAGTTTATTAAATTCAATATTTCGTCCGGTTCGCATGAACATTTCGGCATGTGATCTGCTAGTTTGTAGGGTGGCATACTCGACCTTATATAGAATTCCGGCATATATTCAGATTGTCGAACAACTTCGACAGGGGCATGATACTCGCGAGGTAGCAAGGTCGTGGTTTGAGGCGAGGGTGTTGGTCCGGCCGCATTCATTCTAGGCGTATTGACAGCTGTTGTCCGCGATTCGCATGGCGACCTTTCTTTTTCTTTTCGAAGCCGATCTATTTCTTCTCTCATGGCTTTCATTTCGGCCATCAGCTCCTCAAACCGGCGGTCCCTTTCGTCAATATTGGTATCGGGAGACACGGTATCTACGCTCGGCCATCCGCCTAGGTCGATGATGTTTTGTTCGTTGGCCATCTTTAGACTTGTTTTTTCGGAATCTCGCTTATCTAACTCCACGGTTCCTACTGATTTTAATTTCTGGATATTATCTCCACAGACTCGTAGTGTTCTTTCGGAGTTTCTACTTTGACGAGGAGGCGATGAGCAAATTCGAACGTTATCTCTTTTTCGTTCGCGGAATTCCACTCACCGGACGCTGTTAAATTAAACAATATTAGACACGGTTTATGCTCACGTTCGTATGACTTACTACGTGTAAATAACTTAAATCCTTTCAATATTACCAAAAAAAATTATTTATTTGATTTTAATAATTCTGAAAAAAAATAAAAATTTCATTAATTCCGTTGGATCGAGTTCTAACCTTCGGTTCGGGTCACAAATTTCACAAATCAATCAATCAATATTTTCCTTAGACGAAGTACGCAGCATGCATATAATTTTATAAATGATGCAAAAGAAATATGAAAAACAAGATATATATATATTTTTATTTGTACTTACATTAAGACGACAGCTATGATTGTTGCGACTCCACAGCTCGTCATGGCCTTCCTTGCGTTGTATTAGCTTTCTTGATAAACCTTGTTTTCGAACTGTCTCTCCCGATAAATCACTCGCAAAAAATTTCCGATACCTCGATAGAAAATCCTGGTCACGGCACCAAAATTTCTGTTACGTATCTAAGAGGTCACGACTATGTTTATTCTTTAATAATTAAATCACGATAATATTTTCTCTCCAGGTATCGTTCTGCCCTAGCCAAATCGGTCAAAGCGTTTTGGCCTTTGTGAGGTTCGGAAATCGTTAATTAATAAAACGCGACATAATAAATGTAATACTCATTTTATTGTATTTCTCTTAATGAGCGAAAGAGAAAGAGTAACGTAATGTGTAACACAACTTTTCATGTCAAGAAGCAAAGTCCCGATTGTAGAAAACAAATAAATATTAAAGAACCTGAACGGGATCAAGACCGAATCGAATAATAAGTTGAAGTTGAAGTCGAATTCGAAGTCGAAGACGAGTCGAAGTAGAAGTAGAAGTGCCCCTACGTATTTTTCGATTTTACTCATTACCTCCATTGTTATGGAGAAATTACCAAATCCGCGAATTCTCCCTCCGCGTGCCTCTGCTTGATTATCGTTCTGTCAGCTTTCTCCGGTATTGTCTTTCGATTGACCAATTTGGTGAGTTCGGAAATTCTTATTACTCGCGGGTTTCACGTTACTCGCGACTCCGTTCAATTTCCTCAATGTCACTTTCCCAATATTCCGCCTTTGTTTCTGCTGATGTGAATATAATTAAATCGTCGCATATGCGTATGCAATTTTACATACATGACAACGTGTAAATCGTAATTAGTAAAATTTTATAAGACTTTCAAAAAGATCACCGATTATATCCTTTCGCAGCATCCAAAATAACCTAATGCCGAGCATGTGCACAGGTTTTGAATTCAAATCGTCGTTTAAGTATTAAGGTAATCGATGACAACCTAAATTGATCAATATTTGTATACAGTTATCCTTAAAACCCGTTTATAACATTTAAACATCTCCACAGTATTTTTACTAAGTCATAAATCAAAATTTTACCACTTAACGTTATTCTATTAGCTGATCCATCACACCATGTTACAATATTCAAAAATATCTTTCGCGCAAATATGAATCTTGATTCTTCTAATAATAACAAAATTAATAAAAAGTAAGAAGTAGGAAAGACTCCTCCGCACACTTTCCAATCTTCCTAAAATTGCTGCGATAAATAATGCGTGTTCGGTGCATTTTCCGTTTATGTGCACTTTCATTTTCGTAAAAGTGAAAGGGTGTGGAAAATTCCCGAAATTTGTAAAGCTCCGAAGTTGGAACGGGCCCGGATGAGAACTTGACCTGCGTGGGATCCGACGTGGGGAAGGATCGTCAATCTTTCTTGCGACATCACGTCAGATAGACTTGCTGTATCTTCTCGCGATACTCGTCGTTTACTCTCGTTTGTGAGAGTACCTTTCAACCGATTGCGCTTCGTGTGTGTGTATGCACTGTGTTTGTTGAGATTCTTCTGGTGGATCCAGAGGTTACCGGGGCCTATCGCTCCCCGGCTTCTCATCGGCGGCGCCCGGCGATTGTCTCCAGGGTGGGTGCTGATGACCACCAGGTCCGCCCCGCTTGCTCAACGCGTCCACCGACACCCCCGCTGCTTCTGGCTTATGTGCGAGCGGCCTGCGAGCGCCAATTTTTCACGCGTGCAGGAGCACAGACGTAAATCTGTACATTTTCTAATATTCGTAGACGCACCAAGATTTTTTCCCCTGAACGCAAGGGGTTTTTATGCCGCGTCAAAAAAATTGTTTTTAATTTGTTGTTGCCCGAATCATTGTTTTATTCATTCAACCTCAACAGCAATCCATCCTCTCCCTCACTCCTTATAAATTTATGATTTTATATAATTTTTATTCATTTGAGATAAGTCTCAAAAGATACGATAAAAAAAAATAAAAACTCGATACTTTTTGAACAAATTAAATTGCCAAAATAAATAAACTTTATGATTTTTTATGTAGTCTGAATAAAATACACGAGTCGTATGATATATTTTCAAATTTAAAGTTGTTCAATAAGTTCACAAATTTTGTATTGTAGCTCGGTTGCATTTCTTACAACATATCATCATTAATTTTGTTTCTTTCTTTCGGAAAGTTCTAAAATTTTCTTTCTTTATGAAAAAGTAATTTTTATATCAAATTTTATAATTTATAGATTATCCTTTATTGTTATTGCTACAAGAATGTATATATAGTCGTAGCACACAATCATTACAAAGTTGTCGAAAAAGTAACATTTTCGCAATGTGAAAAATATTTGGCAACTTATATTTTAATTAAAATTAATTTATACCTAATTATACGCTTACCTTGAAGCTCTTTCACAAGCTTTCAGGGTCAATTAAAAAGCTTTGTTTTCTTCTTCAATGGTTTATAGACATTACCTTTAATTACAACTCATTATCGCTCTTCCCAACTTCATTGATATTATAATATATTCCAAAAAAACGTCGATTATTCATGAATATAAACGGACTTTTGACATCAAGCCACCGTAAACACTCACGCCAACTCAATGAATATACAATAAATGCTTGTTACTCAATAAGCTAGTAATGTAAATGATGAATACTATGCGAATGTGAACACAAATTATCCTTTAAACAATTTCGCCCACGTACATCATAGTTTTTAAATCACTTAAATAGAAAATAAATTAAATATAATGTAATATCAAATATATATATATTTACTTTTATTTAGTACGCTTCATTTAAATAATAAAATGACATCTTTAATAATAAAAATTGACATGTGTTAACTAAATTCTAAGTATAGTTATGTACATCTTTTTATTTATATAAGTGACATTTAGTCTACAATATAAAATTTAATATATATTACATATTTTATATGGTAAATAAAAATCGAAGCATAACAATAGAATTATGATAAGATTAACAAAAAAATGAAAACAAGAAAAGTAAAACATTAAAAGACATTCATTTTTTAAAATTTAATATCATTTTAATTTTCTAGCTTGATATTAAATATCGTTAAATATATGTTTAAAATATTCAATAATAAATTATGATGTATTCAATAAAATTTTTTAGTTTTCAAATATAATTATGTTAAAATAAAAATCTCTATATAATTGTAAATACAGAACTCTTTATATAATATATTCTTATATTGCACTATAATAAATAAGAAACAATCTAAAAAATTACACAAATAATTTAATACAATTGTAAAACAGTAAAAAAATTAACATGTACTTATTATTCATATAGTATAAAAATATATTTTAAAAAAGTAAGAAAAATATAATCTTTATTTTACCTTTAAAGTAATCGAATCTTTATTCGTTTATATTATTGGTATACTTATTGAGGTAATATATTTACTCAATTCTGAAAATATAGCAATATTTTAAGTATTTATGTATAATAATGTATAATAATTTATTAATTAATACACATTTCAAACTATTATTTCTTCAAATTATTTTGATATTCTTTTTTTTTATTATTATATTTATATTTATATAAAAAAATTAAAATGATTATTTATAAGTACAGATTTTAATACGTTCATAAATAATTATAATAAATATATTTCTATACAAAAAATAATTAAATATTAAAATAATTCAAAATAATTCAAGAATTGAATGTATTGTTTTATAAATTAACAATATAATAAAATAAAAGTAAGTTTGGTATTGTTGAAAATAAGATCTTATTATATTTATAATAATAATTATTTTACCACAAAAAAAAATGTTTTAGATATTCACTGCATTAGACATTTTATTAAACTAAACATGTTAAATTAATTTACATCAATTTGTGTACATTGATATCACCTAGGAAACAACTTCATCAAAAAAGTAAAAAAATTACTTATTCACCAACAAATTTATATTTTTGTTGTTTTAATATGTTTTTATTAATTAAAACAAAATTACTTACAAAATTAATACTCAAAGCAAACAATGTATACATAATTTTTTAATGTTTTTTTCTTATATTCATCAAAATCTATACAATATATATATTGGAAAGATTTCATTTAATGAAATATAAAATTCTTGAACATTTTATACATATATTGAATAGGTATATAATATATAGCAATATATATCAAATATATATATATATATATATTGAATGTTCTCAAAACGTATTTTTTCCGAATAAAATTTAAAAAATCAAAACCTATTCTATATGTGTGTGTGTGTATGTATATATCTATATAATATATATTATATATATAGATATATATAAATCAATTAACGCAATGAAAAATAAACATTTCGTACTACCATTCCTCCAAATTATTCTAAAAATTTTTTTTTATGTTTAATGCTTTAATAATTATATGCTGCAAGTACATTCTTGTATAATAATATAAAAATTAAGCAAAATAAAGCAGTGTATATTTATTAAAATAAAATATAAATAAAATATAGAATTTAATGTAGAGCTTAATTTTGAGATATTCACACAAAATGATATCACTTATAAAATATCTCGTCAAAATATTTTGTAACTACATTTATTTTTAAGCATTACTATTAGATTGACAATCACTACAAGTCAGTATATATGTACATTATTTTTTGAAAGTATAAATACCATACTTCCCTGCAAAATGCAATTCGCTGAATGCTTTGCTTTTTCGATTTCATTTAAAGAAAAAAACAACTAAAGACAACTATTTACTGTTTGGGATTATGGAGATTATATTTCATCGATTATAACTTGTGACTACCGGTACAGATGTTTCAGAATTAGTGATTTTATTTTCAAAAACAAAGTAAACAATCGAAAAGTTCAATTATAAAAACACTTATAAAATACTATTTCACTGATATAAAGGGAATTTTTTTTTTATTGTATTATAGTTGATGACAAAAAATGGATCTCTTACGATCGCTAAAAATGCTATACTAAAAATCGTGAATGAAATCTAGTGAATCAATACAATTGCCGTCGAAGCAAGACATCCACGTTAAAAAGTGAATGTTTTATATTTAGTGGAATTAGAAAGATGTAGTTTATTGTGAATTACTTAAATAAGGCAAAAAATCATTGAACTTTTCTATCAACTATAATTGACACAGTTGAAACTAGTATTGGAAGAAAAATTACCAGAATAGATCAATAATTTTCCATAATAATAATATTCGACTACACATTGCAATTAATGTAAAAACTATTTGAATAATAGTGGATGAAAAATTTTGTCCTGGGTGTATTATATTTATTATATTTATTATACTTTATTCATTTCATTATCAGTCAATGTATTTTTTATAATGCAGAATGCTTTGTCTAAAATATACTTTATTTTTTAGAAAAATATTAAAAATTGAATAAAGACGTTCATAAATTCTAAGGATGAAAACTTTTTTTAGAATGAAATTTATGAATTGCTTAAATCAGTGGAAAAAGTCTTCGTTTGTGTTAGATAATCCTTTGAATAATACAAGCTGAATTATTTTCGAAATAAAAAATGATAAACCCTGAACACTCGGCAATATAATTATACAGTATTGAGAGAAAGAAAATAGAAAACTATACTATTTATCTGCCAAATGCATATTTAATTGATGATTGACATAACTTGTTAAATGTCAATAATATAATTATAGATGCAATCTAAAAATTTACTGTTTTAACTTATTTAAATCAACTGATATAAGGTTATAGTTAGATTATTGTAAATGAGATCACAACGAAAGCTTTCTCTTTCTAAAAAAAACCCCTCCGGATGTGAATTTTTAGTGCCTTACAAACATTTACGGATAAAGATGTCGAATTTGAAATGATTTAAGGCAAATATTTAGTCTCAAAAATTTTATTTACAATTTACAATTACTATTTACAATTGCACGATGTGCGCTTTATAAATTCGAATGAAAACTTATTTAAAAATAAAAGAATAGGGTATTATACACAATTTTGAATAGTTCCTCTACTATTTTTTTAAATTTATTGTAAATGAATATTTCACACAATTACCAATTAGACAATAATTTATTAATTATATTATAAATAATGTAAATAATCATTCTATTACAATTTCGCTACAAAAGTCTTACTATAACCCATAAAAGTATTTCGTGTTATAAAAAAAAATTTTTTTAATTTTAAAAACAAATAATTATATTTGTAATTTTATATTTATTATATTTCTTTTAATTTTTTAAAATGCCTGATGAGAGTAGAAATTTTAATTAGGGTTCAAGGAGGAACATCTATCATTTTGAAATTCATAAAAGAGTGCTATTAAAAAAATAAATTTTTTTATTTTTTATTATATAATTGATTATAAAAAATTTATAAATAATTATATTTAAAAAATAATTATTTAATACCGATACTTTAATAATATTTTTTTTTATTCTGATTCTTTAAAGTTGGAGGAATGTCCATCATTTTGAAATTGATAAAAACGTGCTATTATAAAAATGAATGAACATATGTTTGCATTACACAATTGTCAATGAAAAATATGCAAATGAGCACATAATTCAGTATACAACTATTAGTTACTTGGAATCGTGTAACAATAGATATAACATTAATTAATTCGATGATTCAAGTTATCTCGATCAGTGGCTGTCAATTTACGCCAATCGCAGCACAATAGCGACTCGAAATCTGTTCCACCAACAATATGGCTGTCAATGTGAATGTAGCACTCGTGCGATGTATTTTCCTCGGCGATTTTCGAGGATAAAGCGTCTGTGGCAGCAGCAGCAAGCCCGGCGCCGAAGTTTGATGCGAGCCGGTAGTTTCAACACATGGGAAATAGCAATGCGTGTCGGCTAATAAATCTTCAACTTTGACGAAACCGAAACCCTGGACACATATTAAAAGCTCACAGGTGAGACTACGAGAAAAATGGGTGCTAGTGACTTATGGCGTCCGGCTGTTGATGGCAATTGAATGTTCCTTGAGAGAACGAACTGAGAATTCTTAAAACTTGCACTTAACCCTCTAAGAGTAAAATTAGTGAGTTTACACTCTCATTTGTTCTTATGTTTATTTTTATTGTTGTATGCGATTGTTAATTGTCTTTTGTTCTTGTTCTTGCTTATTTTGTATAATTTTAATCTGATGATAATGTGATTTAATTTTAACAGATGTTATTTCTTTGACACTTGCAACAGCAACTGAGATTTCTTGCTGGCAAATATGACATCAAGGTAGGAAGTGTTTAATATATTTAAAAAATTTTGAGTATTTATCTTAATATCTTTAAAAATTGAAGGTTGGATAGACTTTTTATATTACTTGAAACTGGGACAAATGCAGTTACAAAAAGGGCTGCTGCTCAGCAGTTGGGAGAAGCTCAGCGTTTACATCCTCATGAACTTCATCATCTTTTGGCACGAGTTTCTAGTCTTTTAAAATCAACACAATGGGATACAAGAATTTCGGCTGCGCATGCCATTCAAGCAATTATTTCACAGGTACCTGTTTGGGATCCTGAACCAAAGAGAAAAGGTATTGGGAAAGGTAAATCATCATTATGAATATGTAATATGTGATATAATTCTTAATATATATTTGCAGAAGAAGAAGTATCACTAGCAGCTCAAAAAATGATTCATAAATTAAATCTTGATAACTTTGACATGTCTAGAGTACTTGCAAAAAGTTTATATCTCACTGGTTCTGAAGGTAGTGAGTATGATCTTGTAGTTGCGGAAGGTGAATCTGTTCCAATCCAAGATGAAAAAGAGTTAGCAGCAAAATTAGGTCTTCATCCTCGATTAATGGGTGTTGATACTACTGATTTATTTAATTCAGAAGATTTTGTTTCTATTCCTTCAACTACATCAAAAATTCAGTCAGAAAAGATATCTATTGAAGAGGCATTACAACAAAGTTCTGGTTTAAGTAGAAGAGAAATGAACCGAGCTCGTCGAAAAGCTAGACAATCTACATCAAAACAACGCCCAAGAGAATCTGATGATAATTCAGACATTGGAAATTCGTCAAATTCAACTCATCAAACTTCAGAACCATTTATTAAAAAAATTAAGTTAGAAGAAACTGGTAGTTTAGGAGCTTGGTATAATTCCAGTAGTGATACAGTAATTGATTCAAGATGTGCTGTCCCTGATGGAACAGGTAATTGGCCAGATTCAGCTATTGATTGGCCGTTAGGAGCATTTGCAGAAAATCTCCTTCAAGATTTATTTAGTTTAAAATGGGAAGTTCGACATGGGGCTGCAACAGCTCTCAGAGAATTTATTAGGCTTCACGGTAGAGGTAGTAATAATAATAATAGCATTAATTAGAATTAAATTATTCTTAATTATTTATTTATATATTTATATATTTAAATACAAATTCAATTATTATAACTTTGGATATTATTTTTCTTAGATAACTATTAATATTAAATTATAAATATACTATATAATATATAATTTGTTAAAAACAAATTATATTAAATTTTAAGACCAATTTCATTATAGATTTCAAATACATTAATTATTGAATAGAAAATTTATATAAATATTAAATTAAGTTTTATAAATAAATATATGTATAATAAGTACTGTTTAAAATTACATTGTTTTGAAAAATAATTTCTAAAATATTTTGATTAATTCTATTTTATTTTTCATAATTTTTTTTCATAAACATAAGATACATGTTTTGGATGTACTTATTATAAAAAAAAAATTCTCAATATATGTATTGTAGGAGCAGGGAAATCAAAAAATCAAACATTGGCAGAAATGGAAGAGAGTCATAGACAGTGGCTAATTGATGCTGCTCTTCGTCTTTTGTGTGTATTGGGTATTGATCGTTTTGGTGATTTTATATCTGACCAAGTAGTGGCTCCAGTACGTGAAACCTGTGCACAAGCTCTTGGCTCACTTATTGTTTTAATATCCAATAAGAAAAAAACTAAAACGAAAGATGAAGAAAAAGACGAAAACAATATATGTGAAAAAGATAAAATAGATCATAGTAATAATACAAATAATCATGATATTTTAGGTTTACTATCTGTAATACTAAGACTATTGGAACACAATGAATGGGAAGCACGACATGGAGCTCTGCTTGCTCTCAAGTATCTGTTAGCTATTCGTAGTGATTTACTTAGTGAAATACTACCTAAGACATTTCCAGCAATTATGAAAGGTCTTTCAGATTCAGTAGAAGATGTAGGTGCGATGGCAGCTAGTGCACTTATACCAGTTGCATCCGAATTGCCCCGACTCCTCCATCCTAACCAATTAGAAGCAATTATCTTAAGGCTTTGGCAACTCCTAAAAGAACAAGATGAACTTGCTGCAGCCTGCAACAGTTTTATGGGCTTATTAGCAGCAATTTTATCTTTACCTACAGCTAGAGCATCTTTAACTCCACAGCCATTGTCATTGGTTAGTAAAACCTATAAATTAATTACTAGTCTTGATTTTTTAAGAGTAACATCATACTGTTCATTCTCTAAGTTTCAAAATAATTTTATACAATTTTAATCTATTTATTAATATAATTCATTAAAATTTTTAATTTATTTTTAAGTCATCCAGAATAATGACATCTACTAAGTTATAGATATATTGAATGTTATTCAATGTATTATTATTTTACAGATTTTACCACGACTTTGGCCATTTCTCAATCATTCTAGTTCTAGTGTACGTAAGGCAACATTGCAAACATTAGAAACATTAACTGGAGAAGGGGGAGAAATTGATAAAAATAAAATTACTCCAAAAGAACGTTGGGGTGAGGAAGGAAGTCTTATTCTTCAGGAAGCATTACGTAATGTTTTTCAGCGAGTACTCATAGAACACCTGGTAAGCATCCAAGAAATTGCTGAACGTGTTTGGGAAAATCTTATCGTGCGAAGTGATTTAGAACTCTTGCTTCATGCAGCATGTCCATTAGTCAGTACTTGGCTTTGTCTGGCTATGCAACCAGAACATGTACCTTTTAATTCAAATCTTTTAATAAATTTTTCATCTCAAAGATCTAAAGGTATTTACCAAGATAGTCAAGATATATATAATAATCTGCAGACCAAATCTTCGTCGTCATCTTCATCTTCATCTTCATCAGAACTAAAAGTATATATTGGTGGTATTGAGACTGTTGCTCAAAGTATTCGTCATTTGAATGTCATACGAGCTCGTTGTATGGCTGCTCGAATGCTTGGATTACTCTCAGCATATGTAGTTAAGCCTGCTCCAGGTGTTATTTATACTCCTGAAATTCCTAGTCCTTCTCTTTGTTATGCGAAAGTATTACTTGCACATTTAAATTCAAGATCAGCATTGCAAAGAACGTTAGCTGCTTTGACAATGGCACATTGGGCTACATTTGACCAAGAGCATCCACCAACAATACCAGATATATTGCGGTAATTATATTTTATTTATTCATTTTTAATTTTTTAAATAATTTTTTATATTTTCAAAAATTTCTGTACTTTGATGATTAAATATATGAATGTTTATTATTAACTAAAATCAAACAATACAATATTATAAATTGAATATATTTTTAGTGAACAGAAGGAATAACATATATAAAATAATAATAAATTTCAATTGTTTAGATTTAAACATAAATTAAAATTATAAAAGAAAATTTCAAAGTAATTAATTAAAATTAACACACAAAAATTTAACATACAAAATCGTGTTTTTTCAGTAAATTATATGTATTTGAATTTTAAATAATTTATAAACATTTCTATTTTATTGATTTTATTCTTAAATCATTGTAATACAAATGTTCTACAAGATTAATTACTGTTACATAAAGTGAATAATAAGATTTAGTATTATCCAAAGTATACCCTTTTGGTGTTAAAATTAAAAAGGAATAACATAGTTGTATTTGTCATTACGCCGACGTTTCGATGATTAGATTTATCAACTTTATTAAATCAAAAATCTATATTATTAAATTATAAAATAATAATTATTATGCATATCAAACAAAAAAATTGTATAATATATCAAATGATGAAAAAACATACAAAATTATTAAAAAGAATCCACTAAAAAATTTATACTAAAATGTATACCAATTTTAAAAAACACATAACAACAATGAATTTTTACATAAAAAATTACATAATGTTTAAATAACTTAGACTAATGTGCATCTATTTACAGTATTTGATTTATCAAACATATACTAATAAAATTATCCATTGCATCCCATATGTATAATCAACTGTCCTTTTCATTTTTTTAAACAAAAATATATAATAATTTAAAAAAATGCATTTTGATGCCAGATTGTCATTTAAAAAATAATTAAAAATTAAAAAATAGATTAAATAAAATAATTATTCCATATAACTATACTCTAATTTCATTAGATATTAGATCACTTTTCACAAATCTAACTTGCGAGTTAGTTATTAATTGCTTTGAAAGCAACACGAAAATACACAATATAAATACTATTTCACTTAATTACATTTTAGAAATAACAAAATTTATATTCAACAACGCTACTGTACATTTAATAAAAAATATTACAAACAAATGTTTTGTATTCATGTGGGCTCTCCAATCTTCCCACTTTTTGTTGACATGTTTATTTTTGTTTATGTTTATGATTTGTAGTCAGATTTGTTAGAAAAACTTAAAAATGTACATAAAGTAAAGCCAATATTTTTATTATAGATATGTAGATCACATTGTTATAATGTGTTAAAAATGATAAAATTCATTTCATTTTAGATATTTTAAATACATACAACAGTCATTTACCATTTATATATGATAATAAAAAATGAAAAAACAATTCCTTTTTTAAATCTTTTAATCATTAATAAGAACAATAAAATTATTACTAATCGATTTCAAAAGCCTACACAATTGACTCAAATCTTAAATTTCAAATTAAATCATACCTTGATCAAAAAGTAAACATAATTTATAATTTTACAGATAAAGCTATTTTATTATCGGACAAACGATTTCACTTAGACGATTTAAATATGGTAAAATCAACATTATTGCAGAATGACTATTTTTTAATATATTCGAATGGTTCACAAAAATACAATAGTGACACTTTCAATACAACTATTTCATTACCATGTTTTAAAGAATTTTTTTATAAATGTGCAACGAGTTTCAAAGATAGCATATACACATGGCCTATTATAAATCTATTATAATAAATTGGAATCGATAATACAATTAGGTAAAGACTCAATACATAAGTGGAATGACGCTTATAGAATAAATTGTAGTGGCTGCGTTGCGACTTACATTAAAGAAACTAAACGTTCTTTATTTACTAAAATACAACTTAAAAAATGTAAAAACAATTCCTCAATTATTTTTTCACATTTACAAGAGCTTAAACACAAAATAGATTAAGAAAATATTTCGATTCTGGATAGTTATATAATTCTAAAAAAAGATAAATTTCCAAAATATACGTACAAATATAATATTAATATACTAAACCAACAAAAAAATTTTTGATGTAATCAGATTGACTTCAATATTGACAACTACTATGTATGATGACAAATAAAAACATAATATATAATATAGATTTGACAGTAGTTAGTAAGTCTTGACTCTATAATTATTTTCTTGCGATAATTTATGATTTACTTATTTAAAATTAATATATTTATATTTTAACTCTTTTTGAAATTTAATAATTAAGGTCTTGACGAAGATAATAAACTCAATAGTCGAAACGTCAACATATTAAACAATACAATTGTATTATTACTCATTCATTTACGCAGTCAAAATGATGTATTTTGGACTTATAAATCTGGAAAGTGTTTTTTACAATAATTTATTATATAATTTGTATATTAGTTGTATAAGTGTATATTTTTAAATTACACACTTATATTATTATTATACATGACTCCAGCCTTTCGGCCCAGGAGTGGACTTTTGAACATTATTTGATTAACATTTAATTTTAATTTTACATTAATTTATTTTAATTTAATTTAATTTTTTACTTAGTTTAATCTCACTTTTGTCTTAATACTGTGTTTCTTGTTCAAAAATATGTAGTCTCCTTTTCCTTTCCTTGTGTTAGCCTGTGTATCTTCTCTATGCTAGATTTGATTTTATCTTGTTTTGTTTTTTGCTTTTTTATTATTGCTTTTCTTAGCTGGTAATTCTTTTTATCTCGTTTGAACTCCTTCATTACACTTTCGTTTTTTCATTCCCTCACGTTTCTTATTTCTCAAATTATGCCCACCTTATCATTGCACCTCCCTATTATATGACCCTAATTTCCTGCTTCTGCACCGCAGAACTGGTATTTCTTGTCTTCGTCTTCTGTCCAGTATTTATTGTGTGTGTTAACTGTTCCACGCCTTATTCTTGCTGTCGTTCTCATATTTTGTATTTTCTGTTCTGTCTTTAGATATTTGGGTAGCTCCTCCGTCTTTATTTCCTTATATGTTGGGTTATATCTCGCCTTCTCTATTCTCTGTCTTATTTTTATTGTATGTTTGTCATCCTCTCTTTTCCTTATTTCATAGTTTTTGTCTGTACCTTTCTTGTTCTAGAATTCTATCTGCAATCTAAAAAGTCCTATCTCGTTTAGCCATTCCTCAATGTGATCTATCTCTTTTCTCTCTTTCCATTCCTGTTTTTTTCTTCCAAGCATCCCCGCGTAAATCTCTCTTTTCCGTGGTACTCAACCTTCTCCTCATATCTTAGAGATCATATTTTCCATTCTCTTTGCAGTTCCTTTTCTTCAGTTTCCTCGTATATTATGTATTTGGGGGTGCAGTAATCTAGACCTAATACCCATGTGAGATAGTCAGATTTAACTTTTTTAACCTCTTTAATATCTTCCAATCCCCAGATCTCTGCACCGTACCCCCAATACACCGCCTACTAGCATACTTGTATCCCTCTCTTTTTCTTCTTGCATTTCTTTGTTATTGTTATTCCTTGCTATCTTATTTTCTACTTCCTTCATTAACCAGTTTATCGCCTTCACATCATCCCATTGCATCCACCTTCCTTCAAACATAACTTTCTTGTATCCAGTCTTTCCATGCATTTCCTTATCTTTAACCTTTTTTACCCAAGCATGTATTTCCTCCTGTTTCTATCCCGGTACGATAGGTCGTATTCAATAAATATCGGCGTACCTGTAAGTTTTCTCTTTGCCTAGTACGTCTCTCTCTTTTCCTCTCCGTTGTTAAATTTTACAATGATTACTTTTCCACTCCACCACAATTTTTTCCCCATAAATTCTTCCACCCATTTTTGCAGCCCTATCTTTCCTACTTCCTCTCTTTTTATTCCTTTAATTACCGCGTTATCTTCTCTTTCTTTTTTCTCTTTCTCTTTAATCATTTTTTTCATTTCATATACCTATTTTTTCAATAAGTCAAATCTTGTTTGTTTTGTCGGACTCACCCTGCTCTGTGTGGCGCTACTCAGTTGGCCGTTTGATCTGCTGGTGTTTAATTTTTTCTATCTCTTATAATTCTTTCTTTGTCTATCACCCCCTATTTTTTGCTTCCTATTTCCTCGTTTTCTAGCCAGCTGATTCTTTCTTCCGTGTCACCCCTTTCTATTCAGCTTCTATTTTCCTTTCTCTTTCTATTTTGTCCAAAGTTATTTCCAATTCTTTAATTCTTCTCTTATCTAGCTCCATCTCCATTTTCTCCATCTTTCTCTCTTTGATTTCCAGTTCATTTAATATCTTGTCAATCTTGTCTATTTTTCTCTCAATCTATCCCATACTAAAATTTCTATCCTGTTTTATTTCCTGTCTTAGTGTGTCTACTGCTTTGCTTTTCCCTTTTATCTCTATATCTTTACCTAAACTCTCTTACATCTCTTTCTCTTTATTTTTTAAAGATATCTTTCTTTTTTCCTTTTGGGTTAGTTCCAGCGTTGTTGGGTAGCTACTTTTTGCTCCACGGCTTCTCTTTCCTGTACCTTTGAATGCGCTACCCCTTTCCGCCTTATTAGTCATAGGTATAGTTGAGGTGCTCGGTCGGTATGGTTCCGCCGTTTGCGCTGTTCATATTCCCAGCTTAAAGATTCCCGCCGGTCGGTTACACTTCTTGAAAATTCTATCTAACCTGGTTTTTTTCTCACTTCCTTTTCACCTACAGTTTTTCTCTTTCACTATTACACTTTTCTGTCACCTTTTTTGTTAATTTACCCTTTTTTATGCCTTAACTATTTTTTCCTGCTTTTTACTACTTAGCACTTTGAAATTTTTGCAAGACGTATTTCGATGTGCCAAAAAAAATCCAATACATGTACAAAAGTCTCATGTTACACATTTATATAATTATAGTTAAATTTTATTTAATTGAAAAAAATCATAGTATCTATATTCAGAACTACGATAGCCTTTAAACAATAACTATTTAATATTATATAATATTTAGTTTATTGTACAACGCAAGTAAATAGCTTTCATATTAAGAAGTAGATAAAATTTATTTTTATTGATAATGTTTAAACTATTAAGTGTGAATAAATTATAAAATTACAGATTTTATATAAAGGAATTAATTTGCGTTGGTTGTTCAACTCAATTATTTATATTATGTTATTAAATTAAATTTTATTGACAAAAATAATTAAATAAAATTTTTTTTAATCTTTTATTAGGAATCAGCTGTTCATTTGTTTAAATGAGTGTATATACTATGATGAGATAGCAGCGTCAGTAACTCGCTTATTACATGAATGCCGCGATTACACTGCTACACTCAAGCATTATAAGCTCTCTTTAACAGTAGATGTAAATACGAGTGGTGTTATGACTCTTGAACAGATAGCCCAAATAGCCTCAACTGCTGTAACTGGCTTGCGATGTACATCTACTACTGAGTGTACTAGCTCTAATTCAAATTCCAGTCTTATCAAACTTAAACCGAAACTGGTAGAGAGTTTGGAGGATCGTCGGCGAACACTTGAAATCGGAGCGCTAGCAAGCGCTGCTCAACAGCAAACCTTGCATATTATGGCAATGGCAGCTCTAGCGGGAGCAGCAACAATGTTGCAGTGTCTACCTGAAGCACCGCAACCCCTCAATCCATTGGTTAAGCCACTGATGGAGGCCATAAAAAGGGAAGAGGACGAGGAGTTGCAAAAGCTGGCTGCCAAGCACCTTGCGTATCTAGTTAACTTGTGTGTTAATAGGACACCTTGCCCCAATACTAAGGTACATATATTTCAATTTAAAAAAAATAAATATTTAGCTTTAAAAATAATATTAATAAAAACAGGTGTCTTCTATTTGAATAAAATTAATGAAATTTTATAATAGATAGTGACAAATCTCTGTACATTTCTTTGTTCTGATGTGGAGTTTACACCACGTGTTGTAATCTCTGATTTTGATTACGAACCTTTCAATGGTATTATAACACTTAACAATAAGCAAAAGCATGCCGAAAGGTTGGCTTACAACCGGGGAAGTGTGAGTGGTACAAGTGGTAGTAGAGGTCCAGGCAGACCACCAGCAACTGATATCCCACTAGACGAACTTCTTGCTTGTGAAGAACCTGAAGCAAAGGCTGCCAAAATTAGGAGACAAGGTGCTACTATTGCTCTTAGTTCTATTGGTTCGTATTAAAAATTGTATAAATAAACATATTATCATAATATAAATTTCGTATGCAAAAGATCGTTATAAGTTGTAGAAAATTTAGAATATAATAAAGTAACATAGTTATAAGAAATATCAATAACATTTCAACCAGTTATTTCTTGTTCTTTTCAAGTCTATAAGAGCTAATTATATTTAAAAAAAAAGTTAATAAACTAAATATCATAAGAGATTGAGGGTTAAAAGAATAAAAATTAAAATTTTAAAGTGTTTTTTATTATATTTTTCATTTTCTACTCTAATATCTTGTTTTCTTATTAAATCTATTTTCAATATAGTTTATTAAACAATAATATAGAGCATTACCTGCTATGAATGTTTTACATATTTTGAATTTGAACTGAAACGCGATGTTGATTTTTATAGTATTTTCAATTATTATACACCATTCATTTTAATGATTATATAAAAAACAATAGTTCCAATATTTTTTAAATATTATTTCAGTAATAAATAGATAGTGCTAAGTTATAAAATCTTTTTTAAACTAATATAAAAATAATTTATACAGTCTGGTAATTATTTAAAAAAATTTTATTAGTCTAAAGATTATTTTATTGATAATAATTATACTACATTACTGCTGGTAATTTTATATTCGCAATTAATTATTATAAAATTAGATAGTTATTGTTAATAGACATAGATAGATAAATTAAAGGATAATTTTTGATCCAGTCAAGGGCGAGTTAAATAAAATAAAAGTTGTATTCTTAATTATAGTGTCGACATTTTGACAAAAAGTCCCTTGTCTTTATTGAGACTGTTTATTAATAAAATTATACAATTTTATATTACATATACATATGATAAAGATTACAAAAGATACAAAATTTAACAATTATCAAATATTAAAACGTAAGAATATGTCGATACTCTGCAACGTGATAGTTGTAAAGTCACAATTTTGAATGTAAACAACATTTACAGTACCTCACATTATATTATTCTAATACGTCATATGATACGTCATGATGTCATTATTCGTCATGTTATTAAGAATCATATTATTTTTTAAGTTTCAGTTTTATGCGTGATCTTGTTGATTTATGGTATTATTGTTGATTTTAATTTATAGCATTTTAGAAATAAGTTTTTTTTATTTAGTCTCTGTCAAGAATGTCAATATTATCCCAATTTATATTATGATGACAGTTATGGTAATGTGCAACGACAATCGATGTGTTATTATTGTCATTCTTGTGTTGGTTAATTCTTATTCTTAGACTACGTTTCGCTTCACTAATATAGACAGATGAACAGTCTTTATAGTTTATTTAAAGAAAAACATTAGTTTGATCCCATTTTTCGGTTTTGTCTTTGCTTATTTTGATAGTTAAGTCTAATCTATTGTTAATATTGGGAATTAAATTTATTCCATAATTTTTGAAATTTGACGCATATTTAGAAAAGAATTTTTCTAAATATGGTAAAAACATCAAAATATAGACTTTTCAACGTTTTTATTACAGATATTTTTGTATTTGAGATTACTTAGGCTTTTTTGTATGTTTTTCAAAAAATAATTAGGATAGTCATTTCATTTGAGAATGGATTTAATAATCTCCAGATTATTTTTATGAAAACATTTGTTAGATAATGAAATGGTTTTATCTATTAAATTATAAACAATATTTATTTTATTTAGATGATTTGTTTATATTTAAAATTTGACTCTGTTGGTTTCTGATGCCAATTCGTAATAATTCAACCTGCATCTCACTGGATCAAAGACAATCCTATAACAAACAAATATGGAAGGTGCTAATTGTCAAATTTTACAATAAATTCATAAAGATATAATAAATTTAAAACTCATAATAAAAAAAAGGAAATATTTTTTAAAGTAATTTAATTTACCTTTGAAAATGAAGAAATTTTCATATCATACATAGATTGAATATTGATTTAAACAAAATGAATTAATTCCTTTTTGGAATATAATTTTTATAAAATTGTATATAAATAATTTTAATATAATATATCTTTATATAAAGAAAACAATGTTGTGAAAATTAAATTAAAAAAAACTTAATTATCTAAAAAATTTAATTAATTAAAATTAAACATAACGTGTATATGTTATATGATATTTTATTTCGTTACATATGGAAATATATCAATTTATTCAAATTTTTTAATTAATTTTATTATTCAAATCTTAAGTAATTTGAATGATGAAAAAGAATATAAAAAAATACTAAGAGTATTTCAAATTTTGAATAATAGAATAAAAATTAATTGTTAATATTTATATAGTCCAAGCAATAGACCACTTTGTAGGTCATAAAAAAGCAGCTAGTGATGCATATCAAAATTTAAAAAAAAAATCAATAGATTCTCATTTTTTTAAATGCCATTCATGATATTTAGGGTTTTTTTACTAATAATTTTAATGAAAAAATGCATTCTTTTTTACTTTTTTTGTTATGAAATCATAAGCCTTAATTTTAATACTGTAGTGTCAATGGGTGATTTTTAGTTAATAAAATTGCAAATAAAATTCATTTTTCAAAAACCGATCGGAAAATTAGAGTAATTGATATGCACTTTATTTGTACAAAATTTTAGCTTGATCAGATTATTCGTTGTCGAATAATACTAATGTTAATTACATTATGCAAAAATTTACAAAATTATTTCCAGCGAAACTTACATTACGATTTTAGTTTTTTCAACAATTTTAAAAAATATAAGTGTAGTTTAAAAAATTCTGTATTTTACATTTCGTTTAAATATTTCCGATTTCTTAAAATATGAGGATAAATTATGACCGAAAATGGCCGAGCGCGTGCAATTTCATGAGGAGTGGGGATAGTAAGAATAGGAGAATTGTAATATATAGTAATATAAGTAAAATCCGCATTAACTAACCCCTCATTTTTTCTTCTCCTCACTTCTCGTCAAATTGCACGCGCTCGGCGGTTTTTGATCATCTTTATTCTCGTATTTTATGCAATTCAAAATTATTCAAAAACTAATAATCCAAACAAGCTAAACTTTTGTACAAATAAAGTGCACATTAATCACTTTTATTTCCGAGTGCTAAATATTAAAAAATATGAAAGTTATAAATTTTTTAATTGATTACAAAATTTTTCGATTTTTCATTAATGTCTCAGCTTCTAGTTTTCCAATCGATTTATGAAAAATGCATTTATTTACAATTTTATTAGCTGCAAATCGTCCATTGATACTATAGTGTTAAAATTAAGACTTCATTTTATAACGAAAAGCGTAAAAAAATGGATTTTTTAAGGAATTAAAATTGTTAATAAAAAAAACCCTGAATATCATGAGTAGCATTTTATAAAATAAGAATCTACTGATTTTTTCACCAATTTTGATATGCATCACTAGCTGCTTTTTCATGACCTAAAAAGTGCTCCATTGCTTGGATTAATAATATAATGAAGGCAGGTGTTTCTTGCTTCTCATAAATAACGTAACTAATATTTTCTAAAATTTTTTAAATTTTAATTTATTATTAGTTTTTATATTTCTAATACATAAAATTAATTGTAATTTAGCAAATTTGATGGGAGAGCATTTACCCAATAGACTACCACAATTATGGGATTTGATGTTACCAGAATACTTAAAAAATTATACAATGTCAAATCAAAATCCAATTAGCACAGACGAAGCTAATCAACTAGTATTTAATCTCCAAGTTTTAGAAGTAGTTGCTCCGAATTTAAATCATATGTTACTACCTTTGATTATGGAATGTTTGAATAGTTTGTGTTTACTTCTGGCAAATTGTTACAAAACTGTCAGGCATATGGCATCCCGCTGCATTGCTATACTTGCAACACTTAATACAAAAGAGGTGCGTTGACAGATATATATATTATATTTTTAATGAATATTTATTATTTTAGTGGAACAAATTTTAATTTTGTTTACAATATAATAAATGAGATATATTGTATTTATAAAATTTAAAAATATAATCCCCAGATGTACATCATATTTTTTGCATTGTAACTTTAATATCTTTTAAAAAAAGGACAGTTATCAATAATTCAATATGTTATATAAAAAAAATATTGATTGTATTTAATAAAAAATATCTATTAAATACTAATAATAATTTGATAAATATGTACAGAATTCTATTGATAAAATATTATTCATTTTATAATTTATATAAATTTAATTTTTACATAAATACATTAAAAAAATTAAAATTTTAATTTATAATAACCGATTCAGTTGGAAAGTTTAACATAAATATTATTTAAATACTATACTATATTATAATTAAAATATTTTATAAATTTTAAATAGGTTTTATATAGTTTATAACATTTTTTTTGTAACTTTTAATTTTAATTTGTTGTACCAATTGATCTATTTTTTAGTCATTAGAACTTTTTGCAAATTTTTTTTCTTTTTTGCAAATATAAGTTTTTCATTTCATACAAATATGTATAACTATTAAAGGCTAAATTTTCATAAATTTTTGGCGGAAGTTATTTAAAAACTATTTTTTTTCAGCGACTAATAGTTAGCTACGATAGTTCAAGACGTATAATCAAGATTAGACCTTTATTAAGATAATAAAAAATACAAGGATTGCAAATTTGATAAAAATTTAAATATATGAGAATGAATACCCTACAAAAAAATATTTACTTAAAACCAAAATTAATTAAAACCTGTTGATTGCGACATACATGTGTTGTTTACTCATATATTGTAAATAAACTGAGAAAAAAGTTTTAAATATAATGTGTTTTATATCTTAATTTAATTTCATTTTTAATATAAATTTTGTCTTGTTAATGTACGTTTCTAAAGTCTGCACAATTAATATTATATACACCCTTTTATATATCTAATTTGTTTGTATGATACTTAATTAATTTTACGTCTGCAAAAGTCTAGACTTAAACTGAATGAAACAAATAACAAATAATTTATTAAAAAGAAACAAAAATTCTGTATATTACAAGTCAATATTAGTCAATTACACAATATTAGACAAGTCAATTATATAATTTTTTTTTTTTTTTTTTTAAATTAATACTTCATATAAAACTATAGAAAATGACTATTGAATACAAAAAGGTTTAAAACGAGGATTATGTGTTCATGAAAAATAACAATAGATGTTGGGAAACAAAGATTGGTTTAAAAAAAGCAAAGAGTACAAAAGCATAAAATATACTATTGTGGCCATCTCAACAAACAATGCTAACACATATATACATTAGATACCTGGAGAAGTTATAGGTTCATGATGAACTACACCGTCGAATGACGTCTCTCATTGACGCATGGATTTTTCTGGATTTGAAAGATGTAGTGGGAGGTGTACCTAGAGATCCAATCGGGAGAAGACTCAATTATAGACAGATTATTACCGGATGTTCTTCCATTCGAAAAATACGACAAATCAAAGAATCACGAGCAATTTAAGCCCTATATTCTACTTATTCATTTATACCTCGCGATAGCCGCCAAACTATGAAAATAGGTCTAAATTGTAAAATATAAAACAAAAATGAGACGAAATTCGTATGTATCGCGATATGAAAATAACTTAATAAAATTATTTAAAAAAAAATAAATTAATTGGAAAATAATGAAAGTCTATTAAAAATTAGGCATTAACCAAACATATTTTATGTAAAAATTTTATTCAAGCAATCATTTTTGAAAATAAGGTTCAACCATAAATCAGGTAGACAAATAATGATAGAATAAATACTAACAGGCAGATGTTTACTCAATTTAACTTTACAGTAATTTAGAAAAGAGATATCAATAATAAAAAGATCAATTATGAAATTAAAAAGGAAAGTGCTTTTCATAGTAAAGATTTAATGAAGAAAGTGTTAATTTAGTTATATTTTTCATTAAAAAAATATTTAAAATTCAATACAAAAATTTTGAAGAAGTAAAAATAAATCGAAAACAAAAAAATTTAATTTGGCAAAGGGAATAATAAAAATGGTCCGAAACGCTTATTTGCAATATATTATAAATATTATTAGTCTAGAGTAAAAATATTAAAATTCTTAAATAATTGATTCAAAGTGTGATCTTCTATATTGTAAATGTAGAGAACTAAAAGAGTAAGAAAAGAGTAGAAAAGTATAAATTTATCAAATATTTTTCAAGCATATAATCGATTATAAGTTAAGACAAAAATAAATTATAAGAAAAAATTCATAAAAAATATACAATTAAATGCGAGGAACTGAAATTTGACAAACCATTGGCTAAGCTTAAAGATTTGAAAAGTTCAATATTCACAATATATTAGCTTTAAGTATGTCCTTAAATAGCGTACAAAGCGATATAATACAACTCAATTCTCGTATCCAGATGTAAGTTAAATACATTTTAAAAGATAAATCAAATTTGATAATGTTCCTATTGAATTCATAACTTGTTATCAAAAGGAAAAGCAATCATCCAAAAAATTATTTTATTTTTTAAATTTAAATATTTTTTAATAAGGAAAGTGTCTTTAAAATATGTTAAAAATATTATTTTATAAAATATAATTTAAAAAAAAAATAAAATCAATTTGAATTTCATTAGAACATATAAATAATCTATAAAAATATTTGAGGTATCAAAATCGATTTATTGCATAATATATAGTTTTTTCATTGAGTTTATTTTTAATTATAATAAAATTAGAAAAAAAAATCTGACAAGAATACAATATTAACGTATAAATTTAAGTTTATTACAATATGAATTGAATTTTACTTTACAAAAATTCATATGAATCAGTATGTAAAAATCAGTAAATTTTTATTTAAATTACTAATTTAAATATAGTCTATATATAATTATTTGATTTCAGACAATGAATTATGTTGTACAAAGAATAATTGTGCTTCTGGATGCCAATAACATTGATTCCAGTCATAATTCTATAATGGTACCAAATAACGTTGATGCCCGTCGTCAAGGTGCTGCAGAAGCTCTAATATGTTTGGTTGAATGTCTCGGTGTTGGAATTGTACCTTATGCCGTATTGTTTATGGTTCCTCTTCTGGGAAGAATGAGTGATCAGAATCAAGCAGTTCGATTAGCTTGTAGTGCAACTTTTGCTACCCTTGTTCAACTGCTACCTCTAGATCCTGAAGCTATAGACTCATCTCATTTAGTGTAAGTTAATATTCAGTGTTATTGTTAAGCACTAATTTACAACATCAATTGTATATAATGTATTTAATTTAAAGTTAAATAGTAAACTAATTTAATTATTACGCATGCCTCATTCCTTGAGCAACCCGGTGAACTCATGAATTTTTTTTCGACACTAATGTCTACAGTAACGATTCGCTTGAGTCACTTCCAAGTCTCATGATCTACTTAGTATGGGTAGTGTCCTGCGTAATTACCTACCAAATATTCTCAGAGTAATTCATTAGTTATGTTCAAAATTCTACTTGCATAAGCGATGATGCATTCGGAATTGCCCTGATTTTACGACAATACGGCTCCAGATCAGAATCAGTCTCAAAAACAAACGGTATGGTGAAATTCAGACAGGTTAAGATCAGAAATCAATCGAATCATAGCTTCGTTACACACATTTAGCTGGTCTTCTCGTCATTCTCACTTGTTACATTTATAAAGCTGGTCATTGAGTAGTTCCGTTATTGTCGCGATATCGAGGATAAATCGCCGATATTTAGATAGCATCCCATTAAATCTACACAATTCTTTTACCTTGGTGGGGGAAGCTCGAGATAATATCGCAGGTATGTCCCATATTTGTTAATTTGCGTGTTTCGTACTAACAATCTTCTTAGTCGTTAAAGTAAGGAAATACGTTTTTCTCTAATGTGCGAGAGTAACGACTCTCGACAAGCCTCTAAAAATTGATCGGCGCGAAATAAAAATGGAAAGACAGCAGGGTGAATAGCATCAATCCCCGGATTGATACAGTTACTTTCTTCGTTATGGGGAACTTGCCAATGCATATTGCGGAGATCAATCATTGTCATATATGATGTCCCTCTCAACTTATCTAGCATTGTATTTATTTGAGATAACTTGTACATACAAGTATAAATAATAAATATTTTGTTACAATTCGTTGCTTTTTTTTAGACAAATTTTATAAAAAATACGTCATTTTATTGTTAATTTTAGATATCTATACTTTTTTTTTATTAATAGAAAATTAAATACAATGTATAATATCCAAAAAATAATCCAATTGAGAGTGAAATATTCTCAGCATTGTCTGTGTTCTGCGCTTTTCCTTGTCTTTATCTGTTTCCGACGGCAAAGGAGAGGGCTTTGGCGCAAAAACAATTGCGGAGCCGAGCCCGAAAACGTTATAATGGGTCGCAACTCCGCGTGGGGGGATGACTTCCCGATGATGCGCAAATCTGCGCGTCATTCTAGCACCTGCATGGCTTGGTGATAGATCCTTGAATCGACTTGAACGCTAAAATCCAGGAAAAAGAATCTGCTTGCTTGCGCGAATACTTGTAATCTACGCGAGATTTGCCGGAATTGTCGGCACTTCCTCATGTGTATATGTGGGGGGGGGGAGACGTGCGCGGATAAAAGGTTTCACTCACTGCATCAAACGGCGAAGACGCTGTTTCGATCCCGTGGGATTGCTCTTCAGCGAACATCCTTGCCCTCACCAAGGCCCGTGGCGACCTGAGCCTTGTCGCTCACCAGGTGGAGGACGCAGCCCAGGGCGGCGACTCGACGCATCTCCATACACCTGAACGTGCTGCTGATCTTCGCGGAGGACTCCAGCCATTGTCCGACAAGTACGAGTATTTTCGTCGCGCTGAAACTGCGGTAAATATAATTATAAATAGCGTGGCTTTTACCCCGTATCGAGGGGGTTTTTACGCCGATGTACGCGGTGAGCTCAATAAATTATTCTAATTATCAGGCTCAAAATTGAAGGATTTGACTGAAGCACCCGTATTCCCTCACCCCTTTTTTCCATATATTATATATTCCATATAATACAGCAAATCTATTAAAATTAATTTTAGCAAATTAACTATAACAAACTTTCCCGAACCGTAACAGTGATTATTTTTAATTATGTTCACAAGACACTTCACTTTCTATTTATTAAAAATTATTAAATAAATTATTATTTAGTAATTTCCATCAACACAATATAAAAGTTTTTTTTTATATTAAATCAAAGGGGAAATCAGAGCCAACATTTGAGATTTCAGGTGAATCTCAAAACCCTTTCCAACACAACAATTATTTCAATAATAATTAATTCAATAATATTTACAGAATTATGAAATCATATTTATAAATAATTTATATTAAAAATCTTACCTCGATATTGAAGGTTATTATTAATTTTAAATATATATTCAATAAATATCAATATTAATTATACTATATTCTGTTTAATAATTTGATAGAAAACAATCCTGAATATATACATATATATATATATATATTTATTTCTGCTCATTATATAATCCTCAATAATAATAAAATTCCTTTTATAATTTATATATATATATATATTGTAACAACCTCGTTGTATTCCTTTTTATTCTTCAAAAAATCAGGATAATATCACAGAGAAAAACAGATAAAACAGGAAGAAATCAAACACCAATTTTGCCTTTTTCTTTTTGTAGAGCCACCAATTTATTATTCTTTTTCTTTCACAATGACAGATCTGCGCCGCCTCGGCGCCGCTCGCCTACACGCACCTTCATTTTTTCGCGGTTTTCTTTCGCAAAAACGTTCACAACAATCGTCGGAATCATGCATAGAGAGAGAGACTGACTACTAAGCACCGAAGTTGCAAGCTAAGCGAGAGAAACAAAATAAAAGCGGCACACGAGCATGCACAACCTACACAACAATAACTCACTACGTTTATCCTTCCGCCGATAAAATTAGAGAAAAACTTGTAGCTAATTAGACTGCTGGAGAAGAAAAAAAAACGTCGCAGGAAAGATTACCGACGTCTCGCACGCGTGTTTTTGAATCAATTCGTCCTTCCCCCTTTTTTCGCATCTCGCGCACCGCCGCAGCCTTCCCCACTCCCGAGACCGGGGTCCTATTTCTCTCTCTCTCTCTCAAACTTTTCATTTTGAAACCGCATGTCACACCCCCCACCACCAGACGCGAACAGCTAACGGGTTTTACTCTCTCTCCTCGCCGCTTGTACAGAGTTGACTGGTAGAAGGAGGCCAGGAAAAAGGAGGTTGGTTTTCAGGCAGGGATTAGAATAATTCGGGTTGTATCCAATCTATTTCAAGAATATTTTCTTTTAATATGGTCTATCAAGAACAAAACTTTTACTACAGCATACAATACTTAATGTAAAATTTTAATCAATTAATATCAATACTGGAGCCTCTTCGATTCACTTAACACCAGCTTCTGATTCCGTTATCTCCTCACCGTTGGCTCGGGTGGTTGTGCCGATTAGCACAATCACGGCCTCTAGCGACCCCCTTGATGCCACATTGGGAACAAGCTCTCACTGGAGCTGGTAAAGTGGGATTGTACCCACGTGGGTCCCTCATCCGGGCTTCCGCATTGAGCTTGTCTGTTTGAGCTTGTAGGAGCTTATGGTGGAGTTGCTCCGCTCTCCTGCGGCTGTTGGCACGAAAAAGTGCGAGGCGATTCGCCGCTAGGCGGATTTCCTCCGCATCATGTCCCCTTGAGGTGGCCTTCTGGAGGAGGTCCAGCTGCCGTGGATATTCATCGTCCATCCTCATCTGGTAGTCTCGGATGACCGACTTGATCTGCGCGATTTCGGTCAGAGCTTTCTGAAGTGTGGCTCGAGCTTCCCTCCAGCCATTTCTCCACTCTATCTCCTGGACCACGTCCCTGGCCCAGTCTTCATAGTCTAGGTCGCCTTAAGCTGATTCTTGCTTCTCGGCCTCTGGAGCCTGGTTCCACCAGGCCCGGTACCCCTCCAATGCCTGGGTGGTCAGCTTCTCCAACTCCACCTGACGATAGTAGAGGTGGTCGAGTTGGAGGGCCACCTCTTTCCAGGGTGCCCCTGGACGTGGGATCAGCCCATTCGGAAGGGCCTCCGCTTCCGTCAGCGGCTCTGTTGTCGGGGTCTTGTCTTCCACCTCCTAGTAGCAGCTCGGGGTTTCTCACCTCGCATGGGGGTTTCTTCGGGGACTCCGGTGCCTCCTCGACATCCTGGGCGGTCAGATGCACCATCTCGGCCGCTTGCCGGATCTGTGCTCCCGTTTCTTCCGGGACGGGGAGCACTGGTGTAGTGGCGGCGACGGGAGTTATCCCTAGCGCCACTGGGCGGCTCGAAGCCGCATTCGTCGTCGAGAGCGCTTCCCCGAATCGTCGGAGAAGCTCTCTCATCTGAGCTTCCTGCTCACTGGACGATGGAGGTAAGTCCATCGTCATCTCCATCGTCTGAAGACGGAGATGCACTGTGGGGGACTTCACCGCCCCACCGACTTCCTTCTCATCCCCGGCTACCGCCACTTCAGAGGTTTTCTTATCTTCCATATCCTGCAATTATGAAATCGGAATATTAAAATTTCAGCTGTTATTTTAATTGCACATGCCATGCTACGAAAGCAAGAAAATAGCTCAAACTGAAAGACTAAGAAAATCCAGTGGGTAAGAGCTTCATGCGAGCCGTATGAAACTTTTGCAGAAAAGGAAAAGAAAAACAAAGCGTAGAAAAATTAGATTCAAAGGGAAAGTTTAAGCAAAAGAGTGTGTAGGGCAACGAAGATGAAGAAAAAGCAGAGTAAGCAGCTTCTAACTATCAAAACACTTACATAAATCAAGCAAAAGGAAATTCGGATTTGTAATGTAAGAGAAGAAAGAGTAGGAAGGATTCACTAGCGATTTGTTGGTGCAATCCTCAAGGAATCGCGTGGCTTCGGGTTCGACGCGGAGAAATCGTCGGATTCGCCAGGCGTTTCTTTACGCTGTCTTTCGGTCTACCCCGCCGCTTTTTGGTGACCATATCATCCGAAGAAGACGGAGGTAAGGTGGAATGGTCCGCAATAGGTAATCTTCAGGTTGCCTAAAGGAGAGCCCCACGAGTGACCAACACCCGAGCTCTTCTAGGCCTACCTCTCTTACGCTGTGGTAGAGTAACTCTTGTGCGGGTTTGAGGAACGCTGGTGGCTTCTTCCTTCTTTGGATTCACGGTCCCTTCGGTCACTTCTGGGCGATAAGGTTTTAAATCTCCAACATGAAATCGACCCATTTCCTGACCTCCTCCGTCCGTAACAATATAGATGCATGTCCCCTCTCGGGATGTTACGATGCCTGGGCCCCTAAACTTTGGGGCAAGTTTAGCTGAGATTCCTAAGGCTCCAGACGAGAGTATCCTGTTCCGGCACCATACTTTATCACCGATTTGGTACTCCTTGTCTCTTCTCTTGGCATTATAATAACGAGCTTGTCTGGATTGAGCCTGCTGGGCTCGTTGAGAGGCGGCATCATGTATCTCATTCATGCGTTGCATCCTATCCAACCATTCACTGGCCGCTCGTGTTTCTTCAGCTTCTACAGCTTTAATTTCTTGCTGGCGCCTCAAAGTTCCAGGCGCAATGGGATTTCTCCCCATGTTAAGGAAAGCGGGACTTACTCCAGTAGATTCCTGGACTGCCGTATTGTAGACGAAGGTAATCTCACAAACTTGTTCGTCCCAGGACCGGTGTGAGTCACCCATATATGCCACGAGCATCGTTTTCAGTGTACGGTTCACTCTTTCCACGGGATTTGCTTGGGCGTGATACAGTGGAATCGTCATATGCGTAATGCCATTTTCTTCGAGGTACCGATCTATCACCCTGTTCTTGAATTCGGTTCCATTGTTCGATAGGAAAACTTCCGGCACTCCATATCGAAGAATAATCCTTTCCCTAAAATACTTGAGAATTGTTTGGGCGTTGGCTTTCCTGATGGCAACGCATTCCACCCATCTAGTGAATAAATCCATAAATCCATACTAATAAGTATTCGCTTCCCTTGGCAGAGCGAGGCAATGGTCCCATTATATCTCCGGCAACCGTGGTCCATGGACTGGTTATGGGTCTCTTACCCATTAAGCCTGCGGGAGGTCGTTGCTCGACCTTACACTGCTGGCAAGTGGAGCATCTACTGGCGTACTCTTTGGCTTGTGTACGCATGCCCGGCCAATAATAAAGCTGGGCCAGTCTCTCGCTAGTTTTTCTTCCGCCAAAATGTCCAGCAGTGGCACTCTCATGTGCCTCCTTAATAGTTGGAAGACCTCGGTACCAGTTTCCATGCATCCCGATCTTCGAGATGTTCATTCAGAGCTCTTGTGGTTCGGTATCTGTATAGCCTTCCATTAACGGTTTTCCACCATGGGAAATCAGCTGGGTTATGGGTCACTTTAGTCAGAATCCGCTGGTACCATGGATCTTCAGGTGTCTTCGCTGGAACTACAGATGAGATGGTGACCTCCGGTTCTATTTCGTGAAGTCGCGATAGTGCATCAGGTACCGCATTCAGGGATCCTTTCCTATGTTGGACTTCAAAGTCATATCCTTGGAGCTCAAGCACCCAACGTGCCAGTCTGCCTGTCGGATTCTTGAGATTATGCAGCCATTTTAAGCTGCTATGATCCGTCACAACAGTAAACTTATATCCTTCCAGGTACTGTCGAAATTTCTTTACTGCCCCAAGACCCGTATTACTGGCATCTGTCTGAAGTGTAAATTCTTTGTCAAATTGCGGACGACTAAGTACCGGTGCCGTCGCAATCACTGTTAGCAGCCGTTGATATGCTGCTTGTTGTTCTTTTCCCCAGACGTACTTAGTATTCCCCTTGGTGAGACGCGTCAGATGTTCGGCGATGGTAGCAAAGTTCTCCAAGAACTTTCGGTACCAACTAGCCATCCCGAGGAACCTGCGGAGCTGCTTCAGGTTTCTAGGCGCCGGGTATTCTAATAACGGCTCTATTTTGTCCGGGTCTGGTCGAAAACCGTTTCGGTCGACGAGGACGCCCAGGAACTTTACTTGGGTACAGCAGAACTCGCTCTTCTTGCGATTAATTGTCAATCCTGCTTCCGTGATCCTGGTTAAAATTGTCTTCAGTTGTACGAGATGTTCCTTATACGTTGCGGTTGCAATTATTATATCATCCAAATAAGCGAACGCAAAAGGTTCCATCTCAGGTCCAATCAGTTTGTCGCTGAGTTATTGGAACGTTGCGGGTCCTCCCGCCACACCATACGGTAGTCGTACCCATTCAAAAAGTCCCATTCCTGGCACGGTAAACGCAGTTAGATGTCGCGAAGGCCCGGCCAGAGGAATCTGGTGGTACGCGCTACTCAGGTCCAGCGTCGGGATGTAACGGGCGTGGCGAAGTTTGCGCAAGATCACGTCCATGTAGGGCAGCAGATACGCACTAACTCTAGAGACTGCGTTTAGCTTGCGGTAGTCGACGCAAAACCTGTAGGTCCCCTCCTTTTTCCGGACCATGACTACAGGGCTCGACCACTCGCTCATGGAACGCCGTATTGAATTTTGCGACAACAAGTCGCGCACCTGGCGGTGCATTTCTTCTTCGATTTTTGGTGATACTGGATAGTATCTTTGCTTTATGGGCTTAGCGTCGCCCACATCGATACTATGCTCCGCCAGGTGGGTGCATCCTAATGGTGCATCCTCCGGAGCTAGAGTTCTTGTCACTAACCTCATGACCTCCTCCCGTTGCTCCTGTGTTACATCGGCCAGTCCTCTAGGGGTTGCCGCATTCGTCCTGTTCGGGGAGACTAAGTAGGTTTCGCGGGGAATCACTGTTTCTCCACCCTCTATACCCAGGCGGTCTTCTCTTGAGTAAAGTACTGCGTCGAACTTCCGCAAGAAGTCAGCTCCCAGGAGACACTCGGCTTCCAAATTCCGGAGAAGAATAACGTTCAATTCTCTTTGAAAACCTGAAATAGCGAAAGTAAACGTAACCTCGCCAATAATCGTCTCCATTTGCCCGTTTGCCAAGCGAACGGCAGCGTCGGGACATTGCTGAACTGGGCGACCTTCCTTGGTCGCAATTTGGAGTCCTACAGGACCAAGGACCGTTTTGGCTGCGCCCGAATCTATTAGGGCACGAACGCCATAACCGCCGATGTCGACGTTGATATACCACCGGGCATGATCGGCCGGGGTTTCAACAGTTGAGGTCCAATGAACTAGTTGAGGGGCGAGTTGGACCTCTCCGGCTCGCTCTGCTCCTCTTTTCCCGAACATTCCGGGCACGATCGACGCGTATATCCAGGCCATGCGCAATCCCAACAGGTGACTTCTGGGATGTTTCCAGGCTCCTTATCCCTGTTGTGATCGCTTTTAGGCTTCCGTGGTCCTTTTCTTTTGGCGGAAGGGCTTCCTTTTCACCCATTCTTCCCCGTTGGGCCCTTATATTGAGGGCGTCGTGACCATCCAAGGATCGTTTTCATGAAAGTCTTCATCTCTTCCCGAAGTCCTTTGATGCTATCGTCGACAGATTCTACGCTGCTTGCTGGTGTAAGCTTTTTCTTGTTCGTAGGCTTTACCGCATCCACCGCTATTGCCGCTATTTTTGCTGGAGTTTTCTTCTGGGTTTTTCCCCACGCTAAATTTGGCATAACCGACTGTTCCGGTGGCGGTACATAGTTCCGCTCCATCGCAATAAGGTCCTCAGCTTCCCTGGCAGCGACGACCAACTCATTGATGTTACTGAATTTCTCCCGTGGAATCAGCTTCCTTAATTCCGGCAATAGATTTCTATAGATATGATCTAATTGCCTCTCAGGGTGCCACTGCTCATGAGCGTAACCTATCAACGTCCGGAGTCAGTAGATATAATCTCTGGCGGGTTCTCCTCGACCCTGAGTCCTGCGGTCGATTTCTGCCGCCAGTTTGTTTTGAAAAGTAGTATCGATTCCATAACACTTACGTGCGGCTTCGCAGAAATCCGCCCATGAATGCCAATCGCACCGGGATTGGCGGTACCAGTGTAATGCAGTACCTTCAAGGAGTTCCGTTAGAGCGTTGAGGATGTCCTCGTCTGTTAGGGGTGTCAGCATTCTGCACTCACTTATTCGCTGTAGAAATTCTTCAATGGACATTCCTTTTTCACCTGAAAATTTAATTCTCCATTGGCGTACCGTTCTTCCAATGTCCAGTCTGCCTGTCGTATTCATACTTGAAGATGCCATGCCTGAGCTAGGTATCTCGCATGTATTGAATACATGCGACCCCCCACGGCCAGAATCACCCAGCGACCTCGTCTGAGTCCAATTTAATCTGGCGGGCACTGCCGCAACATCAGCCGGTGTACTTGTTATCGGTTGTCTGTCCGGATATTGCACTTGGAACGTGTCTTGGAAATTTACACGATGTTCTTTTATGTGTAGGGCTTTTAACGATTGAACCTCCTTCGTTAAAGCTTCTACTAGTGTTGTTAATTTTAATTGATCATCGTGCAGTGAATAAAAGAGCTGCCTGGTATCGTTAATTTCTTCGATTAATCTTTCATTTGTATGAATTTGTTTTATCCATTGTACTGCGGCTATTCTATTATTGTCCGCATTTTCCTCTGCGTCGCTTTCTTCCCATTCAATTAAGTCATTTTCTTCTTTCTCTTGTGTCTTATTTATCTTTCTTAGTTTGATTATTTCTAATATTTTTGCTTTTGTTTCTTTCTTGATATTTGATTCCTCAACGATTTTCATTAATCTTCTATCTCTGATGAAGCGCGAATTACTGTTTTCCATCTCTCGAATATCCTCTGTAATTTCTAGTCCTCGTAATAAATCATACAGTCTGATTCTTTTTTTCTATCCAGGTTCCCGCGAGTTTTAGATTTAATTCTGTCAGTAAGTGTATGATTTCTGTTCTGCTTCTTTCTTCTACCCACATATCTATTTCTTCATTGAATGATTCCATGCTTATCTTCTTGTTTATATTTTTTTTAAAAACGCGAGGGTTGGGATGTAGAAAGTAGTGGTTGGAGGAGGTATATAATTATTCGCTACAAAAATAGTTATCGCTACGCGTCGTTATTTGGTTTGTATTCGCGTTTGAATAAATAAAAGTGTGCAAAAAGTTTTATATATATAGTAAAATATAATGTAAGCAATTATAAATTCGATATATTATTAGAATTATATATTATATAAAGATATACCTTTTGTTTGTTGACCTGTGAGAAAATTATTTTAAAAAAAAAAGATTGTACAATAGAGACAAGAATTTTATAATTTATATATATTGTGTAAGATATTTTTGTATATATATATGTATATAATATAAATAAGTATGTAATATATTGGGGTTCAGTCTACAATATAGCTTGTGTTTGTTAAATATATTGTAATTTAATATTTTAGTTTCTTTCTAGATGAATTTAATTATTATTTTAATTTAAATTATTGATTTATTATTAATATAACGTTTATAGGAAATATTTGTAATAAACTCTTATTAAATGGTATTTGAAGTAATAATAATAAAGAAAGAAAAACAAATTTTCAGTTTACTTTTATCTTTTGTTCTTGAAATGTATTAAATTTCAGCTATATTGTTGACTTAATTACATTTGATTTTATTTATTTATAATAATATATTTTATATTTTCAATATAGAGCACATATTCATATACGAGAGAACAATAAATGTAATATTATTTTTACAATACGTTGAAGATATTGTCTTAAAAATTTGAAATTTGCATGGTTATCTTTTAATTTATATGTAAACAGTAGCTTATGTTGATTTATATAAATCTTAGTTAATATTCCGTATGTTTAAACAGAAATTAAGTTTTCGTTATTCTCTTTTTCAAAAAAAAAACTATTTTATCGTTTTATCTCGCTATCACAATATCGAGTCTCGAAAGCATATATATAGTATGATTGAGAAATCTAGTCGAGATAAAAGGAAAGGAAATATTTTTTAAAAATTTTGGGAATTGAACTATGGCAAGATTAATTTTATGTATATTGTTTTTGAATTTTTATTTTAATTCTATTTTAATTTTGTTAAGTTTGTATTTATTATTAATTTTTATATTATTAATTTATTTAATTGTTTTTATTTAAATAGGTATTTTAAAGTATTTATGTAAATTTATTTTATATATAAATTTTAATTAAGTTTAAATATTATTTTTGATTAAAAAAAAAATTTTTATTAAATCTGTTAATTTTATGAAATTTGTTAATTTAATAAATTTTTAGCATAAATATATATAATAATGTTATAATGTTTTAAATTATGATTTATAGTAAGAGAAAAAAAACAAAAATTAAGAAAAGAGAGGAGAAAAAAAAATTTTGAATGTCGAGATTTGAACCACGTTACGTTGGATTACTGAGCATACGCCTAATATATTACTCCATGACATCTATTACTATCATATGTTTTAAATTTCTATATTACTTGTATTTCTTTTTTTTACTTTAATATAAAAAATAATTTTTATTTAATTTAAGTGTTTAAATGATTTTTAATATTAAGTTTTAACTTTTTTAGATATTCAGTGGCCCGAAATATTAATTTTCGTAGAAAAAAAAGTTTTAAATTCTTGGAATTGAACCGCGGTCGTTGGAACGCCACGCTGATGTTTTACCAATTGACCACGTGTTTTATGTTTTATTCTTTCTAATTTCTCTATTTTATTTGAATATTAACGTTTTAACTTGTTTTTTTTTTCTTATTTAAAATTTAATTCTTGTTTATGTATTGTCAATTTTAATGATTTAAAAAAAAATTTTCATCCATTATGTTCTATTGTTAAATTTATTATTTTCTGTTTTATAATTTATTATTTTGAATTTTATTTAGAGAATTGAAATTTTATAGCTTTTGATTTATCCTAATAATATTGCCGGTTTAATTTTAAATTTTTCTTTCGTTATTATTGGACACGTCATATAAAAAAAATTTTCACACAAAAACTTCTATTGTATTTTAAGTTATTTGTTAAAATTTTTGTTAATTTATGAAATCGTTTTATTTTATTTAAACATTTTACACATAAAGATCAATTTATACAAAATATTTATTATAAATAGTTGAAAAAGAGAATATTCTATTATATTATTTAAAATTCTTACGAAACTGCTACGGTTTACATTGGTGTCCTTCGCCGGCCGCTCGCAGTTCTTGGAAGCGCTATGCGTCTTTTCTTTGAATTCAAATTTTCTCTTTTTGATTTTGTATTTTATTCTACTTTTTTATAACAATGTTTATAGTGATGTTATCCAATCTTTGTAGTTTGAAATATTATTGTTGATCCTCGTGGATTTTTTTTCCGTTGGGCGCCATGTAACAACCTCGTTGAATTCCTTTTTATTCTTCAAAAAATCAGGATAATATCACAGAGAAAAACAGATAAAACAGGAAGAAATCAAACACCAATTTTGCCTTTTTCTTTTTGTAGAGCCACCAATTTATTATTCTTTTTCTTTCACAATGACAGATCTGCGCCGCCTCGGCGCCGCTCGCCTACACGCACCTTTATTTTTTCGCGGTTTTCTTTCGCAAAAACGTTCACAACAATCGTCGGAATCATGCATAGAGAGAGAGACTGACTACTAAGCACCGAAGTTGCAAGCTAAGCGAGAGAAACAAAATAAAAGCGGCACACGAGCATGCACAACCTACACAACAATAACTCACTACGTTTATCCTTCCGCCGATAAAACTAGAGAAAAACTTGTAGCTAATTAGACTGCTGGAGAAGAAAAAAAAACGTCGCAGGAAAGATTACCGACGTCTCGCACGCGTGTTTTTGAATCAATTCGTCCTTCCCCCTTTTTTCGCATCTCGCGCACCGCCGCAGCCTTCCCCACTCCCGAGACCGGGGTCCTATTTCTCTCTCTCTCTCTCAAACTTTTTATTTTGAAACCGCATGTCACAATATATATATAAATATTGCCAATATATTTACTTGATGTCGATTCCCAGCAACTCAATATCACTTACAAAAATAATATAACAAACTACTATAATATTAATATTAATAATATTTAACAATAATTAGCTGATATTTATGTGTTTTCAACAACGAATAATATTTAACTATATATTATATAAAGGAATCACACTTTACAACTATATGTTATTATTACCAATAATAATACACGACTGAACTCTCTTCTCCAGAAAGAAAGTTCCGCCCCTTCACATCACTATTTTAATTTCAAATTAAAATCAAACCAATAATTAAATTTACTGATTTCTATTTAAATTCAGAAAATTTAATATTGGTCGCATCACAGTCAGCAAGTCCCTTTTCCTTTTTACCTGTCATTATTTAAATTTAAATTGGTTATTATTAAAATAACCAATCAAAATCCTCAATTCATATGCAAAAGAAAAGTATTGTTTGACCGATAAGTATAAGGAACTACACTTATCGGCCATGTCGTGGCGGCACAACACTAATAATTTTTACTACACTCACATCACTTCAATTATGCATTTTAATATATATATTAAAATATATATTCGCGCCTATCTCTATCTCACTTCAATTCAATGACCTAAGCACCATCTATGCTACCAAGGCTTCCGTTAATACATTAACTTGAAAGTAAAATATGGGCCACATGTTGACAAGTTGTCAACAATCAATAAAAATTTTCATTTAAATACATATTATTCTCATCAATTCGTAAATACACACATAATGATAAACAAACATTACTTAGAAATAACAACAATTACTCAATATTTATATTAATAAAATATTTAATATAATTAAACATAATTAATATTATTTTATTTTTTTAGGTTAGTCATAATATAATATTTTTATATCATTACAATATACATATAATTTTATTCTCTTCCAGCATTTGATTAAAAGAATTTATGGTAAGAACAGTCTATAAAATACGTCTTATTATGATTACAATACAATTTACGTCGATTAAATTTAGCGTAATCTTAAAAGAAGAATTAATTATCATAAAAAACTCAACGAATATCAATTAAAATATTGTTACATTCTATCAAATGTAAATACAATATCAATAAATAATGTTAATATTTTATATAACGAGATCAATTAATAATAATTTTTATAATTTTATTGATTAAATTAAAAAATAATACGGTTGATAGAACTTAGAATATTTAATACTTTAATTTATATTTAAACCTTTTAAAAACATACTGATGATGTCAAAACGTTTGAAGTTAGTAGCGATTTTCTATTCATTATTCAAGTACTATTTTTACAAAAATGTTAAATTTAATTGTTATATTTTTGTTGACAAGTAATTTTTAAAATGATTTATCTTCATTCATTTTTATTTACTAAATATAAATTTTGTTTTGAATTTGTATATGTATGTATATATTTAATATATTTTTGATCAAAAAATACAATGTTTAAATTTTACGTAATAAAGTAGTAAGGATTGAATTTTTTCAAAAACAAACTTTTTCTCAAAAAATTGTTTTGTAAAAAAATCTCATTTACTTTCATAAAGATCGTCATTAATCATATTTTATCTCTTATTATTCTTGCCTCATAACTTTCAGGATTTATGTTTTTGCCTTATAACAATTATTCTTTCTAAATGATTCATTTAAAAGATTTTCAGATATTAACAAAAACTAACGTATTTTTGTAGCGAAGAAAAAACTCAGGAGAGGCGGTTTCTTGAACAATTGTTAAATCCTCGTAGTATACCTGATACTGAGATGTCAGTTTCGGTGACTGCAGATCTACGATCCTATCAACAACAAGGTCTTAATTGGCTTAATTTTCTTAATCGATATCAATTACACGGTGTTCTTTGTGATGATATGGGTTTGGGAAAAACATTACAAACTCTTTGCATTTTGGCGCTCGATCACCATCGTAATAAACTAATACCATCCAGTTTAGTTATATGTCCACCTACTCTTACAGGTCACTGGGTTTATGAAGCAGAAAAATTTTTTCAGACTAAAGATCTTTCAGTAATACAATATGCTGGAAATCCAATTGAACGTGAAAGGTTACGCTCACGTGTTACACAATACAGGTTAGATATTAAAATATATTAATATTAATATTTTATTTTAAAAAAGTTATTAATATAATCTCCATAATAAATCTGAATAATAATTAGTATCATTACAAACTCTTTCTGTAAACTCAGGAGGATTATTAAATATATAATTTTGTTATAAGAATAAAAGTATTCAATATAAAAAAACATCAAATGATCTTATATTAAGTACTTCAGATTTCATCGGTTTATATTCACATCCTCATTAAGAAGTATAATTTAATCAAAATTAAAGATTGGAGCACCAAAGCTGTTTTTGGTCGGAACCGTACAAGCAAACAGTTTAGACTAAATGCTGAATATTTGTATATTGAAATATATTCATTAAAGTAAATATCTAAAATGTTTATTTGTATAAACATGTAACGAGACAGCTTCGTTCGCCCTTCAAGGGTGAAAGGTAGAGTCGAGCTCTCCTCGAAGAAATAGAAATATTTACGACGGGATCAGTGACAGCTGGTTTGCCAGGGATTTGGAACGCTACTCACAGGTGTCGTCAATAAAAGAAATAAGTTTAAATAAATAAATGTCACCGGGGAGGTGTCGTTTAATGATCAATTCTCACAAATAAATACAAAGTCAACGACACATTGGATACATTCGATTTACAATATTTAATGTTTCATTTACTCGTTTAGTGACCGCGACATGGGCGATGGACATAAACAATAATAACATCGACCCGAATACACCAAACCTCGCGAACTATCCGAAATCCGAGTAATTATTTTTAAATAATTACTTTACAAATTTCTATACACGCGCAGATATTTCGAATAGTATTCTGATTTAAGTTTATCTTTTTCATTTAACAAATACAAGCAAATAAATAATAACACACGGCGGTGAACGGAAGGAACAGGAAGACTCGATAACGGTACCCTATGAGTGGTTAACGAAAAAACCAAACCCCTAATGCAAAGGGGGAGACTCGTCACGAGCCAAGGTTGTGAACAGTGGATACAAAGGTAAATTTGCAGCGGACGCAAATTCACACATTTGCCGCAGAATATATGGCTTTTGCAAAGGAGAAAATAAGAGGATTGAATAAATAAATAAATAAATAAATGAAATACAGCACGTAAAAGTGACAGTTTCGGGTTTGTCGCTAGCACTAAAAAGTGTTTAGCAGGAGTGGAGAGATTTTAGAGTATTGCCACTAAATATTGAACAAGAGGGTAAGGCGGAAAGGAAGGTTTAGACAGGATAAAGGTCAGAGATGATTTACCGTCGAAAATACGGAACAAGGGACGGATTGTTGCAATATTGCAAAACCGCAATATTTCTCTTAGGTCGCAGAAACCTAACTCGGCCAGAATAAAAGGAAAAGGGTTTTTCGTGAACAAATGCGCCCTATCAATAAGGATTGAAGCGACACGGTAGCGTGTACGGTTCAGAGATTTACCGCCACGGTAGCGTGACGATGGAGATCGAAAAAAGGTTACTGACACGATATCGTGAACAGCGAGAACTTTCGAGGACAGGAGCGTATCGCTAGAAAGCAGAAAAGGTTTTGCTCTCGAGTCGAGCGCTCCGAGGTGCGATACCACCTCGGTTCCTGGGCACTCGATGTGCGCGTACGCTGCTGCGTAATCGATCGCGAGCGCTGATTCGTCGAGACGCGGTGGTCCGCGCAGGGCCTAATCACCGTAGAACATCGAGAGGCGTAAGAGGTCATCTTGAAGTTTCTAACAACGAACGGATCTCGTTGCAATCATAATGAAATAAAGTCTTCTCAACCGAATCTTTAATTTTTATCAAGTTGTATGATCTTATAAAAAACAAAACATACCATTGAAACATTATAGTGTAAGCATAAATGGTGTGATAGGATACTTCATATTACACCATAAGTGTTTTTTTACTTTGTACAGCTTTATTTTTATAACAAAATTATATATTATAAAAAATCGTATTTTTTAATATTATAAAAAAAATGCAAATAACATCTTCCACTTTTAATAGTTCCAATGATTTTTAATATTTAAGTTTAAAGAAACATCCTCTATATTTATAGTATGTCAAAAATATCCTTTTTTGGATGTGAGTGGATAAATAAAAAAAATTACAACTTGTTACTTGTAATGTCGACATTTCGACGACGCGGTCATCGTCCTTGTCAAGACCTTATTGTCTATGGAATTATTTATTCTAACTCAATTTAACCACGTAGCGTCAAATATTTTATATTAACTTAGATTTTTATTATTGTCGAAACGTCGGCATTGTACAAAATATAGTATTTTTTGTGTGTAATTAAATTACAGAAATTTATTATTTATTATTGTATATTTTTTATTATTATTGAAAACTACTTTTGTGATCAAATTTAAATCTAAAACAAATATTCTAAAAAATTATTCACAATTAGATTGCATATATCATTTAAGGTTATGAGATATGAAAAAAATGAATATAAAATTGTATATTTTTAAATTATAAATAAAAACTGTATACACTATAAATATCTCTATAATTATTCTAATATTTTTTTTGGTTTAGTTGTAATATGTAAAATCAAAAAATTAGATATAAAATTTTTTTTTAGAAATATATTTATAAATTGTATTTACATATTTCTCTTCGATAAATCAGATTTTTAAAAAAATATAGAATATATGTTTTAAAATGTAAAAATAATAGCTATATTGAAAAATAATAATTATTAATTTATTCATGATAAATGAAACATTTTATGTATTTTCTAATATTTCCAATCAGTTTGAATTTGATTTAAAATTTTAAAATGAATAAAGAGTTGAATAAAAAAAGATTAAAATTTAAAAGATTATTGAATGTATTAAAAGAAAAATAATAAAAAAAAATTCTGCATATTTAAAAAAATGTTAAACGAAAAGTTTATTAAGACAGTTTTTAAAATAGATCTATTTAAAAAGTTAAACAAAAATTAATAATTCTTATACATTTAGATTAGTTGTTGCTAGCTATGATATTGTTAGAAAAGATATTGAATTTTTCGAAGCAATTCAATGGAATTACTGTGTACTTGACGAGGGACACGTAATTAAGAATGGAAAAACGAAAAGCGCAAAAGCGGTAAAAAAGTTACATGCTCATCACCGGTTAATATTGTCAGGAACTCCAGTACAAAATGATGTTTTGGAACTATGGTCACTATTTGACTTTTTGATGCCTGGTTTCTTAGGAAGTGAAAAACAGTTCGCTGCAAAATATTCTAGACCTATACTGGCCTGTCGAGAACCAAAAGCTGGAGCAAAAGATCAAGAAGCTGGTGCTTTGGCTATGGAAGCTCTACACCGACAAGTAATATTTTAATGATTTAATAAAATATTAATTATTTATTGAGAATCTCAGCTTTTAGGCCCTGAGATGAACTTGGTTAACATGCAATTTTTTTTCGTCTCACATATTTTTATATAATTATATTACATTATATACAAATATATATGACTAGTTATAAATATTCTGAAGTTTATGTTTTTGTTTACATAACTGTGTATCGCCTTACATTTTTATTTTTCTTGACTTTCACTTTGTCTTATATCACTTTTAATTTCATTTTATATCACATCTAACTCAGAACCTTTTTATTCTTCATAGTTCCCTTTCAATTCTTTTGTCAAGCCATTATACCGTTTACGGTTTCAATCTTCTTCCCTAACCTTTGTCTAAAAACTCAACCTCCTTCTATTCTTTTCTCTCTCTCTCTCTTTCTCTTTTCGTACTTCTCTCCTCATTTGTCTCCTCTTCTTTACACTCTAACTCTTTTCTTGGCCCTTCCCTATATTTGTCTTTTCACTTTTTTCTTGTTTCTACTCTCTACACTCCATTCCAATATCCTTCTTTTATACTTCTCTTTATGCTTTATTTTTATATCGTATTCCTTTTCCAGTTTGCCACCTTACCCACTCTTTTAGAGTGCCCCTGAAGCATAGTGTATCTTCTTGTTCCTCCTAGCTCATTAAATTTTTCTCTATCTTATTTTCTCTTCTATCGCCCTCTTTCTTTTATCCTACTTCTCTTCTTTCTTCCTTACCTTTTCTTTATTATTCCAAATCCAGCTCTTCATTCTTTTATGTGCCATTTTTTTTAACTGCACGAGTTCTTGACCTCTTCTTTCCTCTTTCTCTCTTTAAAACCCTGACTATTTCCCAATTTTCACGCCATATTCTCTTTATCTATTGTCTCCTTTCACTTCTTATTTCCATTCATCTCTTTTTTATTTTTTACATTTGCTGTTTTTTCACTTTTTCACTATCTGTATTTCATTTTAAAACTTCATTTACCTTCCCCTTTCCCAAAATTCGTTCTCTTGTCTCAATCACGTGTGCTCCATTCTCTCACCGGAAACTAAGTTCTTATGATTTAATATAATATTATATAATATATAAAATGCATTTTATATTAAAAAAATAAATATAAATAAACAAAGTTTTTATTTAAAAAAAAAAATGTAATCATTGTAATCATTTGTAAAAAATTTAAGGATAACAAAAAAATTTTTTAGTTATAAAACTGACAAAAATTAGAATTTAAATATAAGATTTGTTGTTATTTATTATTGTGACTATTATGAATATAATAATTTATTTATTAAAAAATTTATCTTATAATCATCTGGGACTTCATTAAGAATCAAAAAATCACGATAAAATTTCGTTTATTAAAAATTATTTTTGTTTCTACACTATAACCAGCAGTTGTTATTTATCATGTCCTAGATAATTATCTTACTATCCTTTTTATCTTGATAAAATAACTAAGTAAATCTCGTAAGATAGTTCTGTTTATATTTTGATTAATCATTAATTAAATGAATACTATAATGAATTTTGAATAAGAAATCTGGTACTTGACTTAAATCTTTTAAAGTTACTCTTCATATCTAGTCATTATTTTAGTCAGATTTAGTAAATATTATTTTGGTTATTTAGAAAGAGAATAGTTCTTTTACCAATTTCTATCAACTCAATGCAATGTTTAGTATATAAAAATTCTAACTTTTTAATTACATATCTTCCATATATCTCTAAAAGTAATTGTGCATTACATGATTAATATTTTTACAAATTTTTTAAATATAACATATTTAGTATATAACAATGTTGGCAATGATAGCTATAACGGTTATTTAAAGAAATTAAATCTAAATCTAAAATATATATACATTATTAAAAAGAGTAATTTTAAAAAATGATACATATTATATAGTTATATGAAATGATATTTAATAGATCTATATAGTTTTTTGAAAAAATGCATTAAAATACTGCAATCAATTTTATTACTATTTTTGTTTATCATTTTTAGTTTGTTTATTATTAATTGATAATAACTTCGATTTGAAGATAAAAATGACTATGAATGATATGATTACGTAGGTAAACAAAACGTTAATTTTTTAAAAATTTTATTCACTTTTATATTTTATTTAACTCTTTAATTTTTAATAACTTTTTATTATATTTATTAAATTATCCATTTTTATTTAATTAAATTTACTTTTTACGATCTTTTTCTCTCTTTTTATTTATTAAAAATTATTTCTTAAATTTATTTCATGTGTTTTTAAAACTATTCTTGATTTGTTTTTTTCATTTGTTAACAATGACATACTTACCTTTCTAATAATCATTGTACAATATCTAACTTACAAAAAGAAAAATTATTTTAATAAAAAAAGAGATGTATAATAATTGATAGGTTTTTTGACATCTATATATCCACAAAACATAAGAATTCATTTGACTTTAAAAATAACCCACTTAAATAAAAAAGAAAGAAATATATCTGTATATAAATACTTGTTTTATTTGTTTTTCAAGTCATTTCAATTTATTACTACTAAAATTTTAATATATCATTTTTAAAGATTTCAAACTTTTTAGTTCTTTCTTTATAAAAAAATTTATCATTATTATCAAACTAAAAGGTCGTAAATGCCGGTACGGAAAGGTAAAGAAGAAGAAACAGAAACTGTTTTAACCATGCACGTTAACTGCTAACAAAATAATGTTCGAAAAAACGCAAGAGGATATAATAAACGAAGGGGGTGGGATACTAACTAAGGAAGCAATGAAAAAAACTTTCCAATGCGGATGAAAACTGGGTTAGAATAGAGTAATACCACATCCTCTGGTTCTGTATATCGGGCGGATATTTTATTCTCACAAATAAACTTACACCGTAACAAATGTGCCTCCGTTATTCTTACCAAATACATAGATATGGTGCACAATGGGATTTTCATACTACAGGTATTCCATAACCCTGGTTATTCAATTAAAAGATTATGGTATTCAAAAACTGCAGTACACTAATATAAGGCAACATTGTCTCCATCAACGTATGCTTGATCATGATGGGTCTTCTGGTGGCGTCGTCTAATTACTGTAATCCAGATTTGACCACTGCACTCATTTACTAGATGGATCAGTCAGTCAAAACCAGAAATGTAATGATGATGTCGGCATACTTTCCCTTTGGCAATGAACATTATCCATTAAGGGAGGTAACAGCTAATGTTGTGAAGGCAAAAATATGGATCTGGTAATAAACATTTTTATTAAAAAAAGCAAAAGATAGACAACTCTGTTTCTTCTGGTTTAGTAAAATATACATTAAAGGATACATATTCATTTACAATAAAAAAAAAAACGGAAAAAGCGATTTCGCTCAAATTAACCATTAGATATGTCAATCACCATATAATATTATTTATATTATAAATATGTCAATCACCATAAAATTTGGTATACTTTATTGTATTATACTTTATTGTATTATATTGTATCGCTTTCAATCTATCATTTATCCATCTGTCTTGTGTGTCACATTTTTGTTATATATAATATAATAACTAAAAAATAAGATAAAAAGAAAAAGAAATATGTAATTTAAAAAGGTTTGTAAATCTAGCATGATTGAAAGGAGTTGGTTTGTTTCTTTAAGGTTTAATAAAGTGTAATAGAACCTAAGCTTTACCTGTGATTATTTTGTATAGACCTTCCAATTTCCTCTAAAGGCCAAATTTTATATAATTTTTTACAGTAATAAGTAAACAAAATTAATTTGATCGAATATATCCAAATTTTAAAAGTTGAATAAGAAGAATGATTTTATAATAATTTATAATAAGAAATTATTTCAATCATCAAAACCTGATTAGAAAAGGGTAGGAAGTAAATTGCAAATCAATAAATTATAAAATTTTAAACAATAATTCTATAGGAATAAACAAAAAGAACTAGAAAATAAGAAATTATTAAAGTAATAAAAAACATAATAAGTTTAAAATTTTTGGAAAAGAAGAATCGAAAAATTATATTTGTACATACAAATAGAAGCAAATGATAAGTAGTTATATTAGCTGTAGTGTATATTAGAAAAATAAACAAATTATTAACAGCTTCTTAAAACTTATTTTCATGTTAAAGGAAAGAATTTAATTGTTAAAGGAGATTTCAATGTATAAATAACGAGAAGCAAAGATTGAATAATTGAAAAAGGATAAATCCTAATATATTCAATAAAGACGAGACATAAAATAGAACACGGTTAATGAAAGAATAATTCTGTATTAGGAACGAGACGAACAGGAATTTCACTTTAAATGGTAAGATTTTTGAAAATCGAATCCCATTATGTATAAAAAATTATCTATGAAAAGAAAAAGTTTGGAAAGACGATATGGTAATTAAATAAATTATACATCATAGTCATATGTTAATGATATGAGTGACAATCAAATACACGTAGAAAGGCTTATTGAAGAGAATATAGATTTTATTAAATTGTTGTGGATAAACAGGCATAAACAAGAATAGTTGCGGAATTAAACTTAGCTAAACATGAAAAGGTAACAAAAGAAATAATTAAAAAAGATAGAAAACCAGTAAATTAATTTATGAGGCTATAATTATGGAATAATGTGAGAGCAAACAATTATTGGACGAAAAGAAAAATAGAAAGTTCAGAGTGCGTACAGAACTTATTTGAGTAAATTTTCAAAAAGAAAAGGTAAACGTAAAAAATTAAGTGATAAGAATAAATAGTGGATTAATACACACTTGGTCTCAAAGTAAACAGGACTTTGTCAATGGGTACATTTCTTATGGCACCAACTGTGACCTATGACTATAAACATTCGAATGGTTCATACTTTCCAAATTTTAAATATAAATTTAATAACATGCGTTTTACTGAAAGTAAAATTGCAGCTATTCTAACTCGGTATGTTTTTTGTACAGTAGAAAAATGATTTTTTTATTACTGGCTTGTTTCATGGGCTTCGTTCAGAATTTTCACATTATGTTTTTAGATCAGGTTAGATACACCACGTTTGGACATCAGTAACAATATTGTGTAGAAAGTTTTTATACTTTTTTGCCTCTAATGATGTTCTTTCAATGTTGGAATGTAAGCAATTTTTAGTCGTCAGTTAACTTAAACCTTCCAATAGCTTAAATAATAGATTAAAATAATGAATTTTGGTTGACTAACATGGAAGTAATCATTGATGTCTGCACGACTATTTTTAAAGCACGTATACAATCCATGAATACTGCTACATGTAAGATAAACGATCATGAATATAAACTTGTTTCATTAATTAAACCATTTCGCTAAGTGTGTTATCGAGTTTGAAATGAAACTTAATATTAACTCTTCATTAAATACTTATTTCTGAACCCATAAAGAAAAAATATACTGAATTTCTAACTTCACTTCCATTGAACCAAATGTAATACAATTTAGATTAGAGGACCGGTAATGATAAGTCATTTGAACGCCAATAGCTTCATATTTTTGACACAATTAGAAACGTCCCTGTTAAAAAAAAAAATCTGTAATAGCAATTTTTGTTTGTAATTTACCATTAATATGTAAATAAATTAATGATTATAAATAACTATGTAAATATAAACATTAATATTTATATTATTTTATCTATATTTAATAACTAATTTCATAACATTTTAAAAAATTTACATATTTAAAACTGTTAAATTGTTTTACTTGAAAAGGTATTGCCGTTTTTATTGAGGCGAAATAAAGAGGATGTATTGCAAGATCTTCCACCAAAGATAACACAGGATTATTATTGTGATCTTTCAATTCTGCAAAAAACTTTATACGAAGACTTTAAATCAAAACATTCTACAGTATTAATTAATAATGCAAGTACATCAACTAATTCACATGGAGGACATGTATTTGAAGCACTGAGATATCTTAGAAATGTTTGTAATCATCCTAAACTTGTTCTTAGTTCGAAACATCCACAATATCAAATGGTATGTAAAAATTTTTAATATATTTTATGTTTTTATTCCTTCATGTTAATTAAAAAGAAAAAAGTATGTATTTGTATAAGGGATATAAAAAATGTATATCTGTGTAGAATTTTTTTTTTTAACATAAGATAAATGCATAAACTCATTTCATGTATATATGAAGAATTTATAAATCTATATAACGAAATTTTATTTTTTCTATGTCACGTTGTGAATTCCAAAGATTGTTTTTAAGTTTTCAGTCATATTGTAGGGTATTAGTTTTCAGGTTTTACTGTTCTAATTTTATATATAAAATGAAAATATTTTGTATATTATTTTAAAAATATGAACGTATAAAATATAAGTATAGCTGTATTGGAACGTGGTAAAAGTTAAACGCCGAGCAGTTATTGTTAATTTTGTTGTGAACATGAATTGACGCATAGCCTTATCAATGGCTAAAGTATTTGTACATTAGTGAACAGGTATATATAATATACAACTGTTCACTCATACAAGAAGAAGCAATGACGGTGTGTGGCGAGGGAAACCGTCGCAATAGCATGAAATGAGGTCACGCACTCTCTTCAACTGTAATTACAATTTGATTCAGAGTACAAACATTTAAAAAACTACTTTAAAATTTGAACAAGTATATGTACACCTCTTTGTATATTGTATACACCTATTCAATGATACATAAACGCTTTCGCCAATCATTTTTCATATTTTACTTTAGAATCAAAGTGACTTGAACCGAAGATGAATTATTAAAATTGGAATAAATAATTCATTAAACAACTAATATACGTTATATATATAATTAAAACTATTATATCGTAGATAAGAAAAGTAGTGTCCTTAACTCAATAAATAGTCGCTCCAGTTTGTTTTCTGTATTTTTTTAATTATATCTAAGTTTATTACTGTTTTAAAAGTAGTAGAGTTAGTTTAAACGTACCAACAAAGACCCAAAATCAAAGTCTGATTCAGTCTGACTATTTAATTAATATTAATAATATACTTGTTTTTTAAAAGATATTTTCCTTTAAATATATAAAGAAAAACAATTCTTTAAAAGTTAAATATTAGACAAATCTTTTTATTTTATTTACTTATAATATATATATATATATTACATATTTAATTTTGTCATTTATATAATTATAATTCTAGTAGTATCTTCCGCTCCAGGTAAGAATCTGTCATAGTCAAAGCCGTCGAAGCGCTTTAACCTTTCCGAAGTTCAAATTTACCAAATGATCAGTGACAATGAATTAAACGCTGAATATTATTTTTTCAAATCAATTCAGAAGAGTGAATGATAAATGTTTACTGAGGATACAAAAGAAAATCGGGCTCTACTTGTGACCATAAAGTTGGTAGCGCGTTATCGAAGTTAAAGTCGAAGTCTTGATTTTAATCATTAACCCTACTAGGTGCTTTTTGAAATTTTGTCTCGATTGAAGCCCGAATCGGTATCGCCCATTTATTTCTCCCGATTTAAGTCATTACTTCCTCCGGATGAAAACTGCTGAATCCGCGAGTTCTCCCACTAGGAGCTGCGATGACATTGGGATGCCTGAGCAGCACCTTGACATTCCTTTCCCACTTTTGTTTATCAAGCTCATCTCACGGGATTCGGTGCGAAATTTTCACAATCTGGGCGCCTTGTGTGCGACGATCCGTACTAATCTTCTTGACGATGCATGTAACTCTTCCTTCCCTTCATATCAAAATGCGTCACGTATGTGCTTGTTATTATATTACATACGCGACAATATATATATATATATTATAAAGTCAAATATATATTTTCTCAGCAATATTGCTTTATTTGTGCAACTATTAGATTAAATTAAAAATATTTAAACATATTTTTTCAATATTAACGCGCTGTCTTACTCGCTTTTTGAAAAAAGTAAAAAAAAAAATTTAATTTAAAAAAAAAAATGTTGCGGGAGGCTGGGAGTCGGGAGTCCAGGATTTGGATGCGGATACAGCAGCAATTATAAATAAAAAAATACGAACTTATGAAAAAAAAAGGATTAGTCGTCTATAAAAAACAACAAAATCGGGTATAGTATGCATTTTAGTTGAGCGGAGGGCAATACGATAAGGCTCCATGCTGTTTCTTATCGACGTTAAGAGGGTAATCAAAGGATACATACATTACATAGTTCCTTGTTCGACAGTACTGGGGTGTCGAAGTGGGGTTGACCTTTGAACCACGTATAGAACGTGGTCCCCTTACCGTAAGAGAATGTGTGTGAGACAGAGAGATAAAAATAAGGGAGGGTTGGCTTAAACCTACGTCCAATACATAGTGCTTTTACCGAAATCAGAGAAAGAGAGGGAGAGAGTGGTTTGACTTGGATCCACGTTCATTACGTGGTGCCTTTGCCAGAATGTGATCTGAACGGTCGAGAAGATGTGGACGTATTGTTGTTCGTTGCTATTACACGTCGCTTTATATACTTATTCAAGTTTATAAGACCTGTGTATAAGCAGAGATCGGTATTGCGCATGTGCCGCCGAATGTTTCCAAGTGCTCTCAAATTATTAATTATTTTTTAATATTGCATGGTACATATGTGTACTTTATACATCGTATGTATATGTACAATAGTATAATTAACTTTTTTTTTTAATTAGAATGCTACGGATAGTATGAATATATGCGCCGAATTTTTTCTATTGTATGTAATTTTCACAGTATGTATATGTGGTGTATGTGTGTGTATGTGGTGCATGTAGTGTGTGTACACAGTGTGCATATAAAATTTATGCAGTGTATGAAATAAGCATGAATGGCGTATATATGATACAATATATAACAAGTGTGGATATAGAGTGGATATACATCACAGTGTATGTACGCATTTGCGTTATATAATAAATATAATATAAATATATATGCTGCAATACTAATACCTTCCATATAAAAACCTTAAATTTTAAAATAATGAATAAAGAGACAAAAAATTTATTTAATCATCAATATCACTAAAGATATCAATAATATGTAGAAAATACACGCTAAGTTCTTTGGAAATTTTTTTTGCGTAATAATTCTGCTGAAAAATAGTCTATAATAAATATAAATACATAGTTTGTTCTAAAAGGATTAATTTTTTCATTATTATTGAAGTCACTCTTATCGTAGTGATTTTGGGAAAGTCGAAAAATGTGCGGTGGAGTTTTTTGTATTTGTCCCATTTTTTTCTTTACGATCATTAAAAACGTCAAGATTTTACTTTACACGAAACGTGTTTTTCAATCTTGTTACATGGCATGATGGACCAACTGTTAGAACAGCTTTACGCTGTAAAAATTTTTTAGCAGTTTGCTAAAATGCTATATAGATTATTAAGTGTTAAAAAGTCTTTAAAAATAAAATTACGCGTAAATTGCAATTAGAAAAACTACAAAAGGCTTTCAAAAAGGTCACCGATTATTCTCGTTCTCAGCATCTAAAAACAGCCCGAATCAATTCTACTGCTGAAAATATGCAGAAAATTATGAGTTCAAACCGACGTTCAAGTATCAGGATAATCGATGACACCCTGAATTTATCAACATTACAATTTGATGAGGAGTGGGGAGAAAATAATTGAGGGGTTAGTTAGCGCGGATTTCACTTCTATTACTATATATTACAATTCTCCGATTCTTACTATTCTTACTCCACCGGTGCTCGGCCATTTTTTATCACCTTTATCCACATTTTTTAGATAATTTAAACAATTTTTACAAAATGTACGTTACGCGATTTATTATACAATAATTATATTTTTTAAAACTGATGAAAAAACTGAAATTGTCAGGTGCATTGAGCTCGAAATAACTTTGTAAATTTCTGGATAATTTAATTAACATTAGTATTATTCGAAAACGAATAATCCGATCAAGCTAAAATTTTGTACAAATAAAGTGCATCTTAATTACTCTAAATTTCCAATCGATTTTTGAAAACTGAAATTTATTTGCAATTTTATTAACTACAAATCACCCATTGACACTACAGTATTAAAATTAAGGCTTATCATTTCATAACAAAAAAAGTAAAAAAGAATGCATTTTCTCCTTAAAATTGCAACGAGACATGCTCGTTGCTAAGCGCAGATCGCGGTGACCCCCCTCGACGGGGTCCCGATTTGCGCATGAAACCCCCCGGCCGGTATTAACCAATCGACTTTGCATTTCTCTCACGTGCCGATCTCGCACCGCCGGACCGAGGTGATGTGTTACATGAAAACACTCGCCTCAGGGCAGACCGTCTTTGGCCTCTTCCCTATCTAAATATTTCCTTCCGCATTTACCTGTTGTTCACTATTCAGTGGCAATATTGTAAGTCTATCCACTCCTGCTAGTCAATATTACATGATAGCACAAAATTCCAAAATAGTCACCTTTACGTGCTATTTCAATCCTTGAAAAGAAATTGAAAATCGCTTGCGGTTTCAATCTCTTTCCTTCTGCATCAAAACGTCTGCAACTTCTGATTATTGCACCCGCTGTGATTATCAGAAGTCCTGAAGGTCCGCACCTTAGCTCCGCAGGAGTTTTCCTTGGTATCAAGGGTGTTTATTTAAATCATCCTTGATACACCGTTCCTTTTTCTCGCCATAATATATTCACTTTCTTTGTTAATTGTTCGCGAAGAATATGCATCCGAGTACTTTCCGTTAAGTCTCGCATGTAATCGTTTTCTTTTGATTTGCTCCGTAGTTTTCCGGTCCTATAAAAACTTCATAAAGTAAATTCCGTTATATTAGTTGCGATTAATGATATAACAGTTGTTCATTTATAACAAATTTCATTTGTGCGTAAAAGATTTTGTAAAGTAATTATTCTGAATAATTACTCGAACTCGGACAACTAGCGCGCGTGTTTACTTTCGGCGTTTGTTATTGTCGGCGACCTCCTTAGCGGTCGCGCCCGAGTAGACCTTATACGAAATAAATGTTGTCGTGATTTAAGCGAAGACAATATTTAGCGTTAGGATAAATATCGATAATTTAATAATATAAAAATAAATATTTACCGTCGAGGTCGTTACCGTGATTGTGATTTAAATTTCATAGTCGGTTATTTATTAACAATATTGTACTTTTGTTTGTTATAGAGAAGACAATAAATCAATCACCACCTCAGTGATAAATCAATTTAAATAAATTGTTCTTTTATAATTTTTTTTCTATTCCCACTTACCACCGATCTAAATACTGAGCAGACCGGCTGCCGCTTTATCCCGGCGTGATTTTAACTAATATTTCGACGAACGCTCGACTCTCCCTTCATCCGTGAAGGGCGAACGGAGTCGTCTCGTCACAAAATTATTAATAAAAAAAACCCTGAATATCACGAGTGGCATTTTAGAAAATAAAAATCTACTGACTTTTTTTACGAATTTTGATAGGAAGCTCTAGCTGCTTTTTTTCATGACCTAAAAAGTGCTCCATTGCTTAGCGTACATCCGTGAATTTATTGAGTGGTATTATAAAATTGAAAACACACTTCGCCTTAAGACGAACTTTATTATGTTTAAAAATCGAAGAAAAGAGATAAATAGGAAAAATTCCCCCGCTCATTTTCCGATCTCTTCCAAATTTTTATGACAATTAGTTGCTTCAAAAACAGAATATCGATACTTCTAAGGTAGACCATGTAAGATACTGATAGTACAATAAATTACATTTACAACAAAAAATAAAATTGAAATAAACATAATTTTTATTAATATGTATTGACTTGATTTGATGCAATACATTTTTTGAAGTTGTTAATTCAGATTCTATTCCAATTAAACATTATACTAAAGATCAATTAAAAATGTAATAATAAACAAATGTTTATATCTCAATTTTTATTGCATTATTATTTTAAAAATTGAATGTTTAAAAGATAATCGAATAATTATTTTTAGATTTTAATGTTATTGCGTCTTATATATCGTAGGCATATAAACGAATTTTTAGTAAATTTTTTATATAAAAATTATCATTTATTTATTTAATATAAATCATACATTTATAAAGTTATAATTTAGACGTTTAACTTAAGAAATCAGTAAGAACATATATATAAAATATAATTATTGAAAAATGTATTACAATTAGTTATGTATGAATATAATTTATATATTTGCGTTACGAGTTTCACACCGATTATTGATTAGTGAGCGTTCTATAAGATTATTACGTTATGAAAAGAGAAGACGACGTGGATAAATTCTATCATGGCAGCAGGCTTTCAGGACTTCAGATTTTTTCTGGTCTTAAATTGTCTTCAATATTTCATAATATTGATTTTAAAATATACTTAGTCAAGAAGTAAAAAGAATGTTTTTGTTTTTTACTTCGCTTTTCATATCATCTTTATTTTATCTCCGCTGTAAACGACAAATGCGAAAAAAGGCTTATCAAGATGATAGGCAAGTCGAGTGAGTGATTAGGGATATTGGAGAAACAGGAAGTGTTGTATAATTACGGGTGATAGCGAACAGCAGTTGAAAGACAAAGACAACTGCAATGAAGTAGACAAGGACGGCCAACCGGGCCTACTCAAAATTGAAGTACAACCTCCTTTGACTCCTAATATCCCGATAATTGTACGCGACTAAGGAGTCGAACCTTGCATAAAACAGCGCTATTTAAAATAATATATAAAAATTAATATTAAAATCATTGTAAAATTACTAAAATAATTGCATGCGAATCTATTTTTCTCTCTCACACTCATGTATTCATACATCTATTTCTCTCTTTCACACTCATATGTATTCATCCAACTACTTCTCTCACTCGCACTCACGTATTCACACATCTATTTTTCTCTCTCGCACTCATATATTTATCCATCTATTTCTCTCTCTTTCTCTCTCTAATTCATGCACGCCAAAGCACTCATTTTCTCTCACTCTCTCTCTCTCTCTCTCTCTCTAATTTATACACGATAAAGCAGTTTCTCTAATTCTCTCTCTCTCTCTCTCTCTCTCTCTCTCTCTCTCGTGCTATTTCGTGCTCTCGTTTGCTTTTTCGAATCTATTATCAGTGCTATATTTGTGCAATTATTTTTTGAAAATCGATGTCCATAGGCAGATTAATATCATCGAACAAAATGAATGAATATGAAAGGGCTGATTTTGGGATCAAAGTAAGGTTTCCCGAAGAAAACCAGCGCGTTGGGATGACGTACGAGACGCGTTGGTGGGATTTGTTAGACAAATCTCGGCACGATACGAAAGTATCGAGCCATGAAAAAATTGCAGACGTGCAATGCAAAACGGAAACTGGATACTGGTGGGACATTGCACGATCCAGCATCCCAGATACAAAGTCAGACGCGGGAGAAATAAGAATTTAACAAATGCAGATGGACAGCGAAAAAATTTAGTTTAATATGTGTTGGCTTTTTCCTCCTTTAGCAGGAAGGAGGTTTTTTCTGCCAAGGCCCGAGGTTTTCTGCGAAAACCAACGTAGAAAAACAAGCGATAAAGTCCGTTAGAATAATTTTAAGAAAAAATAAGCGAAGTGAGTGGAGGTGATGAGGCGAGAAGAAAGCGATCGAAATTCACTTTTGATTTGTATGCGAACAAGATAACTTGTAACGTGCTGATTAAAAATAAACTTATAATCTGCTGAATATTTTTTGTGTCAATAATTTATTATTATAACATTTTTCATTCTCTAATATTTTAAAATAAAGGCCAATCCAGAAGCAACTTCGGAAGATTCACTCAGCAACATCCGCTATGCAATTTTATAATTATTACTAATAGTTCATAGGTGTAGAAAATTAGCTGATTGTCTGATTTACGAAACTTCCTTATTTTTATTTCTCTATTTTTAATTTATATACTGTTATTTGGAGTTTTCATTTTGTATGATGATCGAAATTACATGAGTAAATGTTACTTAAAAATATAGGAATGTTACAATATTAAATAAGATAGAAAACTCTTATAATGAAACATCACAAAAATACCAATTTCAACAGTTTTTTTTCACTTCAAAAGAAAATCTTTATTCTTGTTAAATTTTAAATATGACGTATAAGGACAAATAATTGAAAATAGATTATCAATTTAACATCTATAATTACATATAAATAGTAACCATACATACATAAAATAAATATAAAATATTCTAGGTAATCAACATGTTAAAACAACAACACAGTACCCTTGCAGATATCGAACATAGTGCTAAGCTTCCAGCTCTTAAACAGTTATTATTAGATTGTGGAATCGGACAACCGCAACAGCAAAATATACGTAATGCCAGTGGATCAAATAATGACAATCAACAACAAGCACAACTTGTAAGCCAACACCGAGCTTTAATATTCTGTCAATTAAAAGCTATGCTAGATATTGTAGAGCACGACTTACTACGAGTTCATCTACCTAGTGTAACCTATCTCCGACTTGACGGAAGTGTTCCAGCTACTCAACGTCATTCAGTTGTTTCTCGTTTCAATGCCGACCCTTCAATTGATGTACTCCTTTTAACGAGTCAAGTAGGCGGTCTTGGACTCAATCTCACTGGAGCAGATACTGTCATATTTGTAGAACATGATTGGAATCCTATGAAAGACTTGCAAGCAATGGATCGGGCTCATCGCATTGGACAGAAAAAAGTTGTCAATGTATACAGATTAATTACTAGACAAACTCTTGAAGAAAAAATTATGGGACTACAGAAATTTAAATTACTTACAGCTAATACAATCATATCCACGGACAATACTTCCCTTGATACTATGAAAACAGAGCAGGTATATACATTAATGTTTTACTTGATCTTTCTTATTTACTGTTTAAAAAATTATTTTACATTCATGGTGTATTCGGAAAATAATGCCAATTTATTATTTTTTTAAGCTATTATTTATATAATGACTTCAAACAGATCAGAAAATGTGCTGGAGAGTTTTTTTCCTTTCGATCATTAGGAGCAGTAAGATTTGTATTCTTGTGAAAAGTATTTTTCAGTTTTGTAACACGTTGCAATGAACCGACTAGTAGAATAGCATTATACGGTAAAATTTTGTACACGATTTGGAAAAAAAACTGAAAATTTTGTGCATTTTAAAATTTATTCGATCATTATTTTTGGTGCTGAGAAGGAGGTTGATTGGTAACCTTCTTGAAAGCCTTATATGATTTTTTTAATACGATTTACATAGAAATTTATTCTTAAAAATTTTTTTAATTTAAAAATCTCTAGAGTATTTTATTAAGCTACAAATACATTTTTAACGCTGATGCGTGCAAGGGACACACGCTCGCGCCGATGCAGATCCTGATGCGCCAGTTCGCGCTATTTGGATAGACGGGTATTTCTCGCCGGATGGCCTGGTTTTATTCGCCAGACGTCGACGTCTCTGATTGGCGCGGCGGAACTCTATAAAAAGACCCCGAAGCTGCCACCAAGGACACTAAGAATCAGGTCACTAGACTCAGATAACACCGAGCATCTCTTTCATCGATCCGACCATTTTACCTTAAATTTACTCTTTCATATTTTCGCCGCTCCGGTACATCGCCTTATACTTACATCCTTGGGCAATTTTGTTTTTTTTGTTGAAATCATCCTTGTCAGGACGCCGTCCAATACATAGGCTACTCGACGACAACCACCCTTCTCAAAACGATATACGTAAGAGCGAGACTCATTCGTCCATTTCAAGGCGACCCTGGTGTCCAAATACAGACTGACGTGGACCGCTCCTCCCGAGGGTCGGTTCTGTTTTTGATATATACATTTGTTCCAACGGTCGCTCCATGGCGCCGTGTTACAAAATTGAAAACCATTCCTGGTATGAATACAAATTCTACTACTTCTAATAATCGAAAAGAAAATAAAAAAGAACAAATAGAAAAAACTCCCCTGCACATTTTTTGACCTCTCCAAAATTGCTAAAAGAAATAGTAGTTTGAAAAATAATAAATTGGCATTATCATCCAGTCACATGATGTATATACACGTAATTTTTATTTCTAATATAAGAATAGTTTTGACTTTAAATATAAAATAGTATATTAACAGAATTTTTTAAAATGTAATTAAATTTTTTTTAATTAAAAAAAACTTCGTCTCAAGTTTATTGAAATATAATTCAAAATATTAAATCGTTTTTCAAATATAAATCGCATATTCTGAATATTTTTAGTAAAATTTCTATAATACAATTACTTTATATAATCTTTTCATTTAAATTATCATATAGTTATATAACTCAAAATTCATTTTATTTATTATTTAATGTAGCAATCAACGTATGACTAAATAAAATTAATGATTGAAATGAATGAAGCAAAATTTAAGTAATACATATATTTTTTCAGTTATTAGACTTATTTTCATTAGATAGCGACAAAAAAACACGCACTGAGTCTATGATAGATGATATGGATATTAACAAAGAAACATCATGCGGAATAAACAAAACAGTTTTAGAAATTCTTCCTGAGCTCTGGGAACAACAACAATACGATGATGAGTACAATTTAGATTCCTTCTTAACGTCATTGAAGGCTACTTCTCAATAATCAAAGTAAATAATACTTTGTCGTTTATATACATATCAACGAATATACACGTTATGTTTTATATAAATAAAGAAATATATGATTAGTTTGTTGATTTCATACAATCATTTTAAAAAATACTTTTGTAAATGTTAAATAAATTTATTATTCTAGAACTGTCAAAATATGGTTTCTTTATTATTAATTTTATTAAATACTAATAAATAAATAAACGAATTCACTAATCAGAAACATATATATTTATCTTAGATACGTAACAATCAACTAAGCAGTTATATGGCAAAAAAAAGATTCTTTAGTATATTTAATTATAAATATAATTTTAACTTAAAAATAAGAATAAAGAAAATAAAGGAAAAATTTTGTTCCAAATTTACTTTTAAATTTTGAATTTTTTTTTTAGTATAAAATGCAAATAAAATTAAAGTATTTTTTCACGTAAATATTTTTCTGAATAAACATTCTTTTAATTCTGTATTTTTCAATTTTTATATGTAAATGCAATCCATATTTAATGTTTATTTTATTAAAAAAGATTATTTTTTTGAAAAGGGATAATTTAATCACTACTATATTAACCTAAAGAAATATTAATATACTTATTATAATGCGTTAAAAGGAAATGAACGTTTAATTTAAGAATATGAATCTTCATAAGTTATTAATTAAATTATGTTTTATCATACTATGCAGCATTTTTATTAATTATTAAGCTTAGTGTTTTGAATTCATTGTTTATTTATCATGTGATAAAAAAAATCCAAATTGAAAAACAAAAATGTTTGAGTACATCTGAAATGTTTACCATATTTTGGTACGTAGTTTTTCTAATAATTGCAATGCATTAGATATAAATTATAGTGACCAATGTAATTCAGCTGTATATATTATTTATACATACAATTAGCAGATGATACTCGTACAAGTGTTGCAATTTAATATCGATACTATTTAGTATCACTTGAATAAAATTGGTGCTCTTCGAATTTTTCCAGACACTGCCACTTAGGTATACGAGAAAGTAACTCATTTATGTTCCACCTTCCCGAAGAAATCAGATGAAGAATCCGATCTTGTGATTTTCGTTCTCCACCAAATGCTTCAATTCAAGTGACCAGAGAGCAAACCAACAAACAGCGCTCTTCATGCACGTGTATAGAAGATTTATAATATTTCAGTTTGATGTACTTGATTTTAAAGTTCAACTTAATAATTTTCTTTTGAAATACGCCTAACATTATACTTTTAATTATTAATAAATAATTGACCTTACTCCAATCATAATGTATTGTGTGACAATTATATTTTCATATTACTTTATATCTTTTAAAGTTTTCAATTAGTTAATTAAAATTATTAACAAATTATACAACAAATAAAATTAGTTGATTATTCTAAAATTGTTCTTCTTATTTCTATTTACATTTAAGTTATATTATTAAATGAAATTTGTCTATTTATTTGGATTTCGTTTTTCTTAACTGACAAAAATCGGTTCTTAAATAGGATTTATAAAGATATTTGAATTTATTTATATATAACAAAAGTCAATCACATTTACGACCATATCAAAATACATATTATAATAATATAAAATCTTTTATCCAAAAATCATAATGAATAAATAGCAAAATAATTATATAAATACAGAAAAATATAAATTTTAAGTAAATGATCAAAACAGAAAAAAATATGTTACATCTTAATTAGATTATCATAAATAGATAAATGAATATATATTATATTTTTTATATAAACATTTTTTGTTTAATAATTTCATATAAGTAATACTTTTATTAGTTACAATTTAGATGTTTAAGTTTACGAAAATCAGTAAGAGTAAAATATAACTCTTGCAAATCGAATTACAATTAGTTATTGATAACTGTATGATATATTATTTGTATTATAAGGTTCGCAGCGATTGATTTAATTTGATTTGATGAATTTAGTCCGAAAAGAAAAGAACGAAAACAGCAGGTTGTTGTTACCACTCCAGATTTCTTCTAGGCCTGGAAAGTCCTTAATACTTGATAACAACTTGAAATTAAAGTAAACTAAGTCCGAAAGTAAAAAGCATAATTTCGAGATTTTCCCTGCCTTTTTTAACACCTGTATTTTATCTTGTTTATGTTGAATAGTAATTATTAATATTGGTTAATAAGTGCATGACCTGAAGTGGTCATGATATTTATAAATTTCTTTATTTTACTTATAATCATGTGTCTTTGTAGTCTTCCATCTCGGTTCGTGATTGAATAGATAAATTTATCTTTATTCTTTTGCCTAGTTTACAATTCGTAGATACGAATCCTTGTAGTTTTTGCTACACAATTTTTAATATTTTTCATTTTGCAAGACATTCAAAATTAGATGAAGAAGTTAAAAAAGAAGTGTTTAAAATACTTAGACGTTACAGTAACTACAAATAAAATATAATGAAAATATTCCCTGATGACTCAATGGATTATTGTTTAAAGAACAGGTTTTTTTTCATAAATAGTCCTAAAAAGAAAGGTAAAAAGAATGTAAAAGTTTTTGTTATACACTATGTAAAAGATTCGAGCATTGAATATTACTTAACTAATCTTTTAAAAAAGAAAAATTGTAATGCTTTACAATATAATTTAATACCAATGGTTCCAATAAGAGAGAAAGTATTATTGAGATTATTGTTTTGCACCGTGCAAGTATGTATGTATATTAATTAAAACTGTCAATAGCTGAAAACAAACAATATTAATTTCTGTACGTCTCAATATTCCAACTATTTTATTTAGTATTATTATTACTCTACTTTTTCATTTACAGATACCCTCGATACGAGCTATATGTCCTTATCGAAAACCCTAGATTTTATGTATACAATCAATGAGTCAAATTTGAAGGCTTAAGCTCTATCATCTCAGGCTAAGAGACTAAAGAAGCCCAAGCATATGAGGGACTCCCGTATAAAGGATTCTTCGATATAAGTGAGAGCATTCTTATAAACATGGGCCTGTTATGATTGGTATACATGCGGCAACCAGGGTCGTTGGTCTGAAATAAATGAATGAACAGAAGAACAGTTTAAAAATCTAGATTAAGGTGAAACAGATGTATTAAATGTTCATAGCTGAGTACATCCTTATTTAATAACTCTGAAACCTGACGTACTTCAGTTTAAATTTATCCTTTTTACGGTAATTTTATAGTGGATTTAAAATTAAATTTGTTTAAATTAATAGAGAAAAAAATGACCGGCGTCCCAAATCACTAAATTAACAGGATTCCACAAAGCTCCACACAAACTGGTCAAGGTCATGGGACTTTCAATACTGAGTGGGGGTCAATTACTGGTTCAATTCACCTAATAAAGACTTCTGAATTTAAATAAAAAACAAAGGCGCACGTTAAGTCCTATATAACTTAGTAGAAATATTTAACAAAAATTGAAGCATTCATAAAAAGTTTATCAAATTAAATTTAAATTACCTTATATTTAGATTTAATACTTATATATTTTTCTTTATACATGATAGATTTTTTGATATTAGAAAAGGAAAATAAAAATTACACCACAGATGCAGAAGACTCTAAAGCTTCTTCAAATCGCCAAAGAAAAGCAAACTTATGATTCAGAAAAGCATATACCATATAAAACAAAAACTTAGGAATAATTTCAGGGTCACATATGTACTGATCATATCCTTAAAAATGGAGATAGATTAAGGTGGTTTTCATACCAAAGGCTAGGAAACTAATTAAAGAACCTAATCATACAAACCAATTAGCCTACATTCCTTCTTTCTCAAGAGTATGGAAAAAGTTATTAACTTCTATCTTAAAAATGGGAGGTAAAAAAAAAATTTCTTTGTATAAAAATCAATGTTTTTCAAAAAGAAAAGGAGTGATAAATGTCATGAATCATTTTGTATACATAAAGGAAAAAGACATGGACAGGAACTTTGTGTTTTTCTAAACATAGAAGGAGCCTTTGATAATACTGCGTTCTATTATTTTGGATGAACATCTGTATAAGCTTATTAAAAGAAATACCAATACCATCGAATGTGCATACGAAATAATGATAATCATATTAGAAAAATACCTAACCCTCTAAAAGAACTAATGTATAAAGCTAACAATGTAACCTCAAAATGGTACAAAGACAAAGTTCTAGAAATCGATCCCTAAAAATCTCCAATTCCTACAGAATAAATAAAATGGAAGAAAAAATTCAATAAAAATAGGTGTAACAATTGAACTATTCAATGAAATATCTAAGAATATGGTTAAAACAAATACTAACCTGGAACAATCATATGAGATGTGTAAAGAATAAAGTTCTACGTATATAAGTCTACATATATGCTGAAAACTGTTGAATAAAATATAGGGGCTTAAATCATAACATAACAATATTGGGTCTATATCATAATTATCAGATCATAATATATACATCTTTAATCGATGGCTAAAAGTTGAATAAAGTACTGCATAAATAGTACTAAAAAATATAAAAATTGTCCTGTTTGTGTATCACAGAAGCAATATAAACTACACTAACATCACCATCGAGATCATACATAATATGACTCGTCTTAAAATTCGTATAATGTTAACTATATCAGAAGAAGCTCTATTAATACACAAAGCAGGTGACAAAAAGGAATTATTATTTTATGTCATCTAAAAATACTTAACCCTATATCTAAAGGATTACCTCTATGATAAAATGGAAACAACATATAACTTTAATGTAAATTATAACCTATTCCTAATATAATGAATTGAGAAAGCTCACTGTACCAATAAACAGAAATAATAAACCCGTAACTTGGTACACTGTTGGATCTGTAAAGAAAGAAAACACAGGACTAGGAATTTATGGTTCTGTAACGAGGATCAGTAAATCACGGGACAGTAAATATACTGTTTTTCAAGCAGAATCATATGCTACAATAGAATCCTAACATCTTCTCATAGAAGCTAATATAAAATATATATAACAAGACAATATAAAAAATATATAACAGTAAAATGGTACTCAAAAGCTTACAAAAGGTTATTAAATTCAAATTATTAGCAATTTGTGCAGAACTACTGGAGCAACTAATAATAGGCAATAAAGTAAGTTTTATGTGAATGCCATTGTTTAAAAAAAATAAATAGAAGCCAAAAAATGGAAACCTGAAGGAGAATTTCACTGGAAAAACTACTGACAGACTACACATAGTAGATTGATAGTACAGTAAAAAAATAACACAAAGCATGAAAAATCTGAAATTCCTAACAGATATTATCACATGCTATCATTCTGTTCAATATCATTTTTAAAAGTTGAAAAAGGTGAAGAAAATACATGTAGATTCCACAAGGAAGGCAAACAATTCACTAATTACTTTTTTATGGAGTGTGAAGTTATTTCTGAAACCAAGCTTAGAATTTTAATAAAAAACTTTTCTATAAAAAAATCCTCAAAAGAATTATGAAGCAAGGAAACTAATTGCTTACTTTAAGTAATGGAAGGTATACTAAATCCTTTATCTAAATTAAATAAAACCTCAATTATTAAGCAACGGTACAAAACATGATATATCGTGGTGCCTAGGAAATTGCTAGTCCCAATCCTTTTTTATATAATAATAATAAATTTATAGCTAATGATAAAGTTACGATTTCTGATGATTATTATGAATATTATTACACTTTATAAACTTTATATGGTTCTTTATTTGTGTTATGAACATATATATCTATATGTATGTCACTTCACTCCGAGTCACGATCAGCTGTAGAGTTAAAAAATAACTCCGTACCGGAAGGTTAATAAACAGAGGGCTGGAATTAACAATTATACTTGCTTATTATGGTAACAGCGCCCTTGTGTTTATTTTTCTCTTGAAAAGAAGACGATGCGCCTAGAGTATATATTCGTATTGCTCTATTTAGACTTAGGTTCATGATAAGTGTGCTGTGGGTGTTATATGATTCGCAGTTCCTTTATTAATAATCTCCAGCCTGCTCAGTGATAATTAGAAACAGCGTGCGTCAGCGGTACGATAAGCGAGGCTGAATTTAATGCATAACATGTAGTAGGTGGCTGGTTTGGCGGATTTCGTCGTTCTTACAAGTTTAATTATATGTTCAATGTCGCGGATCTTTGTGGCTGATGACCAATAGAAAATGCGTTTATAAGTGTCGCGACAAACGTCGCTGCATAAAGTACATAACATTTGTTTATAAATTTCATTTTTTTTATATAAATAATATTTATTCTCCTATAAAAATATGAAAATAAAAATTTTTATGAAATAAAATTATATTCTTAATAAATTTTCTTGGATTAATTATTAATCATATTTGTATGTCATACATATTTTGTACTTAAAAATATTAGTTTATTATTTATTATCAATTACATTTAATTATATTTAATTATAAATATAAAAATTAAAAATACATTTTAATTAAGTAGTACAGATATAAAATATTCAATACCTTATAATACATGTATTAAAAACTCTAATTTATATTCAAATAGAATTAATATCATTAAAATGTTTGTTGAAATAAATTCTTGTAATAGTATTTTTTTATTCTAATACTGACTAGAAAATGAAATTAAATATTCATATAAATACATGATCTTAAATTATATTTGTATAAAAAAATAATTTAGAGTCTTGATTTTTGCATAGGATCGAGATTACCAGTGGCAAATATGTTATAAGGATCCAAGTGATTTTTTGTTGCTCGATACAAAGACAAGCCACAATTTCCTACCATTTCAGGATAAAATTTTGCTCTCATTTTTCCTATTCCATGATGATGTGAAATACTACCTCCACATGCTAATATTTCTTCTCTTGCTGACTCCTCAATAGCTTCATAACTTGATACGGGGTCGGCAAGAGTCTCATAATTGAAACCCATATAAAAATAAATACAACATCCTGAATCATAAGTTTGTGTAAGACGGCAAGAAATTAAATAGTGTCTGATACCTTTGGCATGACATTCTACACCTACTCGTGCTTTAACATTACGACAAAGAGCAGAAGCTTGGTTCCATGGAACAGATGTCTCGAAGCTTTCAGCGAGCACATGATAGTCAAGCCCTAGATCACGTATATACGCAATTACGAAAGTTAGTGTATAACCTCTTTCACCATTAGTCTCACCTGAGGGTACACCACCATGCTGTTTAGCAATATTATAAATTTTACTTTCATGACTAATTATATCTTTTGTTGAATTGCCTTCAAAAAGAAGAGTAGCTACGCATAAATTATCCCGATTAAATCTTTTAAGACGCGTTATGTAAGTTTGCTTGAGTCCCTGGATGATAAGATTAGGCCAATTAGATTCGGTTCGTAATGCGTGGCCAAATTTGAATTGTTCATTGTCCATGAGTCGAATACTGGCTGGTTGACAGCGTTCTTTCGCCACCTATAACAATACATTCTATATTTTTCTTTGTATTGTTCCTTATGCAGTAAAAATAATTATTACCTACTGAATATTTCAGCTGTCAATATAAAATCGAGGAAACTGGCATAGTCACCATTTAATTATAGATCAATGAAAATGCCAAAAAAATTAATTTAACGATTGAGTTTAATATTTAACATTATGGCAGAGAAATATGTTTATATATGTATGAATTTAATTAAATGTATAAAAGTACAGACAATAAGCCATACTTAATGCTTATAAAGTTTTGAAGAAATAGCGATTCTTTAAAATGAGATCTGATCTAAACAAAACTCGAGAAGATAATGATTGCTTTAATGGTTTCAAAAATACTTTAATAATTAGTCTAAATTAATCATTTACCTCAGATAATACTTAATTTAGTAATTTATTTAATTTTGTGTCAAGTTTCGGTATTAATTAAGCAAATTTCACAAATTTCGAAGTTTGTATTATATTGTGCTGTCCTACATATCATATACCCTAAGGAAACCCAAAATACTTCGTTAGTGTATGCGAGGCTATCAGCCTTACGCTAATTTAAATATAATATTATTATTGGTTATATAATAAAAAGTTTAATTTCTAATTTGTCGGTTTATATATTATTAGTAGATATATTTTTTATGTATTAGCTGATTTAAATCTATTTGTTCACCCAATTTGTATAATATATTGTTACGAACATAAAAATGAATTATTAAATCTCAAGATCGTCTCAGCTAGTCGGAGTTATCGCTAACTACATAGCCAAGGTCAGGGTGAAGTATCTGAATATAAAAATTCTTCAGTGCACAGATCCAGTTATATTTATTTAATCAAAGATAAGGGAGACACGGCGCACGGAATGTGTTCACGTTATTGTCTTGACTATGCGCGATGCAATCGACGAAGTCAGACTTGAGGTGAATTTAAAGTAAATTAATTATGGTGTTTCTCAATCAGTCGGTCCGTCACAAATGACTTCAAAATCATTCGCGAAAACCGCGGAACCGAAGTTCTTCTGATTTTGGAATATTCCGCGAGAGTCCCCCGGGTGCCTGGTCTCACGGTCCAGCTGCTAAGTCCGCGAATTCCTCGGGACGCTCGCCATCAGCAACCAGTTCTAAGAGCCGCATTGACTCCAGGAGCGCGATATTCGCGAATTCAGTGCCCCTCGGACTTCGCGTTATTTGTATCCCAGCGGATTCGCGATGACAGCGTTCGATGTCGCGGCATTGCTGGCCCGTGCTCACTCCAAAAATGCTTACACAGCGTTACAGCGGATGCAGTTGCATAGCGTATGTAACAATATAAAATATTAATTTAAATTATTTATTAATTTTTATAAAAATTATTCGTGTAAATAATTAATAAAATGGTTTTTAAAGGAAAAAATATTAATAAAAGTTATATATTAACAAAAATAAAATCTTTTGGAGTTGACACATTAAATATATTCTGCAGTCCTGCATCAGTTACTTCAAATACTTAACCTCGAACGATGAAATTTTTACAGAATAATTGTATAATATAATCATGAAGTATAGAGAAAAATTTATTTATTCTAAAAATTTTAAAATATTACTAGATATAAATATTTTTTCGGCGAAACAATTATTGAAAATCTAAAAAATGCTTTTCTATGACTAATAAAGAAACAGTAAAAGTAAATTGAGAAAAAAATTTAAGGAAATTAATAATAACAAATAATCTCTATTATATTATGAACAATTTTTTCCTGTATTTGCAGAAATGTTAAAATGATGTAATAAATAATGACGTTTGTCGCTTTCTTTTACGTATTCTAATTTAACCAAAAAATTGTAGTCTTTGTTTTTGTATTTAATAAGCATGAAAACAAATTAAAACAAAATTAAATTAAGGATTAACGTCTTGTTATGTATGTATCAATTAAAAAGGTTGTAAGTATTTATTTTATATAATAAACAACTTTGATAAAGACAAGAGTTCCCTTATCGAGCATAAAAAAAAGGTTAAACAATAAACACTTGTACTTTTATTCTAATTACACATGAGATACATTATAACTTCTTTATTTTTATAACAATATGGAGAATGCTTCAAATCAATATTTATGGCAGCGTTTTATTTCTATTTATGCTTCAAAATATTATAGTTTATCTTATATGAAATTTTTTATAATCTGAAAAATAATTTCTGTTATAGATATACTACGCTGTTATTATATTAATATTTTTCTAACGAGATTATTCATTGAGATATTATTTATCTAACTTAGATAAAACGCGTACATTTTTTATCATTTTAGATAATAAGGATAATGTATATATTGAAAAGATTGTTAAATCACAGAATCATATTCAATTTGTGGTTTCATATTTAAACGATTATTCCAAAGTTTTTGTAGTTTTAATAATGAACACTTTTCTATTTTTTAACTAATTTTTTATCTAATATCAATTCTAAAATTTATTGTTTCTATTAATCCAAATAAAATTTCATTCAATAACATTCAAGTTGTAATCTGTGTAACGCTAAGAATGGTAAAAAATGTATTTCCTTTACTAAATGATTTGATAAAATAAGCAATACATCAAAGATTATCCCTATAATATTTCAATATGGGTGAGTATAAATTTAAAAATATAGAATAAAATTAGTCTAATATAGATTATGATTCATTTTATGCTCGATTTATGAAAAGAACTTTAAATATTTAATATTCTATTTGTTCATTAAGTGTCTTACATATAGAATATTTTTATCTATATCTCATACCTCAGATTTTTATATTTATATTTAGATGATACGAATTAATTAATAATTTTTATTATTTGCTATTATTTTGAATTTTATAAAAAAAAATAATGTAATTCTGTTTAAAAACTACATTCTATTAAATTATATTATTCAAATATATAATCTTATCATAGTATTACTTACATAATTTTAATTATTCATAATACGATAAGACATACTAATTTGTTTAAAAATTCATTATAAATTAATCAGAAAAATTATGCAAATTACTATTTATGTATAAAGTCTTTTGGGTTATTAGCGTTACTATTTACCTTCGAACTTCTACCGTTGTTAACAAGTAATAAAGAAGATGATCAAGCGTTATCAATGAAAAATACTCTAATGCTTAAGGATGTATAATGTAAAACTCGAACCAATAAAATATTCTCGTAATTTTGAATCTGAGCTCAGTTAATTACTAAAAAAGCATGTTTCAAATTTGAAAGTGATTGAAAATTTTTAATGAAAGTTATAACAACATTTATTTAATACATATTCTTATAGAAAATGATTTGTTAAAGTGATTTTTGAACAATGTAGATAAAAAAATACTTCTGCCAATAGAAAAAAATTTGATTCCTTGCACAATTAAAAAAAAAAGATATATATTTGTTCAAAAAATAGAAATTTTATAAACCTTATCATAGAAAATATTAGAAATAGTAAAATGTTTTATAATATTTTAGCATAAGCGTAATAAAATATCGGTTATGAATATGCACATATGTATATATATATATATGTGTGTGTATGCACGTATAAATCTAACTAGCTATACATGTTGTAACGCGTTTCACGTTATAGTCCAGTCCGGGGGGACTTCAGACCGAATCGGAACCTATTAGAATTAAATTAAAATTAAATTAAAAATTAAAATTAAAAATCTGAATTAAAATAAATTGGGAGATTCGGAGCCGCGGCGTATTCATGGAGCCTTTGTCAGATTGAATCTATCGATTACGTCGTTGCAATAAAATAGATTGATTACACATTACCATATTTACAATTAATATTGATATTAACCCGATGAAATTGAGTGTACTGTGAGCTACAGAAGAGTACAGAAATACCTTGCACTAGAGAGGTTGAAAGTGCACCCCCGGTACTCTGGAACAAATAGACGAGTTTACCAAGTACCTCGTGTGATCGACCTTAGGATGCGCAGCTCGGAAAAACAGCACCCAAGCCGGTGAACACCCGAGGAAGAGAAACCCGGGACAACAACGAACGACATTATAGTGTCTCAAGTAAAAACAAAGTGAGTTATTATAAATAGGTTTAAAAGTCTAAACTTGTTAAATAAGCGGACGCTGCGCGTGCGTCGCAAGTGATTGTATGCAATGTGATTATAATTAATGAACTCGAATCTTTTTTAATTACGTTGTAGACGTTATTGAAAAGCTCTATAAGTTCTTTCCTTCCCCCTTTTCAAATATTTTTCACGCTCGTTTCCAAGTGAGCGTTTCCGATAACGCGCACTCCGTCGCCTCCTCAAGCACCACTAGGAAAAGGGGTTGCAATCTGCGTAACCGAGGTTAATAAGCGAGTACCTGTTATCCAAGTAAACATTTGTAATAACAAAATAAATTATTTTAACAGGCAAAAGTCCTTTTATAATATAAAAAATTGAATTAAATTATATGTTAATTCTTTTAATGAATTTTAATTAATGTCAAACAGTTTAAATTTTATAAAATATAATATTTAAAAAATAAATATTAATAAAAAATGAATTACTTTAAAATTGTAAACATTATGTTTATTTAAATTATTAATTACGTAAAATTAATTAAATTTCTATAGTCTGTCGCGTATGTAAAATTGCAAACGCATACGCGATGAATTAAATTGTACTCGCATCAGTAAACGAAGACGAAACATTGGGAAAGTGACATTGAGAGAATCGAACGGAGTCGCGAGTAAAGTGAAACCCGCGAGTAATAAGAACTTCCGAAATCGCCAAATTGCGAAAATTCAAAATCAAAGGCGACGATGAATACGCAGAGGTCAATCGAAAGACAATACCGGAAAAATCTGACAGAACGATAATAAAGCAGAGGCACCCGGAGGGAGAATTCGCGGATTTTGCAATTTCTCCATACAGCGGAAGTAATGAGTTAAATCAAAAAACACGTAGGGGGACTTCAAATTGGACTTCGACTTCAAATTCGACTTCGATTCGGTCTTGATCCGGGATTCGGTTCGGGTTCTTAATACTTATTACATTCTATTTTATACAATCGGGACTTAGTTTTCTTGACACGAAACAATTGATATTATCCATAAATATTAATTATACAATAAAATAAAAATATGCATCAATTATTATACTTTTAGTACAATAATTTTTTGTTTAGTAATATAAATAATAATTGCATTTCAATGATTTTTAGTACAATCAATTTATTGAGAAATCATTTATATAAGAAAAATTTTATGAAAAAATAAATAAATAAAGAATTTAAAATTCAAGGAAGGTAACACGAACCCTTCAAGGAATGAATATATTGAAAAAAAATTGCTAGCATCATGAGTTGTAGGTTAAATTCATTAATGGTGGTCAAAAATTAAACAACATAATGTATAACAGTAAACGAAAAAGCAGCACAAACCTTGATCGATGAATAAAACATAGGCGACGAAATATATAAACAAATCATGAAATGAAGCTGGGATTTCGGGTTATATTTTGAATTTAGTAATGTCAATATTAAAAAATAAAAAGTAACGTTGTCATGTTTTCTGTCTATTTTACGAAGAAATTTAATAAATAAATAAAATAAACAAATTCGTTATTTTTAAAAAATTTTTTAAATAAAATGATTTTGTTAATATTTTTCATTTAAATAACTAAAAAATGTGATGATTTTTATTATCTTATATTACAAGTTTATTATGTCCAAAATTTGTGACAATAAAATAATACAATGTATATAATTATATGGAAACAAATTTTAAAATAAAAATTATAATAAATGTTTATTTTATTTTAATTCGCATAATTTTATTCTGTAATTTTTCAAATTATGTAAAATAAAAATTTAGTTTTTACAGGTTATGAATAAGTATGTGTTCATGGTACATCCTTAATGCCAAGCGTAGAAATTAAATAAAAAATTAATAACTGATAGGAACTGAAAAGTACGAGCGAATCAGAAAATGATAATGTTAATAATTACTAGAGCTCTAAAACTACAATAAGGAAGAGCATGACTTATAATTTTATGGAAACTACTACGAATGAATTACAATAATAGAAAAAAACGTATTAATAGCAATTTATAAGTGTGATGTCGATGAATAATCACATAAAATATACGTTTGACAATTACATGTCAATGTTTCATAAAAATCATTCAATTTTGTATTTATAAAATACAATTATTTTTTGAAAACGTTAAAAATTTTTTACAAAAAAACTATAAATTATTATAAACCTAATATAATATAAATATTCAAACAATAAAAATATATTGTATTATTTCTATTGTGATGTCTCGGATTTATTATTACAACATTTACGTGAATCTTCCATTGTAGTTAACACAATTAATAATATATTATATATTTTATGTTATTTATTATATTAATGTTTAAGTTTAAAATTAGGGTATATTTAATTTTGTTTTTATATTATTAGTACTCTAGACTTCTTAAGTTGGCAGATTGCTCGTAGGTTTTAAAAGATTTTTATTTTGAAAACCGTTGTACTAAGATTTATCTAATTGCTTTTCTTTATTGAATAATTTTTTGTTAAATTACTTATAGGTTCGCGGAAATAAATGAAGATTTAGTAATTTAAGTTGAGAAATTAATATATTTTGGTTGAAGTTTAACAATACAATGACTTACAAAAAATTACAAATATAACTTACTTTAAAAAATGCGATTTCAACATTACTGTTATTTAAGTTTGGAGTATCTACTTAGACCAGTAGTTCTCAATAGATAGGTCCTCCATTCAGCTTATATAGTGGGGAAGCCGGCTATCATTGGTCCACATAATTTTGATAATATTAATTCTTTAAAACATTTATGGGATTATGAGCAATATTATCGTCGGACTTCTTTTACATTAATTAGAAGCACACATGTAATGGTCATAAAGGTTTTATTACCTGTAAAATTACAGTGAGGACCATTTTCATTTCCTTTTTAGTTCACATTACTTATATTTTTGGTAAATATTTAGAACACTTCTTGCTCGCGTGATCTTACCTCTAATTACCTAAATACAAAAAAATTATTTCCGCGCCTATTACAATCATTTCGTACATTGTTGAGCAAGTATTGATATATATTCTGCTTTTTGTAGCACGTTAACACATGTTTATATAGTTTTTTCTTCTTTAAAGATACATTGACCAATGTTTTTTAGTTAAACAGTTGTAATATTTGGCATTTTTTGAGACATAAAATTATAGCCTGTTATGGCTATAGCGTGTAACAGATAAATCCATATAAGGGCGATCACGCATTATTATTCTTGTTCTGGAACAAAATCCATTTTTAAATGAATTAATCTAGATTTGTGTAGGTTTAAAACCTTGACTTTATACTTTCGATTTATTATTTCTGTATTATTATTCGTTAATAGTGTTTATAATTTATAAAGACCTATATATTTGGGTGAGTGTATCCCTCTTCACGGTTCATTCATAAAGAGTATAGTATTTTCCACCTATAAATAAGCATTAAGTTTCCTATCGTAGTATTTTTTTTTATTTTTCTTTTGACTTCTTCATGTTTTTATTAACCATCTTTTGTGTTCTCCGTATTATTTTATTTATATCAATAATATATTTCGTATATTTATCGTTAGGTATTACATCATCAGTATTTCTTTTACTTATTGGTGCGTGAGCCAATTTTCCGAAAATACACTCGAAAATTAGTACTTTCATGTAAGTTGGTGTTATAATAGAAAGTTGCGCAAGAGATCAACGTATCCCAATAATATATTCTTTAACAACATGATACATCCTTTCAATGCTACTACTACTTTATTGGCGGTACATGAAGGTTGTCAATGTTTTAATTCAACAAAATCTTGTGATATTTTTTATTAATGAGAATATAAAATTGGTCCTTAGTCTATGAGTATTACTATAGGACAACTGTAAATATTTTTAACGTTGTTAAATAGTGTGGTAACAATGCTTTTCGAATCTTCAGTAATTTGTTATTGTATCACAAGTACTACTTGATATAATAACAAGTAATACTTGTGATGCAATAACAAATTTCTTTAAAAGATATTGGGTCATTAGAATATATTTGTTCTTCTTTTCAGTTTCTGGAAGTAGAAGTACAGTATTGAGGCTGATTCATATATTAAATCGATCATTCTCTTGACATTTATATCGAATATTGTGAATATCGAAAATCGAAGTGACCTTCTCTTGGTTTATGAATATACATAACTTAGTGTATTCTTCTTCGAAAGTTTTCTCTTGAATCCTTGCACTCTTATCTCTTGCTACTATAACTGCTATCGTATATTTTTTTGTTTTTAAATTTTACATTATCTTAATGTTTCCAGTTCTTGTTGCTCTTGTTGATAATAATTAATTTCTTTACATTAGTTCTACGGCGGCTGGACATAGTAGTTCGTTTTATTCTGCTACGTAATATGCTACATTATCTGTATATATAGTAACGTTATCCTTATTTCCTTGATGTTCTTAAAATTTGTATCCTTTGAAATTATGTCATATATTTCTACCGATCTTTCTTCGTAGTCATTATTGGTACCTAGACTTATTTCTTCTAGTTCATTTTCTATGACAAAATTTGTGTTTCTATTTTCCATTTCTATTCGGTCGTCCTTTTCTTCGATAAGTTTGATCTAGTCTGAAATTTTGTTATTGTGTATGTAGTTTCTTTAATTTTGGAAGGGGTATGTATGCCTCGGTAAGCATGTGTTTTCTTATGGTGAATTTCTTGATAAGGCGTTAGTCACTAAGTTAATTTTTCTTTCTTTACATTTAACTTTCTTGAATTTTTAAGTAAAATCTTTTTGATCTTGTAGAGTCTTTTAAGTTATCAATGTAAACTAGTGGTTTGTGATCTGTCTAAATCATAAAGTGTCTTCCGTATAATATATATCGCAATTGTGTTGTAGAAGCCATGGTCGTCAACATTTCCTTTTCTATTATCGATTAATTTAATTCCACGTTTTTTAAATTTCTCAAGTAAAAAACTGTAGGAATTTCTCGGCCAGTATTATATTTTTATCCTATCAATACACCTATTTCATATTCGGTGTATCTGTATTGAAAATGAATTCTTTTTTAAAGTTTGAGTACACTAATATAGGTTCATTTATTAATTGAGTTTTTAAGTGATTCAACGCTTTTTGTTGTTTGTCTTTCCATTTAAGTTTTAAATCAATATTTAACAATATTGTCAATGGTTTTGCATGTTTTGCGAAGTTTTTTATGAATTTACAGTAATACACAACGAATCTTAAGAATTGTTTGACATTTTTCGAATTTTTTGGTCGTCCAAAATCTCGTATTGCTACAGTTTTGCTTTTATCAGGGCGAACGCCATAAACAGTGATTTTATGCTCTAAATATGTAATTAATTATGTAATTAAGTCCTGGTAGAATCAGCATTTTTCTGATGCAAATTTCAGATTTTCCTTATGTAATATTTTCATTATTGTTCCTAAGTTTTCATCCTGTTTATCTAACGTTTTCTTGAAGATCATATAGTCATCTGCATAAATGAATACTGCGCGTCTTTGTAAACTAATTGTTCATGCATGCAATAATATAGAAAGAGGTGATCTGGGATGTAACGATACGGGAAAATAAATCAAGATAATTGAGCATAAGAATAACAAAATAATTTATTTGCTCCGCGTGACAACGACATAAAAAACCCTCTCGGGGCGAGGGAAAAAGCCAACGATATTCGCAATACAATGTACTTAGCTGGGAAGTATACAATGTTGGAGGAGCACAGGAGACAATCCTGTTCGCTCGGCGTCCTCCGCTTCGAGTGACGCCACGCAGAACGTAGACGCGTAGACGCTCGGACGCTGGTTGTCGGCCGCTTCAGCTTGTGATCGCCTCTTTCGTCGTGGTGGATTGCCGAAATGGGCAGGAGTCGCCGCTGCGGGCGATATTCCGCGGTATCCCTTGAAGGTGTTAATTCGCACCACACTGTCACTGCGAGGACACGCGAATTCTCTTAATTCGCGCGACGTCGGAAGATGCCGTTGGATCACTCGAATTATGCGAGAAAGCAAGCTCTTGCGAGAAAAGGCGACCGGGGTCAACTGGCCACGCCGGCGCGCGGAGGTCAGGGGTCTTCCGGGTTCGAGAAGATTCGGACCCCCATAAAATTAGGGCCCGCCCTCGCCAAGATTTTCTATAAACGCGGTTTCTCTTGCCGTCGGCAAGAGAAAGTCCCAAACACTAATAAGTGCTAAAAGCTGTTTTTATTTTATCGGCTGCCCATATTGGTACTTTATGAAATTCTGATGCTAAGTTTAATATTGAAAATAACATGATCCTCCTAAGCTATCAATAATGACGCTAATATTCGGAATTAGATATACGTCACTTACGGTCTTTGCATTGAGGTCTTAAAAGAGATATTGTTTTAAATTTATTGGTACTGCATCTAAAGTTTCGATTTGATGTTCCGCTACGTGAATTTATTATAGTTTGTTGATTTTAATTTTAAACTACGATTTGAGGTGGAGCGTACATAATTTATCGAATGTCGGGAATTTTTCAATGTTTGACTATTTTTCCGTCCTTTGACTTTGTCGTTTATTACGTGATGCTAAAAATTTTTTTTTAAAACTTATTTTTTAATATATTGTTAATTTGTGGTGACCCCGCGGTCACAAATAATCGCGGAGCCCCGAAAGCGCGCTGCAGTAAGGCTCGGGCCCTCTAGCCCCTCCACTGCCGCGCAGCCGTTGAGGACTGGAACGGCTCCCCCGCGTAACTCGACAGTCACTCCACCATTAGCCCGTGCGTCACTCGTCTACGTTCCCGCTGCTGCCAATCTCGCACAAGGGATAAATAAGGGTGCGCGCCCCCGATCGAAACAGTCAGATTCACCTCGAATGGTCTTGATTATGTGTCTTGTTTACTCCCTGGTCTCGCTGTGTTTGAGTCACCTTGCGCAGTTTTCTTCGAAGATACAAGCCAGGGCAGCTGTAGGTGTCGTTCCTAATATACCTTGAAGAATATCGCGACTTGCAACGAGGGTGTCGCCCCTAAGCCATCTTGGGGCGACGCGCTTCGAGTATTATCCGCAACTCCTTCCTGCCCCGATTAATTAATAATAATTTGTTCACGTATTTTTTTTATGATTTTATGTATTTTTGTATTTTATTACATGTTCTTGTCTATTTTAGATATATATAAGATATACATAAACATAATACATATATATATGTATTATGTTTATGTGTATGTAAGTAATAAATAATCACCCCGTGCATCGCGCAAGTATGTATATGTGTGATTTTAATGTGCTGTGTATGTTTATATATTATGAATGTATTGTATGGAAACCGTATATGTTGATAGCATGCCTATGTGAATCTGCGTGTGAGCAAGAGAGAACCGCGAGTGTATAACAAATGTTTTGCATGTTGATGAATGATGTTTTTCGCGTATGCGTAGAGGAATGTTCACGAAATTGATAACCAGTGTCTGTAGTATGTATCGTGGCCCGCGAATTATTCCGTGTACGACGCAAACCTCGCTATTATTTTTAAATAATTATTCTATGTAACGCGATTTATATTTATTTTTTTTTGATTAATTAAAGTTTAATTTTTTTCGTATAAAAATAGAAATTATCAATTCATCAAACCTCACTCTAACCGATTTCCCTCGGACGGACCTAGACGCCGGGGAACGAATCTCAGCGCGATCGAACTTTCCATCACAAATTTATGTTGTTTTATTATATAAAAACAATGCAACATTACATTATAGAACATTTTAAGTACGTTACTTTTATTTATACAATCAAATATTTGTATTAATCATTATATTTGATAAAATTTCATATTTTTCTTATTACATCTGTTAAAGACTCATTATTGTGTACACATGATTACACAATATGACAGCTATGATTGAAATAATGTACAAAAAGTTTGAGCTTGGATCAACAACTCGTCAATGTTAGTATCATCAGAGTTTCAACTTCTAATATTGACGAATTATCCATCACACTGGTCCCCAGAAAATTTGACAATATTGGTTGTTAGGTACGGAACTGGGAGACTACTCCTAGTAGGCGTGCGTCCAAGATGCGGGGACGCCCGCAGTTATTTGGGACCTATAAAATGCGCAAATTTGTTGGTGTGCGCTTGGTCAAGTAGAGCAACAAAGCTCGAAGGGACGCACGTGTAGCCTCGCCGTTTTGAGTGAACGGGGTGGGTGCATACGGGAAGAACAAGGATGTGTGTCGGATGCGACGGTGCCGTCGGATGCCCTTTTTATCACCTATGCTGCATGATTTCGGCCGATCTGCTTGCTCTCTCTCTCTCTCTCTTTCTCTCTCTTTCACTCCCTATCTCACTTCTCTCTCTCGCTCTTGCTCACGCGTATGCTTACTCTCCCAAGTTTTCCCTCTCTCCCTCTCTCTCTTTCTCAGGGTAATCCAGCCCGTCTCGCTGCGTATTCAATATTGTTGAATTGTAAAAAAGAACGAGTGTGAATGAGTAATTTGTACAGGCTTTTTCTCTCCCGGCCAGCGGAAAGTTTTTTATACCGAGGAAATGAGAAAGTGTACGTAAATTGTGTGAGAGTTACGCGATTTCGGAAGGCGAAAATTCGAGAAATCGAGCCGTTAAAGACGATAAGCGCGGCGGCTCTTGTTCCGGGAAAAACAAGGGAAAATCGGACGACGGAGGGCGGCGCTTGTGGCCCAGTGCGTATGAAATCTTGTACGGCGGCTCAGATGCGTCTGAGCAACGAGCGAGTGATTTTGTTATTGTAAAAAATAAATAATTGAGCTTGCCACTGAATCAGAGGTTTTCTTTTTGAACCCCCATCACCCAATCCCAAAGTCCTTCAAATTACATTGGTCGTAAGCCGTGTTTCACCCTTTTTATCTGCAGTTTATAAGATGTTATAAAACTATTGCATATTATAAACTAACATGTTTTTTCTATCCTTTTTTAACTTAAAATATTGTTTACTTTTCATTTCTTTTGTAAAGCTACTTATTATTATTTGGTATTGGCTAACAAAAAAGTTTAAATTTAATTTTCTCTCCTTTCGCTAACAAGTATTTTTCGAATTTTTAAAAATAAACTCATGTTTAATATTTAAACTCAACATTCAGTTATATAGATGGCAAAGTATTTTTTCTACTACGAAGGAAAAGACAAGAGGGTTAGTAAACTGCTTTTTTCATCTAACAGTGGGTGTTTAAGAAAAACTGTCAAAATATTACTGAATAATTCAAAATAATAGTCCAAACGATACGCTATTTAGTATTTATTAAAATTTTATTGTGACATGTTGTTTCGAATTAACAAGACTTGAACGTCGTGCTAACCGGTGAAGATGAAAATAGTCAACAGAAAATTGATTATTTAATTTTTATGTTCTCCAATTGTGTAACAGAGCGAGCTATTCAACTTCGGTCAGTTTGTGACTAGACTTGTCTAAATTCTACTTATTTCAATTGAAGCATATGTGAATTCATTTTTTATTAAACATTATTAATTAAATTATATTTAATCTCTATTAGTTAAAAGAAATTTATATAATTTAATTAATTTCTGTAGTATTGAGTTTGTGAAATAATTGATGCTTAAAATTAAATTTAAGATAAACTGTTGTGATGTAATCATTTTTTTATTTCATCCCCACCTTTTTCGTCTCTTTACTTATTGACGTTTTATTTTTTGTGAAAAAAAAATTTATAAAATTTATCCTTAAATATTCCATCATTTTTAAACATATGCTAATATATTTTAAAATACTTCAAACAATGGAATCATCACATAATGCATAGTCTTATACATTTCTCACTTAAATTTTTGAAAGTAATTGAAAACATTTTTTTAATCCAAATGGTAATTTTTTGTGATAAGTTAAAACTAAAATAATTAAAAATGAAAAGGAGTGAATGAGGGAAAAGCTACTGAGTTGTAAATAAAACACCTAATTTTGTACAAGAATAAACAATAAATTTATTGGACGTGGTCTCCTTGCTAATCAGGAGAAAAGTACTCGATACTCCGATTAAAAATGAATACAAAAGTTTACAAGTGCCGTGCACTGTACGCGCAAAAATTTCGGCATTACTCGCAGGCGCACTTTCGACGAATCATGGCTCCCAGTGAAGGCGGTAGTGGACGGGGAGAGTCAGGGGTGCAGACAGGTGTTCGTTGAGATCTACCTAGGAATCGATCGCCAAGTACTGCATGGAAAAAGAGCGATAACATTTTGTCTCGACACTCTGGATCCACCAGAGAAGTTATCGCACAGAAGTACTCAAACTCAAACAAAACGTATGCACGCAATCACAAATTACAAATCCAAGTACAAAATAATAAGCGAAATATCGAGGTTTTATGCGAACGGTTACATGAGAAAATTTGGAAAAGAATAAAGAAGGTGCCCCGCATGGGACCATGGATGTCAGGTTTATTCCGGGTCCGCCCTATCCCTAATTTAAATGCAGTTTTCACCCGCTTCCTCTTTTTCAGTGATGGTAAACGAAAATGCACCGTACAGTAATATTTATATAATATTTATATATATAATATTCATATATGTTTTAAAAATTTTTCAATATTATTTTAACTTAAAATTTAAGGAACTTTTAATTCCTTTGATAAAATGCATATAACATAGACTATCTAAAATAAAAAACTAGTTATAGTTGATAAATTTTAAGAAATTTATTGTAAAAATATAATGAAAAATTTAGTAATTGAAAAATGAAATTATACATAATATATAAGAAAAAGAAACAAAACTTAGTTATCACTTTAAAATTAAGTTAAAATAATAAAAATTATTACTTGTCTAAGTGCGTGAATACCAGTATCAAAATCGGGAAAGACAATGCTGCCGTATTTAATTATACGTGGAAGAGGTCGAACTTTGAATACAATCTCTGTAATAACACCAAGTGTACCTTCACTACCTAATATTAAATGATCAAAATTGGGACCACAAGAAGCTCGTGGTACTTGTATTTTATTTTCTAGAGTAATTTCAGGTTCTTCTATACGTCCTGTAACCATGCGTACGCGTATTACCAAGTCTTCAATGTTACCGTACACATTTTTTTTCATTCCACTTGCTCGTGTTGCCACCCAACCACCAAAACTATAATAAGTACATATTAAACCAAATTATTTATTTTATTTTTTTTTTTAATTTTATATAAAATCTACTAAAATCATACTATAAACAATAAATTATATATAATTTATAATGACTCGTACATATTAGGAAAGAAATTTTTAATGTATTTTTTATTTTTTTTTAAAATTATTTGTATATATTAAAAACAAATTCTTTCTATATAAATTTTATAATATTAGAGATAGAATATAACTTTGAGAATTTATCTGTTTCTGAATATTTATATAAAAACTGAGTCCAATATTTGTTACAAATTATTTTCTATTTAAAGGATTGATCTATTTTCTATAATTCAAAAAATTTATATATTATATTTCAAAAATAATTTGTACTCCTTTTAGGTTCAGACAAAACAACTGAATTAGTGATAAGTTTCTGAATATAATAAAATATTCTGTATGGATTAGTACAAGAAATAATTGGAAATAATTTATTTCAATATATTAAAATAACTGTAAATTTTATATTGAGTTGGTGATGGAGATTGAAGGATGATGGAAATAAAAAACTCCTTTTGTAGACAAGCTACAATATCGAACACTTTATTCACCACAGAACACAATTTTATAATCGCACAGTACTGCGGTGTCAGAGCGTCTGACTTAACAATAATTCCTCACGCGTAATTAGGCCGCTAAACTTGGCCCCACCACTTACGACTCGATTTTCATTTGTTTTTTCTCCAAATCAAGGGACGGTTGGTCTAATAGTTTCAATCGTTACAGCATCTCGAACTTTCCGATTTTTTTCAGGCCTCCGCGTCTTGGTACATACACACTTCAAGCATTACCCTTGACGTAAAAAATTTTCGGCTTGCCGGCGGAAGAAAAAGCCAAAACAATCTATGCGCATCATCCTCCTGAATTTATATAATATAATATAAAACGACGTTACGTCTTCGTCTCCCGAAAATTTCAGAAAAGGCGAGAAAAGATATCGTGTTATGCAACGCGAAAGGGACAGAGAGAGAGAGATCGAGAGAGAGAAAATAAGAGCACTAGAGCAAGAGAGAGAGATAGAGAGGTTGTAGGGCTCGGCCGAGTCATGCTGGCGAGATAGAGAGAGAAAGAGAGAGAGAGTAGATGGAGACGTCACGAGTGCTCTTTCCGCTCATGCATACACATTATTCACGCATACCAACACCCCTCCCCGTTCACACAGACAGCGAAGCTACGCGTGTGTCCTAATGAGCTTCCAGCTCCACATAGTCAAGCACACAGCCAAAATTGCGCATTTTAATAACTCTTTTCAATTGTGTATCGCGGGCGTCCTAGCATCTTGAATACACACTTGACTGTGAATCAAACTTCCAGTTCCGTCCCTAACAATAGCCTTTGAAATTACTGATGATTTATAAGATCTTTATCGAGTAGTAGTAGTAGTAGTAATAAAATCAATTGGGCCAACAATAGCCTCCATTCGAGAACATGTCGACCTTAGACACGTTCAGATCTAAACGCTTTGTACGCTAATCTTCCTCATCCAATCATAATCCAAAAAAAAAACAATATTATTACGGTAGTAGAGCTAATCAAAGTAAATAAGGCTATGTGTTACATAGTGTTTAAACACCCTATTATCATCATACTAAACTCAGCATTGGTCCATACTGGTGATTAACCAGGTCACTTTTCTCATCTGCTCCGGGAAGCTAGGGGAGCATTGCCACTGAAGTCGCTAATATCATTCATCCCCAACTGCCACTTTGATGCCCAAAAGAATCCCGATTAGCAGGCCACATCAGCCCACATGAATACCACGAAGAACAGTTCAACCATACGCATGCATCAGGAACCTTATCCTGTTCCTGATATCCATCGTAACGGCAAGGGAGTATTTTTAACCCCGGAGACAGTCAGCATCACTCTTCCCTAGCTATCCTTCGGCTATAAGAATCCGATAGGCTGCCTGCATATTTATATATTATTGCATATTTACCATGCATTATAGGATTGATAAGATAGGACTTTCCTTCCAGTAATAAAAAACATGTTCTTGTTTGCCGTAACATTCCTAGAACTGAGTAAGTTCCAGATCCAGTTTATGAAAGGATCACCTCTTGTGTCTAATGCCTTTAATATAGCTTTCCGTGGAGTGAAGTCAAACATACCATTCATAACCACCATTGTAGCCATAACCATGCCTCGATTTTCCATACATTTTATATGAAAATAACAGAATAACAGTTTCCGCCAGCGTCGTATTCACATTGTTTCCTTTTAGTAGCCATGTTGTCTGTGGTACAATGACTTATCCGTTAGTATTTTATACCTGATGCATTTATTCAACAATCTTTCCATTGTTTTAAGTATAAAAGATGTGAGACGAATATGCCTGAAATCCTTGGGATAGTCATGCTGTGTTCTGATTGGTTTTAGCAGGAATACAATACTGAATATCCTTAAAAGTGTCGGTATATAACCAGACGTGAAAACCCATCATCACTTTGCGTAGTGATTTCATATGCTTTTGTGCGCTAATCCTCCTCACCCAATAAAAACCCACAAAAAAAATACCTCTACGGTGGAGGGCTGGCAAAAGTAGATAACGTGCTAGCGTTCAAGCAATTTTAAAAAAGTTATATGCCAAATGATTTTCAGTGATTTACAATATCCTATCAAAATCTCCCAAAACAACAATAAATATAATACATATTGGTACGTCTCAGACTGTAATTAATAAATAAATGAATAATTAAGATACTTGTTAATTTAATAATTATTTGTTTATTTAATATTTTAGTTAGTTTACAATTTTAATATACTATTGTTAATATTTTCCATGAGAATAATATAATAAAATAGAGTCGTTACAAAATATTACAATGATTAATCAATAGTTTTTTAATATTATTTATGTAATACTTATTTGCAGCGATTGTAACTTAGAAATTGTTCGTCCGAAAGAACGATGTGAGCAGTTTCTTAGAGGCAGCAGTCTGTCACCACTCCAGATTTTCAGGATTGGAAAGTCCTTAATACTTGAATTACAATATACTAGTTCCAGAAGTAAAAAGTACTTTCTTCTTATTTTCTCTATCTTTTATATCATGTTATGTATCTAAAATGTCATGATTATATTTATTCTTCGATAATTGAATCGCGACATTTTCTCCTGGATTCGCCCTAGCCAAAACGGTCAAAGCGCTTCGGAATTATCAATAAAGAAAAGCGAGTTAATTAATATGGAACTTTTTATTATATCTCTTAATGAACGAGAGAGAAAGCGAGGTTGACGTGTGTTACAAAGACTCGTGTCGCGAAAAAAAAACTAAGTCCCGATTGTATAATAAATGGTAATGAATATTAAAGAAAACCCGAACCGGAACGCGAAGTAGCCATCGCGATGCGAGGAAGCAACCTCGAAGCGAAGTAAGCTCGGACCCAAGTCAAATCGAAGTGTCTATCGTCTTGATTTTGTTTCTGCATATTACCTTCACCGGATGAGAGATCACAAGCTCCGCAGATTCCTTATCCGGGATTTGCGATTTTCACAACCGCTCGAATAGTGCTCGATCAGCTAATTCTTCTACTGTCCCACGGCTGTGCCTTGTGTTTGCTTTCTTGCAGAGGCACGTAACGTTACAAAAATTCGAAACTAAGCGTTCTTATTACTCGCCCGACGCATGTTATCTTCCGATTTCCCAGGGTTCGTCACGTATGCGGAATGCACATAGTAATATTACATACGTGACAATCATTAGCAATTATATTTCTTCCATGTTACTTCTCAACCTCGGTCCATAGGTGTATGAGTTGAGCCGATCATATAATTTTTGTTATGATCATGCTCTTTCGTAGTCTTCTGTTATCTCATGATGAAATAGAATTTTTTATTTCCTATTTTATTTCTAACTTATGGTTCGTACCCACGTACTATTGGTAGACTTGAACTTTTCCACAATCGGTAGTTTTGGATAATGATGAAACAGTGTTTTTTCTATACTATATTTTTTGATTTCGGTTACAATTCTAGGTCAAGAATTTAACTAGTTTCATAACACAGAAGTCTTGGAATTTGATGAGGAAATGTAGTTTAAATTATCGGGATGTTCCAACATAATGACTTTATTGAAAAAATTATACGGACTAAGTAATTGTTAGATAAAATACGGATATATTTTGCATACACACTGATAAAGGCAATAATACTGTTGTTATGAATAAGTTGGACTATAAAGTGTATATATACCCTATTAGATAAAAAAAATTTAGAAAATTGCTAATCAAAATCCTATTAGTAGACTAAAATTCAACGTATAAAATATTGTTTATAATCTAAACAAATATGAATATCTTTGTAAAAACTATAACATTTTTAAGATGTGCTAATCGCACATGACTTTAGCCGAAGCATACGGAATCCCAAAAATCCACAAACAAAACAAGTCGTTGAAACCCATCATCTCCAAATTCAATTTTCTGAGGTATTTTTTCAAAAATATTATTAACAGCGTTTAAAATGAATTATACAGGCACAATAAATAATCTATAAAGCCTTAATTGATTGACATTGATATTCTTTATTAAAAAAATAAAGAAAATCGTCATCCAGATAATCGTATGTTAAGTTTTATTGATGTAAAGTCTTTGTTTACAAACGTCAAGAAAAAGCTTGTAATACAAATACAAAACAGACACATTTCTCATATATATATATAATGGTTGCAAAATTCTGCTTAATGAAATTATAGCTTTAACTAAATTTCTTTTTGATAAATCATATTTTTCTTGGTGGTGCCATTTATCCATGAATTTCTGAAATTTCGATTAGCGCTCCAATCTCCCCCATTTTTGAGACATAGTAATGGAAGATTTAGAAAGGAAATATTTCAATATTCTCAAACAACAATTAACTACTCCAAAATAAACGCATTTACTAACACAAAAATCAAACTAACAGGAATTCGATAATACAAATTTACTCGTAAAATAACAAACATATGGTCGACTGGGACAATATCAAAATCCTATATAAAAAGCAGAATTATAAAAAGCGTCAAATGTTACATTTACATGAACCCATATATAGAAAATAGACAGTAATACATACATGTCTTAAATACACAGTAAAAACATCTGACCAAACCAATGACGAAATATATAGCTGACTGTATATAAAAAAACGTAAACATTCCTTTAGTACATTTAAACTTGACACCGTGTCAAGGCAAATTAACCGTAAGTAACTTCCAAAACATTGTACCAAGATAAATATGTAAAACTTATACTATCGTATGTACTATTCTATATATTTATATTCTAATTGTTTAAGTTAATGTACATCTATCATATTATAATAAAGATCTGACGAAAACAAGAGTTTTCTGGTCGAAACATCGACGACGAATATATATGGTCTGTCTATGAAGTATGGATTTTTTTTTCATTTGGTGAATATTAATTTGGAAGAGGTCTTAAAATGTAGAGGAAAGTTTTTCCATTTGTACCTTTTTTTAGTTTTTTCGTTTATTAGATGCAGCAGGATTTTACTTCGTGAGAAGGGTATTTTTTTATTTTTGAACACGGCATGCTGAAGCGATTAATGGAAAAATGCTACGTGAGAATGTTTTATTTAATGATTATAAAAAAAGAGAAAAAACTTACCTTTTTTATGAAATAGAATTTATTATTGAACCTAGAAACAGTTTGAAACAAAAATTTTAAATTCTTGAAAATAATTTCCTCTTACATCAACACATTTATGAAGGCGAATTTTTCATGTCTCTAAAACTCCTCAGTTTTGATATTTTCGCATAAATTTTTCATATTTTTAATTTTTTTTGCACTATATTATACACCGTAAATCGCGTTAAATTTAGTTTTTTCATGATTGCTCAAACTGTTAATCGTTCGTCCTAATTTAAAAATTTTAGCACGCCGCAGGTGTTTGAAGCGTTTCAAGAAATTTTTCGGCGCCCAGATAGAAACTTGTCAATTATCTTTTCCCGGCCCTCTTTAAAACCTCTATGCCATTTTTCACAGTGCGATATTGTCATACAATTATGTTCATAAGCTTATTGTAACATTTTAAATGTTTCCGCACTACTTTTTTTAAGGTGTAAACTAAATTTTATAAAAAACTGAAAAACATTCTTGGTAAAAATAAAATCCTGTTATTTCAATTATCGACAAATCAAAAAAAGGGACGGACAAATGGAAAAATCTTTCCTCTATATTTTAAAACCTCTTCCAAATCACTTCAACTAATCGCAAAATGAAAAAAAAACTCGATACTTCGTGTACAGACCATGTATAAGTGTATTATTTCTCACGCCCATTAGGAATTTAATTATCATTTACTAATTCATCGTTTTAGGATTTACCAATAAGCCGACAGTTTTGGTTTGAAACATGATCAGGCTTAAGGCATATTGTATGAAACTAGTAATCATATTACCCTAAGCCATAAGATGAGTAATTATAGTCAGACATGAAGACCCCATCAGAATCTCTTCAGTCCGCTCACATCTTCTTCAACTGAATCATGGTCATGGTGACGTCAATGAACTTCTCCTTGATTGCATTCTGGTAACTTGTTCTATTTTCCTTGTTTAGTACATCCATGTTTATATCAACTAAAAATTCAATGAACCTATCGCGTTTGTTATTTGTATCGGAACTGTTCTACACAATGTATCGGACATTCGTGTCATAAACTAAAATAAGGTGTAGCCCCCAAGTACTCAATAAGGGCAGTTATATTCTATAGTCTACATCGGAATTGTCAAAGGGATGGTAGTTTGCTGGTACCATGATTTTGTCACCTTTCTGAAGTCATCCACGTTGTGTATAATTGTAGCCATTAGGTCTCGACTACAATACTCCGGAACCTTGTCAGCTCAAATATTTTATGATAAAACATACTCTGTCCAATTCCCTAATACCGATAAATTGTAAACTTAGAATATTCGAATTTGACATATCGACGAGACAAATCGTGCTATAATTCTACATTCGAATATATTAAGGTATGAACAAACTTTTATAATTTATAATTAATGTAATATATTATGTTTATAATTGTGTAAATTTACTAATAAACAGAGGCCTGAAGAAGACAATGAAAGTTGATCGAAACGTTGCCTTAAAACATCGTAAAAAAGTGTTTTCAATCTTATCCACACCCATAAGGAACTTTACATTTTTAAGACTTTTATAAAATAATTTCAGAAGTCCAATCATTCTTCAATAGTAATAAATAGGAAAAATGTATCGAAAAATTAACTCGAAGAAAATTAAACTTAGCTACATTATAGTATGACATCCAAAACTTCGACTTCCGTCAAACCCTGATAATTGATCAAATTCTCTAGACAAGAATGGCAAAGATTATTAATAAAGAAAAGGGCATCTTCTTATCCCAACTCAGCATGAAGGGAGCTATGGTGGGAGTAGAATTAAAAGATTATAAAATCCATGCAAAACGAAGGATATCAGCTTTTGGTCTTTTGAAAATCAGCTGAAATAATTAGTCCACTAAATACTCTCAAAATTTGTACTAGTATCAATTTTTAGTTCTTCAACACAAGCATTCGTTCAAAACAACAACCGAGATCTCCAGATCCGAATACTTTGAAGTGATAACAGCACTCTGCTTACTGCAATTCTTGACCCAAGTCGGCCTTTCAGATATTAGAGAACTCTAAAGGTCATCTCATCGGTAAAACAACTCGAAATCTTTATTCAAGTAAACCGTAATAATTATAATCGTTATTTTTAAGTTAGCGTTCGAACTTTAAATAATTCTAATTTTATTCTTTATTCTTACTTGCCTCAATCAAACAATAATTAAAGCGTTCAATTTATATTGTAAATTGTTATAATTTATAAATAGTCACCGAATAAAGGAAATTTTTTCAATTATACAAATAAAATATTTTTTTTAATCCTGAGACATAATACCAGAAAATGGTAGATGGATGCAGCTCATAAAAAATCTATGAGTACGTTACTCTGCCTAGGAAACGAATATTCAATAATATACCAGTCAATATAGCGCCATACATCAAATCACCTAACGATTCAGTCACCTGTTTATTTTTACTAATATAGCCATTTTATAAGTTTTTGTTCCAAATTCGTTACTGATTCTTCTATATCTAATAAGCGATAACATGTACTTAACAAACTACTTTGTTTCAATTGCCTTAGTAGTTTTCATTGATCTAATAACTTTTTTAAAAGGCAGATGCTTAGTTTGTCAGACCAAATATAACACAAAGTTACATCAGGATTTTTCTACCTCATTCGTAGCTCAGTCTTCTCTCTCGACATCCATGAAGTCGATACTGATATTAATTTTAACCAGAATTATTTTATTGCAACTGTATACTATTTTACATTGCTAAAATTATATTTTTGGTGACTGCATTAGTTATTCTACGATTTTTGAGAGACAAATCAGTAAATATATGGGCTCTATTAGATTCAGGATTAGAAGGCTTTACCTCCGAACATTTTGTGAACTTATTAAATTTCGGGTCTGTAATGTTAATGTGATTATGTTAGGGGTTGGAGTATCTATCACAACTGTAGCATAACTCAAGCAAGTTTAATAATCAATTCAGGTGTAGAGTCTACATTTAATTTATATATTTCCGACTTTGTGTTGAAAAAAATAGCTTCTTTTATTCCATCAACTGATTGGCCTCATATTAAGGGATTATAATTAATCGAATCATTTTCTCATTACAGCAGGCGAATTAATTGTATACTTAAATCCGATGTCTTCAGTCCAGTAGTTGAAGCAAATATTTATGGTAAATTGGAAGACTTCGATGCTAATTTAAACGATTTTTGGATGGGTACTAATAGAATCTATGCCTGTTGAAAACAAAATAAATTGTTTGACATTTAAGACTTATATGTCAGTAGACCATGATCTCTCGCTATTTTCTAATTTTGAGATTTATAAGAGATAAAGTTAAACAAAATTCTTTGATAGTGAACAAAATAAACAAAAAACCTGAAGAACAAGAATGTTAAAATCATTTTAAAACTACTAACATTCGAGATTCAAGTAGATGATTCGTGGTTCAGTAATCATTTATTTAAAGACTAGATTTTTACAATATTTTTATGAGCGCTATTAACGACTTACTTCGTTTACGCTTACATCATTAGTTCATCATGAAACTGCAACAGTACAGAAATACGAGAATCTTAATCATATATCTCGTATGTCTATGTTACGAGAATACCCAATTATCCAATGTACGTCATCTTTCAGTAGTTAAAAAAAATATAGAATAACAAAAATTCGAGTAGCCGACAATGCTTTTCAACGAGAAATATCCTTGAAATATGTTTTCGTAATAGTTCCAAATTACAGATAAATATACTGGAAGTAATAATTAAGTGGAGATTCTTCAAATATACTTGCAATGAGACGTGCTCATAGATAGAAGTTTCGGTGCGGCTACATGTGGCTACTCGGGACTTCTGGTGTGTGGAGATTACCATGTTAATGTGCACGTTGGCACACGCCGGATCACCACCATCGTATCTCTGCCAAAAATGAACTGTGTTGGATAACATTTTGTGACCAACTACTAAATCTTATCTCAATGTCAGTTCCACGATGGTTTGAAACAATTGGCGATTTTGAAACAATCCAAAAGATTTTAACAAGATACAGAATTTGTTTTACTACATTTATATTTTTTAAAACCGTTGAAAAACTGAAATCATATGGTAAACTCAGCTGAAAATAGCTTTATAAGTATTCGCATAATTTAATTACAAATATTTCGTAAAACTAGTAATTTGATTCAGATGAAACTTTGTACAAATAAAGTACATTTTAATCACATTAGTTTCTCAAAATTAGAATTCTAAATATTAAAAAATGATAAAATTTCAAATTTTTTAATTAATTTACAAATTTTCCGATTTTCTAAAAATTTCTTTGCTTCTAATTTTCTGATAGGTTTAAATCAAAATGAATTTTCTTCATAATTATATTAGGTATAATTTGTCAATTGATATTATAGTGTAATAAATAACAGCATTTTCTCTTTTAACAAAAAAAAAATAAAAAAATGCATTTTTTCATTAAAATTGTTAATAAAAAAACTGAATATTTTTTATTGCATTTTAGATAATTCGAATCTACTGTTTTTTATGATTTTAGAAATACATATCTACTTGCTTTCTTATCATGACCTAAAAAGTGCTCTATTGCTTGGTCTATTTTATTAGATGCTTTTATCATTCTTTTGTTCGATTCAAATAAGACCGTACTTAATCATTTTTACAAAAAATATTTGAATTAATTGTTAATATTTAGAATTTATAATAGTATTTAGAATTAAGATATTCAATTGATTTTTTATGAATTAATATATTTTAAACATTTATCTTTGAATGTAATATACTACACATTTATTACATGTACATGAACATTTATTATAGAGAAATCATTTTCTTAATACCATTAGGAATTTAGCATAAAATATTTATTGTATTATTTTTTTTTATTTATTGAAATAGTTTTCATTGAAAAAATTAACAAGTACGTAAAACACATCTGTTATAATATTTTTTTTTTTTATTATTTTTGAATATAGGTAATAAAAACGTTCTTTCAGCGATACATTATTTCTTATTTATGATGGACAAGCTAAATGAGACAAAGACTTTTTTATATTAACAAGGTTTCGTTACATAATTTAGTATCATCTGGTTTACTTTATCAAAGTTACAAATTATGTCGTTTACAAATTACATCTAATATTCATGTATTTATCTAATAACACTATTTGCTCTAGACAAAATGTTACTTAAACGTGATAGATTAGTACCGACACGTTCTTGTCCTTCATTTTTTGCTAAAAATTATAGATTATAAATATATCAATATTTAATTAATATTTACCTAGAAAACTCATAGGAATCGGGCTCATGCCCGGAAGTAAGCCCTCGAAGTCGTAATTCTCGTTCCAAATCTTGACCAATGATACCGGCTTCACAACAAGCAAGTAAATTTTCCGAATCAATCCAAAGTATTCGATTCATTTGAGATGTATCAAGGCTGATAATAGTGCGTTTTTCATATTCTGGACAATTAGCTGCACCACTCACTGATGTACCACCACCAAAAGGTATGCACACAATTCCATATTTTTGACATATTTGTACTATCCATAATACATCTTTATGACTTTCTATGTATCAATAGTATATTTTCTTTGTTAAAATTATCAACTTATTAAACTCTAATTAATGAAAAATATTATCAATAATGTAAATAAATATTATAAAAATATCCTTATGAGTGTTTGTATAATCGAATAATAAAATTGATATATTAGTTATTACGTCGACACTCCACCGATTACATTTATCATCGTTACCAACTTCCTACAGAAGATATACAATAAAACTTTTAAGTTTACAAAGTACAAATGTTGGATATTTGAGTTAGAAAAGGTAATCAATAAAATAATTTAACAAAGAGTTGCTGCAGTTCATTCTTCTATCAGTATAATCCGACTGCTGCAACTTAAAGATTCTCTATTTTCCCTATACTTCAAAAGGAATCAAGAAGACTGGTAAATATTCAAGCAGAGGTTAAGGTCTATAGTTATCAATAATCTATTTTCGTCTATTGTCGTGAAGATTTAGTGCTTATTAAATTGTTTTGAACCCAATTTTTTGAAGTTAATAATAATTCTTCAATTCTTGGAAGACAACTTTATGGATTTTTAAAACATCCATTCTTTTTGTGATGATAAGTGAATTATATAGATTCACTTATCAACTGGAATTTTTTATGAACTTTCCACCATCAAACGCTAACATAACTAATTACCTATTATAATGTACTTCTCAATGCTGTTAGAAAAATAATTCAGTTTTAAAACTGGAGACTAGCTAAATAGATTATCAATCGGACTAAAAGAAGGTGGTCCCTACATAGCTTCAAGCTGGTGGTATTTTTTCGGTATTTCAAAAACAATGAAAAGGATGCTGGATAGATATATCAGGAATGCGGTATTAAGCTTGTGTACTACAAATAACATGCATACTCATTAGAAAAATCTGTGAATACTACTTTGGCAAAAGTAGTAGACTGTATCCAGAATAGAATGGAAAATCGATTTTTTTTTGTGTTTGCTGTAATGTTCGATGTAAAGAGAGACTTTGACCAAGCTTTAAGGTATTACGTTTTCAAGTCAATCATGGATGGTGGTATCCTTCTTACGATCAGCAACTGGATTTATAACTTTTCATCACTACGAATATTTTTGCTACCAAGAAAACATACAATATTATTGAATATTTAAATAAAGAATGCTCAGAGAATAGAGTATTTTTTCCCATTCTGCGATGTTTGGTCACAGATGAGCTTCTTAGACTGCTAGATAAGCGTGGTTGCTATGCAAAAATCTATGCGGACAATGTTATATGGTTGGGTCAGAGTGGCAAGGCTGTCAGTTAATTCAGAAAAAAATGAAAATTCTATCTTTCGTGACTAGATATAAAAACGAATCCATGAAAGACTTGCGACTAAACGAATAATCTCTACAAATAATTGCTAAAGCAAAATACCTTGAAGTGATACATCAGTGGCTGAGTTGAAGCCCTCTTATTAGAAAAACTTTTAGTCATTCCTGGAAACTCCAATTACATAAAATTAAATGATATATAACGTTATCATCAAATCATCACTCTTGTATGGACTCATAGCTTTGGTATATAGGTGCAACTACAAAAAGAATGCCGGAATACTTAATACGATGCAAGGTCTAATCACGCGAGGAATGACAAAAATAATACGAATTACGCCCACGGCTGCTTTGAAAATATTTCTAGGGACTCATCCCTGGATAAGGTCATTACTCTGTGGATGCTCAAGATTTACCTGTGTATTAAGAATGAATTAAAGAATAATTAACTTCTGGTAATAACATTTGTCAATTTCGTATTAAGAAATGTCAGAGAGATCAATAACTTCCAACTTGCGTACACCAAAGAAAAATTATACAAGATTATAATGCCAAATAAAGTTGCTTGGAATAAAAAAAACAGAAGCTACGAAGTCAGGGTAATATCTGGTTATGGAACAGTTTTGAAAACAAACATAGGAAATGGATTTTGCTTTTGGATTAGGGCACTTTTAATGAAATTATCTGCTCCCTGAGCCTCAATTCTATTGTATTTTGTACAAAGATTGAAATAATAATTGAGAGCGTGTTGATGATGCTGCATAAACTGACGAGAACACCCATCGTCATCTATTCAGATAGCCAAGCAGCATTACTGGCTATAAAATACAACGAGGCCAATCGTAAATTTGAATAAATCAAATTGATTAAAATAAGCCAAAGAAGTACAGAAATGTCAATAAGTCCTTGGAAAAAATAAAATGGCCCCGATATGAATAACGAGATGCGAAGGCCATCTTGGAAATGAAAAAGCTGACAGATTGATAAAAAGAGGCAATAATAATGGGACACTAAATTCAATAAACATATGCCCCAAACGAAACTATACAATATGTTATTTGTTGGTTATAGCTTTCTAATGAAGGCATTGCTGATCTGTGGATGAAATTGAAGAAACTCAGACAATCGAAGAGGTTGATAGGAAGTGAGCTTCCGTAATAATGTATAAATAACATACAAAGACTCATCAAATAAGACATGAGATTAGCGGGGCACTGATAAGTCGACTATCATTTCAATGTTTAATGACAACAATAGTAAAATATGCCGATAGTACCAATTTGGAAATGAAACTTCCGAGTACTTGATATGCTATTATTTGGCTTTTATGTGTATAAGACGAGCAACTTGAGGAGTAGAGATCCTGAATCCCGTAAATTTAAGGGAACAAAAATTGATGGCTATCGTTCAAATAGTTAAAAATATTGATATGCAATTGGCAAAAAAAACAGGTCCTACAAATTCGTTTATTGCTAATAAGTATTATAGTCGGAGACTTTTTAATTAAAATTGCTAACCAATTCGTTGTCTAATTCCAGTTGAGTTGTGCTATAAACTTTCTCTACAGGAGGCCAGGATCTTTGCTAATGATTTATGGTTGCTGAAAAAGGACATCCTTTTATTGGTTCGAAACTAGTTCACCAGTTTTTCATATGGTTGCTTGCAAGGCTTCGTAAACGCATGCAAATTCTGGTAACAATGAGAAAGGTGGTCTTTTTCAAACCTACTAGTAGCTTTCCCATCCAATTTTTCCCTTGGCGAAAATAGATGTGAATAAGGTATGGAAGAACAGGCGCATAATATGCATAGCTCGAATGCGCTTAAACTTCTTTTATATTATTGTAAATTAACCTAATTCGTTGATGTTTTTCAATAATTGGTAGTTCCATATTCCCATTTTGAACCTCGGCATTACCTCCGGATTGGTCTATTTCTTCTCGATGCTAGTTCTCCTCTCTAAAGTTTTCCTCCGTCCCATGACATTCCATAATCCAGTGATATAAAAATATAAAAATATAAATATAAAAAATATAAAAAGTGATATAAACTATGATACCACATCTGATCCTAGCCACTATTCATATTTTTTTGCATTCTTTTTTTTTAAGTATCCTGGTAAACCGTTTTCCTTGATATCTCCGTGTGTCTTTTTATATCTCACCTTGTCGATCCTGCTTCTTCTTATTTGTGCTTGTCTGTCCCTGTCTCTTCTTATTTCTGTATATTTATTTCTCCCATTGGCTTCTTAGTAGTCTATTTGTTCTCTGCTTAATCTGAGGTTCTTCAGCCATCTATTTGTATCGTCCTTTTCCTTGCATTCTGCCCACTTACCGTTTTCTTCATAGTATTTCCTGACCCATCTTTCCTCTATTATTTTCCTAATTCTGTCTTCATATTTTATGAGCCCCATCCTCCATTTGCCTTTCATTTCCATTTCGTCCATCTCTTCGTATATAATATACCCGGGGGTACAGAAATCTAGTCTCAGCGTCCATCTCAAATAACTAACTCTAACTTGATTTTTTCATCTCTCTTATATCTTCGTTGCCCCGTATCTCTACCCCGTATTCCATCACACCTCTGTCCTAGTAGTTGAACATTTTTTTCCTCAATCCAAAATCCCCAGCACATCTTCTTTCCCCATGTTCCCATGTCCTTTTCGCCATTATTGTACTTTTATGTTTTCCTTTAACTTCCCATCTCTGCTAAGCACGAATCCCAAGTATGTAAAATTTTTCACTACCTCTATCTCTTTGTTTTTCCATCTCCATATTTCTCCTTTCGGCTTCTTTCCTCTCTATATAATCATCATCTTGATTTTTTCCACATTGAGGCATAATTTTCTATCGTTTAAATATTTCCTGAGTGTGTCTATCATGCTCTGCAGTGCTTCTCTGTTTTCTCCAATTAGTGCGATATCGTCAGCATATGCCAGCGTTCAAATACTTTTTTGGAAATTTTGCTGCCTCCAATGTTCTTTTTCCTCATCTTATCATCCCACTTTGAAATATATATATTAAATAGCGTAAGATTGAGATTACATCCCTGTCTCAGGCTTTTCGTACTCCAAAATACCTCTGTGGTTCCCTCCTTTGTTTTTACGCAGCTCCTTATTTCTTCGTATACGTTTCTGATCCTTTCGATTATATCCTTACCAATCTCCTTCCTTTCTATAGTTTCCCATAGTCTTTCTCTGTCGACCGTGTCAAAGACAGCTTTCAGGTCTATAAACAGCACATATATAATTTTCTTTTCTTTTGTCGTCCTCTGAATCGGGTGGTTCAATATATATACATACATATATATATATATATATATATATATATATATATATATCCCTCTTCTGAATCCTGCCTGTCACTTTTGTAGTACCTTTTTGTTCTCTGTTTCTTTCTCTAGTCTATTCTTTAATATACCTGTGTAAATATTGTATATGGCTGATAACATGGATAGCCCTCTATAGTTCTGTTTTATTGCTGCCCCCTTTCTTGTATATTGAGGTTATCACTGTTGTTCTCCATTCTTCTGCTGTCTTTCTCTCTTTCCATATGTTACTGATAATCTCCTTAAATCTCTCTTTCACTTCATTTCCTCTATATATCCATGCCTCGTTAGGTAGTTCGTCTATTCCAGCTTGTTTTTTCTTTTTTAATTTTTTCCATTCTTTGTATATTTCTGTGTTTGTCAATTTCTCCGCCTTTGGTTCTTGCTCTCCATTTTTCTTGATCTTCCATGTTATAATTCTTCTTTGTCTATATCCCCAGTAATCCGAGGAAATACCCTTCCCATGCTTGTTTGTCAATATCCGCCTCTATTTTTTCCCATTTTCTTTCTTCCTCTGTTTATGCATTCCCATACATCCTTTTCTTTTCTTAAACTTTGCAGTTTATTGATCTCTTCTTTTTTACATTTTTTTATCATTTTTTCGCATGTTTTTCCATCACCTTCTCTGTACCATGCAGTAGTCCTTCGTCTTGTCTCCATTCCTCCATTTCTTCATTTCTTTCTTGATCTTACCTTTTTCTCTTTTGCATTCACTGTCCCACCATATATGATCACCAATCTTTCTTTTCTTTTTCTTCATCGTTTTTTCGTCATATTTTCTCTGATAATTTCCTAAGTTCTGCCCATAAGGTTTCCGTGTTCTTTTCTCGTTTTCTTTTCTCGTATTTGCCATCTGCACCCTCTTTGTATTTGTTTATACTATCCTTATTCCATATCATTATTATTTTCTTCTCCTTCCCTGAATTATTATTATTTTTATCCACCCTGCATATGTTTTGTACTTTGAACTCTGTTATTCTGTTCCCGATTCTCTATTTTTAATGATGATATCATGATCCCCTGGACCCTGCATATGTGCATTCGCCTTCTTTGTCTTTCGTCGTGATACAGTTCAATACGCTCCAGAAGTTGCTTTCTATCCTTTGTATCGTGTCTCTTCCATGCTTCTCTTCCTTGTGGTCTTTACTCCTTCTGTTTAATATCTTTCTACTATCCGCCATATATTTTCTTAGTCTTTCAGTCCTCACATTGAAGTATCCCATGATTAGTATCTTCACCTCTGTTACATCACTGTTCTCTTCTATTGTTTTCCATGTATTCTCTAATATAGTATTTTTATTATATACTCTCCAAATGTTCAATGTTTTTCCCTTTTTGTTTACCCCTATTCTTGTCCGAATAACTTCTTCTCCCTTTTCTATCCCTAGCTCGATTTCCAGTGCTTATAGTTTCTTGCTTACGCCTACTATGAAGCTTCCTTTCAGTCTGCCTTTCTTGTTCTCCCACTTCGTTCCTATAATTTTCAAAAATTCGTTTTGGAAGTGCTTCCATGCAGCTTTTGGCGTTTTTCTCTTCCACTCATGTCAGCCCTTCAAACATAGTCCGTGGTCGTTATATAGCTCAAAAAGTATCTTTCCTTCTCTCATATCCCTTCCACATTCCAAAATAATATTTTCATTTCTCCATATTCTTTCTTGCGTCCGATCTCTGTCTTGTCTTCTATTTTTTCGTTTTTGTTTTGGCTGTCATCTATCCGTCCTCTATTCCCCTTCGCATCTTTTATATGTCTTTGTTTTCTTATTGATCTGCTTTCCGGTTCTCTTTCTTTCTCTTATTTCCCCATATTTCCATATCTCTGTTTTTAGTTGTTTATTTCTATTTCTATTCTATTCACATACATTACTTAAGTTAAATTTTCACTATCCTTGTTCTTTTGTTTGTTTTTTTCTGCGGTATCTTCCATCTCTACTACTTTATGTTTCTTCTCGTCTTTCAGTCCTGCTTGTCTTTCCTATCCATTCCCTATTTTTTTTGGTTTTCTTTCTTATTTTTGTCCTTTTTCTCTGCTTTACACCTCTGGATTCATTGTTTCATTTCTCTATCCCTCTCCTCTGCTTCCTTCCCTCTGATCCAGTTTCCGTCAAAAAATATTTTTTTCAACAAACGAAGAACCCGTTCCTTTTCCCCTTCCTGACCCATTTCTTTATTTCTCCCTGCATTGTTCTTTCCTCGTATGTGAGATCGAAGTCCATGAATATCTCTATTCCAATCAACCTTTTTCTATTCTCTCATATCCTGTTACTCTCCATCTTCATGACTATTAGGTTGCCTTTCCACTATGCGTTTTTTATTTTTAAGTTCCTACCTAGTTTTTGTTGGACAGAGACCACCCATTTTTGAACCCCTGATTTTTTCACCTCTGCTCTGTTCATGCCCCTGATTACAAAGCTTTCTTCTCTGTTCTTTCTTTCTTTGTCCCTCATTAACCTCATTATTTCGCTGATCTCTCTGTCTGTGATATTTATCTTAGCTATTTTCCAGGCACTGCAGCTACTATTTTCTTCATTGTTTTGTACGTCCCCTTTTGTGTTTGCAATCCATCTTTCCATGTCCATCCTTCACTCACTTTCCTCCCATTTACTCTCCTGTATCTTCTCCCATATCATTCTTTCTTCATCTTTTTTCATTTTTTCTTCTCTCCTCATCCTCTCAATCTGCTCCCGTTCCCTCTAGAAAGGAGATTCTCTTTTGTCCCATATCCAGGATCAACTGCATTCCCTCTTTCTTTGATGTTTCCTTCCTCTTTTCTGTCTTGCCCTTTTCTTAACTCATTTTTGTCTCACTCTCATGCCCTGTTGTATCCACTTTTTTTATTGCTCGTTACGCTCCGGCTAGTAGCCTGGCCACTGTCTGCACTCTTCCGATCGTCTTCCCACCTTTTTCGCTGCTCTCCTATCTCCTAACCTCACTAGCACATTCTTCTTTTCTTTCGTATCTTACACTACTTCCCTGCACTATTTCTTTATATCTATTATTTCTACTTGTTCTTCGCATTTTCCGCTGCTTTTCGCTAATCTCTGCTTATCTCACTGCACCAAACTTCCACTGCTTACTGTTCCACAAAAGTTGCACTTACACACGCAGTGTTCACAGCTTCGCGGCCATATGAAGAATCCCCCATTTTAAATATAAATATTATTACACGTTTTTTCAAAACTACATTTTCAAAAATGGCTAAAATCTATTTAATTTTAAATTTTTAGGAAATGTACAAAAGCCTTTTTTGTAGATTGTGAATCTCTACTTCTTTGATATTTAAAAAATTGGAAATTTGACATGTAAAAAACAAGTGATTCTTTTAAATGTTGCCATTTTTTAAATGTTAGAAATTAAAAATTAACAGTATAAAAATTAATAATATAAAAAATTTTATCTACTTTAATTCTAAAAAAAACATTTTTCTTGAAGGTATCCTACGAATCAATATGATGCCAGTCATTTTACAATTCTTTTTTTTTTTTTCTTGCACGATTTATCACATATCTTAACTTAGAAATAGTATTTTTATTTTAAATTTTATAAATAAGTAGATGTATACTATATAAATAAAATTACAAAAATTTAAAACATTTTTTTAATTAGTTTTTTTCAATATTTAAAAAAATTGCTATTCTTTCAGTGTGCTATATTGTCTCCTTAAATATTAGCTTCAACTCATGTATTTATTGATTAATTCATTTTGTTATATTTTACAAAATAATTTGTAATTTATACGTATCAATGATATCGCCATTGATAAAAGTTGTCAACAGTATCAAGTCAGTCTTCATGATTAAGGTTGTTACATTGTAACAACAGCATTATTCGTAAAGTCATGATAAATTAATATTAAATTTTAAAATCCAGATTCTTAGTCCCTCGAAAAGAAGTTTAAAATGATTAAGACTTTTTATGCTAATAATCTAATGTGTACAAGAGGAAGACTACAGAATACTGAATTAACAATCTTTGCCGTCTCCTAATTATATATCTAATTATCAATAATCAAGAAACCCATGTTGTCACGCTTCATGGAAGATCATAATTGTTACACATTTATCAATTTCAGTACTATTTCGCAGCTGCAGCATTATTCGAAATATTATTATATCTAATTTAGTGTATTAGTGTATTAGATGCTCTTACTTTCAAGTACATATTCTAGATCAATAAATGAATTATGCACTATTAGAATTCGCGTTGCTTGATTCTTTGCATATGAATTTTGCTGGAACTTTTTTCATTTAAGCTTCTTTAAAACATCGTTAAAGTAGTATAAATAAAAATATTTCAGAATTAACTACCATAGCCTCACTGCTAGTTCTTATACACTTTAGTCAGACGATATGTAAACTATGTAAACCAAAAGAAAGTAATGCTAGCACATATAAATACGCTACAGTTTCATCAAAAGATTAATGTAGTAGTAAGCTTTGTTATTAATTGAATGTATTTTTTTCAAAAAAATATCCTTACTTCAATAAATTTTCGATGAATTTTGATTTTGATTTATTATTCTTAAAGATTCATCAAAAATCAAAATTTCATTTTTAAAGACATTTCTACAATTAATTTTACAAAACAAATTACTATTTGATTGACATCACAACATCTTGTGTATTGATAAAAACTTTCGAGATTTTTCTGCGATGCATTTCTTGATTAATGATTATTTTTTATTAATTTCTTAATTTATTAATTTATTAATTTCTTGATCAATGGATCACTTGAATCTATTTAGAAGCTTCAAACAAACTCAATGAGGAACTCTACAGTTACGAAATAATAGGATCTTTAAAAGATTATAAATTTTTTTTTCAAAAAGAGCTCATTAGAATATTTTAATCGAATTAAATAAAACATTAAATGGTTATTTCTCATTTTATTAATTTGTAGTAACAAATCTCATTTGAATAAAAAACTATTATTACCAGCAACCAAGTAGCTGGTTGCCAATGTAGCTTAATTACAATCTGGCTTTGATTCAATATTATAAAAATATAATAATATAAATAATTTAATGCGTAAATATTTAAACACCAATAACATTAATAATATAGTAAACATATTTATGTACTTTATACATTGTTTGAATCGTTTTATCTATAGTCTATTTATTGCAAGTAGTATATTTATGCCGATTAAATATATGTATAAAATAGTGTCAATTTTTTGAGAATACTGTATATTTAAATACGATTCTACATAGAAACATCTTTTCAAGATGACTGTTCTTCTTGAATCAGCTCTATTAATAAAGAATCTATCTTAAATGTTCATGAAATTATCTATAACTATGCTATTGTTTTGTTTCTATTCTATTCTATTCTATTATGATATGCTATTATTTTTCTAATAAGTTAATACATAGAATTAAGTTAATAGATAAGTAATTCTTACATATTAACTAATTTTGTATCTTACTCTTCATGAAAACTACTTTGAATGCTCACGAATAATATAATAATCATTCCAATTTAGTACACTTAAACCATGTGATGCTAAGAATAATATATTCCTAAGAACAATTGAGGAATAACAATTGAAGACTTTTACACTAATAATAATAATATTAATAACAATAATAATAATATTAATAACAATAATAATAATATTAATAATAATAATAATGAAAATAAATTAATAAGAAATATAAAATAAAAGATCTTTGTTTACAAGTTTTTAAAAATAAAAAATGGAAAATTGCATACTTGGCCAAAGAACAATATCTGGTATTCTTTGAAATATTCCTTGTCTCAGTAAAAATATTTCCCGTAATGAATGTCCATGTGATCTTATAAGTCTATCAACTCCTTGTAACGAGTAATTAATATGTGACTTATTTATAATTTCAAAAAATACATTACTTATTATTGGATCTGGATATTTATTTGGAAGTGATTTTAAATTATTTTGAAATGTTAAATCTACTTGAAACATATTTTTCACCCATGTCGTAAAGTAAGGTAATTCTTTGCTACCTATAGAATATCTGTATATTATAAATAAAAATCAATTAATACATATATTATTCTTTCATATTATTATTGATAAAATATTTAATTTTTGATATTCAAAATAAAAACACACACACATATCAGTATATATATATCTATGTGAAATTATTAGATTAACTATAAGAATTGCATTAATCCAATAAAAACAAATTGTGTTATTCATTGTAAATTTTAATTTGAAATACCTTCCATGTCATAATAAATATTAAATATTATCGAAAAATGGGTTTCTACTGGAGTTGTTTACAAAATTAAATCCAAGATTGTTTATCGGGATTCCGTTAACGAACGTCTTAAGTGTTGCATCACGAACACGAGGCTGAACGGTTTTTACATAAGCAGATTAAGAAGTAAGGTGCAAAGTGAGGAAAATGCAATAGAAAAAAGTGCAGTGGAAAGTGGACAACAAATCAAGATAAAAATAAAATAACATCAACTGAAAGGCGTATAAATCGGAATACAAGAAAAAAAACAGTGATAAAGTGGGGTTAGCTGGAAAGTGGGAAAAATCATCGTGAGACGGGCACTCCCGATGGTTATATCGGTCAGTGACAGCAGAGAGCGGACAGCGCCGTGAGAGCGAGTGGAACCACATTTCCAGCTACAAACAAAACATAAGAAACAACAGCAGATAACAATCAATAAAATAAAAAATAAATAAAACAAGCCAATACTGGCATAATACAAAAACAAAATAAAAATAAAAAGATAAAATAACAAATTGGAAACAACAATAATAACAGTAAAATTCGGTGCAAATAATTATCAAAGCAGAAAAGAGTAAAACAACCAGAGGAAAAGGAGGTAGTGGAAAAAAGACGGTGAGCAACTGACACTCGATGGAGGCAAAATGGAGACTAGCATAGCAAAGAAAAGAGTCACATTTGAAGAGGAAGACATATGGGAGGAAACACAGAGGCTGAGGAATGAGGAGAAGAAAAACAGGAAAGAAGAGAAAATGGAGAGAGAGAAGTTCAGGGAGGAAATAAGAGAAAGGCTAATAAAGATCGAAAAAAGTCCGGAGAGAGAGAGAGAGAGAAAGGAGATAAGGGAAAGGATCGAGAGCCTGGAAAAAGGTTATGCAATGATAAGAGATGAAATCAGGGAAAATGAAGGGAAAGTAAGGGAATAGGTCAGGAAAATTGAGACGATAACGACGAAAATAGAAGAAATGGTCAATGAAATGCAGGAGGACAGAATAGAGAACAGTGAATGTAGAGCAGGGTTAGAGAAATGGGCACATAGTCAGCGAGGGGGAGAACAGGGGGAAGAAACACAAAGCAGCGGAGACGATACAGAAGGATCAGAAAGAAAATCTACGCGGCCTAATAGCAGAGCAACTCTCCAGATGGAGTAGTGGAGGCATAGGAAGTGGAGGCATTGGGAAATACATCTCAGACAGAGAAATGGATGGACTAAAGAAAAAGGTGAAGGAAAAAGAGAGAAGAGACAGGGAGGAGAATATGGTGGTGAAGGGAATGAACAGGGAGGAAGTAAGGAAAATGGAAGTTCAGGAATGGGCCAAAGACTTCATTGAGAAGAAACTGAACCTACAAGAAGAGATCAGAAGTGCATGGTGCAGCGGTCAAATGGTTGTAATAAAGACCGACTCGAAACAACTAAGGGACAGAATATGGGTTGCGAGAAAAAAACTAATAGGAACGGAAATTTACCTTGACTTTGATCTGACATATGAAGAAAGGAGAACGCAGGATGACATCAAGGGATGGGTGAACAGAGCATGGGCAAATGGAATCATGGCTAAAGTGGATTTGAAGAAAATATTTGTGGATAAGAAACGAGAAAGGTGGCAAGGCACAGAATGGATGGACAACAAACTCAGAGACATATTAGAAAGCAACAAGAAAAACAGGGAAACAGAGGAAGGGAAAAAAAGGAAAAGAAGAATAGACAAGAAAGAAAACAGATGAAAGAGAAAGGCGTAGTAACGAAGGAAGAAAAAAGGAAAGATAAAGAAAGGAGAGGAAAGGAAGATGAAAATTTAGAATAAACAAGGGACGGGAACCGAAGTTACAAGCAGAGAATGAGAAACACAGAGAAAATAGAATCGAAAACAAAGAAAATAAGACAAAAAAGAACGAAAGGGAAAGAAGGAGAAGACAAAGAGAAAAGTCCAGATACATCGGAGAAAAACAACGAAGAGCAGAAGTGGCAAAACAAAGGTAGGAATGAAAGACAGAAAAACAGAAACGGAAGTTGGAGAGGGGAAAGAAGAAACAATACAGCAGAAAGAAATACTAAGCAAAGTAATGACACACAAAAGAAGGAAAACAAAGGGGAGAATAGAACAGAGAAAATGAAGATACTCTTCTGGAACGTTGCAGGGATCTGGAACAAGGATGAGGAGTTCTGGGAATACATCGCGCAGATGGACTATGTATGTATGGCGGTGACATGGGTAGAAGAAAGATACGAGGAAAGCTGCAAAGCAAGGCTCCCAAAACAAATGACATGGAAAATCATAGGGGCGAAAAGAGAAAAAAGGAAAGGCAGAACGAAAGGAGGGTTTATAATAGGAATAAATAAAAAATGGAGTGTGCAAGAAGAAGGGCTGGGAAGGAACAAAGGAGAGGGGACAGTTAGAACGAGAATCGAAATTGACAAAGGAAAGAAAAAACTGGACATATGGGCAATCTATAGTGACGGAATGCACATGAACAAGAGATGGAAAACAATCAAAGAAGAAAGCTGCAGCAGAGAGATTGAAAAACTATTAATGGGAGACTTCAACGTATGAACTGAAGAAAGAGGTAACTACGTGAAATATACAGGTGCAGAAGGAGAAAAGCTAGGTCACAGGAAAAGCAGAGACAAGAAAGTAGATAAACAAGCGAGAAAATTAATTGACAAGCTAATGAAAGAAAGATACAGCGTATTAAATGGAACATTCCGGGGAGACGAAGAAGGCGAATATACCTACATAGGAGCCAGAGGAAACACGGTAATCGACCTAACAATAGTAGACAGAGAAACAAGAGAGAGAATAAAGAGATTTCAAGTAGATACGAGAATAGAGTCGGACCACCTAATTGTGACAATGCAAACAGAAAGTAAAGAAAGAAAAGAAGGGAACAAACAGGGAGACGAATGCAGCATAATAATAACATGGGATGAAGACAATATCAAAAAGTACAAGGAAAAAACGAACGGCATATATGAAAAAACCGACAAGAGAATAGACATAGAAAAACTATAGGAAGAAACCAAGGACAAGATTTACGGAAATATGAACAGAAAGGAAATAAAAAAGTGTGGAAAACCGGGGAAAACAAGTGGTACGATAAGCAATATAAGAGAGAAAAGAATGAGGTTAAAAAGCATTAAAAAGATGGAAGAAAGGCAAAGCTGCAAAGGAAGAGTATCTGTCACAAAAAAAGAAATGGAAAACAATATGCGAAGCAAAAAAACAGAGGCTAAGAGAAAAGGAAGAAACACAGTTAAAGAAAATCAAGAATGAAGGACAGATATGTGAATATATAAACAAAGATAGAAAGAGAAAAGACAAGGGCGACGAGAACATACAAACAGAAGAATGAAAAACACACTTTATGAAATTACTGGATAGCACAGACAACAACAGCAGGATGGATAAAATAGAGGAAATACAATGCCAGGACAAGACAAGAATAGACAGAGGAGACATCTGGGCCGTATGGAAAGAACTAAATAAAAGAAAGGCTACAGGGATAGACGAAATCCCGAACGAGGCGTGGATGTACGGCGGAACAGAGATCATCGCAAGAATGACAGAGATCATGATGAGGGTATGGGAACAGGAAATATACCGTAGGAATGGAAGACAGCGATCATTGTCCCAATATACAAAAAGGATGATAGCAACGAACCACAGAGTTACAGAGGATTATCTATGCTAGCATCAGCAAATAAGATCTACACAGAAATACTGAAGAACATGAGATAAACATTAATCACTTACATAAAGCTCTATTTATAATAATAAAGAGTGGTACACTTGTATGTTATAAAAATCAAAAGAAGTGCAGTAAGTGGATATAATCCTAATAAATAATAAAGAATTATTATTTGTCTTGAAGTATTAAGGGATGGATTGATAACAAAACACAAGCAAAGCGTATACACCTAACATTTTCATATTGCACAAAATAAAAATGCCAGGTGTATGTCACGGGAATGCAAAAGCTATTTAGAAAATTGATTGATTAATTGATTAAATCAAATTATTTGTACATTTTGTTGTACATAAACATAGAAAATATTATTCAAAATGAGTATTAGAAAAAAAATTAAAGTAACTTAAAATTAACATTATGTATTACTAGTAGACATAATGGTCAATGCTAATAAAAGAAAAAATGAGATAAAGTAATAATTAAATATCACTAATAATAATTTCTGAATTTACAAAAAGATGGTATATCATATAAGGTAATACATTGTTCTAAATGTACATCAATGAAGTATAAAAAGATTTTTCTTAGCATGTTCATGATAAAGGAGGGATATCAAACGGTTTTGTATCACCCTTTTTAATTCTGTGGACTGTGGACATTCATGATAACAAGTAGCCCAATATTACCGTGCTAAACAGAGTCCTGATTATACAGACCAAAAAGTATTTGCGTATTCCGTCGTTGTTTAATCAGTACAATAAAGATTAGATTGGGAGCCTTAAAGTCTCAAACTTAAGCCACATTATCCCCTAGACAAACATAATTACATCTTATATATGGCTGATAATGAGCCTACATCGTGAGTCCAACAAACTAACATGCAGATAGAGGAAATTCGTGGTACCTTCAATATCTATCATGTGACTGACTGTTCAGAACTCTCTCATGGTAAAATAAAGCAAAGTAAAGTGAAGTAAAGCGATGGATGAAAGACACTTGCACTCTAGGGAGCGAGTCATGAATTGTAGTCAGTTATAGAATAGGCAGCGAGTTGAAGTGAAGCCTCATATTTGCGCAACCACTAGTCTACTAGTTAGACGTATAATATTATGAGAACATGCATTTTCATTATTTAAAAACTATGGAATTATAAGAGATGAATAGTGATGATTAGAAAGTACAGCTATATTATTTATTGCAGTGGGGTTATAATAAAATTTTATCTAATCATCTAACAATTATAACCCAATTCTACACCCGAATTTTACAGGGACATAAACGATAAATAAAAATTTTTGGTCGCTGTAACTTACTTTGCCTACATATATTATGACCGCCTAGTAAGGGAGGTCACGGCTTTTATTAACGACTGTGTAATCAGAAGAATGAATGTTGAAAATTGGTGTTAAGCTTAAAACACTTACTATCTTTTCAGAGCAGCTTTGGCACCTTAATGAAAGAGAAGATTTACTCTATTATTTAAAAAAACCTATTTGGATCTTTTAAATATTGGAAAAAGCCATTCTAAAATAACATCAGAAAAAAAGTTATTGATATCAGTTATTTTACCACTGAAATTACTAGTTTGTATAAGAACCAGAGTATTTCGAAGTTTTAATGTTCGATAATAACTACAAAACATTCTACATGTAAAAGATGTGGAAACCAAATAAATTGATCAGAAATCCATAGAAAAATGATTGGTTAAATTATTGGAAGGAATTGGATACTAAGTTTAGTAATTTTCTCCTCCTTTTTAAGAGTGTACATATTATTGTATACAAAACCGATGCTTTTAATTCTCATGAAGCGTTCATAGGAAAGGATCTCTATTTCAATACTAATAGAGCGATTTTTTGTAAAATTTGATACAAAGTAACTTTTATCTTATTTATTAAAATTGAATTTATAGATCAGGATGAGGTGCAGTGTGAATAAAACAAATTATTCTCAAATTATTTTGCCCATGTTTCGATCTCTTGTCCTTGTCGAGGCTATATTTATTAAAATTATAATAATTAGCACATACATATATTCAAAATTACAACAGTATTTATTTTTCTCATAATTACTTCATGTTAAGACGCAGGAATACGTGGGTATTCTACAACGTATCGATCGTGTCGGCACAATTTGAATGTAAACATTACTTAATTTCACCTCAATTTATATGATTAAACTACGTCATGAACTTGGTCACGATGTTATTATTTATCATGTTGTTGAGGATCATATGATATTTAAAATTTAACATTGTGTGTCCTCTTGACGATTAATCGTATTAATATTGATTTTAATGTATCTCATTTCCGAAATTAATCTTTTTTTTATAATTAGTCTCCCTATCAAGAATATTCATATTCTCCCCATCTATACTGTGATTGCACTCATGGGAGTGTGCGGCCACCTTGAATGTTTTATTATTATCTTTGTGTTCGTTTATACATGTTTTTAAGCTGCGTTTTGTTTCTCCAATTTACACCGATGAATAGTCTTTGCATTTAATTTTGTACGCAATATTAGTCTTGTCCCATTTTTCGGTTTTATTCTTTCCTTTTATAATATCTTAATCTAATTTATTAATTATATTTAGAATTAAATTTATTCCATACTTTTTAAAAATTAGTGCATATACCGAAAAATTTGATTGATTAATTGATTAAATCAAATTATTTGTACATTTTGTTGTACATAAAAAAGATGAATCTATTAACTAAATTGTAAACAATATTCCTTTTTTGAGAAAATATGTGTGATTTGATTTGAAATTAAGTATTCTGTCTGGCTGTCTAGGATTTCGATGCCAATTCGTAATAATTCTATTATTTGAAATTTTAAGAATGAAAAAATCAAGAAAATTTTTAAAATTATAATTTTCCATTTCATGTGTAAATTTTAAACGACTATTATATTTATTAAAAGTATTCAAGATCACCTCTAAATGATCTTTGCGAATACAACAACTTTTGTCGTTTACACATCTATAATAAAATAATGAAACACAATTATGTTTATTTTTAAGCGGATTTAGGCATTCAGAGTCTAAGTCATCCATTACTATATCTATAAATAAAGGTGAAATTGGTGAGCCCATTGGGGTACCAAAAATATGTTTATAGAATTTCTTTTCAAACACAAAATACGCGTTGTCGGAAAGAAATTCTATAATTAAGATGTCATTAGAGGGAATTTTACTAATATTGTATGAACTAGCTATTCTTTTTTCTATGCTTTGTATGACTAGTTCATAAAGCACATTTGTAAACAACGAATTTACATCTAAAGAAATCAATATATGGTTTATTGGGATTTTTGTGTTTTTTAATTTTCTTTTTAGTTCTTATCCATTGTTGATTCTTGACGTGGCAAGCTTCACACATTTTTTTAATTCGTTGTTTAATAATTTCGATGAAAAGTGCAGAGGACTATTGATAGTTGAAATTCATTGTCGCAATGAACAGTCGATTTTATGAATTTTTAATAATCCATATGCTTTCACTAAATTGATATTAGTCTGTGCTAATTGGTTATTGTTGTATTTTTGTCAAGATATTCATTTAATTTTCATTTAGTTGTTTTAATATTTTATGTGTATTTGTTTATAAATTTTTCAGTTGATTTTTATTTATTATTTTGTTTGGATTAGTATATCTATGCACGTATTAAATTGTAAGTATTTCTTTGTCAAGTTAATATGTATGTTTAATTATTCAATGTCCATGTTCTTAAGTGTTAAGTATTTTTTAAATCATTATATTTTAATATGTCTGCATCATTTAATACTAAGTGTTTCCCTAATTTTTAAACAAATGTTAAATGTTTAATGTTTATATGTATAACCAGTTATTCATTTGTATAAATAGAAGCTGGGTATACTTGAGTAACTTATTCTCTACACGTAAAAAGTATTTATTTGATTTGATATTCCTTTCTAACCCTCGCACTAACCTGTCACTAATAAGAACAACAGGAAAAATAGCAAAAGGAACTAACGGACTTGCCAGTACAAAAGATATAAATACAATGAACCTTATAAAACGTTCACTCCTGAAATTTTTACCCTATTTTTTTATTAAATTTAATAGCAAATTAATATTTTAGTTTTACTCATAAAAGTAATAACAATAATTTATATAAACGCCTTATATAACATATAACTTAAATTTTATAGACAAAATTTGAGTGTTTTAAAATAATTAATTGAAAAATTTGAACATAATATATTATAGCAGCATATCTTTAAAGTATCATTTTTAACATATTATAATTTTTTTTATTTGAATTAATGTTACGTTTCAATATTTCTAAGGCACATAAATGAAAATTTAGTAAATTTTCTATAAAAAAATGATCATTTATTCATTAAATATAAATTATACATTTATAAAATTACTATTTATATATTTACTTATAAAATAAGTAAGAACAAATATATATAAATATAATTATTGAAAAATGAATTTCAGTTGTTTATCGATGAATATAATTTATATTACTTGCATTACAAGTTTTACAGCAATTCTTATTTCATGAGCTCTCTTATTATCTGAAAGGAAGATGTGGGTAAATTATATCATAGAACCAGTCCGTCACCATTCCAAATTTTTTCTAGTCTGGATTTTCCCCAATACTTGATAATAACTTAATTTTTAAATATACTAAATCAAGAAATAAAAAGCGTCCTTTTGTATTTTAAATCACCTTTGATATCATCTTTACTTTATGCCATCTATTTTACAATTATAAATATTATTTATTAGGTGCATGAACTTAACCAATTGTTTGATCTACGAAACATCCTTATTTTCTTTATATTATCTTATACTTATTAATAATAATTTGTTGATATTATAATGTTTTTACTTATATCATGTATCTTACCTTGCTAACTCTCGGTACTTATTTGTTAATTTTATTATATTTCTAAGTAAACGTGATTTTAATCATTCATTCTTTATTAAATAAAATGTTTAAACGTTTTATATATATTACTTTATCTAGTTTCTACATACAAATTGTGATCGTACTCATTTAATATTTTCATTTTGCAATATTATCAAAATTTGATGAGGAAATAATATATAAAAATAGGTATGATAAAAATATAAATAAATATATTATCTAGGAAAGCTCATGAATTTAAATTTTTAAAGCATTAGAACGCATAATCTAAATAAATAATGATAGAAATAACTAATGATAGAGCACCTTTATCAAATTATTATTATACAAATAAATACCATTAATAATCAACATTATAACTACTAGATAAAAAAACATTTAACACTTGATATTTAAATAAAATCGAATGTAAATAATAACTAAATAATTTATTTTATTTTAATATGATTAAACTGGATTAAAAAATTTGTAACACATAAATTATTCTATAATCTAATATAATTTCAATAATATTATATTCACAATATGTAGTTTCGTATACACTAAAGTAAATTAGTGTTGCCTTATTAATATTCTAAATTATTTCTGATGAAATATGTATTATAACAAGAATTATAATTTATATGAATCATTCGCATAACAAAAAAAAGTGAGATTCTGACTCACTAGTCTTATGTAATCCTAATTTACAAAAGAAAAAGAAACACGCAAAAGATAGATATTACAAAATAATTACGATACAGCGAGCTTACCACGCGTGAGATCTTCTACTATGAATCGTCCTCTACTCTTCGTCCTCCTCACAGATGTACTTGGTAAATCTTTGGACTTGAAAAAGATATTATCGACGAAATTGGACTGATGTTACCAAAATTGGCTTCTCTGAACCAGATGAAAAATCAAAGTTTCATCTAAATGTCAAGAAAAAGCCAACGAAAACTGGGGAACATGCACTTTGTTCAATTGTTCGAAAACGAATCTAATCATGTGTCTTTTCAAACAATCTCTAACTCTCTCTCTCTCTCTCAATTTTATATGGGGGTTGCGAAGCCAATGGCATACCGATTTTCACCTTAGTTCAACTCGTGTTAGTTCAACTCTTTTGACCAACATGATACTTTATTTTTCAATTTTGCACTTAATATTACTATAGCATTTACGACATTTCACCCGTCATAGTATATACTACAAATAATATATTAATAATAAATTATTTATTTCAACTTTTTTTTTAGTGTTATATCTTGTTTAATAAAGAAAATAAGCATCAATAATACACATATTAAATAAGTTTAATAATAATAATAAATATTATTAATAATTTTACTAATACCTTTCCTCAATATTTTTTTAAAAAATTTAAAAGTACTTGCATAAAAAAAACCAATTTTAATACTTTATAGACTCACCTGTTGCCGGTAAATTCGATGACATTTTTATTATTAACTCTGAATTTAGAATCATTATAACCCCATCCATTCCACTTAAGTAATTCTTGTCTATAATTAATAACAATAAGATTAAATCATATATCTAAAAATTATTGTAAATATTATTTATACACAATTCTTTATTGGAATTTGATTTGTATTTATATAAACATTGCTTATATAAAATCTTTTACATATGCTCTTTGTAAAAATATATCTTCATAAGTATGACATCAAATTAAATTAACAACACATTACCAAAGCATAAAAAAGATTCTCCTAAAAAATTTACAAAATCGCTTATTAATTATTAAAGACATCTACCGATAATGAATTTTTTTCTAATAAATTACATAACATTCAAATAACTCATATAATGCTGGGCTAGATAAAGCGTATGATTTACTAAATTCACACAAACAAAATTCTTCACTGCGTCTTATATTATCCACAATCAATATTCCTCTCTATTTTTATCGAAAATATTATATTATAACTTAGAAAAATGAATTTCAACTCTAAAATCTCACATATAAGATAGTAAAGAATTAAAAAATAAATTAATTAACGTAATTATACTGAATAACTATTCTCTAATTTTTTCACATCTTAGTTTACTTTTTTATATAATGTGTCTTGTAAGCTAGTTATTAAGAATCTATAACAATGAATGATAAAAACATAACCTTAGTAATATCTTATTTAATTACATTTTAAAAATAACAAACTTTTTATTTAATAATACATATTTTAAAGTTAACAATAAATACTACAAACAAATGTTTGGTATCACTATTCTCCAATCACTCCACTTTTCTACAGACATAGTGATACATGATTTAGTCAGATTGTTTAGAAAAACTTCAAAACATACACACAATAAAACCAATATTTCATTACGAATATGTGGATAACACTGTATTGAAAATGATGCAATCTATATAATTTTAAATATTTTCAATAAATACAACACTCGTTTCAAATTCATCTCTGAAGTAGAGAAAGAAAAATTTATTCATTTTTTAGATATTCGAATTATTAAGAATAACAAAATAATTACTAATGATTTTCGAAAATCTACAAAATTGATTAGAATCTTGAATTTTAAATTAAATAACAGAAACCTTTTGTGTTATTTAAATTAAATCACACAAACATTCTCTGTCATTTAATTTAAATGACACAAAAAGTAAGCATGATGTATATTCCATAGACCCTTATTATTGCATAGACAATTTCACTTGGTCAATTTCACTGTGGAAAAATAAATATAATTACAAAATAATTTTTTTATATTTAGTACAAAAATATATTAAAAAGAGGTAAAAACAATTAATATACAAAATACAATAGTAACACATTAAATACAACTATTTAATTGCCATGTTTTACACTTTTTTTCTAAATGTGCAAACAGTTTAAATAAAGTACGGTATACGCATAGTGTCTACAATAAATAATAAATTGGATAATAAAATTAGGCAAAAATTTAAAAAATAAATGCGATACTACTAAAGTTGTTTATATGGAGATGGCAAGACAAAAGAATTGAGATGGTAAATAAGTTTAGCTATTTAGGTTTCACTCTCAGAAAAGATGGGAAATGGCAAGATCATATTAAGGAAAGAACTCAGAAAGGCATCATTGCAGCAAGAAGAACATGGGGTCTGGCAGAAAGGAAGTGTCCAGGAGACTTTAACCTAAGAAAAATGCTCTTCAACTATCTAGTAAAGGGTGTACTGGAGTATGGGGTTGAAATTTGGGGGACACAGTCGCAAAAACAAATGGAAAAGATAAAAACGGATTATCTGCGGTGGACCCTAAATTTGGACTTCTGTACTCCCAGATACCTAGTCTATGAAGAAACGGATGAGTACAGAATGGAAACAAACTGGATCATCAGAACGATAAAATACGAAGATAAAATAAGAGACATGAAGAAACATAGACTAGTTAGAAAATGCTTAGAAGAAAGCGAAGAAGAGCACGTGGACCAGAAAACAGATGAAAGAGGCATAAGATTAGGTAGACTAGGACTGAGCAGGGAGCAGTTAAAATACTGGAACACAGTGGGAAAAACAGACATACACAGTTAGATAAGACAGAGAGACAGAGACATACAACTACAAGACAGACAGAGCAGAACCTCAGAAGCCAAATATAACCAAGTATACAAGGAGATACAAGAGAAGGGACTCCCTACATACCTCAGAAATATACAAGGGGCAAAGACGATAAAAACAATCGCAAGGATAAGGTGTGGCAACATCACGACTCATAATAAGTATTGGATTAAAGAAGAGGAAAGAATATGCCAGCTATGCTCAAAGGAGAATGGAAATTGGGAGCATTATATTAGGAAATGCGAAAAAACGAAAGATATTTTTGGCGACTGAAGAAGAACGGACAATATAGCATGGACGAATAAAGACATAATGACAGAATTTAAAAACGGACGCATAAACAAAACAATACTCAAAGGAATAAAACTATTAGAGGAAAGAATGGAAAAAGCAGAGAAGCAATAGAAGGTAATAAAGTAAGAAAGAAAGAGATAAGAAACCAGAAACACACGACGGTGCACAGGGATAAAACACACAAGAATAATGGTGAAGTGTACATATGTAAAATAAATAACAGATAAAATGAATAAAGACTGTGTAAATAGCAAATAAGTTGATGTAAATAATGTAAATAGATAAGAATGTAAAACATGTATGTGTTAAAATCCTATGTAAATGTAAATAGCGGAACCCGTCCCCGGACATGTAGTCGAGATGTATTTTAAATAAATACTAAAGTTGTTTATAAAATAAATTTTGGTATCTGCCTTGCGACTTACATTAGAAAAACTAAACGCTACTTATTCACTAGAATAAATGAACATAAAAAATATGAAAATAATTCCTCAATTGTATTATTACATTCAGAAATGTGTAAACATAAAATAGATTTTAGAGATGTTATGATTCTTCATACGAAGAGTAATTGCGAAAAATGAAATATTACATATCAAAATCAGTAATAATACATTAAATAGATAAAAAGACACATAAAATTTAAATTCCTAATACGGATAGGTGTTGTATATGGTGACAAAAAAGAACATTACCTGTACCTAATATATATATATATACTCGTATATATATACGTAATATATAATCGTAGATTTAACAGTTGTTATAAAAGTTTGTCTACGCAATGGTACTCAACTGATAATTTGTAAAATTTAATCTACATAAAGATAATCAAATTAAATTATTTACTTATATTATAAAATTATTTAATTTTATAATAATAATTATTTAAAACTTAATAAAGGATTTGACAAGGACGATAGACCAAATCGTCGAAATGCCGGCGTTACAATAAATTAGTTTTTTTTACTTTAATTTAATCTCAGATCCAAAAGGGTATATTTTTACAATACTATCAAATTTTATGTATATATATATACATTGTAAAATTGCCTTTACATTTAGTAAATGGACATATTTTAGTGGCTTTGATAAAATTATTAAATAATTTGATGACAACATATTGGAATGAAAAATAAAAATCAATTCTATTAGTCAAAAACCGAATAATCATCGGCCGTCGTTTACATTAAATCATAAAATAAACAAACAACATCACGAATCATACAGAACTAATGAATAATCTGGAATAAGCTATAAAAAATATAATATTCAACAAAATCATTAAATTGACGAGAATTTCAAAATTTTATTAAAATTATAATAACAAAAAAGTGGTCACTTGTTAATTATTAGTTCAAGATATTTATCTTTTTAAAACATTCAACTTCATACGATGAAAACAAATAGAATTTTAATTTTAAAAAAAATGAATTTTTTATAATCTATTAATAGTTTAGTTAATTTTTAACTTGCTGCAAATGAACATAGAAAAGTGGAAATTGTATTGAATATAGAGTAATCTATATGCTTTAGCTAGATCGGTATCTGTCTGTGACAGTTGGTCATTGTGATATTTTTTATTAAGATATTCAATTTCATTTAACTGTTTTAGTATTTTGGATGTTTTTTTTAATAAAATTATTAGTGTATTTTTGTTTATTATTTTGTATGTATTAATATCTTCTAAATTGTGGCATAATAAATATTGTTTACAATTTAGTAGATAGATTCATCTTATTATCAAACCAATGTTTTCACAAAAATAATATGAAGATGGTCAAATCTATTTTTATAGAAAATAACTATTATAATTATTTTATTAAAAAAACAAATTAAAAAACGCATAAAAACATAAAAATATAAAAATAACTGTAATAATAAAATACCGAAAAATTACATATTTGCATATATTTACCATATTTCGAAAAAATTTTTCGGTATATGCACTAAAGTTTAAAACGTATGGAATAAATTTAATTCTAAATATAATTAATAAATTAGATTCATCTATTATAAAAGGAAAGAATAAAACCGAAAAATGTGACAAGACTATTGTATAATTTTTAGGCTAGTTTATTACTCACTAAAATTTTCAGCTCCAGAAACTCGCGAATCAAAAAAAAAGGGGGGGGGGGAATTGAGGGCTTGAATTATGAACCAACTTCCAATGAAGCTAATAATTTGTTCATACTATTTTAATTAATAATATAAAATAGTAAAATTACAGAAACAATCTTATAACTAATTTTTACAAAATTTTAATACACGATGAGTAGTGTAATGAGCAAGGCCTGGTCGCGAACTGATCGGTGCCGAAACTACGCTTGTCTACAATGTTTTGATAATTTGACCGATCCCAAGGTTGCTCACCTTTGAGGCGATTATGACCTCATTTATCCATCTATTCAATGTACATATGTTTTCTAACATTCTCCCCCCGTTAATTCATTTGCATTTACAAATGAATTAAACTAAATAGAATTACATTTTGATACAAAAAAATTAGAGAATTAATATCCTAGTTCGGAATTTTCTTTCAATAATATGAGTTTACTTATAGGTCTTCTAAGTATATTTCTATCAGTACGAACCTCCGCTTGTCTGACTAGAGTGTCAGGCCCTGCAAAGACTCTAATTATCCGACCCAATGGCCATGTGCCTGGGAGAGTTGATTCGGTTTTGATAAGGACTAAATCACCTTCTTGTAACGGTCAGGTGGGCTTAGTCAATTTATTCCGAACTTGGTAGTGTGTTATCACCTTTTTTCCAAATTTGTTGGAATATATGTGTGACTAGTTTCCAGCTTTTCATCGGAGATAAAGTTGGATGAGGGATAAACGATTCAGCTATAAAGAAGGACGGTCTCTGAATTAAAAAATGAGCAGGGGTGAGAGGGTCCGAATCACTGCTGTCGTCGTTCAACGGAGCTAGTGGTCTTGAATTGAAACAAGCCTCCACTTTACAAAACTAGGTCGAATATCCAACAAAAGTTAATACCTGCTCTCCAATGATACGTCTCATAATGTGATGCTTAGCGCTTTTTACTGCTGCTTCCCAAATTTCACCAAAGTGAGGGGCAGCAGGAAGATTAAAGTGAAAATTAATTTCAATTTCATTTAGTTTACATGCCAAAATATCGGATTGGAGGAGGTTATCAACTATACATCTTAATTCTCGATCTGCCCCGACAAAATTAGTCCCTCTATCACAGTACAAATCTGAACAGCGACCTCTTCTTGAAACGAATCAGTGAAGTGCTGCGATGAAGGCTTCACATGAATAGTCTTCGGCCATTTCTAAGTGAACTGCCCTAGTACTCATACAAATAAAAACAACCAAATAGCCTTTATAAGTGGCATTGCCTCAAGCTTTAGATAAGCGCACCGAAAATGGGCTAGCGTAATCAACACCAGTGTGTAAGAATAGGGCATTCAAAGTGGATCGACAGGGGGGCAAATCACTCATTTGTTGAGTCATGGGTTTTCCACTGTAACGTTAACATTTAAGGCACTTATTGATTTCTTTCCTTACAACTTGCCTACCTCTCAAAATCCAATACTCCCTTCTGATTGTAATCAGGATGAGTTGAGGCCCACCATGTAGAGTCAACTCGTAGTCCGCCTTATAATTAAATTAGTAAAATGACTTGAATGTGAAAGGATCAATAAGTGCTTAACGTCATAATCGAGTAATGATTGACTCAAATGACCGCCTACACGCAATAGAGAATCATTTAAGATCGGTTTGAGTTTGAGTATGAAGGAAGAAGAGGGTAATACTAGTTGATCTTGCAATGCCAATTCACGATTCTTTTTCAAGATTTTGATTACTGTGGGGAAATAGCAGTTTTGGTGATCGTACGTCCAATAAAGCGTTGCATTTCTAAGTTCGCTAAAATGAAGGATTAAGTTGTCTGAAGACAGTAGATAAATGATGTTTAAGAATACTAATTTAGGTTTATAATTAGCAAATTCTCGAGGGTTTTTAGAATTAGTCTCAGAAATGTTAAGAACTTTACGCGATCGTAAATGAACGAGACATTTGAATAGGAATCGAAAAGAGTAGGCAGTTACTTTTGCAAGACGTCTTTCATCAGAATAATCATTAACGAGTGCCCATCTTCCCTTAGGTTCTTTTATGATGGTTTCATGACATGCAGACGTGTGATGTTCTCGTAGTATTGGAGAAGAGGTAAGGAAAAGGATCTCAGGATATTTTTGATCGATTTCATGCAGTAATGATGGTCCTTTAAACCAAGAGGTATCGTCTAAAAAGTGACTTGCGAGAGTTCCTCTTGAGGCAATATCAGCAGGGTTTGATTGTGACTTGACGTAATGCCACTGAGCTGTTGGTACCAATCGTTGGATTTCGGCACATCTATTCCTACAAAGACTGGCCATTTAGATAGAACACCATTTATCCAATGTAGCACATCACAGGTGTACAGAGGTTTATTTATATTGACAGGATTTTATTAAATTATAGGTTAGTTTGACTAAGAGATGAATATCGCATAGTTCTAAGCGGAGAATACTGAGAATTTTCACTGGAGCCACCTTTGTTTTACTCACTTGAACTTGTGACACGTGTACGCCGGCATTTGAGATCACACAGTATAAGACTGCTGCATAAGCAGCTTTCGATGCATCAGAATAACCATGTAATTCCATGATGAGGTTAGGATGGAAGTGGTTTCAACAAGGTAACTTTACCTTTTGCAGCAAATGAATCTCATTAATCCAGTTTTCTCACAATTTAGTTTCCTTGGCAGGCAAGGGAGTGTCCCAATGGAGTTTGAATAGCCACAAGGCTTGCATGAAGATTTTTGCTGAAATAATTACAGGTGACAATCATCCCATAGCATCGAAAAACTTCGCAATCTGAGAAAGAATAAGTCGCTTTGTCCAATATACAAGACGCTCTTTCACGTCTATTTTGAATTGAAATTCATCGTGTGAGCGAAACCACTGAACGCCCAAGACTGATATAAGATTCTTGGCGCTGAAAAGTGATTTTGGATTCAGCGACGTTACCTTGTGTAGGATATTTTCAAGAATCTCTGAGTGACTGGCTGACCATTAACTCAAGGGGAAACATCCCTTCTGAGTGATGGCCCTTATTTGTTCTATTTTCATTAGTACTTCGTTTAAACTATGCCCTCCAGATATAAAGTCATCCATATAAGTTTCAGAATTCAGTATCTCTGCTCCCAATGGGTATTCCTTGGCATACTCCTGGGCTAATTGTCTTAGCGTTCGATTTGCCAAAAACGGCGTACAGCTCAATCCATACGTCACAGTAGTTAGTTGATAAGATTTCAGCGGTAAGGAATTCTTTTCTCTCCAGAGAATGGTTTGGTAATTTTGATCTTCTGTGGCCACCCGAATTTGTCTGAATATTTTTTCGACATCGGTAGTAAATACAAATTTATAATTTCTCCACCTAATTATAAGATCGAGTATATTAGGAAGTAAGTTTGGAACTGTATGTAGCAATTTATTAAGGGAGGTTCTTGTTCATATCTTTGAAGAACAGTTAAATACTACTCAGATCTTTGGAGTTGGGTTGGCTTCTTTCAAAACACCATGATGAAGCAAGAAACAAAGTGAATTTTCGTTGAGAGAAGTTTCACGCATATGCCCTAATTCCTTGTATTCTTTCATAAAATCACAATAAAGGTTACAGAATCCAGGATTATTAATAAATTTGATTTCCATACTGGCAATAAGGGATTTTGCTCGCAGCAGAGTATATTGGGCTAAGCTGCTATTATCTGGTAATTCATATTTGAATGGGAGTCTCACTACATAACGATCTTTGAGATCGCGGGAGTGTGTTGTGACAAAATGGATTTCACACTCTTCCTCCTCAGAAGTATGTTTTTGGGCTGCGTTACGTTCGTTATCTACTAAGTCTATTATCTAGGTTAATTGGTAAAGAATTTTCATCAGTTTTATTCTTGTTATAGTCATCTACTGATTTGGACCTTTAGGTTACTTTCTTTCGCTAATAGTCATCAATATGAAGCAAAGAATGATGTCTTTTATGGCATTTAGTACATGAGAATTTACTATGGCAATTTTTAATATGGTGATTGCCCAGGCAATTATAGCACAGTTGTAGCTTTCGAATTAGAGCTCGTTTTGATTGCATAGTGAAACTCTTAAAACCTTCACATTTTGAGATTGTATGTTTGCTTTGACAATGAGGCCAAATAACAACGATAGTCGAGGTAGTAGTCTAATGCGACGACTAGTTGTTTTTGTGGTGAGTTCCTTTATTAAGAACAGATTTCTTTAATGTAAAAGATTCGAGTGTAACGGTTTGAGAGGTGAGGAATTTTCGAACTTGATCAATTGAAGGAGGCTCCGTAAAGTCTCCAAAATATCGTTACCAGTCTTTTCCTGTTTCATGGGCAACTTTGCAGTCATTAAAGCTACAAAGACATCACTTGTAGCTGACGTTCTCCCCAATGGTACGATAGAGTCATGGGAGCCTAGCATCTCTCTCTGCAACCTTTTAATTTCCATACTACTACTATCTTTCATAGCATGACAACTCAGAATCTGTGAAGTATATTTATACACAATTCTTCTATGATTATAATAATAATTGTTGAGTTTACCCCAGGCTTGCTCATAATTTTCCCCAGTGATAGCAATATTACGTATCAGTTCTAAGGCATCACCGCTAAGATGCGTTCGCAAATGTTGATGCTTAACCACCATCGGAATATTAGACTTTCCATGCACCAGCGATCCAAATAAATCTCTAAAATACTCCCATTCATCGAATTCCCCTGAAAACTTTGGAAGATTTACCTTAGGTAAGACTGCGTAATCAACAGAAATGGCTTCGAAGCTGGACACGATTGACGTATCAATTTTACAGCTAGCCTTTGAATTTTGTATCAAGAATTCCTTGTACTGTCTCATAACGATGTAATAAAGATCTTCTCCTTGATCAAAAACTTCTTTAGAAAAATATTCATGCTTAGGATCTATCACCGTAAGGTTATTGATCGCCGTATCATTGGTCTTGTATTGATTAAATAAATCACGCATTTGATCCATTCTTGATCGAGCCAATCACTCAGTCATATTTTGTTTACCCAAAGTTAGTTGTTTACCGTAAAGTTAGAAAAAGAGTTCTTCATTTTTTTAAAAATGCTAATTTAAGATAAATATAATGCTTCCATTCTATTTTTGTAAGCTTGATATACTAATTTAATCAATATTGCTGCACTGGACTATTAATCCTTCCAAAAAAATGGATGTTTTAATAGATTTAATACTGTAATGATATGTATAACTAAAAGGGCTAACCACATTCAGAAACGGAGGTTTGTAATTCAAATACTAAATTAAAACATAAAAGATTTTTTTTTTTCTTGAAAGCTCACCGAACTAGGGTATTTTACAGATCTATAATTAATTAATAGCTTATAATGAACTGGCTTTACCTAATTAACATTTGAATGAATTGTTGTTATAAATTAAAGTAACTTGATTGACTATTAAATGTAAGTAATTAAATAATGATAATGATTAGGCTAAATTTCAATTATAAATTTAACAAGACATCGGTTGCTTCATGTTCGAATATTATAACCTTAAAAAACGCCGCATGTAGTACAAATTAAAGAATTAAATATCAATAATAATGCATAGCAATAAAATTATAAATAAAATTCTCACGAAGCTGCAATGGTCCAAAAGGAGATTGATGATTTATAAATTTAATGATCTTCGTTCTTCTACCATATGAATTATTGTTAACATCTTATCATATCTTCATTCAGCAGCAATCATATTTCAATGCACTCTCAATGCAATTTTTAATGATATCCCAGTATTTCGACAAAGACAAAAATATTTTTAGTTTTAATATTAATTATATAGTTCAATATAATTTAGTGACAGAATTCAAATGATAGAGAGAGAAAAGAGGAGGCTAAGAATTTTTTTAGTTTGGGGTGATATGATCGGCAAGTTTTATACATAATTTTATTTAATAACCAAATTATTAAATTAGGTTCAAGTTATGTTTGAGATTTTTCTAGAAACAATATTGATACGTAAGAGTCGCCGTAGTAAGGCAGTAAATTCAAGAGTATCTGTTATTGTAGAAAATTTGAATATTCAATTAAATTAATTTCACTACTGGATTACTCCAGAAACGCAAACTTGAAATAATGTCGAATTTGCGGTCAAACAAATTCGAATGAGAATAAACAGAAAGTAGAACAGGAAATCAACAGCAATGTCCCCAACTTTTATTTTGTTATTTTGGGGATTATAGCTATAATGCCGATTGTGGCAAATGAAAAGATTAATACGGACTATATTGCTTAATTGAGAAGTGACGTATTATTATTATAATAAGTTTTATACTTACGTAAAATATGGAAAGTTTCTTTCTCTCTTTCTTTTTGAGCTCACGACCAGGTTTAGCGCGGGGCTTCATTTAATGTATATGTATTATTTTTTTTTTCGTTTTTAATAGAAATTAATCTGGAATAAATCCTCCTTTTTCTTAATTTGCTTGCTCCTGGATCCGGCTCGAAGTATCAAATGTATAATTTTTAGACTAGTTTATTACTCACTAAAATTTTCAGCTCCAGAAACTCGCGAATCAAAAAAAAAGGGGGGAAGGGAATTGAGGGCTTGAATTATGAACCAACTTCCAATGAAGCTAATAATTTGTTCATACTATTTTAATTAATAATATAAAATAGTAAAATTACAGAAACAATCTTATAACTAATTTTTACAAAATTTTAATACACGATGAGTAGTGTAATGAGCAAGGCCTGGTCGCGAACTGATCGGTGCCGAAACTACGCTTGTCTACAATGTTTTGATAATTTGACCGATCCCAAGGTTGCTCACCTTTGAGGCGATTATGACCTCATTTATCCATCTATTCAATGTATATATGTTTTCTAACAACTAATATTGCGTACAAAATTAAATGTAAAGACTATTCATCGGTGTAAATTGGAGAAACAAAACGCAGTTTAAAAACATGTATAAACGAACACAAAAAAGATAATAATAAAACATCTAAGGTGGCGGCACACTCCCATAAGTGCAATCACAGTATAGATGGGGAGAATATGAATATTCTTGATAGGGAGACTAATTATAAAAAAAAAATTAATTTCGAAAATGAATACGATTAATTGTCAAAAGGACAAACAAATGTTAAATTTTAAATATCATATGATCCATTATTAAAATAAGAAATAAATCTGGTCATATATCTAAAATTAAAATACTGATTTAGTAGTATAACTAGTAATACGAATGAAAATTCAGATAAATCTTACAGTAAATATTATTATTATATGTGGTAATCATATTCAATGAATGTGAATTACAAATTAATTTTTCAAATTTATATTTACTATTTATTCTTCTTTTTTTATGAATTTTTATTTGCTTTTGCTTTCTTTTATTTAATTTCAAATATAAATAAAAAATTATTATGATTGGTAAATTATTTAATTAATTTTATGTATATTTCAAATATGTTGAATTCTAAAAACTAATTTTTGTTTACAAATTAAAAATTCTAATATTTATATCAAATCAAAGTTAAAAAAAATTTCTTAAATAAGATAAATTATTTTTTTATTTATTATCCTACCAAGTAGTTTGATAAATAATAATATATTTAATAACCTATATTTGTAAAATAATCTTTTTCTGCTCCTAATTCATATTAATAATTATAAATGTTTATTCAATATAAATGAATATCTTAATAATGTATTTTATTAATGTATAAAAATTTAAGTATTTTTGATAAAATCAATAAAAATTAATAATTGTTGTAAAAGATTAGTTCAATTAATTTACATTTTAATTAATTAAAAATGTTACATAATTACACTATATTATCTTATTAAATAAAAAAAAAATTTTTTTCATAACAATTTATGTAAACTGAATATAACATATTTTTTTGTTTTATATTTTTAATTATACACTGATAAATTAAAAATGATTTATAACATGCATTAAATACTATTTAAAAATTTTTTTTTATTATTTCTTAAAATAAAATTCACATTTTTGTTTGTGCAAAATATATTTAATATTTTAATTACTTATTAATTATTCCTCTGATATTTTGTGTATTCAAAATTAATTTTTTATTATAAACTTTTAACATTTAAAATTATAAATATTCATATTATAAAACATCTTAATTATTTATATAAACAGTTGGTGAAAAACAATATATTAAAATTAATAATTATTACAGATTCAATAATTGAATTATAAAAATCAATTAGTTTGTACTTAAATTAACAAATTTAATTTAATAATTTATACAAAATTTTACTTTATTACAAATCAATTATTAAATGATAAAATTAATAAAATCATTATTAAATGTATAATATTTCAAATCAATTTATATAAGTAAAAAATATTTATACAAATCAATACAATTAAAATAATGTATTTTTTATATTATATATAAATACAACATAATAATATTTCGAATCAATTTATCCAAATACATTCTAAATAATATATTTTTCATATTATATATATAATAAATAACTAAAATCCGAAATATACAATTTAGCGAAATATAAATATGTACATAAAAATACCTAAAAAATTCTCATTTTGGAGAATTAGTTTGATCGATTGGCGCGCAATCAAAAACAGTAAATTTTTTATATTTTTATTATATTTAACAAATTTAATAAAATATAATTTACAAAGGAAATTAAATGAACATATCAGCATAAAAATTATCAATTTTATACGTAATTGGAAAGATGTTTGTAAAAAATAAATTTAAATTGGTAATTTATCAATACTAACCTGGATTTCGGTACGACACTTCGGACTTCGCTGGGTTCATGCGTAGTAGCAAGTGTGACATTTCTCCTGACAACAATATTCATTATTATAACAAAACAATGTCTATTATTGAATATTTTTAATTTTTAAAAAATATTTATGATAATTAACTACAAAGGTAGTTTTATTTTCAACCTATTCACATTTATGCTGACATTATTGTATTGCACTTCACTTATATCTATAATTCTATCATTACTTATAAAAAACGTTGCTTTTGAATACGCAAGCGCAATGCTACCATACAAATATAATTAAAAGGTTTAACTTAAATTATCTAATTTATATGAATATTTAATTTATTTATATTTTTATTGTACATATTGTAAAATAAATAAAATATTTTAATATAATAGAAACATTTACATTTACATTTACATTTGGTAAAAAATCTCTTAAAGTGGAATTTATATTTGGAATATAATCATTGTAAATTATTAAAATATTTGATTCAGTACATACTATTTATCAAAATTTTAATTTGAAATTAATCTTATAATATTATATACTAGCATAAAACCTAACTAAGTTATATAATAATAATATAAGACTATCCAATTAAAAAAGTAACGAAAAACTCAAATTTTTATCAATGGTACATTTTCAATTTAGAAATATAATAATATTACGAAATTAAAAAAAAAAATATAATTTTTACTGCTTTCTTTTTAAAGAAATAATTTTATTAGTTCTATTCTGAAAATCATGAAAGTTAATGATTTTAATTTTATTATTAAATAATTAAAATATGACATAAATACGTTACTGAATTGCCACACGTTCTGAAGAATCTTAGTATATATAATATTATATTACAATTTCAATTTCACAGTTAGAAGACAAAAATAAATTTGCTTAATAATTTTAATAAATTTATAAACGTCCACTAAAATACACATAAAAGTAAAATACAAAGATCAAATAATTGAAAGTAAAGCATTCAGAGCTTTTAATTGTTAATAAAAATTAAAACGGACTATGATAAAACTTAAATGTAACATAAGGGGAAAAAAGCTTTTACAAAATATCCTTGTGTACAAAACATTTATTTCTAATAAATAATTCTATATTTTTTATTTAATTTTTTAATTAAATAGAAATGTATTAAAATCTAAAATATAGTCTAATTATAATACGAAATAAATTGTTTTCTAAATATTGATACAAAATTTTGAAAATTTTTACATATAAAAAAATTTACTCTGTATTTATCTCACTTTTTATAGAAAACACTTTTAGTAGAAAAAAATTATGTGTATAAAATATAATAGACATCAAATATGCGAGTTATAATCGTATAAAAGCATCCTGTGCGCTCGAGACAGATTATACTTATAGCATCGGTACGTATTTTTAGTACAGTAAGGGCTGATTTTGATATTATATGCGAATTATATAATAATGTTACCTAAAAACGTCTTTTAATTACCTTTGACGTTACTATTTGAGGATGAGTAGCGCAAGTTATCTTCAGCAGTATATCAAATATTTTATACCTAATATAATTATACATTCTATTAACTATGGTGAAGTGAAACAAATTTTTTTTTTTTTTTTGCCTTTAATAATTTTCTTCATATTGAACAGATTTTTTTCGAAAAGAAATGAGGAAAATATTAATTCTTTATACTATATGAGTAAAAAATATGTATCATATGGAAAAATAGCTCAACTTTGAGTATCAGAATATTAAAATACCAATGTTAGACTGTGTAAGTATGTATAAAAATATGAGTAATATGATAAATGTTTAAATATTTGATTCGTTCAACTTGTATGTTACTATACAAAGAAAGCTCAAAAAATATTCCTACTTCAACATCACATTTATATTTATATTTTGATAGAGCATTCTACTTTGGCATTATAGAAAAAATTGGAATTTGTTGTTGCATATTTTCATAGTATACTGTTTCAAAAATATTTCCTCAAAATATTATAACGAAATCGGTCATTTTCCACTATATATAAATTTATATTCAATTACATAAAATCATTTCAGATTTTCAGTACGATTTCCATAAAAGTCACAACACTGAACATAAAATTTTACGTATTACTAAAAATATAACAGATACCACTAACAGAGGTATTTTCTCAATTCTTACTTTATTTAACAGAAATCCAGCGTTTAATAAATTTTTACATAATGGAACCATATTTAAATTAATTTCTGCGCTGTAAGCAATAATAATATATATAATAACAATAATATAGCAATATTGGCTATTATTAAAAGCCCTAAGATTTTCGCCTTTTACATTAATTCATATCTAATCACTCTTTATACATAGTTGAACCTCTAACGTTTAGAACTTAATCTACGTAAACTCATATTTATGTATTTTTAAAAAATGTATTTGTCGGATTTATAAGCCATCAAATATTTTAGTTAATAAAATTTCTATTTTTTTGGTCTTATTTTCTTAAGTATTTTGACATTACTTTCCATCAAAGATATACTTGAGATTTTTAAATCCTCCATATTAAATCTAAAATCAAATTTTCCCGGTATCTTTACGCCATTTCTCGTAAATCTTAAAGAGACTTCGAAATGTAACCCTCTAGTTTTCAAAGCTATGATACTTAAACACGTTATATATTGCGAGAATCTTAATGATAATATCATGAGAAATATTATTGTAAACGAAATAAATTTAACTCAAGCTATTGAATTTTTATCTGAATAAGTAATTCTATTAATAATAGCATTATGAGATATACTTAAATTTAGTGTATATTTTGTTACGTCTTAGATTTTTATAAGTAGAGAAATGAATATGTATTACATTTTTTATATAAAAATTATTCGTTTATTAATTTTATATAAGTAATAGATTTATTAGTTACAATTTAGATGTTTAAATTTAATAAAATCAGTAAGAGTAAAATATAACTCTTGCAAATCGAATTACAATTAGTTATCAATAACTGTGTGATATATTACTTATATTATAAGATTCGCAAAGTTTTTTAAAGTTTTTAGAATAAAAGAATAAATTTTTAATAAATTTTACATTTTTCGAAGAATCTTAAACAATTTATTTTTTTTTCATTTATAAAAAAGTAACAGAACGTTACAATATATAATTCCTATTTGAGAAATTGCCCCTCGAAGTCAAACCAAAAGCGAATTCAAGCAAAATTTATGAAAACTCTTCATTCTATTGTAAAGACTTATCTCTTTATAAGTGCAATGAGACATGCTGTTATTAGAAGTTTCTAGGCAGACACGTGCCCACCCGAAACTTTCGCCGCGTTGAATCCACCTATCCGGTAGTCACTCGGCGAGTAAACGATATATGTAAATAAAGCTTAAGTAATAATACATTATTTATTTCGCAATACCCTTAATATCAGTTCAGCGAACAAAAATTTAATATTTTAATATTTAAATTAGGCTGTGAACTAATCAATTTTGTTTTGTTTGTTACCAGTATCTGTAGAAAGTTTAAAATCAATAAAAGGACAGCATCATGACAGGTTTATTTATTTAACTAAAAATTGTTTGTTATTGACTTTACCTAGTGTCGCCGATCCGAATCTCTATCAAACCGGCGTCCACTAATCCCGACATTCTCTATTTCTATATTTTTTTAATGAGCGCTCGACTCTCCCTTTCATCTGTAACGGGGGAATGAAGCCGTCTCGTTACATAAGAAATAGTTGAATTCTTACTGAACTTGATATTACTTCCATTTCTTCCTTAGCTTTTATATAAACTAATAAATGATACAATGTTGTGCAACGAGGCACGCTCGTTGCTAAGCGCAGACCGCAATGACTCCCCTCAGCGGGGCCCCGATTTGCGCGTATACCGGCACACGCACGGATCCCCCGCGGCCGTTATCATCCAATCGGCTTCATATTTTTCTTGTGCGCCGATCTCGCACCGCCGGACCGAGGTGATGTGCTAAACGAGAGCACTCGCCTCGAGGCAGACCGTCTTTGGCCTCTTCCCTATCTAAACCTTCTTTTTTGCATTTACCTGTTGTTCACTATTCAGTGGCAACATTCTAATTCTATCCATTCCTGCTAGTCACTATTATGTGCTAGCACCAAATTCCGAAATTGTCACTTTTATATGCTATTTCAATCCTTGAAAAGAAATTGAAAATCGCTTGCGGTTTCAATCTCTTTCCTTCTGCGTCAAAACGTCTGCAACTTCTGATTATTGCACCCGCTGTGATTATCAGAAGTCCTGAAGGTCCGCACCCTAACTCCGCAGGAGTTTCCTTGGTATCACGGGTGTATTATTTACTCCACACTTCATACACCGTTCCTTTTTCTCGCCGTAATGTATTAACTTACTTTGTTAATTGTTCGCGAGGAATAGCATCCGCGTATTTTCCATTAAGCGTCGATTGTAATCGTTTTCCTTTTGATTTACTCCGTAGTTTTCCGCTTCTATAGAATTTGCATAAAGTAAATTCCGTTATATTCGTCGCGATTAATGATATACCAGTTGTCCGTTTATAACAAATTTCATTTTGTAAAGTAATTATTCTGAATAATTGTTCGAATTTGGACAACTGGCGCACGTGTTTACTTTCGGCGTTTATTATTGTCGGCGACCTCCGTAGTGATCGCGTCCGAGTAGACTTTATACAAAATAAATATTGTCGTGATGTAAACGGAGACAATATTTAGCGTTAGAGTAAATTTCGATAATTTTAATAATAATAAAATTAGATGTTTACCGTCGATTTTGCTACTGTGATAGTGATTTAAATTTCATAGTCGGTTAACTGTTAACATCATTGTATTTTGTTTGTTTTAGAGAAAACAATAAATCAATCACCGCTACAGTGGTAATTCAATTTAAATAAATTGTTCTTTGTAATTTTTTTTCTATTCCCACTTGCCACCGATCCGAATCCTGGGCAAATCGGCTGCCGCTTTATCCCGGCGTAATTTTTCACTAATATTTCGACGAGCACTCGACTTTCTCTTCAGCCGTGAAGGACGAACGGAGCCGTCATTCACTGTTGTATAATCACCTTATAACCCTGCTTACCAACTTCTCACTTCATTCCGAAGATAAAGTCATTAGACGCTATTCGCTATTTTCACAGTTACACCGATGTTATTATATACACCTTTTCAAATTTTTTCGAGTTTTTCCTTATTAATTCTTTCTTTAAAGCAAGAATTAAATAATAATTAAATTAAACCACTTTATATGGTGGGAAAATTTAGTACGTAAAAACTGACATTATCGGTAATTATAGATATTTTTCTTATATAAAATCTCTCTATGCCACGGCTTTCATTACGAAAATAAAATTAAAAAAAGGACATGAGGGTTATAATTTTATGATCACTATTCCTTATTATTTTTATTTATATATCTCGATCTAAATGCCATCTTGCGTTAATTCCACCAATAGTAAGCATGACTACTGAATAATATGCATATATACTAGATCACGTCTCTGTGTTTACCTGAGGCTATATTAAAATAATATATCACTTTTTTGTAAATCAGATGAAATTGTCTACAATACTTTACATCATTCGTATCTCGATAATTTCATTGCTTTCGACGTCTAAAAATTATTGGGAGTTTCAAATCGACTTATTGATCTACTATTACTACTGATACTACAATTTACTAAACATCCATAATTATATATTTTCTTATATAATTGGAAAACATTATTGACATATCTTCATAGTTTACCTAATCCTTATGTAGGATAGTAATGCAGAAGGAAAATAATATAATATTATTAACTTACTTCCGGATTACATTTTAGGAAGTGAGTTTATTTACTACGGTTAGTGAACATATACAGGGTGTCTCAGTAAAGTATTGAGAGTTGTTTTTTTAAAAACTACTATTTGTCATAGCAAATTCGGGGTGATCGGAAAATGTGCGAAGGAGTTTATCCTATTTATCCTATTTTTTGTAGTGGGAGCAATAGAGTTTGTTTTAAAGCGAAGCATATTTGTAATCATAAAACACGACGCGATAAACCTTCTGGTGAAATAGCACTATGCAGTAAAATTTTTTTTACGGTTTGGAAAAACACTGTAGAGATATTTATAATATTACAAACGGTTTTTAAAGGTAACTGTATACAAATTTTGATAAATTCAGGGTGTCATGGATTACCTTGATACTTAAACGACAGTTTGAACTGAAAATTTTGTGCACACGCTCAGGATTAGAATTAATTCGGACTGTTTTTGGACGTTCTAAACAAGAATTGTAGGCAACTTCATCCTAGCTTACCTTGAAAACAATCTTTCTAATTATGATTTTTTTTACTTATTTTTTTGCATAAACAACGTTTTTCGCAAGTATAATAAACAAAATTTAGTTTAGCCTCATGAAATGTTGAATATTTCGCAATAAATTGTAATCACATTATTAAATGAAAAGTCTAAATAATATATTGAGAAATCGAAATTATAAAAAAGTAGATCAAACAAAATTGCGAAATAATATGTCTAAACTACGCTTATGAAAATTTATCATCTTGAGTGTCTGAGTGAAAATTTATTTCACCATGCCAAAAAATCATAATAAAGATAAGACAAAAGGTTATAAAAACAACATGAATGATGAAAAAGTTGTTTTTACATTTGAATTTACATTTACATACCGAACATTAATCAATTTTATATTAAAACCATTTCATAAAATGTAAAATGTGCCAACAATTATCTATATCAAGTATCTCACTACATGCGCTTTTTATCTACAATAAACAAGCTGTATTAATCTAATAAGTAACATACCTTGATAATCGATTTATTATTGTTATAATATAGTTCAAGGAGTTTCAATTTTGACTACTGGGAAAAATTGCGTTTAGAGTAAAGTGGGGGGAACCCGGAAGAAAATCTAACCTCCGTGGGGCCCAACGCGTGGAAGCATCCTCACTTCTTGTACGAATTTCTCGTGCTGTCGAGCACATAAAATCTATTTTTTTTTAATCTTTGTATCGTCTTCATTTGAAATTACGAAAACATGCGTACATTTAATTTACGTGTGTGTGTGTGCGTATGTGTTTGTGTGTGGGTGTGTGTGCGTGTGTGCGTATGTATGTATGTGTGTGAAATTGCGAGTGCGCAATTTTATTTCTCTGATAGATCCAGAGGGCTGGGACCTCTCGATCCCGCTTCTCATCATTTCAGCGCCCGGCGATTGATTATCGGACGGGCATTAACTGATACCTATTTGTACCGTTGTATCTCTGCGTCATCGAACGCCTTCGTAGCGCACTCCCCAATCCTGAAGCCACATATAGCCTGCGAGCGACACCAAACTTGCTCGTGCAGCAAACTAGATTGTAAGTCTGTTGGATTTATATTTATTGGCGCATCAAGTGCTTTTCTCCCTGATTAACAGGAGGTTTTTATGCCACGCCAAATACATTTATTATTTGTTTATTGTTGGTTTTGCGCAAATCGACGAGTTTTATTTTGAATCCAGCAGCCTCTTCATAATTCACTCGTTTTATTTATTTTAATTTATTTTATATTATTGGAATTTTAGATTTTTTCTGTTGATTTAATTTCCTAATAAATAAATATTATAATTCATTTTGCAATAATATTTTTTTTATAAAAATTAATCTATTGATATCGAACAAAATTATTTAAAATTTTTATAATTGTAAATTTTAGCAATCATTGATTATATTTAATTACTTTTATATTAATATTTGAATAAATTATAATTTTTTATATAATTTATACTGATTATTTATTCTTAATTTCTTTTAAATACTGAGATATAAAATTAGATAAATTTAAGTATGAAAATGTTCATTAATAAAAATTTTTATTTAAATTTTTGTATATATCAATAGTTATAATATGATGGATAAATTCAAATCAAAAAATAAATTATATGATTAGATTTGTTTTGTTAATTTATACATGGTCTGTCCCCGAAGTATCGAATTTTTTTCATTTAGCGAATATTGGTCGTAGTGATTTGGCAGGGATCTTAAAATGTAGAAAAAATATTTTTTCATTTATCCTTTTTTATTTTGTTTTTTCGATAATTAGATGTAACAGGATTTTACCTCGTGCAAAGTGTGTTTTTCGATTTTTTGACACAGTGCCCTGAAGCGATTAGTGGAAAAACACTAAGCAAGAATGATTCATTTAAAGGTCCTAAAAAAAGGATAACACTCACCTTTTTTAATGAAATATGATTTATTGATGGAGTTATAAACAGTTTGAAATAAAAATTTTAAATTGTTCAAAATAATTTCATCCTACATAAATGCATTTACGATTACAAGTTTTTCAGTTCTCAAAAGCAGTCTGAAACTTCTTAGTTTTGATATTTACCCAAACTCTTTGCATTTCTAAATTGTTTTGCACTACATTGTGCCCCATAAATCGCGGTAAATTCAGTTTTTAAATTTTTAGTACGCCGCTAATGTTTGTAATGATTCGAGAGCTTTTTAGGCACCCAGATCGAGATTTGTCGATGATCTTTTCCCGATTCTCTTTAAAAGCTCTGTACTATTTTTCATATTGTGATTTTGACATACAATGTAAAATAACGGACAAATCAAACTCGAAAATATTATAATATAATAAGTGCAAAAGTTATATGAAACATCAATATCACAGAACAGACACTAAGAGAATACTAAGCTTCATGTTAAACTTTGGCGACAAACATGGCGGCAGAAATATCTTCTTTCTCTCTCGCACATATAGAAACACTAGCGATCTCTGAAAACACCGTAGCTGAATTAAAATTTTTTATAAATGTTTTAAAATCTATTGAAAAAAAACGTTACCACTACAAGTACGAAGCACAAGGGAATATACTCGTGTTTCGTACATATACAGAAGCGTTTTTTTCAATAGATTTTAAAGCACTTCTACAAAACTTTAACTTGGACCACAGACTCTTGAGAGGTCGGCAGAGATGTCATAAGTGCGTGAGAGAAAGAGCATATTTCTTCTACCATCAAAATACCACTGTTCAATTTAATATATTGTTATGTATGTAACGAAATTCACATAATTAATTAAATAAACAATAAATGTTGTATAAAATAAGTGAAAATGAGAGCAAGACGCAGCATAAAAAGAAATATGTGAGAGCGTTAAATTGAGAAATGGTATCAATAATACTTCATCATTAAACAATATATGGAGAAATCTAAACAAAATCAAAGTAATAAGCCTAAAAATGAGAACACCTCCATGGTGGGAGGGCTTGGAAGAGTTAGCAGTTTGTCTCTATAAAATAAGGAACATGAGTGATATTCGGGGTTCTTTTATCTTGGGACGTTTGCTTTTAGTCAGATTGTTACGCGTGATTCGGAATTCGACAGATTGAAGTAATACAAGGCGCGAGGTAACTCGGAGTAAAATAATCCCGGTCGGTGACTCTCGTCGAAAAACAACACGACACTCACACGTTCAAACGATAACGCAAGTATTATTACAATTTCGGACATATACGTAGGACGCTAGATTCATAACACGAGCCATTTAAATACTTACATTCTTTCTTCCGATTTATTATCAATAAATCGGTATTTTAAACGTGAAATAATATAATTGTATTTATTTTAATCCTTAAACCTCATAAAGGCTGAATCGCTTTGACCGATTCAGCTACGGCAGAAAAAGAACTGGGAAATCGTTACGAAGAAAATAAATAAAAGAGTAAAAAAAATACACGAAAAATAAACAAGATAGATAAATACAATATAAATAAATATATATATAAGTAATTAATATAAGTAGAAGTAATAATCGTAACATTGGTGCCGTGACCCGGATTTCTGTGGAGGTAAGCATATTTTAATTAATTAAAATTCACGTCGATAAAATAAAAGTGAAAACATAACTACACGAAGATACTATAATCCAGGAAGAGATGATAACTTGTGAGCTACTGATACTTATAACAATTATATTCATGTAAGTAAAAGAACAAATTATTATATGAAAAATAATATTGAGTAATTGATACATTGTATATATATACTATTTCTAATCAAATTGTGAGTAGAGAGACCCGAACCGGGATTAAGGAAATTAAATTGGATATTTTTTATTTGATTAATTGTGTTGTATTGTCAACATTAAAATTTATATTATTATTTTTGATAATTAGCTGGGTAATGTTTAAGAAAATCAATTTATTCAATAAAAGTAAATCAGAAAAGGAAAGTTTAAAGCCGCGTATTGTGACATCTTCAGTAAACGGTTTAGGCGAGTGGGACCTTGAAAAAGAAACTGACATAACATTTGAAATAGCTCATAAAATGCTGACTAGTGCTGCAAAACCCGAGGAACAAATAAGAGTGTGCGGAAATAATGTTGATAAATTAATAGCGGAATTCAATTATTTACAAAATAAACAAGTTAGAAAAATTATTGATAATAGAGTAGAAAAAATTATGGAAAATTCCAAACAGGATTCCATGTTAATGGGATACCTTAGACAAAACGACCAACGCGATACAAATGACGATTCTATAATAGAAATACACGAGGAAAGATTAGAACAAATGCAACCACAACCAAAGGGGATTAAAGATAATATAGAAACAAATTATAAAGATATGAATGAACAGGCATATATTAATAGAAAATTATTAATGGGATTAGAAACATTAATTGATATGGCTAGATTACAAAATGAGGATATTAAATCAATTAATAAACCACATATAGAGGACAGAAATAAGAAATATGAAAATCCGAGAGAAAAAACGAAAACGAACATTCAAAATGAATTATTACCTGAAATTTTAAAATTAAGAAATGAAATTAAAAATTTAAAAGGTGAACTTGACGATGTCAAAATGATTAAAGGTAAGAATCGGGATCAATATCAACGAGATGTAAATAGTGTCGAATACGGGTCATTTCAAAATACAAATCGTTGGGATCCAATAGTAAATACGAGACAAGGTTATAATCAGTATCCAGAATTAAATTATAGACCTCAACCTGAAATTGTACGACAAATGCCGAAATGCTCCGGAGAGATTAGTGAAATAGTTAATTTAGTGAATTGGGTAAAGAAAACCATGCAATATGGGGGACCGGAAGTAGAAATACACATTCTATATGCGCTAGTCAATAAAATAACGGGCAACGCGAGACGAATGTTGGGGTCAAATTTGGGGAGTTATACTTCAGTAGATCAATTCATTACTGATATAGGTGAAAGAGTTGGTGCTCCAGGATTGGTAAAAAGGTTTTATTAACACAAATAAAGGAATGCACACAAGGAAAAAGCGAATCAGTTTTAGATTTTGGGAATAGAATTAGGATGTTAAGAGAGGATTTATACTCTGCATTTAAATTAGAATCTATAACAAAAAGAAATTATCCCCCCATTAATTATGAAGATTTTGATAGGAAAATTGTAAGGAAATTTATTTTGGGATTAAAAGGAGAAATATCATTCCGAATAAATTCGACATTACCTCTATCGTTGGGAGAAGCTATTACTTTAGGAGTTGAATACGAAGAAGAAGCAAGGGAATAAAGGCTTTATAAGGATGATACTGAATTAATAAAGAATGAACAAGAACCAAAATATTGCAAATATTGTAATAAAGAGGGTCATGAATGGAGAGAATGTCACAGTTTACAAATAAATATAGAGCAAGGAGAATGATAAATAATAATAATCAAGGTCATCAGGGATCGAATTATCAAGGACCGTCGAATGGACTTATTGAAGGAAACAGAAGCAATAATAATCGATATAACCGTAATAATAATTATAATAGAGGACCGATGAATCCAAATTTTTACAATAATTATACAAGAAATAATACGGGACCTTTTAGGTATCCAAATAATGATAGGGATATATTAATAGGGGGAGAAATAATCATCATCATAATGGAAGCAATAATTATAATAATAATAATAATAATCATCAGGGGTTTTCAGCTAATCAAGTAAATCAGAGCCCAAATTACTCCCAAGATGCACGAGTTAACCTTATAAAAGAACAACCTTTACTTCAACCGCCAGTAACTTTTAACAATACTGATAATTTAAACTAATAAGATGCTCATCACAAACTCTCGGTGATGAGCATGATATCTCCAGGATAGATATATATTTCCCAAAAATAGGAATAGCGAGAGTAAATGCAATAAAAAAGCGAGCGATTTACCAGTAATATTGGTATACGCCGAAGAATTTACACAAGGAAAAGCAAACTTTTATGTAGATACAGGAGCAGAAATATCGGTTATTAAAAAAAATAATTAATATTAATTAATAATTATTAATTAATAAATAATTAATTAATAATTATTAAAAAAAGAATTCAATATCAGCAAGAAATTCGATAATTATAGCGAAGCTCATCAAAGACTTATTTCGGTTTTGAGTCAATTACAAACGATAGCAGGTATGAACCTTATACAATCAAAAATTAGGTCAAAATGTTATTATGATAGAAAACTAAATTCAAAACATCTTAGGGAAGGAGAGTTAGTTTACAGACTTAATAGCCAAAATTAGGGAAATTTCATAAACAATATGTAGGTCCATATGAAATAATAGACATTGACTATAAAAGTAATAATATAACGTTAAAGCATAAAAAAGGGTCAAAAATAGTGCACATAGATAAAATCAAGAAATCTAACGAATTAAAAAACGAATCAATTTAGATAATATAATAAATTAAAATATAAATAATAATTGTTAAAATATATATATATACATGTATGAATTAATATATAATTATCTTGGGGAAATGGGGAAATTAATTTAAGTATTCCTTAAAATATTACAAATACATTGATAATGAGAAATAAATTAAGAGGATAGAAGCGCCATTGATACGGTATTCAGACTAATATGCTTAGTCAACACCCACATAAAATGTATACATAAACACTTGAGGAGTATTATAAATAATCGTATGAAATACACTAATCATTAAAAACAACAATTCAAAAACATTAATTGGGGTACCTCCCACCATTATGTAGCACATAATATAGATCACAATACACTCATCGATCGTAAATACATTCTTCAAAAATATGAATTTTAGCTATAATATAGGAAATTAATACAAATCTAATTCTCATAAATCATTTTTTTAATAAATTTTAATAATTTTTTATTTTTTTAAGTAAATAATAATGCAAATAATAATAATCAAATTCTTCAAATTTAACGCTAATAATCAATAAAATTAAGAAAAAAAAGAAAAAAATATAATATATAATTAAATGATTATTATAATTGATTTTTATAATTAATTGTTATTTAAAACATTAAATTGGCAACCTTTTGATCTTAAAATTAGAATTGAGAAGGAAAAAAAATCTGGTCCGGGTGGATTCGAACCCGGAGCCGCGAGGGTGGGGAGACACGAGTTTACCAATCGGGCATATAGACCAGTATTAGGGAATTATAAATTCATATATATTAAGCATCACTAATTGAATCATGACGAAATAGCTGTGATGAAATTATTCGTACGATAAATTCGAGTCAATTACAATTAGATTCAGCAAATTTTTTTTGTATATTCATCAAAAGTACATAAAATGAAAAGGGGAATTATGAATTTTCTGTATATTCATCAAAAAAACAAACACATAAAATTAAAAGAGTGGATTAAAGAAAATTATTGTAAAATAAAAAGAGGAAATTTTAATTCATTTTATCGCTAGCTTTTGAGCATACATAACGTTAGAAGAAAGGATCAATATAGAAAGTATTAATTTTGGGATAATATCAGGAATGGGATTAAAATGGAAGAAAATTTTCAAATTACTATGGATTATTAGCATTAAATCAGACACGGGTAGGAAGGATTATGGGAAACTATGGAGGCATCGCGATTTCCTAATCGCACTCAACATCCAATGGAATATGCCAATAATTAGGCATATAGTACAGAAATTGCAAAGGACAATCACAAATGAAACAACTATGCGACGGATAGATCTAAAAGAAAACAACGAGGATAACCAGCACGACCGGGCATGGAAGAAGCCAGAACGGGCACGAGCAGCCAGATACGCTATATGGAACAACGAGTATGAGAAGAATGAAGAAACCGGACAAACATATGGATGGATACTATACGGGGAAGAAGATCCCGATCGAACTTATTGGCCCCTTCCTTAATGATATTCCAATTTTTTTTTGTTGTTCCTTTCCTATAATAAAAATAAATCTTAATTGAAAAAAAAATATAAGTAAAAAAAAATAAAAAACAAACAAAAACAAAAAAATAAATAAAAACGGAAATAAATATATAATAATAATTATTAAACACATATTAGAAAATTATAAAAAAAAAAAAAAAAAAAAAAAAAAACGTAGACGCGGGGACTCGAACCGGGTCCGTCGGGTTGGTCCGATGCGCGTTACCAATGAGCCAACGAGCTCTGTGTTGTCGTTGTTTAACGTGTTTATTTAAACCAAAAGAATACATATTTGAATTTTACAAAAAATTATTCATAAATAAACAAATGAATTTCGCTTTTTATAAAATAACAGATTTATTCGAAGTACTGCGCTTGCAGTTTACAAAAACTATAATCAGTCTTTATTAATATTAAAAATACGTTGCATTGTGCAAGGTCGATATGGAGCTAATATAGTATTGTATGAATCGCTTTTTTAAATTTTATTACAATTACTTTATGGGGTGAAAGATAACTTTATACAGAAAATTGGGTAACAATTATAAAAAAAAAACTGTATTTATTTATCATTTTTATTGTTTAGGAAAAAGGAGGGATAATAGGAGAGGGGAGTATATACAATATTTATAAGAATTAGCTGCTAGCCGGTCATTTAACTTATGATTTTTATGTCAGATATTAATTGTGTTGTGAATTTTTTTTTTTGTTTATTTTTTAGATAAGCCACCAATATTTTTTTGAGTGCTGATGTGGATTTGATTTGCGGTCTAATTTTGTAATAGCCATGCTATATCTTAATGGGTTTATTGGTTTGTTCGTGTTTATATTTAATAATATTCTTGTTGATGAGCGAATCTCCTGCTGTTCCTTCCTCGGGTTGACCTTTTATTATTAATATTAGGAATGAAATTGTAATTAATAAATTAATGACTCAACAAAAAGATATTTTGCAGATTATAATTTATTTCAATATGCACGTTACAAGTTATCTTGTTCGCGTACAAATCAAAAGTGACTGACTATCGCTTTCTCGTCGCCTCGTTACCTCTCACGCTTCGCATATTTTTTCCTAAAATTATTTTAACGAACTTTTTCGATTGTTTTCTCGCGAACGCACTCCTACGTTGGTTTTCGCAGAAAACCTTGGTCCTTGGCGGAAAAAACCTCCTTCCTGCAAAAGGAGGAAAAAGCCAATACATGCTAAATTAATTCTTATCGCTGTCCATCTGCACTTCTTAAATTTTTATTAATTTTCCCGCGTCTGACTTTGTATCTGGGATGCTGGATCGTACGATGTCCCACCAGCATCCCGTTTCCGTTTTTCATTGCACGTCTGCAATTTTTCATGACTCGATACTTTCGTATCGAGCCGAGATTTGTCTATCAAATCCCACCAACGCGTCTCGCACGTCGTCCCAACGCGCTGGTTTTCTTCGGGAAACCTCTTTTTGATCCCAAAGTCAGCCCTTTCATATTCATTTTATTTCGTGATACTAATTTGCCTATGGACATTGATTTTCTAAATTTTAATTGCAAAAATATAGCAGCGATAATAGATTCGAAAATAAAACGAGAGCACGAAAAGAGAGAGCGAAAGAGAGAGAGAGAGAGAGAGAAAGAGAGAGAGAGAGAAAGAGAGGGAGAGAGAGAGAAAGAGAGAGAGAGAGAAAGAAAGAGAGAGAGAGAAAGAAAGAGAGAGAGGGCGAAAGAGAGAGAATGATTGCTTTGTCGTCCACGAATCCGAGAGAGAAAGAGAGAGCATGAAGGCGAGAAAGACATAGATGTGTGAATGCATGAGTGCGAGAGAGAAACATAGATGTGTGAATATATGAGTGTGAGAGAGAAACATAGATGAGTAAAGGCATAAATGCGAGAGAGAAACATAGATGTGTGAATATATGAGTGTGAGAGAGAAACATAGATGAGTAAAGGCATGAGTGCGAGAGAGAAACATAGATGTGTGAATGTATGAGTGTGAGAGAGAGACATAGATGTGTGAATGTATGAGTGTGAGAGAGAAACATAGATGAGTAAAGGCATGAGTGCGAGAGAGAAACATAGATGAGTGAATGCATGAGTGTGAGAGAGAAAAGAATAGACTCGCATGCAAATATCTTAGCAATTTTACAAAGGTTTTTATTTTCGCATTCTTATATTATTTTAAATAACGCTATTTTTATTCACGATTCGATTCCTTACTCGCTTACAGTTATCAGGATATTAGGAGTTAAAGGAGGTTACATTTATAAATTTGAGTAGGCCCGATTGGCCGTCTTTGTCTAATTCATGTCAGTTGTCTTTGTCTTACAACTGTTTTCCTTATGACCGTAATTACAACTTCCTTTTTCTCCCATATTCCTAATCACTCATTCGATTTACTTATCATTTTTATAAGCCTTTTTTCGCTATTCGCGTTTACAATTCTTTTATCTGTAGGCGCTCTTTTTATATGATATATTATTGGAACATTATTATTATTTTGAAGAATTCCTAGGGTATCTAGATATGTGAAAATTTCCGGAGGACTTAGCCCATTATTTATGCATTTTTGAAAATAAAGTTCGTTTGGATATATAATGCTTTTAATTAAGTTGTT